>CM053026.1:398893475-399592552 GCA_028564925.1 Lithobates sylvaticus
CCAAATTTAAAAGTGAAAATTCCCCTTTTCCATTCCCCTGAGAGTTTTGAAGCAGGAAAAGCTACAGATCATCCCAGGAACATCCCAGCACATCCTCAATAGGTAAGTTAGCCTTTTGCTTCCTCCCTCTCTCCTTCCCTGTGCACTCTGCACACTGCTCTCATTTTCTCCCTTTCTCTTTCTCTCTGCTCCCTCTGCCTTCTTTCCTCTTACTATGCCTATCTTTGTATTGTTGCTAGGCTGCCTTCTTCTCTATCCCTATGGAGACCACTGCCCCAGCAGATCACCTTCAACGTGATAGGTAAGAGGGACGGCAATGGGTAAGTAGAGAAGATCGAAAAGAGTGCAGGACCAACTAACGCTGCCTAAACGGTTAGCCCCGCCAGGTCCGCAAGATCATCAAAGTCCAGACGCAGGGAGACCTCTCGCGGAAGAAGCCGTTCGGGGCGCAGGCGAAGCCACTCGAGTCGCAGCAGGAGAAGGAGTCGCTCTGGCCATAGGAGAAGCCACAGGAGGAGTCGCAGCAGATCCTGCTCCCGCAGTCACTCCCACCGCAGAAGGTCTCCACGCAGACGTCGCTCACCAGCCCCCCCCCCCGGCCAGCCGCCAATGCCTGCTGGATATGCGGGGCCGTTGCTCTCCCGGACAAGCTTGCCTGTCGCAGGTGCTTCGAGGAGGCCACCAGGGAGAAAGTCCAGGAGCCCAAAGAACCTGCGGCCTCAGCCACGCAGACTGCCCCGGACACGGATATGTCCGTCAGAACCGCCTCTCCCACTCCCCCGAGTACGTCTAGAGAGCTAGACTCCCAGTCAGAGGAGGAGGAGCTAGAGGCCTCAGCCGGCTTCGATTTTTCTCTCATCGAGCCCTTCGTGAGGTCGGTCAAAGAGGCGATCAACTGGGAGGAACCCCAGGAAGCCCCTCAAAAACTGAGAAAATATTTCCCCAATCTCAAAAAGGATCCGGAAGCCTTCCCCTTTATTGAGGAACTGGACGACATGATCAGGGAGGAGTGGCTGAAGCCGGACAGAAAGTCGGGCCTAAATAACAGGCTCACCAAACTGTACCCGCTCAGAGAACCGAAGGCAAAACCCCTGGTCACCCCGCCGGTGGTGGATGCCTCCCTCATGCGCCTAGCCCGCCACGTCACACTTCCTATTGAAGACGCGGTAACCTTCCGGGACGTCTTGGATAGGAAGATAGACACCGATCTTAAGAGGGCCTACCTGGCTGCAGGAGGCGCATGTAGGCCAGCTGTGGCATTGGCCGCCGTGGGCAAGGCCATATCCAGTTGGTCAGTGTGACGGATCTCCAATATCTCTTCTGAGAATCTCCGCCAGACCTGTGTCTCCTGTCCTCCAAATGCACCCGCAGCCTGCAGATTCGCCATAACCAGCCCTTAACCCCTCAATCACGAGACAAGCCACACAGGTGTTGAGGGTTAAACATCCAGAGCATAAACTCTTTATTAAGTTTCAAACATACACTTTTAAACACAGTTGGGGACACCCCCTTAGCCTTGTCATAGAGGGGGTAGGGGACAAGGAAGAACCAATGGAAACTCAACACTTGTGTATTCAAACAGCTACAGTTGAAACACAAAGGGATTATGATAAGCAGGCAGCCCCTCCTAACAGATCCCCTGCTGGGAGATGTCTCCAGTCCAGACCTTTCGTCTACATGCCATGACCCAACACAATTAACACAGCAACAAGAGGGGGGGGGGTGGGGGAGAAGGGATGCAGCATTACATCGCATTATCTCAATGGCACTTTGTCCCCAAGTCTCTCCCAAGTCCATTCTGGGCCATAGTCTGTGGGTAGGAGGCCAAAGCCCAGCCCCTTCCAAAACACACAGTGACAGTGGGTTCTGTCACATTTCTCCCCTTTTAAAAACAGACCAACCAGGTCCTTGACCCTCAACTGGTCTGGACCTGCGTTAGTCACAAATTTCCACCCCAGGCAAACAGAAAAAGAAACAGTACGACTCTGGCGCTGTGGAGCAAAACCGCACATACGATCTCCCGTGAATAAAAACAGCCGCTTTAGAGCAGGACTGCCTGTCCGCACTCCCGTGATCCGGGGCCTGGTTGCATGTATTGGGGGGAGCTGAATAATCCTCTGCCCCGATGCCAGCGCTTCAGCTGGTAGGGAGCATGGGCTGGTAGTGCTAAGCCTTTGAGGAAGAAAAGGAACTTGCTCTTCTCCTGGTGTAGTTACCAGCCGCTGGGGAGGTATCTTGCAGGGACTATCTCCCAGACTCTCCATCTCTTTTTCTGATGCTGGGCAGAGACCAACAGCGCTCTGCCCCGTAGCCAGCGCTTCTGCTGGGGGGACATATGCAAAGATATTCAGCCGCTGAAGAGGGGGAAGGGTTTTTTCCCCTCCCGGTTCTGTGACCAGCTGCTGGGGCAACTTTTGACAGGGGCCATCTCCCAAACCCTCCAAAAACATACTGAGGGCTGGGCAGGGGCCAGCGGTACTCTGCCCCATAGCCAGCGCTTCTGCTGGGGGGATAAACACTGGGGTAGTGTCCAAGTGCTGGGGAAGTAGAATGGCTTTCTCCACTCCCGGTGGGGATTTCCGCTGCTGCGGAAACAGCTCCCGAAGATCATCTCTCGGACTCTCCGGATCCAATTCTGAGGGTGGGCAGAGGCCACCGGCGCTCTGCTCCGTCGCCAGCGCTTCTGTTGGGGATATAAACACTGGGGTAGTGTCTAATTGCTGGGGAGGGAGAATGGCTTTCTCCACTCCCGGTGGGGATATCTTCTGCTGGGGAAACAGCTTACTGAGGTCATGTCCCAGACTCCCTGGATCTAACTGTGAGAGTCGGCAGAGGCCAGCGGCACTCTGCCCTGTAGCCAGCGCTTCTGCTGGGACACCGGATGCGATACTCTGGACTTGCTGCTGATCCCCATCTACCAGCCTTCCAGCGCCCGTCTCAACTCCCCCTTCTGAGACTTTTATGCCATTAGCTTGTCTCGCTGCCTGGGGAACCTCCGATGCCTTCCGGCATTCTAGCACTCGCAGTGCCCTCTGTATCATCGCCGCTTCTTCCATTGTGGTTAGAACGGGAAAACGTAGGGGTACCCCTGGCCCCATTTGCTCTGCATCTTCGCGACTGTCCGCTTTTTCTCCCGGACAGTCCCAGGCAACAGGAGCCATGCCGGGCTGTTGATCACCATCAAACAGCCGCTTGTAGGCAATCTCGAGCTTCCATTCCTGCTCAACCAGGAACTCCAATTCCTCCAGGTCACATGCCTCTTCTGGGAGGTCCAGCACCTCATCTCGGAAGTCCAGGATGTCTTCAAGCCGCCACTCTTCGATGCTCCCAAAGTCTGGGTCTCCGTACATTTTTTGATGGAGCAGCCCCATGCTGCCGTAGCCAACGCCTTCTGTCGGGCTGCCATCTGCTGTACCTGGCCACAGTTGAGCCGCAAACCACCGGAGGGCTCTGTAGCTGGCGTCCAGCCTCATCTCCTCCCGGACCAATCTTCCGAGCTCCGTCTTCCAATCGTCTTGCGGTTGTTCCCTCAGAAACACCTCTCGTGCACGGTACTGCGTCCAGTACATCTCTGTAGAGGAGGGAAGGATCTTCCCCTGATGGTGCCGCTCGTGGCTTAGCATCTCTTGCCAGAGTTGCCGGCGGATCACATCCTCCCAGCCGAGCATGGTGTGCTCTGTCGCTGGTCCCCGATGTTGCTTCCGCATGCCTTGCAGCCTCCTCCTGAACTCCGCTCTCATGCTGGCTGGTCCCCGTATCGCTCCTCGATGGCTGCCCGGATCTTGCATCCCGGTGGTGATTTGGATGTCCTGGACTGCAGGAGACATCCCACTGCTGCCACCACTGTGACGGATCTCCAATATCTCTTCTGAGAATCTCCGCCAGACCTGTGTCTCCTGTCCTCCAAATGCACCCGCAGCCTGCAGATTCGCCATAACCAGCCCTTAACCCCTCAATCACGAGACAAGCCACACAGGTGTTGAGGGTTAAACATCCAGAGCATAAACTCTTTATTAAGTTTCAAACATACACTTTTAAACACAGTTGGGGACACCCCCTTAGCCTTGTCATAGAGGGGGTAGGGGACAAGGAAGAACCAATGGAAACTCAACACTTGTGTATTCAAACAGCTACAGTTGAAACACAAAGGGATTATGATAAGCAGGCAGCCCCTCCTAACAGATCCCCTGCTGGGAGATGTCTCCAGTCCAGACCTTTCGTCTACATGCCATGACCCAACACAATTAACACAGCAACAAGGGGGGGGGGGGGTGGGGGAGAAGGGATGCAGCATTACATCGCATTATCTCAATGGCACTTTGTCCCCAAGTCTCTCCCAAGTCCATTCTGGGCCATAGTCTGTGGGTAGGAGGCCAAAGCCCAGCCCCTTCCAAAACACACAGTGACAGTGGGTTCTGTCAAGTCAGCCTCCACGGAGAAACTCGTGACAGAGGGCGCTGACCAAGACAAGATCGTTAGGGCCCTTCAGGAGCTGAGCCTCGCAGGGGATTTCGTGGCGGAAGCCTCGGTAGACGCCATTAGGTCCTCATCCAGGGCCATGCTGGCTTCGGTTATGGCCAGACGTGCCCTCTGGCTGAAACCCTGGGCCGCCTCAAAGTCAAATTGGTGCCGCATCCCCTTCGACGGTGAAAACCTTTTTGGGGCCAAGTTAGACTCGGCCATATCGAAGGTGACCGGCGGCAAATCGGGGCTCATCCCCTCCGACAGAAAACCAAGGCAGCAGAGGCCTCCTCCCTTTAAGCGCAACCTGCCGGATAAATATAGGGACGCCAAGGCCTATAGGCCAGGCAGAGAGTATAGGAGAAACTGGAGGAACCCCCAGGCGACCTTCTCTAGGTTTCAGAAGCCCAAGACTTCTGCGTCCGCGGACCAGAAGTCCTTTTGAAGGCGCGTCCGTCCAGCCGGTGGTAGTGGGGGCCAGGCTCCTAAAGTTCCTGCCGGCTTGGACGGATGCCATCAAAGATCTCTGGACGGTGGCCACCGTCCGTTTCGGGCACAGGTGGTCCTTCAAAGGGCGGCCCCCGGGGGATCACTTTTGCCCAACCAAACTCCCGTCATCCCGGGAGAAAAGGGTGCTACTGATGGACTACGTCCAGGAATTGCTCCTCAAGGAGGCAATAGTAGAAGTACCCCCTTCCCAAAGGGGTCGGGGATTCTACTCCCCTCTATTCCTGGTCAGGAAAAAGTCAGGAGACCTGCGCCCTGTATTGGACCTGAAGAGGCTCAACCTCTCCATCCGGGTGGAGCCATTCAAAATGGAAAGCCTCCAATCTATCCTCCAGGCCATAAATCGAGAGGATTGGATGCTATCCGTGGACCTACAGGACGCTTACCTTCACGTCCCTATCCACCTCCTTTTCCAAAGGTTCCTCCGTTTTTCCATAGACCAGAAGCACTTCCAGTTCCGATGCCTCCCGTTCGGGATCTCCACGGCTCCCAGAACCTTCACCAAGGTCCTTCTCCCGGTTATAGCCTCCCTGAGAGAGAGAGGCCTCAGGGTACACCATTACCTAGACGATATCCTCCTCCTCTCAGACAGCCTAGCATCCCTTACCCAGCACCGGGAGATACTAGTTTCCACGCTCCAAGGGCTGGGTTGGCTCATAAATTGGGGGAAGAGCAACGCTCAGCCCTCTCAAAGGATGGTTTTCCTGGGGGCTGTACTAGACACCCGGTTAAACTCTATAGAACTACCTCCAGAGAAAGTCCCTCCGCTGACCCAGAAAGTAAGGAGAGCGATCCATGCTGCATCCCTCCCAGCCAGGGGGTGCCTCAGCCTCCTAGGCTCTCTATCAGCTACCATCCCAATGGTCCAGTGGGCTCAGTGGAACTCAAGGCCCCTACAGCTTTCGTTCCTGAGTCAATGGAACGGATGGTCTATGTCGCAACCCATCCACATCTCGCAGGAGGCCAGGCAGTCTCTGGGATGGTGGACCCGACCGGGCAACCTGGACAGGTGCAGGCATATTGTCACCCCCCCTCAGGAGATAGTTACCACGGATGCCAGTTTGGAGGGGTGGGGGGCCCACTACCTACACCATGCAGTCCAGGGCCGCTGGCCATTCGAGGCTCGAGCCGCAGTGTCCAATATTCTGGAAATGAGGGCGGCCTTCCAAGCCCTCCTGGCCCTCGGTTCTCTCCTAAGGGGCAAATATGTTCTCCTGAGGATGGACAACAAGGTTGCTGTCGCCTACATCAACAGGCAGGGGGGTACCAGGAGCTCGTCCATGATGCGGGAGGTTCTCCCCGTCATGGAGTGGGCACAGCAGAATCTCCGGGACCTAAGAGCAGCTTACATCCCCGGTGTCGAGAACCTCCTGGCCGATTCCCTCAGCAGGAGGTTCCTCTCGAACAACGAGTGGTCCCTGAGTCCGCAGGCCTTCGACCTTATCTCCAGAACCTGGGGTCCTCCGGACATAGATCTGGCAGCGACTCCGGAGAACACGAAATGCCAGAGGTTCCTGTCCCGAGTCCCCTTCCCCTCTGCCGAGGGGACAGACTGTCTCCAGCACCCCTGGGACTTTCACCTCGGGTACATCTTCCCTCCGACCCCGCTGATAGCGAGGTTCCTGCTGAGGCTCAAGAGGTCATCGGCACTGGTAGTGGCCGTGATCCCCTTTTGGCCCAGGAGGCCGTGGTTTACCACCCTCCTTCAGCTAAACACAGCAGACCCTCTCCCTCTCCCGCAGTCAGCCGACTTGCTCTCCCAGAGCCAGATGCTCCATCCGAGTCCGGAGAAACTGCACCTGACGGCTTGGAGACTGAGAGGTCTAGATATCTAGAGCAGGGCTGCTCCGCTAGGGTGGCGGATACACTCCTCCAGGCCAGGAAGCCTACCACAAACTCCACCTACCGGCGAGTCTGGGATAGGTTCTCTTCCTTCGCCCATCAGCAGGGGTGGAACCTGTCCTCTATATCAACCCCGCAGATCTTGGAATTCCTGCAGGCAGGCCTGGACAGAGGCCTCGGCTCCAGTACCCTGAAGGTGCAGGTGTCAGCTCTGTCCGCCCTGACCGGAACCAGGTGGGCGCTAGACCCCCTCATTGTCCAATTTCAGAAAGCCTGTCTTAAACTGAGACCTCCCAGAAGACCTTCCTTCCCGACCTGGGACCTGTCGGTCGTCTTGGAGGCCCTATCCAGGGAGCCCTTCTTCCCGTTAGAGAACATCTCCCTCTGGGACCTAACACTGAAGGTGACATTCCTGATTGCCATAGCCTCAGCGAAGAGGGTCTCAGAAATGCAAGCTTTACTGGCCAGGGACCCCTACCTGGTCGTTTTCCCGGACAGGGTTGTCCTAAGACCCTCAGACCGCTTCATCCCTAAGGTCTCTTCTTCATTCCACTTTAACCAGGAGATCAACCTGCCAGCACTCACTACCGACCAGGGTGTTCCGCACCCCCTGGATGTCAGAGGCAATATCCTCAAATATCTTGCAGCCTCAGAACCCATCAGAAAGTCGGAAAATCTCCTAGTAATCCCTCATGGGTTCAGGAAGGGTCAGCCAGCATCGGCCCGCACCATCGCCTCATGGCTGGTAAAGACCATTAAGAAGGCCTACTCGCTAGGCTCCACACAGATTCCAGAGGGCCTGAAGGCGCATTCCACCAGGGCAGTGGCAACCTCATGGGCAGCCTATTGTAGGGTGTCAGCGGAAACTATCTGCAAAGCGGCCACCTGGTCCTCCAGGAACACCTTTATTGACCATTACAAAGTTGATTTTGCACATTTGTCAACCGTAAATTTCGGAAAATCTGTTATTCAAGCCAACTCTGCCATTCCTTGCGAATAAATTTTTGCTTATTGATGCACTACCCACCCTGTCTGCGAGTTACTCCCCAGAGTGTATGCTGCCATGATGCGACAGGAAAACGGAAAATTGTATACTTACCTTTCCGTAATTTTCCTTTCCTGTCGCATCTTCATGGCAGCATACAACGACCCACCCTTTGTTTCTTGAGGTGACTCATATATACGGAGAATACCGGGGCGGGGGCCGTATCGTCATCTTATAGCTATGTGGTCCTATCAGGTCGTGGAGGCGGAGTCACAACCCAGAGTGTATGCTGCCATGAAGATGCGACAGGAAAGGAAAATTACGGAAAGGTAAGTATACAATTTTCCGTTATTTTGCACTTGTTCACATAGTCTGCCTTTGACTTACAGTTGAACTCTACACAAAATCCTAAATACATAGGTGATATACTGGAGGGGATGATAAGGGACTATATACAAGATTTTAGTAATGAGAACGGTATCATTAGCAGTAATCAGCATGGATTCATGAAGAATCGTTCTTGCCAAACCAATATATTAACTTTGAGGAGGTGAGTTGCCATCTAGATAAAAGAAGGCCCGTAGTCGTGGTGTATCTGAATTTTGCAAAAGCATTTAACACAGTTCCCCATAAACATTTACAGTACAAAATAAGGTCAGTTGGCATGTCCCAAAGGGACTCACATGGATTGAAAACTGGCTACAAGGGCAAGCTCAGAGGGTGGTGATAAATGGGGAGTATTCGGAATGGTCAGAGGTGGGTAGTGGGGTCCCCCAGGGTTCTGTGCTGGGACCAATCCTATTTATTTTGTTCCAAAATGACCTGGAGGATGGGGTAAACAGTTTAATCTCTGTATTTGTGGATGATACTAAGCTAAGCAGTTCAATAACTTCTCCGCAGGATGTGGAAACCTTGCAAGAAGATCTGAACAAATTAATGGGGTGGGCAACTACATGGCAAATGATGTTTAATGTAGAAAAAATTAAAATAATGCATTTGGGGGGGCAAAATATGAAGGCAATCTATACACTGGGGGAGAACCTCTGGGGGAATCTAGGATGGAAAAGGACCTGGGGGTCCTAGTAAATGATAGGCTCAGTAATGGCATGCAATGCCAAGCTGCTGCTAACAAAGCAAACAGAATATTGTCATGCATTAAAAAGGGGATCAACTCCAGAGATAAAACAACAATTCTCCGGCTCTACAAGACCCTGCTCTGGCCACACCTAGAGTATGCTGTCCAGTTCTGGGCACCAGTCCTCAGAAAGGATGTACTGGAAATGGAGAGAGTACAAAGAAGGGCAACAAAGCTAATAAAGGGTCTAGAGGATATTAGTTATGAAGAAAGGTTGCGAGCACTGAACTTATTCTCTCTGGAGAAGAGACGCTTGAGAGGGGATATGATTTCAATTTATAAATACAATACTGGTGACCCCACAATAGGGATTAAACTTTTTCGCAGAAGGGAGTTTAACAAGACTCGTGGCCACTCATTAAAATTAGAAGAAAAGAGGTTTAACCTTAAACTACGTAGAGGGTTCTTTACTGTAAGAGCGGCAAAGATGTGGAATTCCCTTCCACAGGCGGTGGTCTCAGCTGGGGGGATAGTTTCAAAAAAACGATTAGATAAGCACCTAAACAACCGCAACATACAGGGATATACAATGTAATACTGACATATAATCACACACATAGGTTGGACTTGATGGACTTGTGTCTTTTTTCAACCTCACCTATTATGTAACTATGTAACATACATTGTACATGAAAGCTGTTTTACCCGCCAAAAGATTTGTATTTCTGTCCTGAGATCCACACATATCTTGCATATAGCACATTCCTCTCTGACAGGGCAGGATACCCAATTACTGTCTGCTGCAGTTCACTAACACTTACAGGTCTCCTCTCCACTAGGGATGAGCCGAACACCCCCGGGTTCGGTTCGAACCAGAACCTTCGAACGGACCGAAAGTTCGCGCGAATTTTCGAACCCTATACGTTATAATGGACGCGAACGTTCGAAATCAAAAGTGCTAATTACAACGGCCAATATGCATGTTAATGTCATAAAACAGGTTTGGGGACCCGGGTCCTGCCCCAGGGGACATATATCAATGCAAAAAGAACTTTTAAAAACTAACGTTTTTTCGGGAGCAGTCATTTTAATGATGCATAAAGTGAAAAAAAAAAAGTGACATTTTCCTTTAAATATGGTACCTGGGGGGTGTCCAAAGTATGCCTGTGAAGTGGCATGTGTTTCCCGTGTTTAGAACTGTCCTTGCACAAAATGACATTTGTAAAGGAAAAAAAGAAGCCATTTAAAACCACTTGCGGCTTTAGGTTTGATCTTAAGTAGAATCTGAACAGGTACATTATGAAGTGTAGCTCCATCCCAAAAAAATCTATTTTTAAGCTTTTTGGAGAACATAGGGAGGGGTTATCACCCCTGTAACATTTGCTGTCTTTGCACATCTGTTCAGAACATGTCACCTCACTTTCCGTCCCAATGACAAATGTTTTTGGAAAAGTGGGGTTTTAATTGAAACAAGGATTGGTGATAAAGTATCAGTAGAGAGGAGATACCTTTTTCCCAAATTAAATCTAACAGGATAGAATTTCCCTTCCTAGGGGTAGATTTCCTCTCACTTCCTGTTTTCTCTTTCCATTTGCAAGTAGGAGTCGTTTGTAAGTTGGATGTTTGAAAGTAGGGGCCTGGCGTATATACTCTGCAGAAATTTGCCCTATTAGATGTTGGTGTAGCCACAAGACTGGTGGGCACAGGAATGGGCCCTGCTGTGAGTTAATAGATCAAGATTTGTAATTGCATGCACCTGTTGAACAGGGCAGAAAATTTGGGGGTGGTGGTGGTGGTGGTGGTGGTGGACGGTTTTGCCACAAGACTGTAAGCTCTCACAGTTACTCTTGGTGGGCGCAGGAATGGGCCCTGCTGTGAGTTATTAGATCAAGATTTGTAATTGCAAGCACCTGATGAACAGGGCAGAAAAATTGGGCCTTTGGCGGTGGTGGTGGACGGTGTTGCCACAAGACTGTAGGCCCTCATAGTTACTCTTGGTGGGCGCAGGAATGGGCCCTGCTGTGAGTTATTAGATCAAGATTTGTAATTGCAAGCACCTGATGAACAGGGCAGAAAAATTGGGCCTTTGGCGGTGGTGGTGGACGGTGTTGCCACAAGACTGCAGGCCCTCATAGTTACTCTTGGTGGGCGCAGGAATGGGCCTGCTGTGAACTATTAGATCAAGATTTGTAATTACCCGCCCCTGTTAAACAGGGGCTGAAAAATTGTGCCTTAGGCACTGGGTGCTGGTGCCACAACACTGCAACCCCTCACAGAGACTGTACTTGGAGCACAGCAGTCACACGTGTTGCGAAGCATTTTTTTAAAAAATTGTAAGTACACGCCCCTGTTAAACAGGGGCTGAAAAAATTGTGCCTTAGGCACTGGTGCTGGTGCCACAACACTGCAACCCGGCCCTCACAGATACTGTACTTGGAGCACAGCAGTCACACGTGTTGCGAAGCATTTTTTTTTTAAAAATTGTAAGTACACGCCCCTGTTAAACAGGGGCTGAAAAATTGTGCCTTAGGCACTGGTGCTGGTGCCACAACACTGCAACACGGCCCTCACAGAGACTGTACTTGGAGCACAGCAGTCACACGTGTTGCGAAGCATTTTTTTTAAAAAATTGTAAGTACACGCCCCTGTTAAACAGGGGCTGAAAAATTGTGCCTTAGGCACTGGTGCTGGTGCCACAACACTGCAACACGGCCCTCACAGAGACTGTACTTGGAGCACAGCAGTCACACGTGTTGCGAAGCATTTTTTTAAAAAATTGTAAGTACACGCCCTGTTAAACAGGGGCTGAAAAATTGTGCCTTAGGCACTGGTGCTGTGGCATGGATCATTGAGGAGGAGGAAGAGGATAGTCAGTGAACATAAGAGGACAGTCACTCAGCATCAGCATAGGCAGTCTTGAAGGGATGTGACATTAAAAATTATTCGGTTATATCCGCCTCAGGTGCCTGGTAGCTGGTGGTGATCCAAGACTGATTCATTTTGATGAATGTCAGTCGATCAACCGAGGCGGTGGACAGGCGCACCCTATGATCAGTCACAAATCCTCCAGCAGCACTGAATGTGCGTTCGGAAAAGAACGCTGGAGGCAGGACAGGCCAGTAGCTCAATTGCATACTGTGCAAGCTCTGGCCAGTGATCCATCCTCAGGACCCAGTAAGCCAGAGGATTTTCGGTGGGAAAGGTGTCCAAGTCTGACCTTGCCCCAAGGTATTCCTGCACCATGTATATCAGACGCTGGCGATGGTTGCTGGAACCGATCATACCTTGGGGCTGCGGACTAAAAAATTGTCTGAACGCATCGGTCAGACGTCCACCTTCCCCACCGCTCCTTCTGCCACTGACCGAAGCCTCAGCAACTCGTCGCCCAGGACCAGGAGTTTGTAGCCTCCCAGTTTCTGGGAACGCGTTGCACAGACCTTTCTGCAAGGCCTCCTGAGATGTCTCATCCTCTGCTCCCTCTGCGACGGCAAGATAAGGTCCGCAACCTTACCCTTGTACCGCGGATCAAGGAGAGTGGCCAGCCAGTAATGGTCCCTCTCCTTGATCCGAAGAACACGAGGATCCTTCCGCAGGCTTTGCAGGATCAGGGAGGCCATGCAGCGTAGGTTAGCTGAGGCATTCGGTCCGGAGTCTTCTGGGTCACTGAGGATGACATGATCGCCAGCCACCTCCTCCCAGCCACGTACAAGTCCACTGGCTTGTTGGGACTGTACATCATCCCTAAAAGACTGCTGCTGCTGATGCTGAGTGCCAGGCTCCACCTCCATGCTCACACAATCCTCCTCCTCCTCCTCCTCCTCCTCCTCCTCATCCTCTTCCTGTGTGATGGGTGGGACAGAAGGAACACTGTCCGGATAAAGGGGGCCTTGAGAGGCAAGGAAGTCCTCCTCTTCCTGCCTCTGTTCTGCCTCAAGTGCCCTGTCCATTATCCCACGCAGCGTATGCTCCAACAGGTGGACAAGAGGGACAGTGTCACTGATGCATGCACTGTCACTGCTCACCATCCTCGTGGCCTCCTCAAATGGTGAGAGGACAGTGCATGCATCCCTGATCATGCTCCACTGACGTGGGGAAAAAAAACCAAGCTCCCCTGACCCTGTCCTGGTGCCGTAGTCGCAAAGGTACTCATTGATGGCCCTCTGCTGCGTGTGCAGTCGCTGCAGCATGGCCAACGTTGAGTTCCACCTGGTGGGCATGTCAGATATTAGGCGGTTCTTGGGCAGGTTCAGCTCCTTTTGCAGCTCAGTCAGCCGAGCACTGGCATTATAAGATCGGCGGAAATGCACACAGACTTTCCTGGCCTGCCTCAGGACATCCTGTAAGCCTGGGAACCTGCCCAAGAACCGCTGCACCACCAGGTTGAGGACGTGAGCCATGCAGGGCACATGGGTGAGCTGCCCCTGTCGCAGGGCGGAGAGGAGGTTGGTGCCATTGTCAGAAACGACCATTCCTGGCTTAAGCTGACGTGGCGTCAACCACCTCTCGGCCTGCCCCTGCAGAGCTGCCAGAACCTCTGGCCCAGTGTGGCTCCTGTCCCCCAAACACACCAGCGCAAGCACGGCATGGCATCTTTTTGCCTGCGTACTTGCGTAGCCCCTTGTACGCCTACGGAGCACCGCTGGTTCCAAGGACAGAGCACTGGAGGAAGAAGAAGAGGAGGGGGTGGAGGAGAGAGGTGTGTCACAACCAGTAGCAGTAGTCGCGTTTTGGAGGCGTGGTGGCGGAACAACCTCCAACACTACTGCACCTTGTCCTGCATCCCTCCCAGCTGCCAATAGAGTGACCCAATGGGCCGTGAAAGAAAGGTACCGTCCCTGTCCATGCCTGCTGGACCATGAGTCAGCGGTAATATGCACCTTACCGCTGACCGCCCTGTCCAGCGAGGCATGGACATTGCCCTCCACATGCCGGTAGAGAGACGGAATCGCCTTCCGCGAGAAAAAGTGGCGTTTGGGAACCTGCCACTGAGGAACCGCACATTGAACAAACTCACGGAAGGGGGCCGAGTCTACCAACTGAAAAGGCAGCAGTTGAAGTGCTAGCAATTTAGCAAGGCTAGCATTCAACCGCTGGGCATGTGGATGGCTGGGAGTGTACTTCTTTCTACGGTCCAGCAGCTGGGGCAGGGAAATTTGCCTGCTGCATTCGGACGTCGGTGTACTGCAAGTACTTGGTTGTGACACACCGAATTCTACACCTTCAGTCCTCTCAGAGCAGCTTTCAGAGAGGACTGAAGGTGTAGTGGGGATGGAGATCCCAGCTGAGGAGGAGCAAGTAGAGGTCCGCTTAGTTCTTTGGTGTGGGTCTTTTATGTGTGCCTGCCAACGAGCTGCATGGCAGGTCGCCATATGTCTGGTCATGCTTGTCGTGCCCAAGCGGCTGATGTTTTGGCCACGCGAGATACGCTTGAGACAAATATTGCAAATAGCAGTGGTGCGATCTGCTGCACTCGTCTCAAAAAAGGCCCACACCAAAGAACTTTTCTGATAACGTGCAGAGGCAGCGCCCTGCACAGGCGGAGCTCTGCGGTGTTGTACAGTTGCTGTGCTGGCCTCTACCTGGCCTCCAGGGGGCATCCTGCCTCGTTGGACATGTGACGCCGCATCCTCCTCCTCCTCGTCCTCCTCCTCATCCTCTCTCCCTTGAGGCACCCACGTGGAGTCAGTGACCTCATCATCCCCTCCCTCTTCACCACTAGAGCAAACCTGGCAGTAAGCTGCAGCTGGTGGAACTGTACTGCCAGATTCCTCAAGCTGGGTATCGTCATCCGAGCCTTCGAATCGTTGGGCATCCTCCTGGAGCATGTACCCAACACTGTGCTCAAAGAGTTCGGGGGACTCCTCAGGAGGACATGGTGGGTCTAGGGAAGGGGTGGCTGATGATGCTCTGTCAGTACCCTGAGCCTGGGTGAGAGAGGATGAGGAGGATGAGGAGGGCTTGGTCATCCATTCTACCAAGCCTTCAGCATGATGCGGCTCCACATGTCCAGCTGCCGAAAACAAAGACGCGCGTGTCCCATGGCCACGTGCTGATGACGATGCACGACCACGTCCACGTCCACGGCCACGTCCACTAGAAACAGAGCCTGCCTGCCCTGTGTTCTTGGCTCTGCACGCTCTGCCTCCCCTTGGCGGTCTTCCAGCCATTGTAGTCGGTAGTCCTGTGGGTGCTGCTGAGAAGAAAATATAGGAGCTCTGTGTGATGCCACTAACACACTAGAAGTCCTATAGGTGCTTCTGCAAAGAAAATATAGGAGCTCTGTGTGATGCCACTAACACACTAGAAGTCCTGTGGGTGCTGCTGAGAAGAAAATATAGGAGCTCTGTGTGATGCCACTAACACACTAGAAGTCCTGTGGGTGCTGCTGAGAAGAAAATATAGGAGCTCTGTGTGATGCCACTAACACACTAGAAGTCCTATGGGTGCTTCTGCAAAGAAAAAATAGGAGCTCTGTGTGATGCCACTAACACACTAGAAGTCCTGTGGGTGCTGCTGAGAAGAAAATATAGGAGCTCTGTGTGATGCCACTAACACACTAGAAGTCCTATGGGTGCTTCTGCAAAGAAAAAATAGGAGCTCTGTGTGATGCCACTAACACACTAGAAGTCCTGTGGGTGCTGCTGAGAAGAAAATATAGGAGCTCTGTGTGATGCCACTAACACACTAGAAGTCCTATGGGTGCTTCTGCAAAGAAAAAATAGGAGCTCTGTGTGATGCCACTAACACACTAGAAGTCCTGTGGGTGCTGCTGAGAAGAAAATATAGGAGCTCTGTGTGATGCCACTAACACACTAGAAGTCCTATAGGTGCTTCTGGGAAGAAAATATAGCTCTGTGTGTGTAATGGGACTAACACACTTCAAGTCCTATAGGTGCTTCTGGGAAGAAAATATAGCTCTGTGTGTGTAATGGGACTAACACACTTCAAGTCCTATAGGTGCTTCTGGGAAGAAAATATAGCTCTGTGTGTGTAATGGGACTAACACACTTCAAGTCCTATAGGTGCTTCTGGGAACAAAATATAGCTCTGTGTGTGTAATGGGACTAACACACTTCAAGTCCTATAGGTGCCTCTGGGAACAAAATATAGGAGCTCTGCCTGCCTGCCACGAACACACTACAAGTCCTATAGGTGCTTCTGGTAACAAAATATAGGAGCTCTGCCTGCCTGCCACTAACACACTACAAGTCCTATAGGTGCTTCTGGGAAGAAAATATAGGAGCTCTGCCTGCCTGCCACTAACACACTACAAGTCCTATAGGTGCTTCTGGGAAGAAAATATAGCTCTGTGTGTGTAATGGGACTAACACACTTCAAGTCCTATAGGTGCTTCTGGGAACAAAGTATAGCTCTTTGTGTGTAATGGGACTAACACACTTCAAGTCCTATAGGTGCTTCTGGGAAGAAAATATAGCTCTGTGTGTGTGATGGGACTAACACACTTCAAGTCCTATAGGTGCTTCTGGGAAGAAAATATAGCTCTGTGTGTGTGATGGGACTAACACACTTCAAGTCCTATAGGTGCTTCTGGGAACAAAGTATAGCTCTTTGTGTGTAATGGGACTAACACACTTCAAGTCCTATAGGTGCTTCTGGGAAGAAAATATAGCTCTGTGTGTGTGATGGGACTAACACACTTCAAGTCCTATAGGTGCTTCTGGGAAGAAAATATAGCTCTGTGTGTGTGATGGGACTAACACACTTCAAGTCCTATAGGTGCTTCTGGGAAGAAAATATAGCTCTGTGTGTGTGTGATGGGACTAACACACTTCAAGTCCTATAGGTGCTTCTGGGAAGAAAATATAGCTCTGTGTGTGTGATGGGACTAACACACTTCAAGTCCTATAGGTGCTTCTGGGAAGAAAATATAGCTCTGTGTGTGTAATGGGACTAACACACTTCAAGTCCTATAGGTGCTTCTGGGAACAAAGTATAGCTCTTTGTGTGTAATGGGACTAACACACTTCAAGTCCTATAGGTGCTTCTGGGAAGAAAATATTGCTCTGTGTGTGTGATGGGACTAACACACTTCAAGTCCTATAGGTGCTTCTGGGAACAAAATATAGCTCTGTGTGTGTAATGGGACTAACACACTTCAAGTCCTATAGGTGCTTCTGGGAAGAAAATATAGCTCTGTGTGTGTAATGGGACTAACACACTTCAAGTCCTATAGGTGCTTCTGGGAAGAAAATATAGCTCTGTGTGTGTAATGGGACTAACACACTTCAAGTCCTATAGGTGCTTCTGGGAAGAAAATATAGCTCTGTGTGTGTAATGGGACTAACACACTTCAAGTCCTATAGGTGCTTCTGGGAAGAAAATATAGCTCTGTGTGTGTGATGGGACTAACACACTTCAAGTCCTATAGGTGCTTCTGGGAAGAAAATATAGCTCTGTGTGTGTGATGGGACTAACACACTTCAAGTCCTATAGGTGCTTCTGGGAACAAAGTATAGCTCTTTGTGTGTAATGGGACTAACACACTTCAAGTCCTATAGGTGCTTCTGGGAAGAAAATATAGCTCTGTGTGTGTGATGGGACTAACACACTTCAAGTCCTATAGGTGCTTCTGGGAAGAAAAATATAGCTCTGTGTGTGTGATGGGACTAACACACTTCAAGTCCTATAGGTGCTTCTGGGAACAAAGTATAGCTCTTTGTGTGTAATGGGACTAACACACTTCAAGTCCTATAGGTGCTTCTGGGAAGAAAATATAGCTCTGTGTGTGTGATGGGACTAACACACTTCAAGTCCTATAGGTGCTTCTGGGAAGAAAATATAGCTCTGTGTGTGTGATGGGACTAACACACTTCAAGTCCTATAGGTGCTTCTGGGAAGAAAATATAGCTCTGTGTGTGTGATGGGACTAACACACTTCAAGTCCTATAGGTGCTTCTGGGAAGAAAATATAGCTCTGTGTGTGTAATGGGACTAACACACTTCAAGTCCTATAGGTGCTTCTGGGAACAAAGTATAGCTCTTTGTGTGTAATGGGACTAACACACTTCAAGTCCTATAGGTGCTTCTGGGAAGAAAATATAGCTCTGTGTGTGTGATGGGACTAACACACTTCAAGTCCTATAGGTGCTTCTGGGAACAAAATATAGCTCTGTGTGTGTAATGGGACTAACACACTTCAAGTCCTATAGGTGCCTCTGGGAACAAAATATAGGAGCTCTGCCTGCCTGCCACGAACACACTACAAGTCCTATAGGTGCTTCTGGTAACAAAATATAGGAGCTCTGCCTGCCTGCCACTAACACACTACAAGTCCTATAGGTGCTTCTGGTAACAAAATATAGGAGCTCTGCCTGCCTGTCACTAACACACTACAAGTCCTATAGGTGCTTCTGGTAACAAAATATAGGAGCTCTGCCTGCCTGCCACTAACACACTACAAGTCCTATAGATGCTTCTGGTAACAAAATATAGGAGCTCTGCCTGCCTGTCACTAACACACTACAAGTCCTATAGGTGCTTCTGGTAACAAAATATAGGAGCTCTGCCTGCCTGCCACTAACACACTACAAGTCCTATAGGTGCTTCTGGTAACAAAATATAGGAGCTCTGCCTGCCTGTCACTAACACACTACAAGTCCTATAGGTGCTTCTGGTAACAAAATATAGGAGCTCTGCCTGCCTGTCACTAACACACTACAAGTCCTATAGGTGCTTCTGGTAACAAAATATAGGAGCTCTGCCTGCCTGCCACGAACACACTACAAGTCCTATAGGTGCTTCTGGTAACAAAATATAGGAGCTCTGCCTGCCTGCCACGAGCACACTACAAGCCCCTCTTTGTCAATCAATCTTTGTAACTGAATCTATCTAACTCAATCTCTGCAAGTGAATCTCTCTCTCTACCTAACTAAATCGAGCAGAGTGTCACAGAAACAGCCTGCTCAATCTGCGCCGGAACAGCATGTGACCGGCGCAGACGGCGTGGCGGCGTTTTATAGGGGGGGGCGTGTACTACAGCCCCTGAGCTGTAATTGGCTACAGGCGTCCTGCCTGTAGCCAATTATGGCTCTTCGAGTTTCCGGGGCTGTGATTGGCCAAGCATGCGGGGTCACAGTGCATGCTTGGCCAATCATCAGCCAGCAATGCACTGCGTCGGCCGCGCCGGCCGCAATGCATTGCGGGGCCGCTCGCATCACACGAACGTGATGCGAGCGGCCAAAATAGTTCTGGGCTCGCCGAGCGAGCGAACGCCCGGTGCTCGATGCGAACGTGGGTTCGCATCGAGCACCGGGCCCATCCTTACTCTCCACCCCCACTATGTGAGTGAACAGACTTATAAACTCACCTCACTGCCACTCTGTTCCCTCCTTCGATCAGCATGCAGCACAACTTCTGCTGCTCCCTCTCTTAGTCTGTGCACCAGTGGCGGTGCGTGCATAGAGGGCGCAGGAGCGCCGCCCCCCCTCTCCTGCACCGCTTTATCACCAATAGATAGATTCATGCATTGCATGAATCTATCTATTGTCACCGCTGCCGCCCCCTATTCAGGTGTCCGGCCCCTCATCGGGCACCGGGCATCTGAACTACAGCGGGGGGGTGTTTCTGGAAGCGCCCTATTAGAGCTGTAAAGCTCTAATAGGGGACCTTATTAGAGCGGTGTGCTCTAATAGGCTTCCCTAAGTGTAAACAGCGGGCGCATTGCTGTGCGTTCGCTGATTACACAGTATTGTGTTAGAGAAGCGAATACATCGCTTCCCTAACACAGACCCGCCTCTCAGCCAATCAGGTTGCCAGGTCTGTTACCTGTAACCTGATTGGCTGAAGTCACAGGCGCTGTGATTGGACGCTAGGCATCCAATCATAGCAGAAGACAGGAGGAGCGCGGGAGAAGAAGACATCGGACGATGAGACATTGCTCGCCGCCTGACGCCGTCACCAGCTGCACACCGAGACAAGGTAAGTGCAGAGGGCAGGCAGGGGGCACAGTGGCAGCACTTGAAGGGGCACAGTGGCAGCACTTGAAGATGCACAGTGGCAGCACTTGAAGGGGCACAGTGGCAGCACTTGGAGGGGCACAGTGGCAGCACTTGAAGGGGCACAGTGGCAGCACTTGAGGGGCACAGTGGCAGCACTTGAGGGGCACAGTGGCAGCACTTGAGGGGCACAGTGGCAGCACTTGAAGGGGCACAGTGGCAGCACTTGGGGCACAATGGCAGCACTTGGGGCACAGTGGCAGCACTTGGAGGGGCACAGTGGCAGCACTTGGAGGGGCACAGTGGCAGCACTTGGGGCACAATGGCAGCACGAGGGGCACAGTGGCAGCACTTGAAGGGCACAGTGGCAGCACTTGAGGGGCACAGTGGCAGCACTTGAGGGGCACAGTGGCAGCGTTTGATGGGCACAGTGGCAGCTTTTGATGGGCACAGTGGCAGCATTTAATGGGCACAGTGGCAGCGTTTGATGGGCACAGTGGCAGCATTTAATGGGCACAGTGGCAGCGTTTGATGACACAGTGAGGCTGTTTGTTTGCGCCCCCCCAAAAATTTTGAGCACCAGCCGCCACTGCTGTGCACTCTAAGGAGCCCGATAACAAGTCGTATCCCGGCTTTTAAAAAAAATTAAAGCTGAATTTCAGATATGGCTATTTGTGAAAAACTCCACCTATTCAAATCATAGAAATTTTTGCGTTCCTTGAGAAAATGTGAATTGTCTTGCGATAGGGGTACATGTGCTAAGCGAGTGACCATCTGTGTCTACTAATCAGCACAGGACCTGGAAGTCAACTGCAAATCACTGTAGTAGCAGTGCCTAATATAATTATTTCTAACTTCCACAGGGATCTGTCGGGTATAGTACAGTGGTGTGAAAAAGTGTTTGCCCCCTTCCTCATTTCCTGTTCCTTTGCATGTTTGTCACACTTAAGTGTTTCGGAACATCAAACCAATTTAAACAATAGTTAAGGACAACACAAGTAAACACAAAATGCAATTTGTAAATGAAGGTGTTTATTATTAAAGGTGAAAAAAAATCCAAACCATCATGGCCCTGTGTGAAAAAGTGATTGCCCCCCTTGTTAAAACATACTATAACTGTGGTTGTCCACACCTGAGTTCAATTTCTCTAGCCACACCCAGGCCTGATTATTGCCACACCTGTTCACAATCAAGGCATCACTTAAATAGGAGCTGCTTGACACAGTAAGGTCCACCAGAAGATCCTTAAAAGCTACACATCATGCCGAGACCCAAAGAAATTCAGGAACAATTGAGAAAGAAAGTAATTGAGATCTATCAGTCTGGAAAGGGTTATAAAGCCATTTCCAAAGCTTTGGGAATCCAGCGAACCACAGTGAGAGCCATTATCCACAAATGGCGAAGACATGGAACAGTGGTGAACCTTCCCAGGAGTGGCCGGCCGCCCAAAAATTACCCCAAGAGCGCAGCGACGACTCATCCAAGAGGTCACAAAAGACCCCACAACAACGTCCAAGGAACTGCAGGCCTCACTTGCCTCAGTTAAGGTCAGCGTTCATGCCTCCACCATCAGGAAAAGACTGGGCAAAAATGGCCTGCATGGCAGAGTTCCAAGGAGAAAACCACTGCTGAGCAAAAAGAACATCAAAGCTCGTCTCAATTTCTCCACAACACATCTTGATGATCCCCAAGACTTTTGGGACAACATTCTGTGGACCGATGAGACAAAAGTGGAACTCTTTGGAAGGTGTGTGTCCAAGTATATCTGGCGTAGAAGGAACACTGCATTTCAGAAAAAGAACATTATACCAACAGTAAAATATGGTGGTGGTAGTGTGATGGTCTGGGGCTGTTTTGCTGCTTCAGGACCTGGAAGACTTGCCGTGATAAAAGGAACTATGAATTCTGCTGTCTACCAAGAGATCCTGAAGGAGAATGTCCGACCATCTGTTTGTGTACTCAAGCTGAAACGAACTTGGGTTCTGCAGCAAGACAATGATCCTAAACACACCAGCAAGTCCACCACCGAATGGCTGAAGAAAAACAAAATGAAGACTTTGGAGTGGCCTAGCCAAAGTCCTGACCTGAATCCTATTGAGATGTTGTGGTATGACCTTAAAAAGGCCGTTCATGCTCGAAAACCCTCTAATGTAACTGAATTAGGACAATTCTGCAAAGATGAGTGGGCCAAAATTCCTCCAGGACGCTGTAAAAGCCTCATTGCACGTTATCGCAAACGCTTGGTTGCAGTTGTTGCTGCTAAGGGTGGCCCAACCAGTTATTAGGTTTAGGGGGCAATCACTTTTTCACACAGGGCCATGATGGTTTGGATTTTTTTTCACCTTTAATAATAAACACCTTCATTTACAAATTGCATTTTGTGTTTACTTGTGTTGTCCTTGACTATTGTTTAAATTGGTTTGATGTTCCGAAACACTTAAGTGTGACAAACATGCAAAGGAACAGGAAATGAGGAAGGGGGCAAACACTTTTTCACACCACTGTATATACATACATTAATCCAAAGTTTACTTTGGAAATAAATTTAAAATGGCAGACAGAATGAACCTCAAAAAACACATTTCTGATTTTGAAAGCTTCCCATAGGAAATACAGTTGTCACATTGCAAGGGATACAAGCAGAATGTATCTCTATTGGTACTCTTCACCGTTCATATGTGTATTGTAGTAGGTTTGTTATTAGTGCAGAGTTATGCCCCGTACACAAGGTCATATTTCCCGAAGAAAAAAGTCTGATCGGATTATGTTGTCGGAAAATCCGATTGTGTGGGGGCTCTAGCGGACTTTTTCCGGCGGAAAAAATTTGAGAGCAGGATCTAAAATTTTCTGACAACAAAATCCGATCTGACTTTTTCCGATCGCGTGTAGAGAATTCCGAAACCCAAAGTGCCACGCATGCTCAGAAGAAATTTGGAAACGAAAGCTATTGGCTACTGGCCTCTACGTACGTTTTGTACGTCACCTCGTTCAGACTTTCCGAAAACTTTGTCCGACCGTGTGTATGCAACACAAGTTTCGGCCAAAATCCGTCGGAAAAAATCAGATGGATTTTGTGGTCGGAATGTCCGACCGTGTGTACAAGGCATTACATACAATACAGCCCTTATAATGAAAGCTTGAGGATAGCTCTGGGCAGTTGCTGCCATTCAGAGACACAACTTGGAGTGAAGATAGTGATGTGCTCCAGTCAGAAGGGGTAACTTACTCAGGGACTTCTTACCCACATGACTGGGAGATTCAGGACAGATACGGAGCTTCGGAGTGACTGAGAAAGCTGAGGTGACTATCGAGCCCACAGAGAAAGCTGTGCGGAGTCTTGATTTTTCTGGAAAAGTATGAGAGAACCTGATGTGCAGCAAGAACTTCATCTGGGGGCCAGGAGTGGGTCCATACAGCAAGGTGCTGTGACAAAAAAGGCTACATGAGTCTAGAGAACCCATGGTCTCAGAGACAAGTACCAAGAGCAGCGGTGCTGCTGAAGTGGGCTGCTGAGCCTTTAAAAAAAAATACAATTGGAGCTGACGTGATCTCACTAACAAACACATCTACCGCAAGACCTTAAAATCCCCATATCTGGACAGTTTAAGAAACCTCTTTGCCCTGCTTAGTAATGGATACCCTGTCACACAGTAATGTCATATTGAGGGGTATCCTTCTATTGTGTGCGACAACTAGAGCAGACACGATTATAAATTGTTGTTCTGGCTCTTAGCCCCCTAATAATATAATAATTCTCAGAGAAGAGAAATCAAACTTATTAAACTAAAAGCTTCTCCTGAGGCTCTGCCAGCAGAATCTCTCCCAGAAATTCAATCATCTCTTGAGAAAGCTGGGGGTGGGGAGGAAACCTGCTCTCGCTCTGTGAAACATAGATTTTGGAAAAGAGCATCCTATTAACACATTAACCTATTCTGTGATGGCAGGAACTGTATTCCGGTTACATCAATTTATATGAAGGGGCTTTAGTGTGAAGTTCACAAGTTACACTCTGCTATAGCTATAGTAGACTATGTTTATTTATATAAGTGTTGGCAAAATCAAGTTGGCTAAGGAAATGTAAAACCTATAATTTTACTGCATTTACTAGGCAGATTTTGCGTCAACCATTTCTGCTTATTTTGTGAAGTGTGTACTATTAGTTTTAAGGAAGAAACACATTGTTGCAGTCCTGAATGTACCAAAATAGCAGGGCTCAAGTCCTGCGGGAACGCATGGGAACGAAGTTCCTGTACTTTTTCCACAACAGGAACTCAGTTCCTGTTAGCAGCCGTGTCCTGCAAGACTTTGAAGTATGCGAGCTGTGTGGCAGGGGCTACACCAGCAGCTGCCGACACAGCTCGCAATAGTAAGTGCCGTACACCTGACCATTCAGGCATTGCCAGTAGGGGGCCCCATGACAGCTTCCGCTTCGATCTACCTGTCAATCACAGCTAGCTGACAGGTAGATCAGGTCCCTGCTGCTAAGAGATTGTATTTAGTCAGACCTCTCGTGATGCTTTCCTCCCCGCCGTCCTCTCCTGATTTTTTGTCTCCTCATCTCCCCCCCCCCCCCAGTCTCCTGCATACTTGCTCTGTGTGTCCCACTGAATCCCCCCTCCTCTATCTTCAGTGCCATATGATGAGAGAACCCAGAGGAGGAGCACAGCTATTCTGCTCACAGGACATGCAGGGAGAGAGGTGAGCTGAGGGAGGAACATCAGTTTGGGGCGGTAAGCTGAGCACAATACCTGGCAAAGTTTAATGCCAGGAGGGAAGTTTATGTGGAAATATATGAAGGGTTGGAATGGCAGCGAGTGTGTGTTGGAGCCCTGCAGAGTTTGCAGCCCCCCAAGCTAACATACATCTCCTAAGCAGGAACACAACACTATCTCCCCAAGCATTCTGTCCAGATAATGTGCAGTTAATTTATGACCTTTCTGTTTAACCCTGTGTTATCCAAACTCTGTTCAATGAAAAGTGTAAACTCACCACATAAACACTCTATATACAAAATAACATTCCCCAATAAAGATCAGAACATGATGTTCACATTTGCATGGAAGCACAATTGAATGAATGCTGATTATTCAGAGAATTACTGTATTTATGTTTATTGAGGATTGTTTTTTTTTTATGTACTAACAGTTAAGCTTCATACACACAATACGAAAATTGGATGAAAAATACCACTTTTGAAGCGTTCGTGCATATGAGCGTATAATTTTTGTTTTTTGGTGGGGGAGTGGATCTTGGGTGGGAGTTCCCTCACTTTTTTCCCCAGGACTTGACCCCTGCAAAATAGTATTGAACACATTTCAGCATTCAAGACTGCCTTCATTTGTATACACCAAGCATTCCCCATTAAAGCTAAAAGGACACTAGTTAAAAACAATTGTTGGATGCAGCTCATCAGAAGCAAGTTTTGTTACACAGCAGCTGCTCCGAAATGCTTAGTGTGCATGTACAATTAATGGGACCATCGTCTCTGGTTTTGGTAATTTTCTGTTTTCTCACACACACCTACATATTTAGATCAATTAAAATGAATGCTGCACCATACAGTTTTGGGCTTACAGCCACCTTTCCTATTATCATGCATTGCTGAAGGTGTGTGGTAATGGGCAACTCCCTGTGTTTTGTAGAAACGTCTTTTAAGGAAAAGAAATTGAACAATATGTGGCATTTAAATTTATAAAGGCCACTGCACCCTCAACATCTCCCAAAACCTGACTCTTAATGGTCAATATCCCTTTTGTTAAAGTGGTTGTGTAAACCCTCACATATACCCAGTGAAGTTACTGGCCTTAGGTGATACACAGAGATTAAACAAATCCTCCTACATAAGTTGTACCTTTCTATCTGCAGTCTTCTCCTCTCTACATTTGGTCAAGGTGCAGAATTATAAAATTAGTCTGAGAGTTCAGAAAAAAGGGGATGGAGAGCAAAAGTGCAGAGCTTAGTGAGCAGAGCTCTGATTGGAAGGAAGAGACACACAAACTCCACACAGCACACAGGAACAGAAATGAGGCTGTCAATCAGCTGGAGGTACCTCCCCTGTCACCATTTTCTCTTGGTGTCGGGAAAACTTGTTAGAAGTGATTCATGCTGATAGCGAAGCAGCAGACAGAAATTACACTTATGCCGCGTACACACGAAGGGACTATCCCGCGGGATTATCCGCTGGACCGAAGTCCAGCGGATAATCCCCTCGTGTGTGGGCGCCGGCGGACTTTTTTTGGCCAAAGTACGGCGGACTAAAGTTTCAAGTTTTGTTTTCAAATTATCCGCTGGACTTGGCAGTCCAGCGGATAATCCGGCCGTGTGTAGTATGGTCCGGCGTACCAAAAAGGACGCATGCTCAGTAGCTAGTATGTCACGGACTCGCTCGGTCTGGTAAAACTAGCCTTCGTTTTGAAGGTCGCACAATCGTCACGCTGCTGAATTTTTTTTTTTTTTCTTCTGACAGCGGGATTTGTATGTTATCGTACTTGAAGAATGATTTTGCCTTGCTGCTTGTATATTCACGCCGAGTACTCCCGAACGTTTTTTCTTCAGCATTCTTTAGTGAAGTTATATATTTGTATATATATATATATATATATATATATATATTTATCTTTATCTCTCTCTCTCTCTATATATATATATATATATATATATATATATATATATATATAGATATAGATATAGATATATAGATATAGATATATATAGATATATATCCAAATCACCAAATGAAAACTATATCGATATTTCTCAATAAACCCAAAAAAAGATATATCTATATATACATATATATATATATTTATATATATAGATATATAGATATATACGTGTACGTGTATATATATATATATATATATATATATATATATATATATATATCTATATATATATATATATCTATATATATATATATATATATATATATATATATATATATATATATATATATATATATATATATATATATATATATATTATATATGTACATATATCTCTATTTAGATATATTTTATTATTTGTTGGTTATCAAAAGGATTTGTTATTACACATGATACAATTGTGGAGTCAGCAGAGCTTGCCCTTAATTCAGATCTTAACCCTCACCTTTCCAGCGACTGCACTTGCAGTTCCATTGAAGTTGCACTTTACACTTGTATTGTCAAATGAATGTTTAGACATGTACCTGCCTACTCCTAAAGAAACTATGTTTTTGAATAACAAGCACGTATATCATTATTTTCAGAAAATAAAAATACCATTTATTCTGGTTTAAACAAACAAGGCAAAACAAAATAGGAAGGCAACACTGGAGCCACTTTGCGATTTTGAGAAGACTTTTTGCCCCAACGGCAGACATCAAGTTTGTGAAGCCAAAAATTAAGCTTGGGCACATTTCATCCAATATAGGGAGCACAAGAAGATTGACCAGGAATCAGACAGACCAGGAACAGCAGCAGATGACATCTATGTCCCCAAGCTGTGGCACTACAACAGCCTGTGTCTTCTGTGAGACCAGACTGAAGCCAGGCAATCACTTCCGACTCTTCCCACCACGCTGCCCTGCACTCTTCCCTGCAGTCTTCCCTGCACGCTTCCTTGGAGGCTGACTTGTGGTAGGAGGAGGAGGAGGAGGAGGAGGAGGAGGAGAAGAAGAAGACGAGGAGGAGGAGGAGGAGAAGTTGGTGTCGGGCCTTCATGGGTCAGGCGGGTTGATTCTCGTAATTGACCCCTCAAACCCCCCTTAATAGCCTCAAATATGAGGCCCTCACACAGGTGCCGTTGGCCCTTCTCCATTTCCAGCAACCTGCTGGCCAAGTAGGTGGCATAGGCCTCTTCTGGAATGGGGGGTTTGTCGAGAATCGCACTCGCCTTCCTAATAAGTTGGAGTGATTCCTCCTCAACAATGGTCATCCTCCTGGGCCTTCTTGGGGGTAAGGGCAGGGGTGGAGGTACACTTCTTAAGACAGTCTGGCTGTCACTCTGGCTCGTGCTGGGCCCAGCCACCTCCTGGCTCTCGCTGGTCATGTCCTCATCCTCCTCCATACCACTTGTCCCGGCATCATCCTGGGTCAGCTCATCCTGTGTGCAAATAAAAACAAAAATCAAACACCTGGTTTTTGGTTTATGGCCTCCTCAATCATCCAATTGTAAACTTATGAAGGAGCAGATAATTGTTAAAAAAGATCCAAAAGGCTATCATTTGGACCCCTGCATTTTCCAAGCAGATCACCAATGTTGTATAAGGCATTTTTTGCCACTACTGGATGTATGTATACACTATATATGTATCGATATGTTGCACCCACACTTTTTCGAAGTTTGCGCAATTTTTACCAGCTTTTTTCACAATTCAGAGTTCAGGGTGTTAATTGTTTCACATTTTAACGTTTACAGCATTAATATTCACACAATCACAATTTGGGATACTAAATATATACCTGGCTCCAGCTGGGCGCATCAGCCTGCTCCAAGGTGGAGGGGTCTTCTCCTTCCGTGGAAGCCTCAGCTGGGGTGGAGGGAAGAGTGGAGGGAAGAGTGGAGGGAAGGGTGGAGGGAAGAGTGGACAGTGATTGCCTGGGTTCCATCTGGTCACCTATAAAAGCCAGTTGGTTGTAGTACCACAGCTTGGGTACATAAACATTCTCTGCTGCTGCTCCTGATCTGACTGATTCCTCAATCTTCTTGCGCTCCCGCTTGTACATGTGCCTTAAACTTGAAATTCTGGCTTCAACAAACTTGGTGTCTGCGTTGGGGACTTGAGTCTTCACAAAATCAACAAGTGGCCCCAGTGTTGCCTTCCGGACATCCCTATTGCCATATAAAGGATTCTTGAGCTGCCACAGGTTGGTATTTTTTCTGTAGAGCGCAATGAATTCGGACATGAACTGCTGGTCCTTGAATGGATTATACTGGGCTGCTGACATGTTTGTTTCTGTTTTGTTAGTAATGGCAATACAAAAGACCAAAAACACAAATGTTACTAAAAACGCACATCCAGTTTTTCAAACCAAACATTACACAACACACCCACACACAGGCATCAACACACCCACACAGGCAGCAACCCCTACACACAGGCAGCAACCCCTACACACAGGCAGCAACCCCTACACACAGGCAGCAACCCCTACACACAGGCAGCAACCCCTACACACAGGCAGCAACACACACATATCCTTAAAAAATGCAGGCCCAAAACCCAATAAACCACAGTAATGCATCCTAGAAAACACTTACCTTCGTACAGAGCGCTCGCTACTTCCGTTCGGGAACACGTGGGGCCCTCAAACAGCCTTATATACACTGCGCACGCGTGGAAGTCCGCCTGCGTCCTCCGCGTCGCCCGCCCATGACGTTCCTCCTGACGAGTATTCCCCGCCCCGCTTCCCCTCGTTGCATTGTGGGTGAATAAATTAATGAAGATGGCGGACACATTCTCAGCCAGTAGCGCGGAGGAAAGCCTAGAAGCGAACACATCTGCATCCAGCAGCAGATATAAGGCCACCAATATGGCCTTTGAAGAGATGGTGGAGATGGTGGACATCCTACAAAGGGAAGATTACGACGGGGAAAATGGCCCCTACCCTCGACCCAACTTGCGCAAGGACAAGATTCTCACTACAATCGTCAGCACCCTGGAGCAGAAATTCGGCGTACGAAGGGGCAAGGATCAACTGCGCAAGCGATGGTCCGACATCAAATCCAGGGAGCACGATCAGTACAGGAGAATTCGAAAAGCCATCAAAAAAAGTAAGTCAAGCACGTGCGCTACTATGGTTATACTTGATATGTCTAATCTTGCGCAGATGTTATTAGCATTCGTACGTGAAACTTGCGCAGATTTTATTAGCATTCGTACGTGAAACTTGCGCAGATGTTATTAGCATTCGTACGTGAAACTTGCGCAGATGTTATTAGCACTCGTACGTGAAACTTGCGCAGATGTTATTAGCATTCGTACGTGAAACTTGCGCAGATGTTATTAGCATTCGTACGTGAAACTTGCGCAGATGTTATTAGCATTCGTACGTGAAACTTGCGCAGATGTTATTAGCACTCGTACGTGAAACTTGCGCAGATGTTATTAGCATTCGTACGTGAAACTTGCGCAGATGTTATTAGCATTCGTACGTGAAACTTGCGCAGATGTTATTAGCACTCGTACGTGAAACTTGCGCAGATGTTATTAGCATTCGTACGTGAAACTTGCGCAGATGTTATTAGCATTCGTACGTGAAACTTGCGCAGATGTTATTAGCATTCGTACGTGAAACTTGCGCAGATGTTATTAGCACTCGTACGTGAAACTTGCGCAGATGTTATTAGCATTCGTACGTGAAACTTGCGCAGATGTTATTAGCATTCGTACGTGAAACTTGCGCAGATGTTATTAGCATTCGTACGTGAAACTTGCGCAGATGTTATTAGCACTCGTACGTGAAACTTGCGCAGATGTTATTAGCATTCGTACGTGAAACTTGCGCAGATGTTATTAGCATTCGTACGTGAAACTTGCGCAGATGTTATTAGCATTCGTACGTGAAACTTGCGCAGATGTTATTAGCACTCGTACGTGAAACTTGCGCAGATGTTATTAGCATTCGTACGTGAAACTTGCGCAGATGTTATTAGCATTCGTACGTGAAACTTGCGCAGATGTTATTAGCATTCGTACGTGAAACTTGCGCAGATGTTATTAGCACTCGTACGTGAAACTTGCGCAGATGTTATTAGCATTCGTACGTGAAACTTGCGCAGATTTTATTAGCATTCGTACGTGAAACTTGCGCAGATTTGATGAAAGTTCAGTTTGTCTTCATAACGTTTATTGAGTTTACCTGGCTTTGGGTTGTTGGAGTTGTAAGGTTGTTTATTATTGTCACTATCTATACAATTACTGCTGTAGTAAGGGTTTTAGGGGTAACTTACACAGGGACTCCAGAAGCTGTTTTGGGGGGTGGGGATAAATATGTTAAGCAGGGTGTCATGCTCACAATTCCCGAAAAATGCTCATCATCTACAAATACTGTAGGTGGTGACTTTTCAAAGAAGTACACTCACCTGTCCCTTGGCTGGTGCAGCTACAATCTCTGATCTTGCAATCATGAAATTAATGTTTGCGGCTTCACTTCCCGGGTCACTATTGGGCATGCGCCAGTTGCGCAATGCAATAGGACTGGTCCGCGCGAGCTCGGGGACCCCTGTGTGTCCCAGCAGACAGCACGGTGGGACGGGATGTGGCGTATACTTCTGTGGGAGTCTATGGCCGGATGTGTGTGCAAATACCTGCCTTACACAGGTATCTGCAACCCCTCACCCCTAAAAGGTTCCAAATAAAACACCACAGGGGTGCAGGGATCCAATGAGCGGAAGTTCAAATTTAGGGTTGAAGGGCGGTTTAAGTATTGGAGTTTCATTAGATAGACATTTCAATTCTGTCTTCAAGTAGGATCTTCTAACAAACTGCTAATAATTGGACAACACTTTTAAACAATGTTTAATAATCCTATTTTGGCACTCAAATATCAGTGTGATTAAAAGTGTACCTTTTTGTGTTCCATTACCATAGGGGGCAAAAGACTCAGACGTCAGTCCGAACCTACGAGGACCTCCCGGCCTCACCAGACTAATTGGGCAGTTAGCCCAAGCCCACGCGTGGATGTGGCGGAACAGGTGGTTGAAGTGGATCAAATCTGCACCCCACCAAGTGAGTGTCTCAGAACACAGATTGAGCTAAGAAATTAAGGTCTGCATGTTTTTGACACTTTTTTTCTTGTGTTTTATCTACCCAACTTTTAGGTGATGCTGATCTGTTTGTGGAAGGACAAGCTGCGGAGCCATTTTCCACAGACAGTGCCCACAGGCTTATTGGGCAGATCATGGCCTGGAATCTGCAGCTGGAAAATATGCAGAAGGAGATGGCCACCATGCAGCAGGGAATGAAGGACATGATTGATGTTTTGGGGAGAATCTAAACACCCCTTTTCCATTTCTTAACATCAATCATGTCCTTCATTCCCCTTTTGATGCGCTGTTTAACAAATTTTAGAGGCCAAATTTTTAATATGCACACGGTGTGTCAACATGTGCTATGTGCCATCAGGGGATCTCAATGGACGCATTTTGTGTTTGCAACCCCTAATGCTAGTAGGTGAGAGGGAAGGGGTTTCACACACAAAACACGTCCATTGATTCCCCATGATGGAACATAGCACATGTTGACATTACCCATTTTCCTGTTAAATTAGTGTGCATATTCTAAATTTGGCTTCTACTGTTCATGGGTTACCTGTTGAACTTTGTAAGTTCTGGGCTTTTACATTGTGTAAATATTTTCTAATGCTAAGCCTAAATTTTTTACCATTTTAAAACATGTTTTTATGTTTGTTTAAAAAAATCAATCACAAAAATAAAAAAAATATGTTGTGAGAAAAAGACCAAAAAAATGTAAAAAATATAACATAAAAAAGAAAAAAAAAAAATCTTGTGAAAAAAAAAAAAAAAAAATCTTGTTGAAAAAAAAAAAAAAAAAAAAAAAAATCTTGTTGAAAAAAAAAAAAAAAAAAAAAAAATCTTGTTGAAAAAAAAAAAAAAAAAAAAATATAACATAAAAAAGGTTTGGATGTGCAATAGAATAAAAAATAATAATGTTTGCACAAATTAAACAATGTGTGGCTTCTTCTTTTTAAATACTACCAGTTTGACCAAAACATGTTGTGGTTCATTGACAAAGGGGCTTATTTACTAAACGCAAAACAAGTTTGCCACTATTAAGATGTGCACTAGGACAACATATAAAACAGGCAAAATTAAAAGCAAAACCATACGAAAATACCAATATTTCAAACATCAATAACTGTATTTATTCTTTGTAAATCAAAAAGATGGTTTAAGGGTCTGCTGCCATTGCAATGGCCCCCCTACCATTAAAATAATGTAAATAACGGTCCCGCACTTGCTGGGCTGATTGTGGGGCGGAACCAAGACGGCGATTATCCAGCCCTGTCATGTTGCCTTCCACTCCGGCCTCAGGGCCGATTGGTAATGAGTATGTTCCCGAATGTTTGCGTAAATAATTGTGCATGACACAGCATGCAAGAATAATAGTATTGAGTTTGTACTCTGCCAGATGTAGGGATGTAAGGAGCAATCTGAAACGGTTGGCCATAATACCAAAGGCATTTTCCACAACCCGTCTTGCTCTGGCCAACCGATAATTAAAAATCCTCCTCTCAGGGGTGAGGGATCGTTGGGGAAATGGCCTCATCAGATGGTCACCCAGACCGAACGCCTCGTCGGCAATGAAAACGAAGGGGAGTCCCTCCACATTATCTTCATCTGGTGGCAGCTCCAGGCCACCAGTCTGGAGACGATGACCGAACTCCGTGTGGTTGAAGACTCCTCCGTCCGACATCAGGCCGTTTTTCCCCACATCCACATACAGAAAGTCATATTGTGCCGACACCACCGCCATCAACACGATACTATGGAACCCCTTATAATTCCAATAGTATAACCCCGAATGGGGTGGGGGCACAATTCGCACATGCTTCCCGTCAATCGCCCCTCCGCAGTTGGGAAAGTCCCAACGGGCAGCAAACTGGGAAGCCACAGTCTGCCATTCCTGTGGCGTGGAGGGACACTGTGAAGTCAAACACAAATATACAAATCGAATTAAAAACCAGGCAAAACACCTAACTAAATGCAACAAATTAACAAACAATTTGGAAGAACATATGTATTTATTTAGTAAGTCCTTGAAATAAAGCCAAAAGATTAAGGATAAGGGACAAATCTCTGATTGATGACCCCTCTGATGGCCCAGAGAAGATAATAATGGGGATGTGGGTGTGGAGTCATTAATTGTAAGGTCACACAATACACATGCAATTAATTAACGGGGTGTGTGTGTGGGGGGGGGGGGGTTAATTACAAGCTAACCAAAACCACATGCTATTAATTATCATGGGGTGTGGGGGTGTGGGGGGGGGGGGTTAATTACAAGCTAACCAAAACCACATGCTATTAATTATCAGGGGGTGTGGGGGGGGGGGTTAATTACAAGCTAACCAAAACCACATGCTATTAATTATCAGGGGGTGTGGGGGGGGGGGGTTAATTACAAGCTGACCAAAACCACATGCTATTAATTATCAGGGGGGTGTGGGGGGGGGGGTTAATTACAAGCTAACCAAAACCACATGCTATTAATTATCAGGGGGTGTGGGGGGGGGGGGTTAATTACAAGCTAACCAAAACCACATGCTATTAATTATCAGGGGGTGTGGGGGGGGGGGGTTAATTACAAGCTAACCAAAACCACATGCTATTAATTATCAGGGGGTGTGGGGGGGGGGGTAATTACAAGCTAACCAAAACCACATGCTATTAATTATCAGGGGGTGTGGGGGGGGTTAATTACAAGCTAACCAAAACCACATGCTATTAATTATCAGGGGGTGTGGGGGGGGGGGGGGGGGGGTTAATTACAAGCTAACCAAAACCACATGCTATTAATTATCAGGGGGTGTGGGGGGGGGGGTTAATTACAAGCTAACCAAAACCACATGCTATTAATTATCAGGGGGTGTGGGGGGGGGGGTTAATTACAAGCTAACCAAAACCACATGCTATTAATTATCAGGGGGGGGGTGTGGGGGGGGGGTTAATTACAAGCTAACCAAAACCACATGCTATTAATTATCAGGGGGGTGGGGGGGGGGGTTAATTACAAGCTAACCAAAACCACATGCTATTAATTATCAGGGGGTGTGGGGGGGGGGGGGGGTTAATTACAAGCTAACCAAAACCACATGCTATTAATTATCAGGGGGTGTGTGGGGGGGGGGGTTAATTACAAGCTAACCAAAACCACATGCTATTAATTATCAGGGGGTGTGGGGGGGGGGGGGTGGGGGGGGGGGGGTTAATTACAAGCTAACCAAAACCACATGCTATTAATTATCAGGGGGGTGGGGGGGGGGGTTAAATTACAAGCTAACCAAAACCACATGCTATTAATTATCAGGGGGGGGGGGGTGTGGGGGGGGGGGGTTAATTACAAGCTAACCAAAACCACATGCTATTAATTATCAGGGGGGGGGTGGGGGGGGGGGTTAATTACAAGCTAACCAAAACCACATGCTATTAATTATCAGGGGGTGTGGGGGGGGGGTTAATTACAAGCTAACCAAAACCACATGCTATTAATTATCAGGGGGTGTGGTGGGGGGGGGGTTAATTACAAGCTAACCAAAACCACATGCTATTAATTATCAGGGGGGTGGGGGGGGGGGTTAATTACAAGCTAACCAAAACCACATGCTATTAATTATCAGGGGGTGTGGGGGGGGTGTGGGGGGGGGTTAATTACAAGCTAACCAAAACCACATGCTATTAATTATCAGGGGGTGGGGGGGGGGGGGGGGTTAATTACAAGCTAACCAAAACCACATGCTATTAATTATCAGGGGGTGTGTGGGGGGGGGGGGGGGGGGTTAATTACAAGCTAACCAAAACCACATGCTATTAATTATCAGGGGGTGTGGGGGGGGGGTTAATTACAAGCTAACCAAAACCACATGCTATTAATTATCAGGGGGGGGGGGGGGGGGGTTAATTACAAGCTAACCAAAACCACATGCTATTAATTATCAGGGGGTGTGGGGGGGGGGGGGGTTAATTACAAGCTAAACAAAACCACATGCTATTAATAATCAATTTAAAAATGAGGGTCAAGGGGGGTGAAAGGGGTGAAAGGGGGGGTGAGTAAAGCTGTACAATGGAGCTGGTAATATACATTTTTAACCAAAGAAAGTGACTAGGCTAGGGGTGTTTAGGGGGCCAAGCTTCCATGCTGGGGAGGTTGGTGCAAGCAAATATGCATGTGACCCACTAAATAATACATTCTTAAAGCTATTTCGATAAGTCAACCATAAAATACTAGACAAAAAACCAAAAAAAAAAAAAAAAAAAGGAATAGGGGACATTCATAGAATAGTCCTATCATGGTAATTAGCTAATGATGACATTGATGCACTACATTAGCAAACATACAAGACATAGGTAATTTTAAAAGAGAAGACTTACCTTAATGTATTCCTCCTGCAGGACGTGGATAATGGCAGAACAGGTCTCTGGAATAATGAGCCCCAGAGCCTGGGGGGAGATGCCTGTCGTGAACTTGAGGTCCTGCAAGCTTCTCCCCGTCGCCAAGTAACGCAACGTGGCGACTAGCCTCTGCTCCGCACTGATGGCTTGCCGCATGCAGGTATTCTGCCTGGTAATATAAGGGGACAGCGAAGCCAACAGACGGTGAAAAATGGGGTCCGTCATCCGGAGATAATTCCTGAAATCATCAGGATTATTCTCACGGATCTCACGGAGCAAAGGCATATGCGAGAATTGGTCACGCTGGCGCAACCAATTCTTGGTCCATGAACTCCTCCTCACCCTGTTCATGGACTGGGCTCGTGCCAAGGTGTTAACCGCAACACCGAGCCCCTGCACAGCACGAACTCGTTCCCGAGTACGTCCACACTCCATGGCTTCAAAACGGTCGGCTGATCAAACAAACAACTTAACAGAACGCACTGAAGAACAGCAAGGCCTATGAAGAACGACCTGAAAAACAGAAACGAGCGGACCAGAACGGCCTGAGAACAGGTAGGAACTGATCCACACGCACTGAAAGCCAGATACAAACCTCACAAGCACAAACTGAACGGCAGAAGCGAACGAATTAAGCAGAAGTCTGAGAAGCGCGAATCGTCTCTAACCAAACGTCAACTAACACGCGATACACACGAGATTAGCTGACGGGGCCCAAAGGGTGTCGTTTGGGATCTCGAGCTTCCTTTTTCTAGTCCCGTCGTACGTGCTGTACGTCATCGTACGTGCTGTACGTGTGTGGTCAAGTCCGTTCGCTTTTTAGTCCAACGTACCCAGCTGGAAAGTCCAGCGGATTGTCCGCTGGACTTAGTCCGCCGGGAAAAGTCCCTTCGTGTGTGTGGTCAAGTCCGTTCGCTTTTTAGTCCAACGTACCCAGCTGGAAAGTCCAGCGGATTGTCCGCTGGACTTAGGTCCGCCGGGAAAAGTCCCTTCATGGTGTGTACGCGGCATTAAACTAGTAACAGTTTTGTACCATTATGACAGCACCTATGACTGTCTGTTTATGTTACCAGATTTTCTAAATGAAATCCAGGAACACCTTATTGATCAAGCCCACTTTTATCTACAAAATCACCCCACCCAAATTCATGCCCCCATTTTTTGATATGCCTTTGAATAATTTGGTCATAGACTTTTGGAACTAGGGGTAGACATTCAAGGTACAAAATAAAAGATTTTAGATAAGAGACACCAATATATCTATGCATAGTTAGAAGGGGCACCCTTAAGGTATCAAGAAGAAAAATGCAGCATTCATAGTGCACTACCCATAAAACAACTGGAGGAATGGCCAATAAAGTGGGTGTAGTTTCACAGTGTAAGTCTTGTAGTGTGGGAGTAAAATAAGCTCCAGCATTGTTTTTTATTGGCAGTAATAGTAACCTCTGCCACTGGTGTAATTGAAAACAATAACAGCCCTCATTACTAATGCATACCTTCCAATTTTTTGAGATTGGAATGAGGGACACCTATCAGCAAAAGTATGCAGGCATAGGACACACCCCCCTGCCACGCCCCCATCGAGGAGAATTTTACAAAAAAACAAGATTGGTTAAACCCACAATTGCTTTTTTTTACCATACCATATCATTTTTTTTACCATATCATACCATATCAGTTTGACAGCAATATTCCTTTATATTGGCTTTTGGAATTTACAAATGCAGCAATTTAGAAATCAGATGAAAGGTTTAGTGCTGGAAAACACTTTTTAATAGATAAAAAGTGCATTTTATATACCGTACATCTATATAGATCAGACCAAAATGAGGGACAAATGAGGAGGAATGAGGGACAGAGGGACATTACTCCAAATCAGGGACAGTCCCTCGAAATCAGGGACAGTTGGGAGCTATGCTAATGTAAGTGGTCACAATTGTAGCCTCCATGTTTTTTTTTTTTATGGAAACATTTACTTTGAATAGGAGACACTTATGCATTATATCTGTGTCAGTGTATTGGTATTTATGAAGAGCAGTACAGAACTGATATTACCAGACAGGTATAAATGTTAGCCTGCCTGTGCTTCCTTCATTTTGTCATGTGGTGGGATGTAACCTATTCCACACTGCTGTCAAACTGATATGTGCAATAAGATAAAGAGCAAAGTTTAGTAACACACAACAATTATCCAAAGCTAAAATTTGATTGATTGCTTTAGACTGCACTTTGCAAATCACCAATGCTCATTGTACTCTATTTTGATTGCAGAAAGAAGACAAGGCCGCACTCAAATCTGTGTCCTGATATAGTTGTCATGCAAATAAAGTAATAAGCTTGTCAAATAAGGTAAATTAGCAAAGAACAGTAGCCCACAACAATAATAACCCCTCAACATCCGTGTTCAACGCTGAGAGCGCACACCACTTCCCCCCTGCATATCACTGGTGGCTGCACCTGGGCATCCTGAAGAGATGATGATCCATCTGAAAAACATGGAAGAGATCAAAGATGTTTATTTTTTTAAGATGTACACATGTAATTGTAAAAATATAAATTTATCCTATCTTTTTAGCTTGAGTGAGAAGCTGGCACTTTCATTCACAGTGCAAGGGCCAGGAGTAGGTATCTCAGAGTTCAGAGGTCATTAGCATGTAATACAGAGTGCAGGGGTCTGTCATAAGAAGCACATAATTCAGAGGTCAGCAGTATGTAATGCAAAGTTTAGGGGCAGGAGTAATTAATGGAGCAGAGTTTGTTAGTCTACTGACCTCTGAACTTAGAGTTCAGGGTTCAAGCATCGTAAGTAGTGCAAGTAGCAAAAGTAGCTGGGAACTTCCATGCAGGCTATGCTGTGGTAGATATTTAAATGCCCTCTATATGCAGCTGAGCTGCAATATGTAGGTGGGGCTTGGTGTGGGTATGGCTTGAGTGTGGACACAGGGGGCCCCATAAGTTGTCAGTCCGCCCCTGCCTTTAACACAAATATTTGCATTGACACAAAAAATGCTCCATAGGCCACAGTTCTACATTAATGTTAACATGAGGCAAAAAGGAAGTTCTGGACAGCCACACTCTGGAATATAGCCTTTATTTGTAAAAACAGATACAAGCCACAGCAAAAAATGGGACAAACAAGCTGATGCGTTTCTCACTTAAAGTGGAAGTAAACCCTCCTATAGTTTTCAGCCAAGGAAGCTGCCATCTTGGCCTCTGTTCAATCTTCAACTGCCATGATGCTGCACATGTGATCAGTTATGACACCAGCCATTGGATGGTTTGACAGTTTGGTTGAAAGCATAGTCAATGTGACAGGTAGCATTTCCGGCATGCCATTTTTTTAAAACTATTTAAATCAAAGGGTTTACTTCCGCTTTAACAGTGCTTAGTCATAGCTACCCTACCACCAAAAACAGTGCAATATATATACTGAAATGTTTCAAATATGTGACTCCATGTGTGGTTAATTACTCAATTAGATCTTCAATTGAAAGAAACCCTTGATTAATAAACGTGTTCAACGTGTGTGAGTAGGGGGAATACACATGAATATGTGATTTCAGTGCAAAGATGAACCAAATGCTTTTATAATGTTTTAAATTCAATTTAAACCAACTAAAATAAAGTGTCTAAATAACTTATTTTGTTTTAATAAATTGTGTGTTAATGATAATGACTTTCTCTGGGTACCCTCTATCCTTGAACCTTTGGGTCATGTCCATGGCCTTATTTTGAAAAGTTTCCGGTGTGTGCTACATAGTTGCTTTAATCTCAAGAACTGGTCAAACGGTACACCTCTGATGGTGTGTCTCGGATGGGCAGAATCGGCTCTTAACAGAGCATTTCTGGCTGTAGATTTCTTGTATACACCCGTTGTCACCTCACCATTGATACCAGACAATTTCACATCCAAAAATTCAATGGAGCTCTCTTGGAGGTCCCCAGTGAACTTTAGATTAAGAGAGTTGTTATTTAAATAAGAAAGCCAGTTTTCTAATGAAACATTATCGTCCGATGTAATAAACAACAGGTCATCTATGTAGCAACAGAAAAAAAATGTATCCAACCGGCGGGGGCTATCATGTCCAAAGACTGGGTCTCCTCTCCCACCACCCCATATATAGGTTGGCCAGTGAGGGCAAAAGTGTCACCCCCATAGAGGCGCCGCATCTCTGGTAGACATGTGCGATTAGTTTCGTACGAATCTGAAATACAAATTTTTATGCATACGAATTCTGTACGAAAAAGGAAATTTTGTTTATGCATTTCGGATCCAAAATTTGTAATTGTTACGAAAAGTTAACAAACCTAAAAGTTAAAACCCCAGGAAGTCAGCACAGCACAGGGATGGTGGGAACCCCTCATAATGATAAATTTATCATAACGAAAATTCGTAATTGTTACGAAAAGTTAACAAACCGAAAAGTTAAAACCCCAGGAAGTCAGAACAGGGATGGTGGGAACCCCTTATAATGGGCACAGCGGGTGTACACTCAGACCCGGGAACTCAGCACAGGGATGGTGGGAACCCTATGGGAATTTCTATGCTTATGAATTTTATACGAAATACAAAATTTTGTTAATGAATTTCAGAATTTTGGATCCAACGGAAACGTGACTGGTGTTTTGTTCACCAATCAGAGCAAGTCAGCAGTCAGCACAGCACAGGGATGGTGGGAACCCCTCATAATGGGCACAGCCGGTGTACACTCAGACCTGGGAGCACTTAGCACAGGGATGGTGAGAACCCCTCATAATGGACACAGCAGGTGTACAGACCTGGGAACTCAGCACAGGGATGGTGGGAACCCCTCATAATGATAAATTCATCATAACGAACATTCGTTACTTTTAAGAAAAGTTAAAAAAACTAAAGGTTAAAAACACAGGAAGTCAGCACAGGGATGGTGGGAGCCCCTCATAATGATTGTGACAGACCTAGCCGGGACACAGGCTGTTGGAGGGGACTGAATGCGAGCCTATTACCTTGTGATTATGGGCCCTGGCATTTGGGGGAACGGTGCTCTTTGAGCTGCAAGCCTGGGACCCCTGATCTGGTGTTACTTGGATTCAGGTCCGTGCTGGCCCCCCAATACACATAGAATCTGTATATGTATTTGGCATATTAGCAATACACTGAATGACACTGTTGGGACACAAGCTGTCAGATGCTAATGTCATGAACTCCAGCCAGCCTGTCTATTGTGTAAATGAGTATAGTCTGGCTTGTAGGAGTGTTTCACCTATTGTTGTGTGTGCTAATTAACCCTGCAATTGAATGAAGGAGTCCAGTGTTGATTAAGATAATTAGCTCATGCTAATTAAGTTAGGTCTTAGTCATCTGGCTGTATATATGTGTGTGATGTCAAATAAAAGTTAATTCCTGATGTACCCTACACTGGTGTTGTCTGGTGACTGGGTGGGCTAAAGGGTCTTGGATTGTGTGGTACCGGACAGAGGAAGCATTTACGGCGGACATCTTGAGTACGGGGTCCGTCACAATTGGCGGCAGCAGTGGGATTGTGCTTCCTTATCGTGAACACATCCAAACCATCACCTGGATCCAAGGCCCGGATAGCAGAGGTACAGATGCGTCGTCATGGAAGAGGAATTCGGAAGGAGGTTGCGAGAGATGCGGATACAGCACAGAGGATCAGTATCGGTGCAGGTCCTGCTGGGATGGTATGATTCTGTCCGCCTACAACTCTGGAAAGAAGCGCTAGCCTGTGAGCAGCGACACCAGGGAAAAGTTCTCCCCTCCATCCATGTAAGGTACTGGTCGCAGTATGAAGTACGAATGCTGTTATTGGGGGAACATCCGAAGCAGGAGTGGACAGCTGAGTTAAGCAGGCTGATCCGGGCAGAAATGCGTTTGGACGAGAGCTACAGAGCCCTCCGGTAGTATGTAGCCCAAGTGTGCCCGTGGACAGCGGATGACAGGCCCACGGAAGGCCTTGATTATAATGGCCTGGGATTGTTGTACTGGAGGCTGTCCGAGGACCCCGACTTTGGGAGTGATATGGAGTGGCGTTTGGAGGAAATAATGGAGCACAGAGAGCAAAGATCGAACGCCTCGGAAGTGCTCTGGGCACAGGAAGATGTGGAGTTCCTGGCCGCCAGGAATGGGAGCTGGAGATCGCCTACATACAGCTGCTAGACTCTGCTCAGCAGCAGGGTGGGGCTCCCTTTGCCTGGGACTATCAGGAAATACCAGCAGACAGCTCTGAAATCCTGGCTGAAGAGTCAGCAATGTGGCATAGTAACATAGTAACTGGTGTTGTCTGGTGACTGGGTGGGCTAAAGGGTCTTGGATTGTGTGGTACCGGACAGAGGAAGCATTTACGGCGGACATCTTGAGTACGGGGTCCGTCACAATGATAAATTCATCATAACAAACTTTCGATATTTTAACGAAAAGTTTTACGAATCCAACGAAAATTCGTATTTCGTACGAATCAGAATCGAATTTCTGACACGAATTACGAAATACGAATTTTGTTTCATACGAAACGGAAGGAAACTAAACAAATTTTTTGACCGTGCCCATGTCTAATCTCTGGATATAATAATAACATGTATAACGGAAAATTCCTATCAAAATACTTACTGTAATTTTCCTTTCCTGATGGACTCCATGGCAGCCAACGTGTGGGTTTAGTCCCGCCTCCACTACTCTATAGGACATTACTCCCATAAATCTTTGCTCCCTGCCAGAGGCCGTGTTCGGTAACTATCCTACTCCAGCCATTTGGGAGGGAACTCCTGCTGCCATGGAGTCCATCAGGAAAGGAAAATTACGGTAAGTATTTTGATAGGAATTTTCCGTTTTCCTGACAGATTCCATGGCAGCCAACGTGTGGGAAATAACTCACCGTACATACGCGGGTGGGAAAAATGCTGAATAAACAAAGATTAATTTGACACCGTCAACCGACAAAACTTTAACACCAAAATCAACTGAGGATAGAGCCGCTGGCTCAACACAATAGTGAGTCATGAAGGTATGGATCGACGACCAAGATGCCGCTCTGCAGATCACTTCAGGAGCCACATGGAGCGAGGCTGCCCACGAGGTTGAAAGGCTTCTGGTTGAATGTGCCGTTACCGCCTGAGGAGGAGCCAAGCCCTTCTCTCTATATGCCCATTGAATTGCTTGTACTATCCATGTAGCAATTGATCTAACTGATGCCCGGAGGCCCTTGTTTTTGCCTTAAAACAGGACAAACAGATAATCCGACTCACAAAATGGAGCTGTAACTTCCAGTTATTGCTTTAAGGAGCCACCAACATCAAGAGGATGAACATCTGAGATTCCAGTGGACCTGAAGGTGGGGAGTGAGATCTCTTGGTTCTCATGAAAGATTGAGGTGACCTTAGGGTTTGACCCTAACATTGGAACCAGGATCACCCTGTCTGGAAAAAAGGTTAGGAAAGGTTCTTTGGCTCTTCGCCGAGGTGACGGCCACCAAAAAGGCAGTTTTAATAGTAAGCTCTCTGATGGATAGTTACATACAGTGGTGTGAAAAAGTGTTTGCCCCCTTCCTCATTTCCTGTTCCTTTGCATGTTTGTCACACTTAAGTGTTTCGGAACATCAAACCAATTTAAACAATAGTCAAGGACAACACAAGTAAACACAAAATGCAATTTGTAAATGAAGGTGTTTATTATTAAAGGTGAAAAAAAATCCAAACCATCATGGCCCTGTGTGAAAAAGTGATTGCCCCCTTGTTAAAACATACTATAACTGTGGTTGTCCACACCTGAGTTCAATTTCTCTAGCCACCCAGGCCTGATTATTGCCACACCTGTTCACAATCAAGGCATCACTTAAATAGGAGCTGCTTGACACAGTAAGGTCCACCAGAAGATCCTTAAAAGCTACACAGAGAGACCCAAAGAAATTCAGGAACAATTGAGAAAGAAAGTAATTGAGATCTATCAGTCTGGAAAGGGTTATAAAGCCATTTCCAAGCTTTGGGAATCCAGCGAACCACAGTGAGAGCCATTATCCACAAATGGCGAAGACATGGAACAGTGGTGAACCTTCCCAGGAGTGGCCGGCCCGCCCAAAATTACCCCAAGAGCGCAGCGATGACTCATCCAAGAGGTCACAAAAGACCCCACAACAACGTCCAAGGAACTGCAGGCCTCACTTGCCTCAGTTAAGGTCAGCGTTCATGCCTCCACCATCAGGAAAAGACTGGGCAAAAATGGCCTGCATGGCAGAGTTCCAAGGAGAAAACCACTGCTGAGCAAAAAGAACATCAAAGCTCGTCTCAATTTCTCCACAACACATCTTGATGATCCCCAAGACTTTTGGGACAACATTCTGTGGACCGATGAGACAAAAGTGGAACTCTTTGGAAGGTGTGTGTCCAAGTATGTCTGGCTTAGAAGGAACACTGCATTTCAGAAAAAGAACATTATACCAACAGTAAAATATGGTGGTGGTAGTGTGATGGTCTGGGGCTGTTTTGCTGCTTCAGGATCTGGAAGACTTGCCGTGATAAAAGGAACTATGAATTCTGCTGTCTAACAAGAGATCCTGAAGGAGAATGTCCGACCATCTGTTCGTGTACTCAAGCTGAAACGAACTTGGGTTCTGCAGCAGGACAATGATCCTAAACACACCAGCAAGTCCACCACCGAATGGCTGAAGAAAAACAAAATGAAGACTTTGGAGTGGCCTAGCCAAAGTCCTGACCTGAATCCTATTGAGATGTTGTGGTATGACCTTAAAAAGGCCGTTCATGCTCGAAAAGTGTAACTGAATTAGGACAATTCTGCAAAGATGAGTGGGCCAAAATTCCTCCAGGACGCTGTAAAAGCCTCATTGCACGTTATCGCAAAACGCTTGGTTGCAGTTGTTGCTGCTAAGGGTGGCCCAACCAGTTATTAGGTTTAGGGGGCAATCACGTTTTCACACAGGGCCATGATGGTTTGGATTTTTTTTCACCTTTAATAATAAACACCTTCATTTACAAATTGCATTTTGTGTTTACTTGTGTTGTCCTTGACTATTGTTTAAATTGGTTTGATGTTCCGAAAACACTTAAGTGTGACAAACATGCAAAGGAACAGGAAATTAGGAAGGGGGCAAACACTTTTTCACACCACTGTAGTTACATAGTTAGTTAGGTTGAAAAAAGACACAAGTCCATCCAGTTCAACCACAAATAAAAAAAAAATATATCATACAATCCCATATACCCCATTCTATACCACAGTTGATCCAGAGGAAGGCAAAAAAAAAAACAGCAGCGCATGCTCCAATTTGCTAAAGCAGGGGGGAAAAAATTCCTTCCTGATCCCCCAACAGGCAATCGGATTTTCCCTGGATCAACTTTACCTATAAATGTTAGTACCCAGTTATATTATGTACATTTAGGAAAGTATCCAGGACTTTCTTAAAGCAATCTACTTAGCTGGCCAGAACCACCTCTGCAGGAAGTCTATTCCACATTTTCACAGCTCTTACTGTCAAGAAAACTTTCCGTATTTGGAGATGAAATTTCTTTTCGTCTAGACGTAAAGAGTGCCCCCTTGTCCTCTTTGTTGACTGTAAAGTGAATAACTCAACACCAAGTTCACTATATGGGACCCCTTATATATTTATACATGATGATCATATCCCCCCTTAATCTCCTCTTATCAAGGGTGAATACATTCAGTTCCTCTAATCTTTCCTCATAGCTGAGCTCCTCCATTCCTCTTATCAGTTTGGTTGCCCTTCTCTGCACTTTCTCCAGTTCCCCAATATCCTTTTTGAGAACTGGTGCCCAAAACTGAACTGCATATTCCAGATGAGGTGACTTATCAAGATGAGAAAAGAAGTCCAAAACTAGAGGCAGGTCCCATTTAGAGAATCTGGGTTTCCTTTGAGGTCTCAGTCTCACTGCTCCTTTAAAGAATTGCTGAACAAGGGTGTGTTTGGCCCACGACACCCCCGTGAAGGCGGAGATAGCTGACACCTGAACACGAAGGGAACTAACCGACAAGGGTAAATCCAGACCTGATTGCAGGAAACTCAGAATATCTTGAACTGCAGGTGAGCCGCATGAATTAGATCTGGAAGACATATGGGATGAGAATTGAGACCAAATCCGCTCATACACCTTATTAGTGTTTCATCTCCTTGCACTTAGGAGAGTAGGAATAGCTTCCTTGGGACATCCTAGTGCTTCCAACCTTCCCCTCTCAAAAACCAAGCCCTCAACTGTAGGTGAGCTGGGCACGGGTGGAGAATCGTGCCTTGGGAGAGCAGATCCCATCTGGTCGGAAGAAGAACTGGTTCTCGGAAGCTGAGAAGAGATAGGAGAGGAAACCAAGGCCTGTTGGGCCAGTGAGGAATTATGGCTATTATCTCCACCTCTTCCCATCTGATTGGGATTGGAGGGAAGGCATATGCCCCGTGGAACCACCAACGCTCTGTCAGTGCATCTATCCCATAGGCTTGAGGATCCCTGAACCTTGAATAGTACCTCGTTATCTTCCTCTTGTACTGGGAGGCAAAGAGATCCACTTCTGGAGAGGTCCCCAAGGTTAAGATCCACTTGAACACATCCTTGTGAAGAGCTCACTCGTTGTTGTCCAAGTGAACTCGTGAGAGGAAGTCTGCTTGGACATTTAGAATTCGGGCACATAGGTTGCCGTTAAGTTGGTCAGATTCTTCTGCGCCCAATGCATGATCGGTTTCACTTATAGAAGCAGAGATCGACTTCTGGGGCCCCCTGTTTCCTTATGTAGGCTACAGCTGTCGTGTTGTCCAATCTGAGAACTACAGATGTTCCTGTTATCAGATAAGGAAAGGCCAACAGTGCCTGAAAGGCTGCACGTAGCTCTAGAATATTTGACACTATTGCCTGACCACTTCTGTCAGACAATGAGCCACTTAACCTCTGTTGCTGGCATCCGACATTACAGTGATCCATGTAATTGGAAAAATGGAATGGTAATTTAGTAGGTTCTCCCATTGAAGCCACCAGAAGAGGGAACCCCTCATGACCTGAGTGATGCGAATAGGCTGTACTTTGTCTCCTGACCACTGGTGAAGAAACCCCTTCTGAAAGGGACGCATCCTCCATTGTGCCCACTTCACCATCGGTATTGTGGACACCATGGTGCCTATGATCCTTAGACAAGAGATGAGAAGACGAAAGGGCCAGCCGGATCCTGTCTCGAACTATTGCAACCTTCTCCTTGGGCAGAGAGATGGTACCTCTCACTGTGTCGAAAAGCGCTCCAAGGAACACGAGAGACTGCGAAGGCTCTAACTGGCTTTTCTCCAGATTCAGGAGCCACTCGGATTCCCTGAGGGTTGAAATGGTCTGATCTCTGTGTTCCAAGAGACGTTCTCTGTCCTGAGCCAGAGGGAGTAGGTCGTCTAGATAATGATGGATACGGATTCTTCTGATCCTTAACAAAGCCATGATTGCCAACAGGACCTTTGAGAAGGTACGTGGAGAAGTTGACAGACCGAAGGGAATGCATGTAAATTGTAAGTGAAGTCGACCTATAGAGAACCGAAGAAATTGTTGAAAGTCTGTTGCCACAGGAACGTGGAAGTAGGCATCTTTGAGGTCTATGGAAACAAGCCAGTCCCCTGGCTGCACTGACTGTTGGATCGTGGACAGAGTCTCCATCTTGACCCGCTCCTTTTTTATGAAGCGATTTAGATGCGTCAAATCTATTACGGGTCTCCATGCACCGCTCTTCTTTTGAACCAAAAAAAGAGGGGAATACATTCCCATACCACGTTGATCGACTAGAATGGGAATAGCGCCAACAAAGATCTTACGTAGGCTGATAGTATTTGCCTTTTTCCTTCTGAAGCTGGAATGGACGTGGGGACACACTTGAGCTTGGGGACACTGCTGAATGTCCAAGTGTCTCCTGAAGAGACCGTCCTGACGGTCCAAAAATCCTGGATCGAGGCCGCCCAGACGTGCCGAAAATGGAGCAGACGAGCTCCCGCCTGGCCTGTCTGGGCGGGCCCAATTTTAAAAGGACTTAGTCGGTTCCTTCTCACCCGTCAAACTGCTTTTTGCAGTATTTTTGAAAGACGATTGTCTGGACCTCCAAGATCTGGAAAATTACTGTCCAGGCCTATAACTGCGCGCCTCCCTGGCAGGATCTTGATTCTGCTTCCTTGGAAATGGTCTTCTTTGGCTTTGCAGGCGCCTGTCATGGGGAAGAAACCCTGACTTACCCCCAGTGACCCGAGTTATTGCACTAATTTATTTGCCGAAAAGAGACGATCCGTCAAAGGGAGTTCGGCACCAAACCTGTTTTGATGCAGGATCGGCTAGCCAAGGACGGAGCCACAGGGCACGCTTGGCAGTCACGGGTGATAGCATAACTCGAGCCACCAGCCGAATAATGTCAATCGAGGCCTCCCCCAAGAAAGCCGAAGCCAGCCTCAATTCCTGGATGGGTGAACTTTTGGCTAGATCTTCCGAGACATTTTTGAGTGTCTCGTCGACATTGTCAGACCAGACCTCCATCGCTCTAGACAAGGCAGCCAGGGTCAAGGCTGGTTTACAGGCCATGCCTGCCGTAAGATAGACCCGCTTCAGGTCAGAATCTATCCTTCTATCCAGAGCGTCTTTGCAGGAGACTGTGTCCTCTAAAGGAAGTGTCTGACCAACCTCATTACTGCCGCATCCACCAGAGGGGATGATTCCAATTGCTTCACTTCGTCCGCCTCTGAATTTTGGAAAGGAGAGAGTTCTTCTTCTCTACTTTTCCCCACTCATCCGTGATCACTTCCCCTAATTCTGAAGTGTCCTCAGCCTAAGCATCCCTCCCTGGAGATCTTGGAGTCTCTACGGGAGACATATGGAGGGCCTCCAAATTCTTTAGACTGTCCTTGCATCACAAAGGGACTTGTCTACAGGGACATGAGCCCTACACCCCCAACATAATCCTTCTGCTGCATGACTGGAGTGAGCTGTGGAAGGTCGGGATGGTTCCCAGCTACAGTGACTAGTTCTCGCAGGAGAACCGTGGTGTCTGGATCTGGAAGAGGAATGCCGGCGGTGGGATTTCGACGAATCACTTCCTCTGCGAGAACTCCGGTGTTGGGTAGACCTAACAAAAAAAAACAGGGTCTCACGAATGTTGCTGCAAGCTTTACAAGCATCCCAAAGGCTTGTAAGCTGATTTCCTCTTTTCAAATTGCCGCCTTAGTGACGTCATCATTGCGACAACCACAATGCTAGTGCGCATGCGCGAATACCGCTACGCGCATGCGTGAACCAAGCCTCGTTCTTGCGCAGGTCTCGCGCCGGCCTCGCGCATGCGCAGAACGACCGTGCGGCGAACGAGGAAGTAGCTCGGCGGCTGGAACGCAGGGGAACCATCCGCCGTGCTAGCAAGACACACTGCACAAACGGTGTGTGGGGACACAGGAGCACAGGGGGAAAGAACAGACACAGACATCAACAAAAAACGCCTGCCATGGACAGACACAGGGACAACTCACCACTCCCGCGATCGATAACCGGCCGAAGGTAAGCCAAAACATACTTGCCGGACTTGTAGGGCGACAGTCACCTGCTAGTAGCTAGGATAAAGACCAGAACACGGTTTTGCCTGTTAGTGACCAGGAATACACCTCTTCAGCGCCTCTTCCATATGCCCCTTCCATACTCTGCTAGTAGCTAGAGCTTATTGGAAACGTGCGACTCCGAATCGATCGGCCGGAGATAAACAAAAATCTTCAGGTAGAAAGACACAAGCTAGGTCCTTCGGAGGAGGACAAAAAAAAGAACACGGCCTCTGGCAGGGAGCAAAGATTTATGGGAGTAACGTCCTATAGGGTAGTGGAGGCCGGACTAAACGGCCGGACTAAACGACACGTTGGCTGCCATGGAGTCTGTCAGGAAATAATTTTTCAATGATTTTTTTTTTTTTTTTTTATATAATCTTTATTTTATTTTAATTTGACATATAAAATATAACAGAGTCAACAATACCTCAACAATGAGGGTTTGAAAGATAGCAGATTTAACCGTAAAGGTAAGTACATCACCATGTCTGAGCATGGAAATAGGGGAATGGGTAGAGGGTTAGGGAAGGGAACAAAAACATACACAGTTACATTTCCAGGGGGGGTTCCCCCCTGCTAATCTGAGAGTGAGCCTGACCCAAGCCGAAGGCTGGGCAACATATGCTCTAGGGGATTTCCAAGCCCGGGAGCTGCCGGGGACCCAACCAGCCCCACCCCCAGAAGAAGGGGGCAACAAAGCCTCCATCATACCTCCATCTAGGGGTAAAGCCATCCAGGCCCCCCCAGCAGCCCCCCCAGGCGGGGGCCCCACCAAGGCACTAAGGTTATCTATCGGTCAAGGTTCACTTAGTGCAACTATCAGTGTATAATAGGAACATTAACTTAAAAAAAAAAAGGGAAAAATGATAGAAAAAGGAAAAGAAAAAGGACAGTATCACGAAGGATTATGGCAAGTCAGATTCAGGCATGCACATCACCGTTAACAGGCACTTTCAGTGAAGGCTCAGCTAACTCCAACAGCGCAACTTCCAGGCTACATGCCACAGGGTCTGGGTCAGCAGTATATTTTAGCCAAGGCGCCCAGATAGTAGTGAAACTAACATCCTTGCAGAATTTTTCAATGATGATAAGTGTTTAATTGGATAGGAAATTAATAAATGTTTTATCTGATGATAAATATTTAAGTGTTTAGTTATATTTGGAGTCTACGTCCACAGTTAGTTGTACAAACAAGGATTATGTTTATATGTGTATATATATGTACATAGGCTCATGTATAAATGTTTTGGAACATTTCATGATATACTTATTGCATATACAACAACAGAGATCTGGTGGATCCATATAAAAATATACACACAGAATATATATATAGTACACGTTCCTTACATACAGTTGGTATTAGACAGCACTTATTCATAATTTTTTTTTACATATACCTCTGGTGATTAAGTGTGTTTTGGCACACTTATGTATGTTTTGGCACACCTATATATATATATATACATATATATATATACATACATATATATATATATATATTTATTTATTTATTTATTTTTTCACTATTATCATTAACACAGATTTATTATTATCATATAGTCACTTATTTTATTCAAATGTTTAATTCTTATCACATTTTATTTTTATTTAATTTAATTTCACTTATTCAACATATTTACAGCTCACGGTTAATTTATTAAAACAAAATAAGTTTTTTAGACACTTCAAGATGATCTGACTTGCGGTGCGACTTGTGTGCTGAGGATCTTGAAAAATCCTTCAAAAATGTAAAAAAAAATTTGAGTGAGCCCCCCCCCCCCAAGACGATACATCTTTGGTCTGGTATGGATCTTAAGGGGAACCCCACACCAAAAAAATGGCGTGGGGTCCCCCCCAAAGATCCACACCAGACCCTTATCAGAGCACGCAGCCCGGTAGGTAAGGAAAGGGGGGCGAGCACCGCCCCCCCTCCTGAACCATACAGGCCACATGCCCTCAACATGCCCACCTAGGCGTTTTTGAGCTGCAAATGGCATAGGCGTTTTTAACCACTTGCCGCCCACCATATAGCAGAATGACGGTGGCAAAGTGGATTCAATATCCTGACTGGGCGTCATATGACGTCCTCAGGATATTAAGCCGCTGCGTGCCCCTGGAGCGCGCATCGCGCCGATCGTTGTTGCGGTGTGTCAGTCTGACAACCCGCAACACCGATCTAGCTAAAGAGTCTCTGACGTAGACTCTTTACCACCTGATCAGCCGTGTGATCACGATGTAAATAGGAAGAGCCGGTGATCGGCTTTTCCTCACTCATGTCTGACAGACGTGAGTTAGAGGAGAGCCGATTGGTGGCTCTCCTGACAGGGAAGGTCTGTGCTGATTGTTTATCAGCGCAGCCCCCCCTCGGATCCCACCCAGGACCACCATAATGCCGCCCAGGACCACCAGGGACGCCACCACACTGGAACACCAGGGACGCCCCCCCAAGACCCCCAGGGAAATGCACATCTGTGCCCAGGCAGCGGCCAATCAATGCCCAGGCAGCTGCCAATCAGTGCCCACTGACAATGCCTACCACTGCCAGTGCCACCAGGAATGCCCATCAGTGCCTCATATCATATTGACACTTTTCCCCCAGATGAATGGTTAGGGGTACGATGTACCCATTACTCAATCACATAGGGTGGGGTGCTGGGATCTGGGGGCCCGCCTTATTAAAGGGGGCTCCCAGATTCCAATAAGCCACCCGCCCGCAGACCCCGACAACCAATGGCCAGGGTTGTCAGGAAAAGGCCCTTGTCCTCATCAACATGGGCACAAGGTGCTTTGGGGTGGGGGGCGCAGGGCCCCCCCTGCCCCAAAGCACCAACCGCCCCATGTTGAGGGCATGTGGCCTGGTATGGTTCAGGAGGGGGGGCGGTGCTCGCCCCCCTTTCCTTACCTACCGGGCTGCGTGCTCTGATAAGGGTCTGGTATGGATCTTTGGGGGGGACCCCACGCCATTTTTTTGGTGTGGGGTTCCCCTTAAGATCCATACCAGACCAAAGACGTATCGTCTTGGGGGGGGGGAGGGGGGGGCCTCACTCAAATTTTTTTTTACATTTTTGAAGGATTTTTCAAGATCCTCAGCACACAAGTCGCACCGCAAGTCAGATCATCTTGAAGTGTCTAAAAAACTTATTTTGTTTTAATAAATTAACCGTGAGCTGTAAATATGTCGAATAAGTGAAATGAAATTAAATAAAAATAAAATGTGATAAGAATTAAACATTTGAATAAAATAAGTGACTATATGATAATAATAAATCTGTGTTAATGATAATAGTGAAAAAATAAATAAATAAATATATATATATATATATATATATATATATATATGTGTATGTATATATATACAGTGGTGTGAAAAAGTGTTTGCCCCCTTCCTCATTTCCTGTTCCTTTGCATGTTTGTCACACTTAAGTGTTTCGGAACATCAAACCAATTTAAACAATAGTCAAGGACAACACAAGTAAACACAAAATGCAATTTGTAAATGAAGGTGTTTATTATTAGAGGTGAAAAAAAATCCAAACCATCATGGCCCTGTGTGAAAAAGTGATTGCCCCCTAAACCTAATAACTGGTTGGGCCACCCTTGGCAGCAACAACTGCAACCAAGCGTTTGCGATAACGTGCAATGAGGCTTTTACAGCGTCCTGGAGGAATTTTGGCCCACTCATCTTTGCAGAATTGTCCTAATTCAGTTACATTAGAGGGTTTTCGAGCATGAACGGCCTTTTTAAGGTCATACCACAACATCTCAATAGGATTCAGGTCAGGACTTTGGCTAGGCCACTCCAAAGTCTTCATTTTGTTTTTCTTCAGCCATTCGGTGGTGGACTTGCTGGTGTGTTTGGGATCATTGTCCTGCTGCAGAACCCAAGTTAGTTTCAGCTTGAGTACACGAACAGATGGTCGGACATTCTCCTTCAGGATCTCTTGGTAGACAGCATAATTCATAGTTCCTTTTATCATGGCAAGTCTTCCAGGTCCTGAAGCAGCAAAACAGCCCCAGACCATCACACTACCACCACCATATTTTACTGTTGGTATAATGTTCTTTTTCTGAAATGCAGTGTTCCTTCTACGCCAGATATACTTGGACACACACCTTCCAAAGAGTTCCACTTTTGTCTCATCGGTCCACAGAATGTTGTCCCAAAAGTCTTGGGGATCATCAAGATGTGTTGTGGAGAAATTGAGACGAGCTTTGATGTTCTTTTTGCTCAGCAGTGGTTTTCTCCTTGGAACTCTGCCATGCAGGCCATTTTTGCCCAGTCTTTTCCTGATGGTGGAGGCATGAACGCTGACCTTAACTGAGGCAAGTGAGGCCTGCAGTTCCTTGGACGTTGTTGTGGGGTCTTTTGTGACCTCTTGGATGAGTCGTCGCTGCGCTCTTGGGGTAATTTTGGGCGGCCGGCCACTTCTGGGAAGGTTCACCACTGTTCCATGTCTTCGCCATTTGTGGATAATGGCTCTCACTGTGGTTCGCTGGATTCCCAAAGCTTTGGAAATGGCTTTATAACCCTTTCCAGACTGATAGATCTCAATTACTTTCTTTCTCAATTGTTCCTGAATTTCTTTGGGTCTCGGCATGATGTGTAGCTTTTAAGGATCTTCTGGTGGACCTTACTGTGTCAAGCAGCTCCTATTTAAGTGATGCCTTGATTGTGAACAGGTGTGGCAATAATCAGGCCTGGGTGTGGCTAGAGAAATTGAACTCAGGTGTGGACAACCACAGTTATAGTATGTTTTAACAAGGGGGGCAATCACTTTTTCACACAGGGCCATGATGGTTTGGATTTTTTTTCACCTTTAATAATAAACACCTTCATTTACAAATTGCATTTTGTGTTTACTTGTGTTGTCCTTGACTATTGTTTAAATTGGTTTGATGTTCCGAAACACTTAAGTGTGACAAACATGCAAAGGAACAGGAAATGAGGAAGGGGGCAAACACTTTTTCACACCACTGTATATATGTATATATATATATATATATATATAGGTGTGCCAAAACATACATAAGTGTGCCAAAACACACTTAATCACCAGAGGTATATGTAAAAAAAAATTATGAATAAGTGCTGTCTAATACCAACTGTATGTAAGGAACGTGTACTATATATATATATTCTGTGTGTATATTTTTATATGGATCCACCAGATCTCTGTTGTTGTATATGCAATAGGTATATCATGAAATGTTCCAAAACATTTATACATGAGCCTATGTACATATATATATACACATATAAACATAATCCTTGTTTGTACAACTAACTGTGGACGTAGACTCCAAATATAACTAAACACTTAAATATTTATCATCAGATAAAACATTTATTAATTTCCTATCCAATTAAACACTTATCATCATTGAAAAATTCTGCAAGGATGTTAGTTTCACTACTATCTGGGCGCCTTGGCTAAAATATACTGCTGACCCAGACCCTGTGGCATGTAGCCTGGAAGTTGCGCTGTTGGAGTTAGCTGAGCCTTCACTGAAAGTGCCTGTTAACGGTGATGTGCATGCCTGAATCTGACTTGCCATAATCCTTCGTGATACTGTCCTTTTTCTTTTCCTTTTTCTATAATTTTTCCTTTTTTTTTTTAAGTTAATGTTCCTATTATACACTGATAGTTGCAGTAAGTGAACCTTGACCGATAGATAACCTTAGTGCCTTGGTGGGGCCCCCGCCTGGGGGGGCTGCTGGGGGGGCCTGGATGGCTTTACCCCTAGATGGAGGCTTTGTTGCCCCCTTCTTCTGGGGGTGGGGCTGGTTGGGTCCCCGGCAGCTCCCGGGCTTGGAAATCCCCTAGAGCATATGTTGCCCAGCCTTCGGCTTGGGTCAGGCTCACTCTCAGATTAGCAGGGGGGAACCCCCCCTGGAAATGTAACTGTGTATGTTTTTGTTCCCTTCCCTAACCCTCTACCCATTCCCCTATTTCCATGCTCAGACATGGTGATGTACTTACCTTTACGGTTAAATCTGCTATCTTTCAAACCCTCATTGTTGAGGTATTGTTGACTCTGTTATATTTTATATGTCAAATTAAAATAAAATAAAGATTATATAAAAAAAAAAAAAATCATTGAAAAATTATTTCCTGACAGACTCCATGGCAGCCAACGTGTCGTTTAGTCCGGCCTCCACTACCCTATAGGACGTTACTCCCATAAATCTTTGCTCCCTGCCAGAGGCCGTGTTCTTTTTTTGTCCTCCTCCGAAGGACCTAGCTTGTGTCTTTCTACCTGAAGATTTTTGTTTATCTCCTGCGATGCGGACCGGCCGATCGATTCGGAGTCGCACGTTTCCAATAAGCTCTAGCAACTAGCAGAGTATGGAAGGGGCATATGGAAGAGGCGCTGAAGAGGTGTATTCCTGGTCACTAACAGGCAAAACCGTGTTCTGGTCTTTATCCTAGCTACTAGCAGGTGACTGTCGCCCTACAAGTCCGGCAAGTATGTTTTGGCTTACCTTCGGCCGGTTATCGATCACGGGAGTGGTGAGTTGTCCCTGTGTCCATGGCAGGCGTTTTTTGTTGATGTCTGTGTCTGTTCTTTCCCCCTGTGCTCCTGTGTCCCCACACACCGTTTGTGCGGTGTGTCTTGCTAGCATGGCGGATGGTTCCCCTGCGTTCCAGCCGCCGAGCTACTTCCTCGTTCGCCGTACGGTCGTTCTGCGCATGCGCGAGGCCGGCGCGAGACCTGCGCAAGAACAAGGCTTGGTTCACGCATGCGCGTAGCGGTATTCGCGCATGCGCACTAGCATTGTGGTTGTCGCAATGATGACGTCACTAAGGCGGCAATTTGAAAAGAGGAAATCAGCTTACAAGCCTTTGGGATGCTTGTAAAGCTTGCAGCAACATTCGTGAGACCCTGTTTTTTTTTGTTAGGTCTACCCAACACCGGAGTTCTCGCAGAGGAAGTGATTCGTCGAAATCCCACCGCCGGCATTCCTCTTCCAGATCCAGACACCACGGTTCTCCTGCGAGAACTAGTCACTGTAGCTGGGAACCATCTCGACCTTCCACAGCTCACTCCAGTCATGCAGCAGAAGGATTATGTTGGGGGTGTAGGGCTCATGTCCCTGTAGACAAGTCCCTTTGTGATGCAAGGACAGTCTAAAGAATTTGGAGGCCCTCCATATGTCTCCCATAGAGACTCCAAGATCTCCAGGGAGGGATGCTTAGGCTGAGGACACTTCAGAATTAGGGGAAGTGATCACGGATGAGTGGGGAAAAGTAGAGAAGAAGAACTCTCTCCTTTCCAAAATTCAGAGGCGGACGAAGTGAAGCAATTGGAATCATCCCCTCTGGTGGATGCGGCAGTAATGAGGTTGGTCAGCAACTTCCTTTAGAGGACACAGTCTCCTGCAAAGACGCTCTGGATAGAAGGATAGATTCTGACCTGAAGCGGGTCTATCTTACGGCAGGCATGGCCTGTAAACCAGCCTTGACCCTGGCTGCCTTGTCTAGAGCGATGGAGGTCTGGTCTGACAATGTCGACGAGACACTCAAAAATGTCTCGGAAGATCTAGCCAAAAGTTCACCCATCCAGGAATTGAGGCTGGCTTCGGCTTTCTTGGGGGAGGCCTCGATTGACATTATTCGGCTGGTGGCTCGAGTTATGCTATCACCCGTGACTGCCAAGCGTGCCCTGTGGCTCCGTCCTTGGCTAGCCGATCCTGCATCAAAACAGGTTTGGTGCCGAACTCCCTTTGACGGATCGTCTCTTTTCGGCAAATAAATTAGTGCAATAACTCGGGTCACTGGGGGTAAGTCAGGGTTTCTTCCCCATGACAGGCGCCTGCAAAGCCAAAGAAGACCATTTCCAAGGAAGCAGAATCAAGATCCTGCCAGGGAGGCGCGCAGTTATAGGCCTGGACAGTAATTTTCCAGATCTTGGAGGTCCAGACAATCGTCTTTCAAAAATACTGCAAAAAGCTGTTTGACGGGTGAGAAGGAACCGACTAAGTCCTTTTAAAATTGGGCCCGCCCAGACAGGCCAGGCGGGAGCTCGTCTGCTCCATTTTCGGCACGTCTGGGCGGCCTCGATCCAGGATTTTTGGACCGTCAGGACGGTCTCTTCAGGAGACACTTGGACATTCAGCAGTGTCCCCAAGCTCAAGTGTGTCCCCACGTCCATTCCAGCTTCAGAAGGAAAAAGGCAAATACTATCAGCCTACGTAAGATCTTTGTTGGCGCTATTCCCATTCTAGTCGATCAACGTGGTATGGGAATGTATTCCCCTCTTTTTTTGGTTCAAAAGAAGAGCGGTGCATGGAGACCCGTAATAGATTTGACGCATCTAAATCGCTTCATAAAAAAGGAGAGGGTCAAGATGGAGACTCTGTCCACGATCCAACAGTCAGTGCAGCCAGGGGACTGGCTTGTTTCCATAGACCTCAAAGATGCCTACTTCCACGTTCCTGTGGCAACAGACTTTCAACAATTTCTTCGGTTCTCTATAGGTCGACTTCACTTACAATTTACATGCATTCCCTTCGGTCTGTCAACTTCTCCACGTACCTTCTCAAAGGTCCTGTTGGCAATCATGGCTCTGTTAAGGATCAGAAGAATCCGTATCCATCATTATCTAGACGACCTACTCCCTCTGGCTCAGGACAGAGAACGTCTCTTGGAACACAGAGATCAGACCATTTCAACCCTCAGGGAATCCGAGTGGCTCCTGAATCTGGAGAAAAGCCAGTTAGAGCCTTCGCAGTCTCTCGTGTTCCTTGGAGCGCTTTTCGACACAGTGAGAGGTACCATCTCTCTACCCAAGGAGAAGGTTGCAATAGTTCGAGACAGGATCCGGCTGGCCCTTTCGTCTTCTCATCTCAGCGCACTTCATTGTCTAAGGATCATAGGCACCATGGTGTCCACAATACCGATGGTGAAGTGGGCACAATGGAGGATGCGTCCCTTTCAGAAGGGGTTTCTTCACCAGTGGTCAGGAGACAAAGTACAGCCTATTCGCATCACTCAGGTCATGAGGGGTTCCCTCTTCTGGTGGCTTCAACGGGAGAACCTACTAAATTACCATTCCATTTTTCCAATTACATGGATCACTGTAATGTCGGATGCCAGCAACAGAGGTTAAGTGGCTCATTGTCTGACAGAAGTGGTCAGGCAATAGTGTCAAATATCCTAGAGCAGTGATGGCGAACGCGTGGCACGCGTGCCGCTGCCGGCACGCCGAGCCGTTTCTATGGGCACGCTGTGACTACAGTCATACACTGTAGTCACTGTAGTCACGGCGTCCGCTCCCGAGGACTACATCCCCCACAATTCTCTGGGGAGAACTTTCCCCAGAGAACACTGACGCCACACCCCCGCTTGCAAACATCTGACTCACGTGCGGGGGGTATCACCTGACACACGGACACCACAGCGACCGGAGTGAACGAAGCGACAGGAGCGACTGGGGACTGACCACACCGATTCCATCAAATCACGTAAAAAGTAAGTTTTATAACCAATTGCCGACCGGGCCATAGCCAAAAGATGGCTACAGCACGGTCGGCTTATTCTGGGAGGGCGTCCATGGACGTCCTCCCAGAGAATCTTGCTCCCGCACGCCCTACAGTGCGAGGGGAGAGGGGGGGAGAGAGAGAGATGCAATGCTGTGCAATACTCTGCCCATGCTGTGCAATACTCTGCCCATGCTGTGCAATACTCTGCAATACTCTGCCCATTCTATGCAATACTCTGCCCATGCTGTGCAATACTCTGCCCATGCTGTGCAATACTCTGCCCATGCTGTGCAATACTCTGCCCATGCTGTGCCCATGCTGTGCAATACTCTGCAATACTCTGCCCATTCTATGCAATACTCTGTCCATGCTGTGCAATACTCTGCCCATGCTGTGCAATACTCTGCCCATGCTGTGCAATACTCTGCCCATGCTGTGCAATACTCTGCCCATGCTGTGCCCATGCTGTGCAATACTCTGCAATACTCTGTCCATGCTGTGCAATACTCTGTCTATGCTGTGCAATACTCTGTCCATGCTGTGCAATACTCTGTCCATGCTGTGCAATACTCTGTCCATGCTGTGCAATACTCTGTCCATGCTGTGCAATACTCTGTCCATGCTGTGCAATACTCTGTCCATGCTGTGCAATACTCTGTCCATGCTGTGCAATACTCTGTCCATGCTGTGCAATACTCTGTCCATGCTGTGCAATACTCTGTCCATGCTGTGCAATACTCTGCCCATGCTGTGCAATACTCTGCCCATGCTGTGCCCATGCTGTGCAATACTCTGCAATACTCTGCCCATTCTATGCAATACTCTGTCCATGCTGTGCAATACTCTGCCCATGCTGTGCCAATGCTGTGCAATACTCTGCAATACTCTGCCCATTCTATGCAATACTCTGCCCATGCTGTGCAATACTCTGCCCATGCTGTGCAATACTCTGCCCATGCTGTGCCCATGCTGTGCAATACTCTGCCCATTCTATGCAATACTCTGCCCATGCTGTGCAATACTCTGCCCATGCTGTGCAATACTCTGCCCATGCTGTGCAATACTCTGCCCATGCTGTGCCCATGCTGTGCAATACTCTGCAATACTCTGCCCATGCTATGCAATACTCTGTCCATGCTGTGCAATACTCTGCCCATGCTGTGCAATACTCTGCCCATGCTGTGCAATACTCTGCCCATGCTGTGCAATACTCTGCCCATGCTGTGCAATACTCTGCCCATGCTGTGCAATACTCTGTCCATGCTGTGCAATACTCTGTCCATGCTATGAAATACTCTGCCCATGCTGTGCAATACTCTGCCCATGCTGTGCAATACTCTGCCCATGCTGTGCAATACTCTGCCCATGCTGTGCAATACTCTGCCCATGCTGTGCCCATGCTGTGCCCATGCTGTGCAATACTCTGCCCATACTGTGCAATACTCTGCCCATACTGTGCAATACTCTGCTGTTAATTAGTTTGAAAAACTGTACGAATAGTTTTTTCTAAACTAAAACCGCGTTATTCAGGTTTAATTGCCGTGTTGGCACTTTGAAAAAAATACGTCGTTTTGGTTTGCAGTTTGGGCACTCGGGCTCAAAAAGGTTCGCCATCACTGTCCTAGAGCTACGTGCAGCCTTTCAGGCACTGTTGGCCTTTCCTTATCTGATAACAGGAACATCTGTAGTTCTCAGATTGGACAACACGACAGCTGTAGCCTACATAAGGAAACAGGGGGGCCCCAGAAGTCGATCTCTGCTTCTAGAAGTGAAACCGATCATGCATTGGGCGCAGAAGAATCTGACCAACTTAACGGCAACCTATGTGCCCGAATTCTAAATGTCCAAGCAGACTTCCTCTCACGAGTTCACTTGGACAACAACGAGTGAGCTCTTCACGAGGATGTGTTCAAGTGGATCTTAACCTTGGGGACCTCTCCAGAAGTGGATCTCTTTGCCTCCCAGTACAACAGGAAGATAACGAGGTACTATTCAAGGTTCAGGGATCCTCAAGCCTATGGGATAGATGCACTGACAGAGCGTTGGTGGTTCCACGGGGCATATGCCTTCCCTCCAATCCCGATCAGATGGGAAGAGGTGGAGATAATAGCCATAATTCCTCACTGGCCCAACAGGCCTTGGTTTCCTCTCCTATCTCTTCTCAGCTTCCGAGAACCAGTTCTTCTTCCGACCAGATGGGATCTGCTCTCCCAAGGCACGATTCTCCACCCGTGCCCAGCTCACCTACAGTTGAGGGCTTGGTTTTTGAGAGGGGAAGGTTGGAAGCACTAGGATGTCCCAAGGAAGCTATTCCTACTCTCCTAAGTGCAAGGAGATGAAACACTAATACGGTGTATGAGCGGATTTGGTCTCAATTCTCATCCCATATGTCTTCCAGATCTAATTCATGCGGCTCACCTGCAGTTCAAGATATTCTGAGTTTCCTGCAATCAGGTCTGGATTTACCCTTGTCGGTTAGTTCCCTTCGTGTTCAGGTGTCAGCTATCTCCGCCTTCACGGGGGTGTCGTGGGCCAAACACGCCCTTGTTCAGCAATTCTTTAAAGGAGCAGTGAGACTGAGACCTCAAAGGAAACCCAGATTCTCTAAATGGGACCTGCCTCTAGTTTTGGACTTCTTTTCTCATCTTGACAAGTCACCTCATCTGGAATATGCAGTTCAGTTTTGGGCACCAGTTCTCAAAAAGGATATTGGGGAACTGGAGAAAGTGCAGAGAAGGGCAACCAAACTGATAAGAGGAATGGAGGAGCTCAGCTATGAGGAAAGATTAGAGGAACTGAATGTATTCACCCTTGATAAGAGGAGATTAAGGGGGGATATGATCATCATGTATAAATATATAAGGGGTCCCATATAGTGAACTTGGTGTTGAGTTATTCACTTTACAGTCAACAAAGAGGACAAGGGGGCACTCTTTACGTCTAGACGAAAAGAAATTTCATCTCCAAATACGGAAAGTTTTCTTGACAGTAAGAGCTGTGAAAATGTGGAATAGACTTCCTGCAGAGGTGGTTCTGGCCAGCTAAGTAGATTGCTTTAAGAAAGTCCTGGATACTTTCCTAAATGGACATAATATAACTGGGTACTAACATTTATAGGTAAAGTTGATCCAGGGAAAATCCGATTGCCTGTTGGGGGATCAGGAAGGAATTTTTTCCCCTGCTTTAGCAAATTGGAGCATGCGCTGCTGTTTTTTTTTTGCCTTCCTCTGGATCAACTGTGGGTATAGAATGGGGTATATGGGATTGTATGATATATTTTTTTTTTATTTGTGGTTGAACTGGATGGACTTATGTCTTTTTTCAACCTAACTAACTATGTAACTACAGTGGTGTGAAAAAGTGTTTGCCCCCTTCCTAATTTCCTGTTCCTTTGCATGTTTGTCACACTTAAGTGTTTCGGAACATCAAACCAATGTAAACAATAGTCAAGGACAACACAAGTAAACACAAAATGCAATTTGTAAATGAAGGTGTTTATTATTAAAGGTGAAAAAAAATCCAAACCATCATGGCCCTGTGTGAAAAAGTGATTGCCCCCTAAACCTAATAACTGGTTGGGCCACCCTTAGCAGCAACAACTGCAACCAAGTGTTTGCGATAACGTGCAATGAGGCTTTTACAGCATCCTGGAGGAATTTTGACCCACTCATCTTTGCAGAATTGTCCTAATTCAGTTACATTAGAGGGTTTTCGAGCATGAACGGCCTTTTTAAGGTCATACCACAACATCTCAATAGGATTCAGGTCAGGACTTTGGCTAGGCCACTCCAAAGTCTTCATTTTGTTTTTCTTCAGCCATTCGGTGGTGGACTTGCTGGTGTGTTTAGGATCATTGTCCTGCTGCAGAACCCAAGTTCGTTTCAGCTTGAGTACACGAACAGATGGTCGGACATTCTCCTTCAGGATCTCTTGGTAGACAGCAGAATTCATAGTTCCTTTTATCACGGCAAGTCTTCCAGGTCCTGAAGCAGCAAAACAGCCCCAGACCATCACACTACTACCACCATATTTTACTGTTGGTATAATGTTCTTTTTCTGAAATGCAGTGTTCCTTCTACGCCAGACATACTTGGACACACACCTTCCAAAGAGTTCCACTTTTGTCTCATCGGTCCACAGAATGTTGTCCCAAAAGTCTTGGGGATCATCAAGATGTGTTGTGGAGAAATTGAGACGAGCTTTGATGTTCTTTTTGCTCAGCAGTGGTTTTCTCCTTGGAACTCTGCCATGCAGGCCATTTTTGCCCAGTCTTTTCCTGATGGTGGAGGCATGAACGCTGACCTTAACTGAGGCAAGTGAGGCCTGCAGTTCCTTGGACGTTGTTGTGGGGTCTTTTGTGACCTCTTGGATGAGTCGTCGCTGCGCTCTTGGGGTAATTTTGGGCGGCCGGCCACTCCTGGGAAGGTTCACCACTGTTCCATGTCTTCGCCATTTGTGGATAATGGCTCTCACTGTGGTTCGCTGGATTCCCAAAGCTTTGGAAATGGCTTTATAACCCTTTCCAGACTGATAGATCTCAATTACTTTCTTTCTCAATTGTTCCTGAATTTCTTTGGGTCTCGGCATGATGTGTAGCTTTTAAGGATCTTCTGGTGGACCTTACTGTGTCAAGCAGCTCCTATTTAAGTGATGCCTTGATTGTGAACAGGTGTGGCAATAATGAGGCCTGGGTGTGGCTAGAGAAATTGAACTCAGGTGTGGACAACCACAGTTATAGTATGTTTTAACAAGGGGGGCAATCACTTTTTCACACAGGGCCATGATGGTTTGGATTTTTTTTCACCTTTAATAATAAACACCTTCATTTACAAATTGCACTTTGTGTTTACTTGTGTTGTCCTTGACTATTGTTTAAATTGGTTTGATGTTCCGAAACACTTAAGTGTGACAAACATGCAAAGGAACAGGAAATGAGGAAGGGGGCAAACACTTTTTCACACCACTGTATGTAACTATCCATCAGAGAGCTTACTATTAAAACTGCCTTTTTGGTGGCCGTCACCTCGGCGAAGAGCCAAAGAACCTTTCCTAACCTTTTTTCCAGACCTGGTTCCAATGTTAGGGTCAAACCCTAAGGTCACCTCAATCTTTCATGAGAACCAAGAGATCTCACTCCCCACCTTCAGGTCCACTGGAATCTCAGATGTTCATCCTCTTGATGTTGGTGGCTCCTTAAAGCAATAACTGGAAGTTACAGCTCCATTTTGTCAGTCGGATTATCTGTTCGTCCTGTTTTAAGGCAAAAACAAGGGCCTCCGGGCATCAGTTAGATCAATTGCTACATGGATAGTACAAGCAATTCAATGGGCATATAGAGAGAAGGGCTTGGCTCCTCCTCAGGCGGTAACGGCACATTCAACCAGAAGCCTTTCAACCTCGTGGGCGGCCTCGCTCCATGTGGCTCCTGAAGTGATCTGCAGAGCGGCATCTTGGTCGTCGATCCATACCTTCATGACTCACTATTGTGTTGAGCCAGCGGCTCTATCCTCAGTTGATTTTGGTGTTAAAGTTTTGTCGGTTGACGGTGTCAAATGAATCTTTGTTTATTCAGCATTTTTCCCACCCGCGTATGTACGGTGAGTTATTTCCCACACGTTGGCTGCCATGGAATCTGTCAGGAAAACGGAAAATTCCTATCAAAATACTTACCGTAATTTTCCTTTCCTGATGGACCCAAATGGCTGGAGTAGGATAGTTACCGAACACGGCCTCTGGCAGGGAGCAAAGATTTATGGGAGTAATGTCCTATAGAGTAGTGGAGGCGGGACTAAACCCACACGTTGGCTGCCATGGAGTCCATCAGGAAAGGAAAATTACGGTAAGTATTTTGATAGGAATTTTCCGTTATACATGTTATTATTATATCCAGAGATTAGACATGGGCACGGTCAAAAAATTTGTTTAGTTTCCTTCCGTTTCGTATGAAACAAAATTCGTATTTCGTAATTCGTGTCAGAAATTCGATTCTGATTCGTACGAAATACGAATTTTCGTTGGATTCGTAAAACTTTTCGTTAAAATATCGAAAGTTTGTTATGATGAATTTATCATTGTGACGGACCCCGTACTCAAGATGTCCGCCGTAAATGCTTCCTCTGTCCGGTACCACACAATCCAAGACCCTTTAGCCCACCCAGTCACCAGACAACACCAGTTACTATGTTACTATGCCACATTGCTGACTCTTCAGCCAGGATTTCAGAGCTGTCTGCTGGTATTTCCTGATAGTCCCAGGCAAAGGGAGCCCCACCCTGCTGCTGAGCAGAGTCTAGCAGCTGTATGTAGGCGATCTCCAGCTCCCATTCCTGGCGGCCAGGAACTCCACATCTTCCTGTGCCCAGAGCACTTCCGAGGCGTTCGATCTTTGCTCTCTGGTATAGTATGTATCTCTGCGCTTGCCTGGTGAATAAATAGGGCTAATGGAATACTGCGGCAAAGCACTGATAGGAACTATCGGATCCCAAGGAATTAAGGTAAGGTAAAGAGGTAGTGCTGCGCTGTATAATAAAGCTGTAGAGACTAAGGTATATTAAATAGGTATGCACACAAGTAAGTGCTGATTATGCAGAAGATAGTGGATGATGTGAATTTTTTGCTTAAATCACATAAAATCGCATAAACGTGACATAGCTTAAAATTGCATAAAATTGCATGAAATCGCATAAAACATCATATTCAAAGGATAAAACCGTGAAAGGTGTGAATTTTTTGTGCATAAATCACATAAAATCGCATAAACGTGACATAGCTTAAAATTGCATAAAATCGCATGAAATCGCATAAAACATCATATTCAAAGGATAAATCCGTGAGAGGTGTGCAGAGGTGTATCAAGTGAGAATGATGTGGGTTAATCACATAAAATCATATAAAAATGACATCTCTTAAAATTGCATAGAAACGCATAAAAATCGCAAAAAGTTGCATCAAGCGTCACATTAAAATAAGGTGAATCTGTGATGGGCGTGCATAGAGTGCTGCGGTCAAGTACAAGTGGTTAAAAAATATGACACATAAAATAGTCGCAATAAAAATTGCATCGGTGCATAAAACCAACTAGGTGGATAAGGATGTGTAAAAGGTAAGCATAGCCAAAAAAATGAATACAATCAATAAATAAGTAATGCAAAAGTGCAAGAACAGTCCGTGGGGGTGAGCCCTTTCCTAGTGTGGGCAAAGTGTGGTTTGCTATGGCGCTGGTGACAAATCCTGGTGGGGTATAACGGTATCGGTGCTGGTGGTTATTGTGACCAGTAGCTGCAGGTGGTTCCTGATCTTCCGTGGAATATAGTAATGGATGTACCCTTACCTTACCGCTGTAAGGTAACAGCGTGTATATGTGTTAGCTGGTTCTCAATGGGGCTTCTGTGTCCTATGGCGGGCGGCTCCCTTTAAATCCAGGTGTTTGGGCGTCTCTTTTACTGGGGTGTACGCTCTAGTTCAGGTGTATGTGTCTCGCAAAAATGGATAAGGAGAGGAAGGGTCTCGATAGTGTAGTACGTTTTTAAAAGGTTTTATTCAATACAAGTAAAATACAGTAAACTCACATTTATGTTGCTCAAAATTGCATGGGATAAACGAGCATCGAGCTCGTACCTCGCTTCCGGTATCTAGTGTCCCTTTACGCGTATTCGTCACTGTCACATGACTTCTTCAGAGGTGGTTACTAGATGCCAGAAGTGTCCTTTTATTTGCTGTTAATTGGTATTGCCGGTGGCCATTTTGTTGTGGTCATTTCCACAGGAAGTGTCTCGGCGGCCATTTTATTTATTTTTTTTTTTTTTTTTTTTTTTTTTTTTTTTTTTTTTACACCTTTTTTTTACACCTTTTTTTTTTTTACACCTCTGCACACCTCTCACGGATTTATCCTTTGAATATGATGTTTTATGCGATTTCATGCGATTTTATGCAATTTTAAGCTATGTCACGTTTATGCGATTTTATGTGATTTATGCACAAAAATTCACACCTTTCACGGTTTTATCCTTTGAATATGATGTTTTTATGCGATTTCATGCAATTTTATGCAATTTTAAGCTATGTCACGTTTATGCGATTTTATGTGATTTAAGCAAAAAATTCACATCATCCACTATCTTCTGCATAATCAGATCTTTGCTCTCTGTGCTCCATTATTTCCTCCAAACGCCACTCCATATCACTCCCAAAGTCGGGGTCCTCGGACAGCCTCCAGTACAACAATCCCAGGCCATTATAATCAAGGCCTTCCGTGGGCCTGTCATCCGCTGTCCACGGGCACACTTGGGCTACATACCACCGGAGGGCTCTGTAGCTCTCGTCCAAACGCATTTCTGCCCGGATCAGCCTGCTTAACTCAGCTGTCCACTCCTGCTTCGGATGTTCCCCCAATAACAGCATTCGTACTTCATACTGCGACCAGTACCTTACATGGATGGAGGGGAGAACTTTTCCCTGGTGTCGCTGCTCACAGGCTAGCGCTTCTTTCCAGAGTTGTAGGCGGATAGAATCATACCATCCCAGCAGGACCTGCACCGATACTGATCCTCTGTGCTGTATCCGCATCTCTCGCAACCTCCTTCCGAATTCCTCTTCCATGACGACGTATCTGTACCTCTGCTATCTGGGCCTTGGATCCAGGTGATGGTTTGGATGTGTTCACGACAAGGAAGCACAATCCCACTGCTGCCGCCAATTGTGACGGACCCCGTACTCAAGATGTCCGCCGTAAATGCTTCCTCTGTCCGGTACCACACAATCCAAGACCCTTTAGCCCACCCAGTCACCAGTCAACAACAGTGTAGGGTACATCAGGAATTAACTTTTATTTGACATCACACACATATATACAGCCAGATGACTAAGACCTAACTTAATTAGCATGAGCTAATTATCTTAATCAACACTGGACTCCTTCATTCAATTGCAGGGTTAATTAGCACACACAACAATAGGTGAAACACTCCTACAAGCCAGACTATACTCATTTACACAATAGACAGGCTGGCTGGAGTTCATGACATTAGCATCTGACAGCTTGTGTCCCAACAGTGTCATTCAGTGTATTGCTAATATGCCAAATACATATACAGATTCTATGTGTATTGGGGGGCCAGCACGGACCTGAATCCAAGTAACACCAGATCAGGGGTCCCAGGCTTGCAGCTCAAAGAGCACCGTTCCCCCAAATGCCAGGGCCCATAATCACAAGGTAATAGGCTCGCATTCAGTCCCCTCCAACAGCCTGTGTCCCGGCTAGGTCTGTCACAATCATTATGAGGGGCTCCCACCATCCCTGTGCTGACTTCCTGTGTTTTTAACCTTTAGTTTTGTTAACTTTTCTTAAAAGTAACGAATGTTCGTTATGATGAATTTATCATTATGAGGGGTTCCCACCATCCCTGTGCTGAGTTCCCAGGTTTGTACACCTGCTGTGTCCATTATGAGGGGTTCTCACCATCCCTGTGCTAAGTGCTCCCAGGTCTGAGTGTACACCGGCTGTGCCCATTATGAGGGGTTCCCACCATCCCTGTGCTGTGCTGACTGCTGACTTGCTCTGATTGGTGAACAAAACACCAGTCACGTTTCCGTTGGATCCAAAATTCCGAAATTCATTAACAAAATTTTGTATTTCGTATAAAATTCATAAGCATAGAAATTCCCATAGGGTTCCCACCATCCCTGTGCTGAGTTCCCGGGTCTGAGTGTACACCCGCTGTGCCCATTATAAGGGGTTCCCACCATCCCTGTTCTGACTTCCTGGGGTTTTAACTTTTCGGTTTGTTAACTTTTCGTAACAATTACGAATTTTCGTTATGATAAATTTATCATTATGAGGGGTTCCCACCATCCCTGTGCTGTGCTGACTTCCTGGGGTTTTAACTTTTAGGTTTGTTAACTTTTCGTAACAATTACAAATTTTGGATCCGAAATGCATAAACGAAATTTCCTTTTTCGTACAGAATTCGTATGCATAAAAATTTGTATTTCAGATTCGTACGAAACTAATCGCACATGTCTACCAGAGATGCGGCGCCTCTATGGGGGCGACACTTTCGCCCTCACTGGCCAACCTATATATGGGGTGGTGGGAGAGGAGACCCAGTCTTTGGACATGATAGCCCCCGCCGGTTGGATACGTTTTTTTTCTGTTGCTACATAGATGACCTGTTGTTTATTACATCGGACGATAATGTTTCATTAGAAAACTGGCTTTCTTATTTAAATAACAACTCTCTTAATCTAAAGTTCACTGGGGACCTCCAAGAGAGCTCCATTGAATTTTTGGATGTGAAATTGTCTGGTATCAATGGTGAGGTGACAACGGGTGTATACAAGAAATCTACAGCCAGAAATGCTCTGTTAAGAGCCGATTCTGCCCATCCGAGACACACCATCAGAGGTGTACCGTTTGACCAGTTCTTGAGATTAAAGCAACTATGTAGCACACACCGGAAACTTTTCAAAATAAGGCCATGGACATGACCCAAAGGTTCAAGGATAGAGGGTACCCAGAGAAAGTCATTATCATTAACACACAATTTATTAAAACAAAATAAGTTATTTAGACACTTTATTTTAGTTGGTTTAAATTGGATTTAAAACATTATAAAAGCATTTGCTTCATCTTTGCACTGAATTCACATATTCATGTGTATTCCCCCTACTCACACACGTTGAACACGTTTATTAATCAAGGGTTTCTTTCAATTGAAGATCTAATTGAGTAATTAACCACACATGGAGTCACATATTTGAAACATTTTAGTATATATATTGCACTGTTTTTGGTGGTAGGGTAGCTATGACTAAGCACTGTTAAAGCGGAAGTAAACCCTTTGATTTAAATAGTTTTTAAAAAATGGCATGCCGGAAATGCTACCTGTCACATTGACTATGCTTTCAACCAAACTGTCAAACCATCCAATGGCTGGTGTCATAACTGATCACATGTGCAGCATCATGGCAGTTGAAGATTGAACAGAGGCCAAGATGGCAGCTTCCTTGGCTGAAAACTATAGGAGGGTTTACTTCCACTTTAAGTGAGAAACGCATCAGCTTGTTTGTCCCATTTTTTGCTGTGGCTTGTATCTGTTTTTACAAATAAAGGCTATATTCCAGAGTGTAGCTGTCCAGAACTTCCTTTTTGCCTCATGTTAACATTAATGTAGAACTGTGGCCTATGGAGCATTTTTTGTGTCAATGCAAATATTTGTGTTAAAGGCAGGGGCGGACTGACAACTTATGGGGCCCCCTGTGTCCACACTCAAGCCATACCCACACCAAGCCCCACCTACATATTGCAGCTCAGCTGCATAGAGAGGGCATTTAAATATCTACCACAGCATAGCCTGCATGGAAGTTCCCAGCTTCTTTTGCTACTTGCACTACTTACGATGCTTGAACCCTGAACTCTAAGTTCAGAGGTCAGTAGACTAACAAACTCTGCTCCATTAATTACTCCTGCCCCTAAACTTTGCATTACATACTGCTGACCTCTGAATTGTGTGCTTCTTATGACAGACCCCTGCACTCTGTATTACATGCTAATGACCTCTGAACTCTGAGATACCTACTCCTGGCCCTTGCACTGTGAATGAAAGTGCCAGCTTCTCACTCAAGCTAAAAAGATAGGATAAATTTATATTTTTACAATTACATGTGTACATCTTAAAAAAATAAACATCTTTGATCTCTTCCATGTTTTTCAGATGGATCATCATCTCTTCAGGATGCCCAGGTGCAGCCACCAGTGATATGCAGGGGGGAAGTGGTGTGCGCTCTCAGCGTTGAACACGGATGTTGAGGGGTTATTATTGTTGTGGGCTACTGTTCTTTGCTAATTTACCTTATTTGACAAGCTTATTACTTTATTTGCATGACAACTATATCAGGACACAGATTTGAGTGCGGCCTTGTCTTCTTTCTGCAATCAAAATAGAGTACAATGAGCATTGGTGATTTGCAAAGTGCAGTCTAAAGCAATCAATCAAATTTTAGCTTTGGATAATTGTTGTGTGTTACTAAACTTTGCTCTTTATCTTATTGCACATATCAGTTTGACAGCAGTGTGGAATAGGTTACATCCCACCACATGACAAAATGAAGGAAGCACAGGCAGGCTAACATTTATACCTGTCTGGTAATATCAGTTCTGTACTGCTCTTCATAAATACCAATACACTGACACAGATATAATGCATAAGTGTCTCCTATTCAAAGTAAATGTTTCCATAAAAAAAAAAACATGGAGGCTACAATTGTGACCACTTACATTAGCATAGCTCCCAACTGTCCCTGATTTCGAGGGACTGTCCCTGATTTGGAGTAATGTCCCTCTGTCCCTCATTCCTCCTCATTTGTCCCTCATTTTGGTCTGATCTATATAGATGTACGGTATATAAAATGCACTTTTTATCTATTAAAAAGTGTTTTCCAGCACTAAACCTTTCATCTGATTTCTAAATTGCTGCATTTGTAAATTCCAAAAGCCAATATAAAGGAATAGTAGTGGTAAAAAAAGCAATTGTGGGTTTAACCAATCTTGTTTTTTTGTAAAATTCTCCTTAATGGGGGCGTGGCAGGGGGGTGTGTCCTATGCCTGCATACTTTTGCTGATAGGTGTCCCTCATTCCAATCTCAAAAAATTGGAAGGTATGCATTAGTAATGAGGGCTGTTATTGTTTTCAATTACACCAGTGGCAGAGGTTACTATTACTGCCAATAAAAACCAATGCTGGAGCTTATTTTACTCCCACACTACAAGACTTACACTGTGAAACTACACCCACTTTATTGGCCATTCCTCCAGTTGTTTTATGGGTAGTGCACTATGAATGCTGCATTTTTCTTCTTGATACCTTAAGGGTGCCCCTTCTAACTATGCATAGATATATTGGTGTCTCTTATCTAAAATCTTTTATTTTGTACCTTGAATGTCTACCCCTAGTTCCAAAAGTCTATGACCAAATTATTCAAAGGCATATCAAAAAATGGGGGCATGGATTTGGGTGGGGTGATTTTGTAGATAAAAGTGGGCTTGATCAATAAGGTGTTCCTGGATTTCATTTAGAAAATCTGGTAACATAAACAGACAGTCATAGGTGCTGTCATAATGGTACAAAGGAGAGAATCTAGGTGCCCCTTCCCCATTTAGAATGTGAAGCCATTTGTTTGATGAAAGCTGCTAAAAGCTGGGACAAATGTATAGTTTATTTAGCTTCTCTTTCAGAAGACTTAAAATATTACCCATTTTGCTGGCAGTTTGAAAATGCACTGTCTGTAGCTGTGATAAATGAAAATGCAGATGTCACTGAGCAATAACACAAGAGTCAGTATACTGTTACTGATGTATAGAAAGGAAAGGAATTGGTGACTGACTGTAATACTTTAATATGGGGAAAGGACTGGATAACACCATGAGATGAGGAAAGTAGGATGGGGGAAGATGAAGTTGGAAGATAGTATGGAGAGGAGAGCATACCAGAAGTCACCAAGAACTAAACAAATAGTACAACTACCAAATGTTTGCAGGTATCCGGACTGAGCATATTGGTGCAATCTCACTAAAGTCCAGAGGTATTTGATTATGCAAATACTTAAACTGGTTGTAAACTCCAGACTTCAAATATGAGCAAAGCATATCCCTCTATAGTGTGAACGTGTCTCAATTAATAGCACTAAGTGTAATTTCTGTCTGCTGCTTCGCTATCAGCATGAATCACTTCTAACAAGTTTTCCCAACACCAAGAGAAAATGGTGACAGGGGAGGTACCTCCAGCTGATTGACAGCCTCATTTCTGTTCCTGTGTGCTGTGTGGAGTTTGTGTGTCTCTTCCTTCCAATCAGAGCTCTCCTCACTAAGCTCTGCACTTTTGCTCTCCATCCCCTTTTTTCTGAACTCTCAGACTAATTTTATAATTCAGCACCTTGACCAAATGTAGAGAGGAGAAGACTGCAGATAGAAAGGTACAACTTATGTAGGAGGATTTGTTTAATCTCTGTGTATCACCTAAGGCCAGTAACTTCACTGGGTATATGTGAGGGTTTACACAACCACTTTAACAAAAGGGATATTGACCATTAAGAGTCAGGTTTTGGGAGATGTTGAGGGTGCAGTGGCCTTTATAAATTTAAATGCCACATATTGTTCAATTTCTTTTCCTTAAAAGACGTTTCTACAAAACACAGGGAGTTGCCCATTACCACACACCTTCAGCAATGCATGATAATAGGAAAGGTGGCTGGAAGCCCAAAACTGTATGGTGCAGCATTCATTTTAATTGATCTAAATATGTAGGTGTGTGTGAGAAAACAGAAAATTACCAAAACCAGAGAAGATTACCCCATTAATTGTACATGCACACTAAGCATTTCGGAGCAGCTGCTGTGTAACAAAACTTGCTTCTGATGAGCTGCATCCAACAATTGTTTTTAACTAGTGTCCTTTTAGCTTTAATGGGGAATGCTTGGTGTATACAAATGAAGGCAGTCTTGAATGCTGAAATGTGTTCAATACTATTTTGCAGGGGTCAAGTCCTGGGGAAAAAAGTGTGGGAACTCCCACCCAAGATCCACTCCCCCACCAAAAAAAAAAAAGTATACGCTCATATGCACGAACGCTTCAAAAGTGGTATTTTTCATCCAATTTTCGTATTGTGTGTATGAAGCTTAACTGTTAGTACATAAAAAAAAAAACAATCCTCAATAAACATAAATACAGTAATTCTCTGAATAATCAGCATTCATTCAATTGTGCTTCCATGCAAATGTGAACATCATGTTCTGATCTTTATTGGGGAATGTTATTTTGTATATAGAGTGTTTATGTGGTGAGTTTTACACTTTTCATTGAACAGAGTTTGGATAACACAGGGTTAAACAGAAAGGTCATAAATTAACTGCACATTATCTGGACAGAATGCTTGGGGAGATAGTGTTGTGTTCCTGCTTAGGAGATGTATGTTAGCTTGGGGGGCTGCAAACTCTGCAGGGCTCCAACACACACTCGCTGCCATTCCAACCCTTCATATATTTCCACATAAACTTCCCTCCTGGCATTAAACTTTGCCAGGTATTGTGCTCAGCTTACCGCCCCAAACTGATGTTCCTCCCTCAGCTCACCTCTCTCCCTGCATGTCCTGTGAGCAGAATAGCTGTGCTCCTCCTCTGGGTTCTCTCATCATATGGCACTGAAGATAGAGGAGGGGGGATTCAGTGGGACACACAGAGCAAGTATGCAGGAGACTGGGGGGGGGGGGGGGGATGAGGAGACAAAAAATCAGGAGAGGACGGCGGGGAGGAGAGCATCATGAGAGGTCTGACTAAATACAATCTCTTAGCAGCAGGGACCTGATCTACCTGTCAGCTAGCTGTGATTGACAGGTAGATCGAAGCGGAAGCTGTCATGGGGCCCCCTACTGGCAATGCCTGAATGGTCAGGTGTACGGCACTTACTATTGCGAGCTGTGTCGGCAGCTGCTGGTGTAGCCCCTGCCACACAGCTCGCATACTTCAAAGTCTTGTAGGACACGGCTGCTAACAGGAACTGAGTTCCTGTTGTGGAAAAAGTACAGGAACTCCGTTCCCATGCGTTCCCGCAGGACTTGAGCCCTGCTATTTTGGTACATTCAGGACTGCAACAATGTGTTTCTTCCTTAAAACTAATAGTACACACTTCACAAAATAAGCAGAAATGGTTGACGCAAAATCTGCCTAGTAAATGCAGTAAAATTATAGGTTTTACATTTCCTTAGCCAACTTGATTTTGCCAACACTTAAAAAATAAACATAGTCTACTATAGCTATAGCAGAGTGTAACTTGTGAACTTCACACTAAAGCCCCTTCATATAAATTGATGTAACCGGAATACAGTTCCTGCCATCACAGAATAGGTTAATGTGTTAATAGGATGCTCTTTTCCAAAATCTATGTTTCACAGAGCGAGAGCAGGTTTCCTCCCCACCCCCAGCTTTCTCAAGAGATGATTGAATTTCTGGGAGAGATTCTGCTGGCAGAGCCTCAGGAGAAGCTTTTAGTTTAATAAGTTTGATTTCTCTTCTCTGAGAATTATTATATTATTAGGGGGCTAAGAGCCAGAACAACAATTTATAATCGTGTCTGCTCTAGTTGTCGCACACAATAGAAGGATACCCCTCAATATGACATTACTGTGTGACAGGGTATCCATTACTAAGCAGGGCAAAGAGGTTTCTTAAACTGTCCAGATATGGGGATTTTAAGGTCTTGCGGTAGATGTGTTTGTTAGTGAGATCACGTCAGCTCCAATTGTATTTTTTTTTAAAGGCTCAGCAGCCCACTTCAGCAGCACCGCTGCTCTTGGTACTTGTCTCTGAGACCATGGGTTCTCTAGACTCATGTAGCCTTTTTTGTCACAGCACCTTGCTGTATGGACCCACTCCTGGCCCCCAGATGGAGTTCTTGCTGCACATCAGGTTCTCTCATACTTTTCCAGAAAAATCAAGACTCCGCACAGCTTTCTCTGTGGGCTCGATAGTCACCTCAGCTTTCTCAGTCACTCCGAAGCTCCGTATCTGTCCTGAATCTCCCAGTCATGTGGGTAAGAAGTCCCTGAGTAAGTTACCCCTTCTGACTGGAGCACATCACTATCTTCACTCCAAGTTGTGTCTCTGAATGGCAGCAACTGCCCAGAGCTATCCTCAAGCTTTCATTATAAGGGCTGTATTGTATGTAATGCCTTGTACACACGGTCGGACATTCCGATCACAAAATCCATCTGATTTTTTCCGACGGATTTTGGCCGAAACTTGTGTTGCATACACACGGTCGGACAAAGTTGTCGGAAAGTCTGAACGAGGTGACGTACAAAACGTACGTAGAGGCCAGTAGCCAATAGCTTTCGTCTCCAAATTTCTTCTGAGCATGCGTGGCACTTTGGGTTTCGGAATTCTCTACACGCGATCGGAAAAAGTCAGATCGGATTTTGTTGTCAGAAAATTTTAGATCCTGCTCTCAAATTTTTTCCGCCGGAAAAAGTCCGCTAGAGCCCCCACACAATCGGATTTTCCGACAACATAATCCGATCAGACTTTTTTCTTCGGGAAATATGACCTTGTGTACGGGGCATAACTCTGCACTAATAACAAACCTACTACAATACACATATGAACGGTGAAGAGTACCAATAGAGATACATTCTGCTTGTATCCCTTGCAATGTGACAACTGTATTTCCTATGGGAAGCTTTCAAAATCAGAAATGTGTTTTTTGAGGTTCATTCTGTCTGCCATTTTAAATTTATTTCCAAAGTAAACTTTGGATTAATGTATGTATATACTATACCCGACAGATCCCTGTGGAAGTTAGAAATAATTATATTAGGCACTGCTACTACAGTGATTTGCAGTTGACTTCCAGGTCCTGTGCTGATTAGTAGACACAGATGGTCACTCGCTTAGCACATGTACCCCTATTGCAAGACAATTCACATTTTCTCAAGGAACGCAAACATTTCTATGATTTGAATAGGTGGAGTTTTTCACAAATAGCCATATCTGAAATTCAGCTTTAATTTTTTTTAAAAGCCGGGATACGACTTGTTATCGGGCTCTTTAGAGTGCACAGCAGTGGCGGCTGGTGCTCAAAATTTTTGGGGGGGCGCAAACAAACAGCCTCACTGTGCCATCAAACGCTGCCACTGTGCCCATTAAATGCTGCCACTGTGCCCATCAAACGCTGCCACTGTGCCCATTAAATGCTGCCACTGTGCCCATCAAAAGCTGCCACTGTGCCCATCAAACGCTGCCACTGTGCCCCTCAAGTGCTGCCACTGTACCCCTCAAGTGCTGCCACTGTGCCCTTCAAGTGCTGCCACTGTGCCCCTCGTGCTGCCATTGTGCCCCAAGTGCTGCCACTGTGCCCCTCCAAGTGCTGCCACTGTGCCCCAAGTGCTGCCACTGTGCCCCAAGTGCTGCCATTGTGCCCCAAGTGCTGCCACTGTGCCCCTTCAAGTGCTGCCACTGTGCCCCTCAAGTGCTGCCACTGTGCCCCTCAAGTGCTGCCACTGTGCCCCTTAAAGTGCTGCCACTGTGCCCCTTCAAGTGCTGCCACTGTGCCCCTCCAAGTGCTGCCACTGTGCCCCTTCAAGTGCTGCCACTGTGCATCTTCAAGTGCTGCCACTGTGCCCCAAGTGCTGCCACTGTGCCCCAAGTGCTGCCATTGTGCCCCAAGTGCTGCCACTGTGCCCCTTCAAGTGCTGCCACTGTGCCCCTCAAGTGCTGCTACTGTGCCCCTCAAGTGCTGCCACTGTGCCCCTTAAAGTGCTGCCACTGTGCCCCTTCAAGTGCTGCCACTGTGCCCCTCCAAGTGCTGCCACTGTGCCCCTTCAAGTGCTGCCACTGTGCATCTTCAAGTGCTGCCACTGTGCCCCTTCAAGTGCTGCCACTGTGCCCACTGCCTGCCCTCTGCACTTACCTTGTCTCGGTGTGCAGCTGGTGACGGCGTCAGGCGGTGAGCAATGTCTCATCGTCCGATGTCTTCTTCTCCCGCGCTCCTCCTGTCTTCTGCTATGATTGGATGCCTAGCGTCCAATCACAGCGCCTGTGATTTCAGCCAATCAGGTTACAGGTAACAGACCTGGCAACCTGATTGGCTGAGAGGCGGGTCTGTGTTAGGGAAGCGATGTATTCGCTTCTCTAACACAATACTGTGTAATCAGCGAACGCACAGCAATGCGCCCGCTGTTTACACTTAGGGAAACCTATTAGAGCACACCGCTCTAATAAGGTCCCCTATTAGAGCTTTACAGCTCTAATAGGGCGCTTCCAGAAACACCCCCCCGCTGTAGTTCAGATGCCCGGTGCCCGATGAGGGGCCGGACACCTGAATAGGGGGCGGCAGCGGTGACAATAGATAGATTCATGCAATGCATGAATCTATCTATTGGTGATAGAGCGGTGCAGGAGAGGGGGGGCGGCGCTCCTGCGCCCTCTATGCACGCACCGCCACTGGTGCACAGACTAAGAGAGGGAGCAGCAGAAGTTGTGCTGCATGCTGATCGAAGGAGGGAACAGAGTGGCAGTGAGGTGAGTTTATAAGTCTGTTCACTCACATAGTGGGGGTGGAGAGGAGACCTGTAAGTGTTAGTGAACTGCAGCAGACAGTAATTGGGTATCCTGCCCTGTCAGAGAGGAATGTGCTATATGCAAGATATGTGTGGATCTCAGGACAGAAATACAAATCTTTTGGCGGGTAAAACAGCTTTCATGTACAATGTATGTTACATAGTTACATAATAGGTGAGGTTGAAAAAAGACACAAGTCCATCAAGTCCAACCTATGTGTGTGATTATATGTCAGTATTACATTGTATATCCCTGTATGTTGCGGTTGTTTAGGTGCTTATCTAATCGTTTTTTTGAAACTATCCCCCCAGCTGAGACCACCGCCTGTGGAAGGGAATTCCACATCTTTGCCGCTCTTACAGTAAAGAACCCTCTACGTAGTTTAAGGTTAAACCTCTTTTCTTCTAATTTTAATGAGTGGCCACGAGTCTTGTTAAACTCCCTTCTGCGAAAAAGTTTAATCCCTATTGTGGGGTCACCAGTATTGTATTTATAAATTGAAATCATATCCCCTCTCAAGCGTCTCTTCTCCAGAGAGAATAAGTTCAGTGCTCGCAACCTTTCTTCATAACTAATATCCTCTAGACCCTTTATTAGCTTTGTTGCCCTTCTTTGTACTCTCTCCATTTCCAGTACATCCTTTCTGAGGACTGGTGCCCAGAACTGGACACCATACTCTAGGTGTGGCCAGAGCAGGGTCTTGTAGAGCCGGAGAATTATCGTTTTATCTCTGGAGTTGATCCCCTTTTTAATGCATGACAATATTCTGTTTGCTTTGTTAGCAGAAGCTTGGCATTGCATGCCATTACTGAGCCTATCATCTACTAGGACCCCCAGGTCCTTTTCCATCCTAGATTCCCCCAGAGGTTCTCCCCCAGTGTATAGATTGCCTTCATATTTTGCCCCCCCCCCCAAATGCATTATTTTAATTTTTTCTACATTAAACCTCATTTGCCATGTAGTTGCCCACCCCATTAATTTGTTCAGATCTTCTTGCAAGGTTTCCACATCCTGCGGAGAAGTTATTGAACTGCTTAGCTTAGTATCATCCACAAATACAGAGATTAAACTGTTTACCCCATCCTCCAGGTCATTTTGGAACAAAATAAATAGGATTGGTCCCAGCACAGAACCCTGGGGGACCCCACTACCCACCTCTGACCATTCCGAATACTCCCCATTTATCACCACCCTCTGAGCTTGCCCTTGTAGCCAGTTTTCAATCCATGTGAGTCCCTTTGGGACATGCCAACGGACCTTATTTTGTACTGTAAATGTTTATGGGGAACTGTGTTAAATGCTTTTGCAAAATTCAGATACACCACGACTACGGGCCTTCTTTTATCTAGATGGCAACTCACCTCCTCAAAGTTAATATATTGGTTTGGCAAGAACGATTCTTCATGAATCCATGCTGATTACTGCTAATGATACCGTTCTCATTACTAAAATCTTGTATATAGTCCCTTATCATCCCCTCCAGTATATCACCTATGTATTTAGGATTTTGTGTAGAGTTCAACTGTAAGTCAAAGGCAGACTATGTGAACAAGTGCAAAATATAGCTTTTCTTAAAGCAATTACTTGCTGCAACTGTTTGTCTACAAACAGGGGAGACTAGAAGCCAACAAATTCACCCAGCACATGACTATACATGGAATTGCTATGGCAGTATGGCACTTCTCTAGATGTAGGTCACTTCAACTTGAACATGACAATGTTGCTCTAGTGGATTGCAGTCCTTCTTACAACAGATAGTGACTGAAAACAGTGTAAATATTACTACATTTTTATAATTAGGTTTGCTTGGAGCAGTGTTGAAGGAGGAAGACTGGGATATTTCTGAGATCATTCCTAATTACTTCCATGGTCCCAATTTCCTAATTAGGTTTTTTGACCCTGACAACGTCCTACATCCAAGCATCTTGGATGCATTAAGCAAAGAGGATATGACTGATGGTGGTGGCCTGCAACTCTGTATTACTGAACATGATGGATCGCATGCAAGTACAGATCTAAGACTGTGGATTTTGTGATCAATTAAACTCTGTAAGCTTCATCATTTAATATTAGAAGGCCTAATTTTAATTAGCTACTTAGTCCTGTCGATAATGATAAAGGAGCTATATCTCTCCTAAACAATGAGTGCATGTCCTCTACACTCCTCTCATGCACACGCTGCCCACTGCCATATACCCTCTGCACTCCTCTTTTGCACATACTGTCTGCTGCTATACCCTTTGCACTTCTTTCCCACATGTACTGACTGCCATCATACCTTCTGCACTCCTTTCCTGCACATACTGCCGCTGATATAAAGTATTCTGAATAATATTCACTGCAACTCTCTCCTGCACATACAGCTTGCTGGTAGCGATGGGCCCGGTGCTCGATTCGAACCCACGTTCGAATCGAGCACCGGGCGTTCGCTCGCTCGGCGAGCCCAGAACTATTTGGGCCGTTCGCATCACATTCGTGTGATGCGAGCGGCCCGCAATGCATTGCGGCCGGCGCAGTGCATTGCTGGCTGATGATTGGCCAAGCATGCACTGTGACCCCGCATGCTTGGCCAATCACAGCGCCGGAAACTAGGAGAGCAATAATTGGCTACAGGCAGGACGCCTGTAGCCAATTAAAGCTCAGGGGCTTTAGTACACGCCCCACCATATAAAAGGCCGCCATGCCGTCGGCCCCGGTCACATGTGTTCCGGCTTTAGGGAGAGCAGTCTGCTGATTTGCTTCTTTGCTTGATTGCTATTTCTTTGCTAAACCATTGCTACCTGAGTCATTCATCATTACTGAATACTGATCATTCATTGCTGCTGATTGCACAGTGAGTGTGATATTAGCTGCTGCTGGGGATTAGTCTGGTGTGTGCGTGCTGTTAGTACAGCATAGCAGTAGCACCAACCGCAGTGCTGTTAGAACAGCATTGCATCCCAACTTCTGTCCCAACCTTCTGTCCCATCCCAGGCAGGGATTTATAGGAGCCATATTGTGTTTGTGGCAGCACACATTGGAACCTATATTTTCTTGTCAGCATCACACATATAGTACCTATAGTGTGTTTGTGTCACTCAGCACCCATAGGACTTATAGTGTGTTTGTGGCAGCACACATAGGTCCTATATTTTCTTGTCAGCAGCACACATATAGTACCTATAGTGTGTTTGTGTCAGGACCCATAGGACTTATAGTGTGTTTGTGGCATCACACATAGGTCCTATATTTTCTTGTCAGCAGCACACATATAGTACCTATAGTGTGTTTGTGTCACTCAGCACCCATAGGACTTATAGTGTGTTTGTGGCAGCACACATCTAGTACCTATAGTGTGTTTGTGTCAGGACCCATAGGACTTATAGTGTGTTTGTGGCAGCACACATAAGACCTATATTTTCTTGTCAGCAGCACACATCTAGTACCTATAGTGTGTTTGTGTCAGCACCCATAGGACTTATAGTGTGTTTGTGGCAGCACACATAGGTCCTATATTTTCTTGTCAGCAGCACACATATAGTACCTATAGTGTGTTTGTGTCACTCAGCACCCATAGGACTTATAGTGTGTTTGTGGCAGCACACATAGGTCCTATATTTTCTTGTCAGCAGCACACATATAGTACCTATAGTGTGTTTGTGTCAGGACCCATAGGACTTATAGTGTGTTTGTGGCAGCACACATAGGTCCTATATTTTCTTGTCAGCAGCACACATATAGTACCTATAGTGTGTTTGTGTCACTCAGCACCCATAGGACTTATAGTGTGTTTGTGGCAGTACACATCTAGTACCTATAGTGTGTTTGTGTCAGGACCCATAGGACTTATAGTGTGTTTGTGGCAGCACACATAGGACCTATATTTTCTTGTCAGCAGCACACATCTAGTACCTATAGTGTGTTTGTGTCAGCACCCATAGGACTTATAGTGTGTTTGTAGCAGCACACATAGGTCCTATATTTTCTTGTCAGAAGCACACATATAGTACCTATAGTGTGTTTGTGTCACTCAGCACCCATAGGACTTATAGTGTGTTTGTGGCAGCACACATAGGTCCTATATTTTCTTGTCAGCAGCACACATAGTACCTATAGTGTGTTTGTGTCTGCACCCATAGGACTTATAGTGTGTTTGTGGCAGCACACATAGGTCCTATATTTTCTTGTCAGCAGCACACATAGTACCTATAGTGTGTTTGTGTGAGCACCCATAGGACTTATAGTGTGTTTGTGGCAGCACACATAGGTCCTATATTTTCTTGTCAGCAGCACACATAGTACCTATAGTGTGTTTGGGTGAGCACCCATAGGACTTATAGTGTGTTTGTGGCAGCACACATAGGTCCTATATTTTCTTGTCAGCAGCACACATAGTACCTATAGTGTGTTTGTGTGAGCACCCATAGGACTTATAGTGTGTTTGTGGCAGCACACATAGGTCCTATATTTCCTTTTCAGCAGCACACATATTACCTATAGTGTGTTTGTGTGAGCACCCATAGGACTTATAGTGTGTTTGTGGCAGCACACATAGGTCCTATATTTTCTTGTCAGCAGCACACATAGTACCTATAGTGTGTTTGTGTGAGCACCCATAAGACTTATAGTGTGTTTGTGGAAGCACACATAGGTCCTATATTTCCTTTTCAGCAGCACACATAGTACCTATAGTGTGTTTTTTTGTCAGCACCCATAGGACTTATAGTGTGTTTGTGGCAGCACACATAGGTCCTATATTTCCTTGTCAGCAGCACACATAGTACCTATAGTGTGTTTGTGTCAGCACCCATAGGACTTATAGTGTGTGTTTGTGGCAGCACACATAGGTCCTATATTTTCTTGTCAGCAGCACACATAGTACCTATAGTGTGTTTGTGTCAGCACCCATAGGACTTATAGTGTGTTTGTGGCAGCACACATAGGTCCTATATTTCCTTTTCAGCAGCACACATAGTACCTATAGTGAGTTTGTGTCAGCACCCATAGGACCTACAGTGTGTTGTGAGCACACATAGGAGCTCTATTTTTTATACACTATATACTACCGACTACAATGGCTGGAAGACCGCCAAGGAGAGGCAGACCGTCCCGAGGCAAGAACACAGGGCAAGCAGGCTCTGTTTCTAGAGACAACAGTGCTGGTCGTGGACGTGGTCGTGCATCGTCATCAGCACGTGGCCATGGGACACGCTTGTCTTTGTTTTCGGCAGCTGGACATGTTGAGCCGCATCATGCCGAAGGCTTGGTAGAATGGATGACCAAGCCCTCCTCATTCTCCTCATCCTCTCTCACCCAGGCTCAGGGTACTGGCAGAGCAGCTGCCAACGCGTACTCAATGGCATCATCAGCCACCCCTTCCCTAGACCCACCATGTCCTCCTGAGGAGTCCCCCGAACTGTTTGAGCACAGTGTTGGGTACATGCTCCAGGAGGATGCCCAACGATTCGAAGGCTCGGATGATGATACCCAGCTTGAGGAAGGCAGTAGTGTGCGCGCAGAGAGAGAGGATGCTGAAGGACAGCAATCTGGCAGTACTGTTCCACCAGCTGCAGCTTACTGCCAGGTTTGCTCTAGTGGTGAAGAGGGAGGGGATGATGAGGTCACTGACTCCACGTGGGTGCCTGAAGGGAGAGAGGAGGAGGAGGATGCGGCGGCACATGTCCAACGAGGCAGGATGCCCCCTGGAGGCCAGCTAGAGGCCAGCACATCAACTGTATCACACCGCAGAGCTCCACCTGTGCAGGGCGCTGCCTCTGCACGTTATCACAAAAGTTCTTTGGTGTGGGCCTTTTTTGAGACGAGTGCATCAGATCGCACCACTGCTAATTGCAATATTTGTCTCAAGCGTATCTCGCGTGGCCAAAACATCAGCCGCTTGGGCACCACAAGCATGAGCAGACATATGTCGACCTGCCATGCAGCTCGTTGGCAAGCACACATAAAAGACCCACACCAAAGAACAAAGCGGACCTCTCCTTGCTCCTCATCAGCTGGGATCTCCATCCCCACTATATCTTCAGTCCTCTCTGAAAGGTGCTCTGAGAGGACTGAAGGTGTAGAATTAGGTGTGTCACAACCAAGTACTTGCAGTACACCGACGTCCGATTGTAGCAGGCAAATTTCCCTGCCCCAGCTGCTGGACCGTCGAAAGAAGTATACTCCCAGCCATCCACATGCCCAGCGGTTGAATGCTAGCTTGGCTAAATTGCTAGCACTTCAACTGCTGCCTTTTCAGTTGGTAGACTCGGCCCCCTTCCGTGAGTTTGCGGTTCCTCAGTGGCAGGTTCCCAAACGCCACTTTTTCTCACGGAAGGCGATTCCGTCTCTCTACCGGCATGTGGAAGGCAATGTCCATGCCTCGCTGGACAGGGCGGTCAGCGGTAAGGTGCATATTACCGCTGACTCATGGTCCAGCAGGCATGGACAGGGACGTTATCTTTCTTTCACGGCCCATTGGGTCACTCTATTGGCAGCTGGGAGGGATGCAGGACAAGGTGCAGTAGTGTTGGAGGTTGTTCCGCCACCACGCCTCCAAAATGCTACTACTGGTTGTGACACACCTCTCTCCTCCACCCCCTCCTCTTCTTCTTCCTCCATGTCCTCTTCGAGTGCTCTGCCCTCACAACCAGCGGTGCTCCGTATGCGTACAAGGGGCTACGCGAGTACGCAGGCAAAAAGATGCCATGCCGTGCTTGCGCTGGTGTGTTTGGGGGACAGGAGCCACACTGGGGCAGAGGTTCTGGCAGCTCTGCAGGGGCAGGCCGAGAGGTGGTTGACGCCACGCCAGCTTAAGCCAGCAATGGTGGTTTCTGACAATGGCACCAACCTCCTCTCCGCCCTGCGACAGGGGCAGCTCACCCATGTGCCCTGTATGGCTCACGTCCTCAACCTGGTGGTGCAGCGGTTCTTGGGCAGGTACCCAGGCTTACAGGATGTCCTGAGGCAGGCCAGGAAAGTCTGTGTGCATTTCCGCCGATCTTATAATGCCAGTGCTCGGCTGACTGAGCTGCAAAAGGAGCTGAACCTGCCCAAGAACCGCCTAATATGTGACATGCCCACCAGGTGGAACTCAACGTTGGCCATGCTGCAGCGACTGCACACGCAGCAGAGGGCCATCAATGAGTACCTTTGCAACTACGGCACCAGGACAGGGTCAGGGGAGCTTGGCTTTTTTTCCCCAGCCAGTGGAGCATGATCAGGGATGCATGCACTGTCCTCTCACCATTTGAGGAGGCCACGAGGATGGTGAGCAGTGACAGTGCATGCATCAGTGACACTGTACCTCTTGTCCACCTGTTGGAGCATACGCTGCGTGGGATAATGGACAGGGCACTTGAGGCAGAACAGAGGCAGGAAGAGGAGGACTTCCTTGCCTCTCAAGGCCCCTTTATCCAGACAGTGTTCCTTCTGTCCCACCCATCACACAGGAAGAGGATGAGGAGGATTGTGTGAGCATGGAGGTGGAGCCTGGCACTCAGCATCAGCATCAGCAGCAGCAGTCTTTTAGGGATGATGTACAGTCCCAACAAACCAGTGGACTTGTACGTGGCTGGGAGGAGGTGGCTGGCGATCATGTCGTCCTCAGTGACCCAGAAGACTCCGGACCGAATGCCTCAGCTAACCTACGTTGCATGGCCTCCCTGATCCTGCAAAGCCTGCGGAAGGATCCTCGTATTCTTCGGATCAAGGAGAGGGGCCATTACTGGCTGGCCACTCTCCTTGATCCACGGTACAAGGGTAAGGTTGCGGACCTTATCTTGCCGTCGCAGAGGGAGCAGAGGATGAGACATCTCAGGGAGGCCTTGCAGAAAGGTCTGTGCAACGCGTTCCCAGAAACTGGGAGGTTACAAACTCCTGGTCCTGGACGACGAGTTGCTGAGGCTTCGGTCAGTAGCAGAAGGAGCGGTGGGGAAGGTGGACGTCTGACCGATGCGTTCAGACAATTTTTTAGTCCGCAGCCCCAAGGTATGATCGGTTCCAGCAACCATCGCCAGCGTCTGATATACATGGTGCAGGAATACCTAGGGGCAAGGTCAGACTTGGACACCTTTCCCACCGAAAATCCTCTGGCTTACTGGGTCTTGAGGATGGATCACTGGCCAGAGCTTGCACAGTATGCAATTGAGCTACTGGCCTTTCCTGCATCCAGCGTTCTTTCCGAACGCACATTCAGTGCTGCTGGAGGATTTGTCACTGATCACAGGGTGCGCCTGTCCACCGACTCGGTTGATCGACTGACCTTCATAAAAATGAATCAGTCTTGGATCACCACCAGCTACCAGGCACCTGAAGCGGATATAACTGAATAATTTATAATGTCACATCCCTTCAAGACTGCCTATGCTGATGCTGAGTGACTGTCCTGTTATGTTCACTGACTATCCTCTTCCTCCTCCTCAATGATCCATTCCTTGATAGCTTGGAAGAACATTTTTGTTTCTGGGTGCCACCACACCAGTGCCTAAGTACAGTATCTGTGAGGGGTTGCAGTGTTGTGGCACCAGTGCCTAAGGCACAATTTTTCAGCCCCTGTATAACAGGGGCGTGTAATTACAATTTTTTAAGCAATGCTTCGCAACATGTCTGACTGCTGTGCTCCAAGTACAGTATCTGTGAGGGGTTGCAGTGTTGTGGCACCAGCACCAGTGCCTAAGGCACAATTTTTCAGCCCCTGTTGGGGCGTGTAATTACAATTTTTAGTCAATGCTTTGCAACAGGTCTCATTGCTGTGCTCAGAGTACAGTATCTGTGAGGGGTTGCAGTGTTGTGGCACCAGCACCGTTGCCTAAGGCACAATTTTTCAGCCCTGTTTAACAGGGGCGTGTAATTAAAAATTTTATAGGAAAAGCTTCGCAACATGTCTGACTGCTGTGCTCCAAGTACAGTATCTGTGAGGGGTTGCAGTGTTGTGGCACCAGCACCAGTGCCTAAGGCACAATTTTTCAGCCCTGTTCAGCAGGTGCATGCAATTACAAATCTTGATCTAATAACTCACAGCAGGGTCCATTCCTGTGCCCACCAAGAGTAACTGTGAGGGCTTACAGTCTTGTGGCAACACCGTCCACACCACCACCACCAAAGGCCCAATTTTTCTGCCCTGTTCAACAGGTGCATGCAATTACAAATCTTGATCTAATAACTCACAGCAGGGCCCATTCCTGCGCCCACCAAGGGTAACTGTGAGGGCTTACAGTCCTGTGGCAACACCGTCCACCACCACCACCACCACCAAAGGCCCAATTTTTCTGCCCTGTTCAACAGGTGCATGCAATTACAAATCTTGATCTAATAACTCACAGCAGGGTCCATTCCTGTGCCCACCAAGAGTAACTGTGAGGGCTTACAGTCTTGTGGCTACACCAACATCTAATGGGGCAAATTTCTGCAGAGTATATACCGCAGGCCCCTACTTTCAAACATCCAACTTACAAACGACTCCTACTTGCAAACGGAAAGAGAAAACAGGAAGTGAGAGGAAATCTACCCCTAGGAAGGGAAATTCGATCCTGTTAGATTTAATTTGGGAAAAAGGTATCTCCTCTCTACTGATGCTTTATCACCAATCCTTGTTTCAATTAAAACCCCACTTTTCCAAAAACATTTGTCATTGGGACGGAAAGTGAGGTGAAATGTTCTGAACAGATGTGCAAAGACAGCAAATGTTACAGGGGTGATAACCCCTCCCTATGTTCTCCAAAAAGCTTAAAAATAGATTTTTTGGGGATGGAGCTACACTTCATAATGTACCTGTTCAGATTCTACTTAAGAACAAACCTACAGTCCGTGTCTTGTTTGCACCGCCTGTATACTGCTGTTCAGAGTATATAGGGTTGTAGGTATAGGGTTTTATTTTGGGTGCGGGGTCCCCCTTAATATCCATACAAGACCCAAAGGGGCTGGGGTGGGGGGGGGGGGTGATGGGGTAGCCATGCCATTTTTCGCAAGGATTTTCAGCCATATGGCCAGGAAAAGACATGACATTAAAGCCGCAAGTGGTTTTAAATGGCTTCTTTTTTTCATTTACAAATGTCATTTTGTGCAGGGACAGTTCTAAACACGGGAAACACATGCCACTTCACAGGCATACTTTAGACACCCCCCAGGTACCATATTTAAAGGAAAATTTCACCTTTTTTTTTTCACTTTATGCATCATTAAAATGACTGCGCCCAAAAAAACGTTAGTTTTTAAAAGTTATTTTTGCATTGATATATGTCCCCTGGAGCAGGACCCGGGTCCCCAAACCTGTTTTATGACATTAACATGCATATTGGCCGTTGTAATTAGCAATTTTGATTTCGAACGTTCACGTCCATTGTAACGAATAGGGTTCGAAAATTTGCGCGAACTTTCGGTCCGTTCGAAGGTTCTGGTGCGAACCGAACCGGGGGTGTTCGGCTCATCCCTACTTGCTGGCATACCTTTTGGACTTCTCTCTTAACATACTGCCCACTGTAATGCTCTCCACACTCTTCTCCTTCACATGCCTGCTGTCAAACCTCCCACACTCCTCTCCTACACAGCACCAACCATCATGCCTCTTGCACTCCTTTCCTGCACATGCTGCCCACCATCATACCCTCCACATTCCTCTCCTGCACACAATGCCCACTGCCATATTCTCCATACTGTTCTCCTTCAGATACTGGCTGCTGTCTTACCTTCTGCACTCTTCCCATATACATACTGTTTGCTGTCATAACCTTTGCATTTCTCTTCAGCATATACTGGCCACCATCATGCCCCTGTCATCATATCCTATGCAACCCTCTGCAAGTACAGCCCACTGTTCTACTGTCATACTATTTACACTCCTCTCCCCTATACTGCCTGTCAGTCTGTAGAAAAAGATTACTTGTTTGGAGAGTTCCTTGGTCTTCTTCATGGCAGTGTTTGGTTAGTGGTGCCTCTTGCTTAGGTGTTGCAGCCTCTGGGGCCTTTCAAAAAGGTGTGTATATGTAATGACAAATCATGTGACACTTAGATTGCACACAGGTGGACATCATTTCACTAATTATGTGACTTCTGACGGTAATTGGTTGCACCGGAGCTTTTTATGGGCTTCATAACAAAGCCAGTTATCAGTTTTTTATTTCTAAAAAATTGTTTTATGTATATATTTTTCTAATTTTACTGCACCAACTTAGACTATTGTGTTCTGATCCATCACATATAATTCAAATAAAAAAAAAACATTGAACTAAAGGCTGTAATGTAACAAAATAGGTAAAAGGGGGTGAATACTTTTGCAAACTGGACATCCCCAGATGGACTGGAATCCGTGGAACTGGTCACGACTTCACCGAAGCGATGCAGATGGTCAAACCATAGATGACCCAAATGGAAGATGGACCACAACCATAGAACAGGAACTGCAGGCTCAGGATGATGAATCCAAAGACGGAAGAAGCTGGAACCGATGAAAGTGTCAGGTAAGTACTTACCAAGGCCGAGATGCCGAGAGCGGTTCACCCTTGCGACTGAGCGCAGTCCGCCCCCTGGAGGTGAGACAGGGCGTGGATGGCACAGAGAGGCACAGGCTACTTAACTGGAGGGAGGAGCTTGCGTCAAGGCCAGGTGACTGGTCAGGATGTCACTGGAAAGTCCATGTCACAGGCAGAGGTACAAGGGACTGGAGACAAGAGACAAATCCGGGTCACAGGCAGAGGTTCAAGGGGCTGGAGACAAGAGGCAAATCCGGGTCACAGGCAGAGGTTCAAGGGCAGGAGACAACAAGCAGGAAAGTCCGGTACACAGTCCAAAGGTCAAGGGCAGGAGAAGGCAGCAAGGTCAGAAGGCAATCCGGGTCACAGCAGGTATTCCAATCACAGGGTCAAAGCTTAGGCAGGAAGCTGAAGACAAGCAAGCGCTGGACTGCACAGAGGCTCTTCCTCCTGACAGTGCCCTCCCCCGAGGGGTGGCCTCTGGACGCCCAAACTAGCCATCAATTCTGGGTGCTCAAGATGGAAGGCCTGGATTATTCGTGGGGCATGTAAATTTCCAGAAGGTTCCCAAGAGTTCTCCTCAGGGGGGTACCCCTTCCACTTGATAAGGTATTGGAGTTGCCTCCCCTTTTTCCTGCAACTCAAGATCTTTTCCACTTCAAATTCTGTTTGCCATCAACCAGCACTGGTGGAGGTGGTGGCTCTGTTCTGCCCGGGAAAGGACTGGGAATGACAGGTTTCAGGAGGGAGGCATGGAATACCGGGTGTATTTTGTAAGAGTTAGGTAGAGAAAGTTCAAAGGCCACGGGATTGACCATCCTTTTAATCTTAAAAGGGCCAATGAACTTGGGCCCTAATTTTCGTGCAGGAATGGCCAACCTGAGATTAACAGATGACAGCCAGACTTCTTCACCCAACTTGAAAGCTGGGTTCTCCTTCCTTCCCTGGTTATAATACTTCTCATACCCTTCCTGGGCTTTTTGCATAGCTTCTTATATCCTCAAAAAATTCTGCTGTAAGGAGCTTATCCGGTCTTGGACCGCAGGAACGGAAATTTCAGGGAGAGATCCAGATAGGAAAGAGGGGTGGAACCCAAAGTTGGCACAAAAGGGCGTCTGATTGGTGGCAGTGTGGACAGCATTGTTATAGGAGAATTCCGCATAAGGTAACAGGCTGGACCACTCGTCCTGGGAGTCTGAACAAAAGCAGCGGAGGTACTGCTCGAGCGACTGGTTCGTCCTCTCCGTCTGGCCATTGCTCTGGGGGTGGTAAGCCGAGGAGAGACAGGTTTTAATTTCCAGGGATTTGCATAATTCTTGCCAAAACTTAGAAGTGAACTGGGCACCCCTATCCGAGGTGATACTTGCAGGTAAGCCGTGGAGCCGGATAACTTCCTTGAAGAACACATTAGCCGTAGCAGAAGCAGAGGGGGTCCCAATAATTGGTAAAAAGTGTGCCATCTTTGATAGTCGGTCGACAACGACCAGAATGGTGGTGAACCCCCCGAGGGAGGCAGGTCCACGATAAAGTCCATGGATATTTCTGCCCATGGGCGTTCCGGAATGCACAGGGGCCTCAACAGACCCCAGGCCTTGGCATTCGCTCCCTGGTTGCGTTGGCATGTGACACAGGAGGAGATAGTCCCTGCAGTCCCGTCTCCACCCCAGCCACCAAAAGGAACGGGAGACTAGCTCACTTGTTTTAAAGACCCCAAAGTGTCCTGCCAGTTTGTGGTCATGGAAGGTTCTGAGGGCCAAAGGTCTTGCTTCCACAGGGACAAATACTTTTCCTCGTACCCAGAGCAAGCCATCGTGTTCCTCCATTGAGGGGACCCCGGGGTCGGGAGGTTGACTGGATGCCGCCTTGATGGTGGAGATCAGGTCTGGTTGAGAAATGAGAGAGAAGAAGTTTTGCGGGGAGAGAATAGTACTGGGTTCAGTTTCCTGGGGTGTTTCATTGAACATTCTGGAGAGGGCATCTGCCTTCCCATTTTTTGAGCCGGGTCTGTATGAAATATGGAAATTGAATCTTGAAAAGAAGAAGGCCCAACGGGCTTGTCTGGGCCTTAGCCGTTTGGCTGTTCTGAGGTACTCTAAATTTCGATGGTCTGTCCATATCATGACAGGATGGAAAGCCCCCTCCAGTAGGTACCTCCACTCCTCCAAAGCAAATTTGATGGCCAACAATTCTCTATCCCCGACATCATAATTCCTCTCTGGAGGGCTTAATTTCCGTGAAGCAAAGGCTACAGGGTGCAGAAGGGCCTTGGGGCCCAATCTTTGGGAGAGAATGGCTCCTGTGGCCGTTTCAGATGCATCCACCTCCAGCACAAATGGAAGGGCTGGATCTGGATGTCGCAGAATGGGAGCAGAAGAAAACAACATCTTTAGTTGGGTGAAGGCCTCTTGGGCTTCCGGGGTCCACTGATACCGATTGCCCTGATGGGTCAGCTTGGTGATAGGTGCCACAATGGATGAAAAGCCGGCAATGAACCTCCGGTAGAAGTTTGAGAATCCTATGAACCGCTGCACCCCTTTCTTGTCTACAGGAGCTGGCCACTCCAAGATAGCTTTAACCTTCTGTGGTTCCATTGAGACCCCACCTGTGGAAACGATGAACCCCAAAAACTGTACTGTGGATTTTTCAAATTCGCACTTCTCTGCCTTGAGGTATAGCTTGTGTCTCCTAAGGATGGTGAGGACTTGCTTGACGTGTACTTGGTGGAGCTCTATGGTTGCAGAAAAAATGAGAATGTCGTCCGAGTAAACGACCAGAAAATCATCAAGGTGCTTGCGAAAGATATCGTTTACCAGGTGTTGGAAGGTCGCCAGGGCGTTACAGAGCCCAAAGGGCATCACCAAGTACTCGTAGTGCCCAAACCTGGACCTAAAAGCTGTCTTTCATTCGTCTCCTGCCCGGATTCGGATGAGGTTGTAGGCCCCACGGAGGTCCAACTTGGAGAAGACCCGGGCAGACCTGAAGCGTTGGAACAGCTCTGGGATCAGGGGCAGGGGGTAGCGGTTTTTGATAGTGACCTTAGTCAGCTCCCTGTAATCGTTGCAGGGTCTCAGAGAACCATCTTTTTTCCTACGAAAAAGATACCAGCTCCGGCCGGTGAGGAGGAAGGGCGAATGAACCCTTTCTCCAGATTCTCGTCTATGTAGGCCTTGAGGGCCTTCAACTCAGTCTCGGAAAGTGGGAAGATGCGGCCAAAAGGAATTTCAGATTCAGGTAAGAGGTCGATGGGACAGTCGTAGGACCGATGCAGTGGTAATCAGTCGGCCTGTTGCTTGTCAAAGACATCTCTAAATTCCAGATAGACTGGAGGTACACGCAGGAGATTGTCTGGTGAAGGTGAAGGTAAAATAGCAGAACAGGTGGCCACCGCCGGGAGGAAGCAGTGTTGAGCACAGTGTTGAGACGGGAAGGACACTTCCCGCTTCCTCCAGTTGATTTGGGGTTCGTGGGTCTGTAGCCAAGGAAGCCCCAAGATGATGGGGAACATTGGGGATGGAATGATGTCAAACCGTATGAGTTCCTGATGGCCAGAGTCTGTGGTAACCAGTATAGGTTGGGTTTCATGGGTGATGAGAACGGGGAAGTGATCCATCGGCCAGATGTACCTGAAGATTTTGTTTTTTCGGGATGAGTGGTACCTGTAGCTTGGTGGCTAATGCAGCATCGAGAAAGCTGCAGGCTCCAGAGTCAATTATGGCTGATAGTCGGGTTTCCCTTTCCGGCAGTTGTAGGGAGACAAAGAGAGCAACATAAGTCTGAGAGAACCCAGAAGACTGATAGTTCATGATGTATTGTCAGTAGGACTTACTCGGTCTCACGGGACAGGTGCGGAGGAAGTGACCTGAGGCCCCACAATAAAGGCACAGGTTGGCCTGTTGCCTGCGCCGACGTTCTTCTGCGGTAAGAGGAGCACATACCAAGCCCAACTGCATGGGTTCTACTTCCTGGGTGGCAGAGACTGGCGGAGCTGGAACAGCTGGTGGAGACGAGGTGGATTTTGGAAATGTCCAGCTAGGACGTGGAGCCTGAAGGTGCTCAGCACGTCTCTCCCGCATGCGCCAGTCCAATTTGGTGGCGGCTTGGATCAAGTCCTCCAGAGTGTCAGGAGTTTCAGTCCTGGGAACTGTACGAAATTCCGTTCGAATTCGTACGAAATACGAAATTCGGACGAATCGTATTTTTTTTTACGAATCGTTAGTAAAGTTACGAATCGTTACGAATCGTTACGAATCGTTAACGCGGCTAATGAATTGTTGGTTCTCATAACACAGAGAACAATTCGAATCCAACTACAAATATCGAATTTCAATTTCAAGTTACGAATCGTTACGAATAGTTACGAATCATTACGAATCGTTATGAATAGTTACGAATCGTTAGTAAATCCAACTACCAATATCGAATTTCAACTAATTTGAACGAAATTATTATAGCAGATATAACGAATGAATTCGAATGACAAAGTGTCATTTTTGCAGAAAAAAAAAAAAGCGTAGGGGTCCCCCAAATTCAATAACCAGGCCCTTCAGGTCTGGTATGGATATTAAGGGGGACCCCAGCCAAAAAAAAATTAAAAAAATGGCGTGGGGTCCCCCCCAAATATCCATACCAGACCCTTCAGGTCTGGGATGGATTTTAAGGGGAACCCCGGCCAAAAAAAAAAAAAAAAAATGGCGTGGGGTCCCCCTCAAAATCCATACCAGACCCTTTATCCAAGCACGCAACCTGGCAGGCCGCAGGAAAGGAGGGGGGGACGAGAGCGGCCCCCCCTCCCGCCTGAACCGTACCAGGCCACATGCCCTCAACATTGGGAGGGTGCTTTGGGGTCCCCCCCAAAGCACCTTGTCCCATGTTGATGAGGACAAGGGCCTCATCCCCACAACCCTGGCCGGTGGTTGTGGGGGTCTGCGGGCGGGGGGCTTATCGGAATCTGGAAGCCCCCTTTAACAAGGGGACCCCCAGATCCCGGCCCCCCCCTGTGTGAAATGGTAAGGGGGTACAAAAGTACCCCTACCATTTCACCAAAAAAGTGGCAAAAATGGTAAAAATGACAGGAGACGGTCTTTGACAATTCCTTTATTAAAATCTTCTTTCTTCTTTCTTCTGGTCTTCCTTTCTTCATCTTCTCCTTCCGTCATCTTCTTCCATCTTCTTCTTCCTTCGATTCGCTTCTTCTTCCTCCGGTCTTCTCGTCCTTCTCGTCCGGCGTCGTCCTTCTCGTCCGGCATCGTCGTCTCTTCTCGCAGGCCGCTCCTCGCAATGGGAGGCTCCCGCTCTGTGAGGCTTCGCTCCGGGTGACAGGTCTTTTATAACGAAGGCACCTGGTGACCCCGCCCCCTCTGACGCACGGGGACGTCATGTGGAATTCCCTATGGCTTTCCCCATGACGTCAGAGGGGGGGCGGGGTCACCGGGTGCCTTCGTTATACAAGACCTGTCACCCGGAGCGAAGCCTCACAGAGCGGGAGCCTCCCATTGCGAGAAGCGGCCTGCGAGAAGAGACGACGATGCCGGACGAGAAGGACGACGCCGGACGAGAAGGACGAGAAGACCGGAGGAAGAAGAAGCGAATCGAAGGAAGAAGAAGATGGAAGAAGATGCCGGAAGGAGAAGATGAAGAAAGGAAGACCAGAAGAAAGAAGATTTTAATAAAGGAATTGTCAAAGACCGCCTCCTGTCATTTTTACAATTTTTGACACTTTTTTGGTGAAATGGTAGGGGTACTTTTGTACCCCCTTACCATTTCACACAGGGGGGGGGCCGGGATCTGGGGGTCCCCTTGTTAAAGGGGGCTTCCAGATTCCGATAAGCCCCCCGCCCGCAGACCCCCACAACCACCGGCCAGGGTTGTGGGGATAAGGCCCTTGTCCTCATCAACATGGGGACAAGGTGCTTTGGGGGGGACCCCAAAGCACCCTCCCAATGTTGAGGGCATGTGGCCTGGTACGGTTCAGGCGGGAGGGGGGGCCGCTCTCGTCCCCCCCTCTTTTCCTGCGGCCTGCCAGGTTGCGTGCTCGGATAAGGGTCTGGTATGGATTTTATGGGGGACCCCACGCCATTTTTTTTGGCTAGGGTTCCCCTTAAAATCCATCCCAGACCTCAAGGGTCTGGTATGGATTTTGAGGGGGACCCTACGCATTTTTTTTTTTTTTTTGGCTGGGGGTCCCCCTTAATATCCATCCCAGACCTGAAGGGCCTGGTTATTGAATTTGGGGGGACCCCTACACATTTTTTTTATCAATGACTTCAATGAATGACAGTTCTCTGTATTACGGATCCAACAATTCATTTGCCGGCAAACAGCTGCGACTCGATTTTAAATAGTTTTTTTTTCCTGCAAAAATGACACTGCAGGAACATTTCTCTATATTAGATATACTGAATCTCGAATCATTCGAAGCATTCGTTATATCCGCTATTATAATTTCTTTCATATTAGTTGAAATTACATATTTGTTAGTTACAATACAACATTCGAATTGTTCTCTGTATTACGGGAATCGGCAATTAGCCGCGAGTGATTTTAAATGTCTTTTTTTCCTGCAAAAATGACACATTGTACAGAGAGAGTTCTAAACACGGGAAACATGCCCCCTTCATAGGCATACTATAGAGTATATAGTATATAGAAGGGCGCAGGTTTCCTGTGCTTACAACTCTCTCTGTACAATGTGTCATTTTTGCAGGAAAAAAAGACATTTAAAATCACTCGCGGCTAATTGCCGATTCCCGTAATACAGAGAACAATTCGAATGTTGTATTGTAACTAACAAATATGTAATTTCAACTAATATGAAAGAAATGCTTCGAATGATTCGAGATTCAGTATATCTAATATAGAGAACTGTCTCTGTACAATGTGTCATTTTTGCAGGAAAAAAAAAGCTATTTAAAATCACTCGCAGCTATTTACCGGCAAATGAATTGTTGGATCCGTAATACAGAGAACAGTCATTCATTGAAGTCATTGATACAAAAATGTGTAGGGGTCCCCCCAAATTCAATAACCAGGCCCTTCAGGTCTGGGATGGATATTAAGGGGGACCCCAGCCAAAAAAAAAAAAAAAAATGGCGTAGGGTCCCCCTCAAAATCCATACCAGACCCTTGAGGTCTGGGATGGATTTTAAGGGGAACCTTAGCCCAAAAAAATGGCGTGGGGTCCCCCATAAAATCCATACCAGACCCTTATCCGAGCACGCAACCTGGCAGGCCGCAGGAAAGGAGGGGGGGACGAGAGCGGCCCCCCCTCCCGCCTGAACCGTACCAGGCCACATGCCCTCAACATTGGGAGGATGCTTTGGGGTCCCCCCCAAAGCACCTTGTCCCCATGTTGATGAGGACAAGGGCCTCATCCCCACAACCGTGCCCGGTGGTTGTGGGGGTCTGCGGGCGGGGGGCTTATCGGAATCTGGAAGCCCCCTTTAACAAGGGGACCCCCAGATCCCGGCCCCCCCCTTGTGTGAAATGGTAAGGGGGTACAAAAGTACCCCTACCATTTCACCAAAAAAGTGTCAAAAATTGTAAAAATGACAGGAGACAGTCTTTGACAATTCCTTTATTAAAATCTTCTTTCTTCTGGTCTTCCTTTCTTCATCTTCTCCTTCCGGCATCTTCTTCCATCTTCTTCTTCCTTCGATTCGCTTCTTCTTCCTCCGGTCTTCTCGTCCTTCTCGTCCGGCGTCGTCCTTCTCGTCCGGCATCGTCGTCTCTTCTCGCAGGCCGCTCCTCGCAATGGGAGGCTCCCGCTCTGTGAGGCTTCGCTCCGGGTGACAGGTCTTGTATAACGAAGGCACCCGGTGACCCCGCCCCCCCTCTGACGTCATGGGGAAAGCCATAGGGAATTCCACATGACGTCCCCGTGCGTCAGAGGGGGCGGGGTCACCAGGTGCCTTCGTTATAAAAGACCTGTCACCCGGAGCGAAGCCTCACAGAGCGGGAGCCTCCCATTGCGAGGAGCGGCCTGCGAGAAGAGACGACGATGCCGGACGGACGAGAAGGACGACGCCGGACGAGAAGGACGAGAAGACCGGAGGAAGAAGAAGCGAATCGAAGGAAGAAGAAGATGGAAGAAGATTAAGGAAGGAGAAGATGAAGAAATGGAGGCCAGAAGAAAGAAGAAAGAAGATTTTAATAAAGGAATTGTCAAAGACCGTCTCCTGTCATTTTTACAATTTTTGCCCCTTTTTTGGTGAAATGGTAGGGGTACTTTTGTACCCCCTTACCATTTCACACAGGGGGGGGGGCCGGGATCTGGGGGTCCCCTTGTTAAAGGGGGCTTCCAGATTCCGATAAGCCCCCCGCCCGCAGACCCCCACAACCACCGGCCAGGGTTGTGGGGATGAGGCCCTTGTCCTCATCAACATGGGGACAAGGTGCTTTGGGGGGGACCCCAAAGCACCCTCCCAATGTTGAGGGCATGTGGCCTGGTACGGTTCAGGCGGGAGGGGGGGCCGCTCTCGTCCCCCCCTCCTTTCCTGCGGCCTGCCAGGTTGCGTGCTCGGATAAAGGGTCTGGTATGGATTTTGAGGGGGACCCCACGCCATTTTTTTTTTTTTTTTTTGGCCGGGGTTCCCCTTAAAATCCATCCCAGACCTGAAGGGTCTGGTATGGATATTTGGGGGGGACCCCACGCCATTTTTTTTATTTTTTTTTGGCTGGGGTCCCCCTTAATATCCATACCAGACCTGAAGGGCCTGGTTATTGAATTTGGGGGGACCCCTACGCTTTTTTTTTTTCTGCAAAAATGACACTTTGTCATTCGAATTCATTCGTTATATCTGCTATAATAATTTCGTTCAAATTAGTTGAAATTCGATATTGGTAGTTGGATTTACTAACGATTCGTAACTATTCATAACGATTCGTAACGATTCGTAACTATTCATAACGATTCGTAACGATTCGTAACTTGAAATTGAAATTCGATATTTGTAGTTGGATTCGAATTGTTCTCTGTGTTATGAGAACCAACAATTCATTAGCCGCGTTAACGATTCGTAACGATTCGTAACGATTCGTAACTTTACTAACGATTCGTAAAAAAAAATTCGTATTCCGTACGGAATTCGTAAAAAAAAAAAATTCGTACTACAGATTCGTAAATTCGTACGAATTTCGAAAAATTCGTACGAATTACGAATTCGTACGAAACGAATCGCACATGTCTACTAGCCAACTCATCCTTCAAGGCCTCAGATAACCCCTGACGAAACTGGTATTTAAGAGCTGGTTCCTTCCAGCCAGTATCAGCCGACCACTTCTGGAAAGCTACGGTGTAGTCCTCAACCGGTCTGCACCCCTGTAGCAGGTTGTGTAGTGTGGCCTCTGCTGTAGCCCCACATTGAGGGTCATCATACAGTTGTGCCAAACTGTCGAAAAAGGTTTCTACGGCATTCAGTACTGGGCTCCTTTGCTCCATCAGGCTGTGGGCCCAGGCTTGTGGTTCCTCGGCCAGGAGGGAAATAACCTTTACCCCATCGGAGGAGAAAGTCCTGGGTTGGAGGGCTAGGTAGAGGGAGCAGGTGTTCTTGAAGGCCCGAAACTTTTTGCGATCGCCCGTAAATCGTTCAGGAGTGGGAACCCTGGGTTCAGGAGACACCATGATCACGGTAGGATTGGTTGATCCAGGAGGAGCAGAAATCCCACTCGTGGGGGCAGGAGCTGCGACGGTTGGTACCGACAGCCCAGAGAGTTGCTGGAGGCGGCTGTCCACTAGGGTGTAGCCTTCTTGCAATTTTGTACTGCTTCAGTCAGTGCAGAGACTTGCTGGCACAAAACCTCGAGAGGGGAACGCGCTCTGTCGGCCTCGGACATGGCTGGCTTGTACTGTCAGGTAAGTACTTACCGAGGCCGAGATGCCGAGATCGGTTTACCCTTGCGACTGAGCGCAGTCCGCCCCCTGGAGGTGAGACAGGGGGTGGATGGCACAGAGAGGCACAGGCTACCCAACTGGAGGGAGGAGCTTGCGTCAAGGCTAGGTGACTGGTCAGGATGTCACTGGAAAGTCCTTGTCACAGGCAGAGGTACAAGGGACTGGAGACAAGAGACAAATCCGGGTCACAGGCAGAGGTTCAAGGGCAGGAGACAACAAGCAGGAAAGTCCGGTACACAGTCCAAAGGTCAAGGGCAGGAGAAGGCAGCAAGGTCAGAAGGCAATCCGGGTCACAGCAGGTATTCCAATCACAGGGTCAAAGCTTAGGCAGGAAGCTGAAGACAAGCCAGCGCTGGACTGCACAGAGGCTCTTCCTTAAATAGGCCTAAAGGGTCAAGTTGCACCGCCGCGCACTGGTGCGCCCAGACGTGCGCTAGTGCGCCGGAGCGCAGAGCCGCGAATGCACATGCGCCGGAGTGCCATTCCGCCGTGCATGCGCACGGCGACCGGCGCTGAGCGGCGACTTCTCCTGACAGAAAGCTCCCATAAGGTGCTCCCCAAATATTTCAAACCATAAAGAAGGAAAGAAAAAAAGGAGGGGGGACTCCAATGGTGCAGATCAAAGGAAGGTTTTATTCACAAAGAACAACGTAACAAAACATTTATGAATAAAAGTGATTAGTGTTTTTTACCTACTTGCTAATTGGTTAAGTGTATCTATGCCAGACTTTTCTGAATGGACAAGAGGTACAGGTCCATGTTATTGGCTGGGAGCGTTTGGTTCAGCTTTTTGGTGCCAATTTCAATATGTGTACAATAGGACCTATAGGGGATTGCTTCCGGGTGAGGTGTTTGTTTAACCACTCACCTGGTTCGATCTACCTGGGCTCATACATGATTGGCTGTTTGACCGAGAGGGGTCATTTTAAGTATGTGCCCGTCTTTGATTGACTTATGTTTTATTGTTGTTGGGTGACAACTTTCTGTCTCTCTCTACTAATTGTGCTCCTGTTTTGTCACTCTTTCACAGTAGCTACAGATGGAGAGTACAAGTGGCTGTTTCAACACACAATTACACAGACATGGTTCACTGTTGTCACTATTTCAAAACAAGCCCTGATAAATGACATACAGCCATTGCTGGAGTGCATGCATACAGGGCCGTCTTTAATATTTATTGGACCCTGGGCAAAACTTTTCTTGGGCCCCCCCCATGCAGTTTTGCTCTCCACCTCCTCTGAGACATACAATAAATAGCAGCTAGACTCCAAATCTATTTACTGAATCAGATCAGGCAGCTATTGCGATTGGTTGCCAGAGGTTACAGTGTATCATTACTGCTCACTGACTGGTTGCTAGAGGTTACAGCACACATTACGGCTCACTGATTATTTGCTAGTGGTTACAACACATGATTTCTGCTTGTTGATTGGTTGCTAGAGATTACTGTAAATATGACCTCAGGGGTGCATGATATACATATGAATGGTGCCGGCCGCCACTATTTACATATGAATGCCGGTAATTGACATGTAAACACAGAGTGTGCAGGTGAGTCATCTGTACACAACAATAGGGCAGAGCTTGGTAGCATTAGTAGCAGCACTTCACACTTAAATATTGGGACACAGCACAGGACTAAAACCTCAAGGGACGAGGGAATTTTAAACCAGGATAGTTGGCAAGTATGAGGCAGCTGCTTTGGGCCCCACAACAATGACAGGGCCCAGGGCAGCTGCCCCTTTTGCCCTGCCTTAAAAACGGTCCTGCGTGCATATAGGCAGGAAGTGGCTGCAGGAGCAGAAAGGTGAAAACAAGAACACAATAAAAATAATAGCAATTGTTTATGACAGTAATTTGGTAAATACAATTTCATTCAGTTGGATTTTACATTTACTTTAAGTGTAAATTAAATATATCGGAATATGTAATGCATTTTGTCTCAAGATTGGTATGGATAAGCTTACACTTTGAAAGATCTGGAAGGGGTGCCCTAAACTTAGGTGAAAAAGTATGTATTATCAAATGCATCCAGAGCTGGGCAGCTTGCTTGGTGATCAGCCAAAGCTGGAGCAGAAGCACGATTAAGCTGTCACTCCAGACATCAATATGTAGCAGGATGAGAGATAAGCTGACTGTGCATTGGATCCAGAAAATAGACTGTTCAGATAAATTCATCAGTTGGCTCAAAATACTATTTTTTTCCACTAAAGGTAAAGTAACAGACTAAGGATGGACTGCTTTGTGTCAGCATCTATGGTTTTTCACAACTGAAAAAAACATTTTTTTTGTTTATCTCCAAAAACAACTTGCTTCTTGAGCGATTGTCAGAGGCCTAAAAACCTTATAAATCTTGCTGTGAGTGCATGATATAGCACAGCAACACCAGAGATATATTGACATAGACATTTATTTATGCCTACACAACTGTCTGGCACTGCTAACAGAAAAAAACTAATCATTTGATATCAGACTGTAAATAAATAGTATTTCACAATGTAAATTAACCTTTTTTTAGTTCCAGGGCAGCTGCAATGAGGTCAGCTCTCATTGGGTTTCCTATACTACCTTTGCACAGCTAATATTACGGAGTTATTCATCAAGTATTTACTGTATGATTGGAACATAAATAAATACCTGATCATCAAATTAGGACTACTACTTACCAAGGAGCAGAGGGCAACTGGTAAAATGCATGTAAATCTGAACAATGAACTCCTCTTATTTGATCCATTTTAGTTCATTAAATATAACATTGGAAGTGTTTTGTTATATCTGTTCAATAAGTAAATCCTGTTAAAATTCATATGAAAATACTCTAGACTGAGGCCCTCTAGATACTAATAGATAAAGCTAGTAGATCCTATGGAAAACTGTATATATAACCTGTGACATAATATCCAACATGTATTAATCATATTGATTGAACATCACTCTGAGGGTGGGAGTCAATGGTATAGAAGTAATCAAACAAAACTGAGAATAAAAAACAATTTGTTGACTTAACCACTCTCAATGAGTGCTAATCAGTAAATCAATGCTACAACTCACTGGGCTTTGTCAAACCAAAAAATCCTTTTATTAACAAATACTAGAAAATGTTGCACTTCATTACAAAATTCCACATACATCTAAAAACACAGAAATCCACCTCACTCACATACACAAGAATAGTGCGGAGAAATGAGACAGATTGCTGCTCCAGTTGAATGTAATAATCCACCAAAAAGGAAGGGATGGGTGCTAGCTCTGGCTCGCAACCGTGAACATGTAGACCAAGTGAGAAACATTAGCTGCACACCAACATCCGTCCAACAGGTTTATTGAAGGACTGCCACTAGGACTAAAACAACGCACCAAGGGGTGACGAAGTTTCACACCTACATTGTGCTTCTTCAAAACCCTGTCGTGACCCATTGGTCCATTGTTTTAGTCTTGGTGGCAGTCTTTCAATAAACCCGTTGGACGGATGTTGGTGTGCAGCTAATTTTTCTAACTTGGTCCACAAGCATAGTGACCCAGTGAAATTGATAAAGATGATATCACAATTCATATTTCCTGGCCCACTTCACATCAGCACACAATGGGTTAACACCTCCTCTGGAGCCCCAAAGGACCACCTGTTCCTAGCTAAATAAAAGACAGCCCCTCCCCCAACTAAGTGGTTCAAGATGGAGTCCATGCAAACAGTCACAGGGAGTGCAAGGCCATTGGAACACGGTGGAGCGCAGACTCCCCAAGTATCTTCAATGGAAGAAAGCTTTTCTAGCATTGCAAGCCTTTCAGGATTTTTAAGGGGGCTTGAGTAAGGTTGACAACAAGACAGTAGTAGCCTACATTGCCTGACACGGGGACATCAAAAGTCTTTTCCTGTTTTACACCTTGCAATGGAACTTTTTGCGGGGCAGAGAACAACTTGCAGTCAGTTAAGGTTGGTCCTTTTTGCCAGGAAAGCAAAATCTATTGGTTCTGTTAGGCAGAATATTTTTCAACAAGTGCCTCAAACCAATATTGGCCCTATGGGGGATTCCAGCAGTAGTTTTCAAAGAGACTCCACTAAACATGCAGCTTCTGATATTTGCAACAGGATACCAATGCAAAGACTCCATCATACAGGATAGGTTCACAGTGCTATGGAATAAGTTTGTTTTGTTTGCTCAGCAAAAACTTTCTCTCCTGTGTTTCCTGCTCTAGGCAATATCCTGGACATTTTACAGTCAGTGCTAGAGGTTGGTCTGGCATACAACTCCATTTAAGGTACAGATCCCTACTTTATCTTTCACAGGCTGCAGTTGGGTGCAAAAGCCAGTGACCAGATGCTTCTTGCAGGTGACAATCTATATAGGACCTTGAGGGAAATCCTTGTTCCCTCTGTGGGACTTAGGCTTGGATCTGAGAGCACCCTTTGCTCCAATGGTTTAATTTCCACTGAAGTAAAACTAGTTCTTCTGACAGAAACTACTTCAGACAGAAGGATGTTAAAGATTGCAACACTTTCCTGCAAGGGCCCTTTGGTGTCTTTTTTCTTTTCTTTTTTTACCAGAGATAGAAATACCAATCTATCTCCAAAGTTCAATTTTAAAGTGGTATCCAGTTTCCAGAAGTAGTCCCTCCGAGTTTTCACATGAGAGTCACTGATTGCACAGGAAGACTTAAGTTTCTTACACATGGTCGAGTTACCAACAGTGTACTTGATCAAAAGTGTACAATTTTTTAATTTAGCCATTAGGCCCTCAAGGGTCATCCACTGTTGGGTTACCAGGGTGATTAGACTGGCATGCATGAAGTAGGCCTTTCTGCTCTGAAACAATTGCAAATTTATTTGACTAGAGGGGTGGCAGGCTTTGGGGCAGTTATGCCAGGATTGCTTGGAAGATATGATGATATGATGGCTAGCTTGAAGGTCTTATGCGGCTTTCATTCAACTTTACAAACTAAATATGCAGTCAACAAGTTTGGGACAAGAGAGATCAATTTATTTTCTTAGATTGTCAGTGTCTCTTTTCATTTGTTCTCTCCCACTTATTTATTCAGCTATGGTATATCCCGTTGTGTGCTGACGTGAGGTGGGCCAGGAAAATGGAAAATTACCGTAATTTTCCTTTCCTGGCCCATACTCATGTCAGCACAGGACTCCCTTCCTAGTGGCCTGTCGCAGGCTAGGTTATCGAACACCTTAGTTGGGGAGGGGCTGTCTTTTATTTAGCTAGGAACAGGTGGTCCTATGGGGCTCCAGAGGAGGTGTTAACCTGTTGTGTGCTGATGTGAGGATGGACCAGGAAAGGAAAATTATGGTAAGTATTTGATAACAATTTTCCGTTATTTCTACGAAGCATACAGTGGTGTGAAAAAGTGTTTGCCCCCTTCCTCATTTCTGTTCCTTTGCATGTTTGTCACACTTAAGTGTTTCGGAACATCAAACCAATTTAAACAATAGTCAAGGACAACACAAGTAAACACAAAATGCAATTTGTAAATGAAGGTGTTTATTATTAAAGGTGAAAAAAAATCAAAACCATCATGGCCCTGTGTGAAAAAGTGATTGCCCCCTAAACCTAATAACTGGTTGGGCCACCCTTAGCAGCAACAACTGCAACCAAGCGTTTGCGATAACGTGCAATGAGGCTTTTACAGCGTCCTGGAGGATTTTGGCCCACTCATCTTTGCAGAATTGTCCTAATTCAGTTACATTAGAGGGTTTTCGAGCATGAACGGCCTTTTTAAGGTCATACCACAACATCTCAATAGGATTCAGGTCAGGACTTTGGCTAGGCCACTCCAAAGTCTTCATTTTGTTTTTCTTCAGCCATTCGGTGGTGGACTTGCTGGTGTGTTTAGGATCATTGTCCTGCTGCAGAACCCAAGTTCGTTTCAGCGTACACGAACAGATGGTCGGACATTCTCCTTCAGGATCTCTTGGTAGACAGCAGAATTCATAGTTCCTTTTATCACGGCAAGTCTTCCAGGTCCTGAAGCAGCAAAACAGCCCCAGACCATCACACTACCACCACCATATTTTACTGTTGGTATAATGTTCTTTTTCTGAAATGCAGTGTTCCTTCTTCGCCAGATATACTTGGACACACACCTTCCAAAGAGTTCCACTTTTGTCTCATCGGTCCACAGAATGTTGTCCCAAAAGTCTTGGGGATCATCAAGATGTGTTGTGGAGAAATTGAGACGAGCTTTGATGTTCTTTTTGCTCAGCAGTGGTTTTCTCCTTGGAACTCTGCCATGCAGGCCATATTTGCCCAGTCTTTTCCTGATGGTGGAGGCATGAACGCTGACCTTAACTGAGGCAAGTGAGGCCTGCAGTTCCTTGGACGTTGTTGTGGGGTCTTTTGTGACCTCTTGGATGAGTCGTCGCTGCGCTCTTGGGGTAATTTTGGGCGGCCGGCCACTCCTGAGAAGGTTCACCACTGTTCCATGTCTTCGCCATTTGTGGATAATGGCTCTCACTGTGGTTCGCTGGATTCCCAAAGCTTTGGAAATGGCTTTATAACCCTTTCCAGACTGATAGATCTCAATTACTTTCTTTCTCAATTGTTCCTGAATTTCTTTGGGTCTCGGCATGATGTGTAGCTTTTAAGGATCTTCTGGTGGACCTTACTGTGTCAAGCAGCTCCTATTTAGTGATGCCTTGATTGTGAACAGGTGTGGCAATAATCAGGCCTGGGTGTGGCTAGAGAAATTGAACTCAGGTGTGGACAACCACAGTTATAGTATGTTTTAACAAGGGGGGCAATCACTTTTTCACACAGGGCCATGATGGTTTGGATTTTTTTTCACCTTTAATAATAAACACCTTCATTTACAAATTGCATTTTGTGTTTACTTGTGTTGTCCTTGACTATTGTTTAAATTGGTTTGATGTTCCGAAACACTTAAGTGTGACAAACATGCAAAGGAACAGGAAATGAGGAAGGGGGCAAACACTTTTTCACACCACTGTATATAGACAAAAGATATCCCTCCAGGAATCATTGGGTAATGGTTCACATCATAGATAATAGTCCCTATGTTGGCACATGAATATCACAAGAAACCTTATTTTTTCACCATGGCAAATTTAGTAATGTGGTAATTGTGTATATAGAGGAAGCATGGAAATCCTTAGGAAAGTTCCTAGTGTAGAGAAATACAATGAAGGTCCTAGGTATAGGCTGGTTAAACCACCCTCCCCTCAGAGCAGTTATCAAGGGGACAGCGTGAGTATAGTGGTCCAGAGGAGGAAACAAACATTAGAAGCTTGGGATAATATCAGATAAGGTTATATGAGCAAAGTCTATTCCATCTGTAACTGCAAGCATATCATGAGCCACTCTCGCACTCCAGCAATAGACCAGACCAAAAAGAGCATTCCCTGTATCCATAAACCACAGAATTAATCAATCAATGTCTTTGAAACAGATAAGGACAGCACAGTTCCATATACTTCACATAGCCAAATAAAAATACTGGTGTCATTTTCCAATGGGGTGCATGTGCATTAACCACTTGGCGTCCGCGCTATAGCAGAATGATGGCCACAGCGCAGACCTGAATTTCTGGGAGGCCGTTATATGAGGTCCTCCTCTTTGCGGCGCGTGCTGTGATCACTAAGTCACTGAGACTCGGGTGATCACAGATCCAAGTAAGGGGCCGATCCTGGCCCCTTACCATATGATCAGCTGTCAGCCAATGACAGCTGATCACATGATGTAAACAAAAGCTTGGTAATCATTTTTTTTTCTCCTCACGCTGATAGCGTGAGGAGAAAAAAAGCCGATCACTGGCTTATGTGCACGGGACATCGGTCCTGAAGAGAAAGAGGCAATTCTGCCTCATCTGTGCCCACCAGTACCTCCTGCCAGTGCCCACAGTGCCCACCAGTGCCACCTATCAATGCCTATGAGTGCCACCTATCAATGCCTACAAGTGCCACCTATCAATGCCCACCAGTGGTGCCAATCAGTGCCACCTAGCAGTGTGGCCTATCAGTATAACCAACCAGTGCCTCTCAGTGCCCATTATTGCCACCCATCAGTGCCCATCAGTGCCACCTATCGGTGCCCATCAGTGCCGCCTAATCAGCATACATCAATGAAGGAGAAAAATTACCTGTTTGCAAAAAAAAAATTTAACAAAAAATAAAAACCGCAGAGGTGATCAAATACCACCAAAAGAAAGCTCGTTTTGTGGGGGAAAAAAATGATAAAAATTTCATTTGGGTACAGTGTTGTATGACCGTGCAATTGTCATTCATAGTGCATCAGCGCTGAAAGCTGAAAATTGGTCTGGACAGGAGGGGGATTTAAGTGCCCAGTAAGCAAGTGGTTAATACTTATCAGTTCCTGATGCTTGTAAAGGTTCCAATATCAAGTTGCTTTGCAACATGACCCTCCAGTTCCTGGATGGGTGAACATTGGATCGCTGTGAGGAGGTATTCAGTGCGTGCATGCTGGACCGATTTTGCTGGACACAGGCCGGCTGCTTCAAAGGCAGATTGGAGGGTGGGCCATCTTTTGTCTATATCTGCTTTGTAGAAGTATATGAATTGTGAGATCATCTTTATCAATATCATTGGGTCACTATGCTTGTGTATGTGAGTGAGGTGGATGTGTTTTTAAGTGATTGTGTGTTTTGGGTACCTTTTTAATGAAGTGAGTTGTAGCATTGATTTACTGATTGTCACTCATTGAGAGTGGTTGATTCAACAAATTGGTTTTTATTCTCAGTTATGGTTTAAAATTCCTATAAGCTGATATTTTCCCGTGCTCTCTGCCTTTGCTGACTGTTATCATTTAGCATTGTTCTCTGCTTTCTCTGTGTAATACTGAACACCCTCAAACCAGGGCTCAAGTCCTGCGGGAACGCATGGGAACGGAGTTCCTGTACTTTTTCCACAACAGGAACTCAGTTCCCGTTAGCAGCCGTATCCTGCAAGACTTTGAAGTATGCGAGCTATGTGGCAGGTGCTACACCAGCAGCCACTTCAATCTAGCTGTCAACAGTGATGTAAGTAACTGAGTTAAAATAAACTGAGTTAGGGTAACGAGTAATCTAACTGATTACTTTTCCCCTCATGGTAACTCAGTTCCCATTACTTTGGTGGAGTTACCCCAATTACATCTACCGCCACTAGATGGCAGTAGTGTAATTCCGGTGTCATGCCGAAAAAGTCCCCCCCTGTACTGCACAGGTGCAGCGCTTGCGCAGTACGAAGGACTACGGAGCTTCCGAAAATTGCCGAACCTAAACAGCTCTGAGTGAACTCTACACCGCGCAGGCGCAGTTAACATGTAATTGTAGGAGGTGATGTCGCACGCTCCTGATGCTCGTGCTACTCTGCAAGGGGCGTCTATCGTGTAACTAAGGGGCGGGTCTAGTATTACTGTAACCAAGGTGCGCATTTTTTATTATTGTTATATATCGAGCTCTGCCGATTAATTTAACATTCGCCCTCTTCTGTAGCCATCCGCCACTTACACAATATAATAATAATAGACACGCCCCTTGCTTACACGCTATAACCGATCTTCCCCTTGGTTAGAGTAATAATAGAGCAGCCCCTTGGTTACACGATATATAACAATAATAATAAATGCACCCCTTGCTTATAGTAATACTAGACCCGCCCCTTAGTTACACGTATACAATATAAAAAAAAAAGTCACAGTTACTTTGCTGTGTAACTAATTACTTTTTCAGTGTAGTAACTGAGTTACTAACGCAATTACTTTTTGGGAGAAGTAATTTGTAACTTAACTAATTACTTTTTTAAAGTAAGATGACCAACACTGCCTGTCAATCACAGCTAGCTGACGGGTAGATCATGTCCCTGCTGCTAAGAAATTGTATTTAGTCAGACCTCTCGTGATGCACTCCTCCCCGCTGGCCCCTCCTGATTTTCTGTCTCCTCATCCTCCCCCCCCCCAGTATCCTGCATACTTGCTCTGTGTGATCCCGCTGAATCCCACCCCTCCACCCTCCTCTATCTTCAGTGCCATATGATGAAAGAACCCAGAGGAGGAACACAGCTATTCTGTTCATAAGGCCATGCAGGGAGAGAGGTGAGCTGAGGGCGGAACATCAGTTTGGGGTGGTAAGCTGAGCACAATACCTGGCAAAGTTTAATGCCAGGAGGGAAGTTTATGTGGAAATATGTGAAGGGTTGGAATAGCAGCGAGTGTGTGTTGGAGCCCTGCAGAGTTTTCAGCCCCCCAAACTAACCTAAGCAGGAACACATCACTATGTCCCCAAGCATTCTGTCCAGATAATGTGCAGTTAATTTATGACCTTTCCGTTTAACCCTGTGTTATCCAAACTCTGTTCAATGAAAAGTGTAAACTTACCACATAAACACACTATACAAAATAACATTCCCCAATAAAGCTCAGAACATGATGTTCACATTTGCATGGAAGCACAATTGAATGAATGCTGATTATTAAGAGAATTATCGTATTTATGTTTATTGAGGATTGTTTTTTTTTTATATACTAACAGTTAAGCTTCATACACACAATACGAAAATTGGATTAAAAATACCACTTTTGAAGCATTCGTGCATATGAGCGTATCATTTTTTTTTTTTTGGTGAGGGAGTGGATCTTGGGTGGGAGTTCCCACACTTTTTTCCCCAGGACTTGACCCCTGAAAAAGAGGAGAGGGGGAGGTGTTCTATTGTCCTGCATGGGGGGGGGGGGGGGTGACAGTGCTGCCCCTCCAATCCAGTTCCAGTGAGTAAAAGCTGTCACTTTTGGACCAGGAGTGTGTCACTGGCGGAATCACCAAGTGAAAATACTGTTAAAATAACCTGTAAAAAGAAAACAAATGCAGAACCACAGCTAGGAACCAGTAAGCTACAATATACAGTATATTTTATTTTTCTTCTTGAGTTCGGATAATCTTTAAACATTTTTTAGGTTTTTGTAGGGGGATAATGGTAATTTGGATTTAAGAGTCAGCTTTAAACAAATCTGGGTAATTGCTGTGTTTGCAGACTGCCTCACAGCCGGATCCATATTTCACTTTTATAATATTGCAACATCTAGCTTAAATACATTCCTTAAAATTGCTGGCTGCGTATAAAGCATATATCTTCTGTTTTCTGGAACCTGAACTAGTCTGAACAAATGTATTCATGAATTGCCATTTACTTGTAGAAAATTATTGCATGGTATGTTAACCCAACGATTACCTGTGAAAATATAACCAGAAATGAAACCAAATAAGATGCAGGGGTCAATTACAGAAACATCACAGAAGGCATAATGAAATGGAGATGATAGGGTTGATTTTATTAAAGGCAAATAGGCTGTTTACTTGCAAGGGAAGTTGCAATTTGCAAGCAAATTTTCTCCAGAGCTTAGTGAATGCGGTGAAATTTCACTTTGCAAAGAATACCCAATTATGTGCAAAGGAAATAAAAAATTTTTTTCTTTGTACATGATTAGATGATGGAAGTCAACAGGGCTTCAACCCATTCACTGAGCTCTGGGGAAAATTCTCTTGCAAACTGAACAGTTCGTTTGCTTTTAGTAAATCAATCTCTAAGGCCCCTTTCACACTGTGGCGGGAGCCGCGGCGATGGTAAAGCAGCGCTATTTAGCGCTGCTTTACCGTCATTTTAGCTGCTGGATTCGGCCGCTCGCGGTGCGGTTTTACCCCCCGTGAGCGGCCAAAAAAGGGTTAAAATCCCCGCAAAGCGCCGCCGTAGCGGCGCTTTGCTGCGGTATTGCCACGGTATTACCGCGGTGTCCCATTGAAATCAATGGGTAGGAGCGGTATAGGAGCGGTGAATACACCGCTCCTATACCGCTCCAAAGATGCTGCTAGCAGGACTTTTTTTACCGTCCTGCTAGTGCACCGCTCCAGTGTGAAAGCCCGCCGGCTTTCACACTGGAGTGAATGGGGCCGTTTTTTTCAGGTGGTGTACAGGCGCTATTTTTAGCGCTGTACCGCCTGAAAACCGCCCCAGTGTGAAAGGGGCCTTAGTCCTGGTTCACACCTGTGTGATTTGTTTCACTTTGGCCACGGGGCGAAATTGCACAACAATTACTTTCTACAAATTCAGATGGTATGTGGCGCTACCCTTCCGGGAAAGGTCCCGAATGAAAAAATATATAAAAAAGATAATCTATATAACGCAAATAAAATTCATCCAAAAATATTCAAAATTTAAATTCATCCAATATATATATATATATATATATATATATATATATATATATATATATATATATATATAAAGTGCAAAATTAAAATCCATCCAATATATAATATAAAGTTTAATTTAAAGTTTTCAAATAACAGTGGTGAAAGTACTTTAAATGTAAGTAGATATTTATCTTTAATAATGTTGAATGTAATTTACTACACATTGGAGCCCCTTTATCCCTTCTTCCTCTAACCTTATATGGGAAACCAACTATCTCAAAATCAGAGCGCTGCTGGTTATTGGCGAGCCTAACACAGGGAGGATTGATTGATCGATCGATCGATTGACACTATACATACAGCAATACTAGGCCTGTAGGGGCCGCTGTTTGAGGTGAGAGGCTGGGGAAACAGTGGGGGGCACCCCGAATGGCACGAATCACGTTTTGATGCATGAATCAGCACCATTTGAACACTTTTTTGTACAAAGTTTTTTCTGAGGATAATTTCTGGGTGAACTATTGAGAAATATTATAGTGGACTTATTTATATTTATTTTGAGCCACTGGGATTTGGTGTTTCATCACTTTTATATTTTTTATAATATATATTTTTTTATTTTTAGTACAATATTTTTTCTTATTATTTTTTACATCGGATGTTTTGAAGGTATTTTTTCAGTCACGAATTTTGATGGCACGCTTTGCACTTTAAACAAATGTTATGCTTTTTTGCACAATATAGTTTGTTTGGATTTTATGAAGAACATTGCACAATATTAAGTAGAAGAATTTGCACTTTATATTATATATTGGATGAATTTTAATTTTGAATATTTTTGGATGAATTTTATTTGCGTTATATAGATTATCTATTTTATATATTTTTTCATTCGGGACCTTTCCCGGAAGGGTAGCGCCACATACCATCTGAATTTATATTTATTATATTGTGTGAGATCACTTTTATGTTGGCAGCTTCCCATTATTATATTATAGTGAGGTTGTGCGCACTGGTTACCCCTTTTTTCTAATTACTTTCTACGTTCACATCTATGGAGCAGTGCATTTTTGGCCTGATGCTAATCCCTTAGGGCCTGTATCAATGAACTTTTTTTTGTAAAATTCAGCTTGCTTTCAGGTTCATTCCCACTTGCATTAGACATTAGTTGAAATGCTTCAGAGTTCATTGGTAGGTGTCCATTATGGACAAAAAATTATTGAACAATATAGCTGCAGGCCGGGTTCAGAACTGTGCATGTGCAGTTTTAAAGCCAGCTGGGCTCAGAGGAGGGGGCAGGAGCCCTGTGACGTTATGGTGACTTTTATCAATTACAGCAGGGGGGGCCAGGACATGGGATTGGAAGCGCCACCAGTCGCCGGGACTGGAGGAGTGGTGATGGAGGAGAAGAGGACAGAGGTGGTGTTGAATCAAAGCAGAGGAATGAACTGCCCAGAGGACTGTCTGACTGAGCCTTCCCTACATCCGAGCGAGCGAGCATTCTTTTGGAGGAGGTCAGTTTGACAGCTCCACCAGGTCACAGTCTCTGTGGGGGGGGGTGGAGATCATTGATATAAGGGGGTAAGTTTCCCCTTATATCAGTAACCCCCCTTACCTTAGTGTAATCACTCTGTGGAAGGTGGTCTGTGGTCACCAGATTCCCTCTCCACACCAGATTTCCCAGAGTCCCCCCTTAAGTCAGTGTCCTCAGAGTTTCCCTTTACATTGGCGTCTGCAAGATCCCCCCTTACAGTGCAAGGGGGAATTCTGCAGACTATGATGTAAAGGGGAACTCTGATGTAAATGATAATGCTGTAAGTGGGAACTCTTGATGTAACAGGTAACGCTGCGGACTCTAACGTAAGGGGGAATTCTGGTGACCAGAAAACACCTTACATCAGAGTTCCCCTTTACACCAGAGCCTGCAGCATTCCCCCTTACATTATGGTCAACAGTGTTCCCCTTTGCATCAGGGTCCACAGTATTTCCCTTTACATCAGGGTCCGCAGAGTTCCCCCTTACCCTGTGAACTCTGATGTAAGGGAGAACTTTGTGGACTGTGATGTAAAGGACAACTCTGGAGTCTGATGTTAAGGGGGACCTCTCTGAACTGTGATGTAAAGGGGAGCTCTGTGGGCTCTTGTGTAAGGGGGGGCTCTGGTGATCACTTTACACCGCAGCATTCCTCCTTACATCAGAATCCTCAAAGTTCTTCTTTACATCAGAGTCTGCAGAGTTCCCCCTTGCACTGTGATATAAGTAGGAACTCCGTGCTGGGTATGATTATATAAAGCTGTCCTTCATGTAAAAGAGAAAGAAATATGTTTTTTTCCTTTTGCTATACCTTAAGCATGTTGTTAATCATACTAACGGCATGTTTCTAGCTTGTCAGTAAATTTCACTTTGGGAGGCTGGCAACCCTGCATGGGGAGCCCCTGTAGTGTTGAGCCATGATCAGCTGAGGTTTACATATTTTTTTATTTTATTACAATAAAATGTAGAGTACAGTGTTAAGTGTCCCACAGCTTGCAATGTGCTCTCTGCATAAGGCTTCAGTGAACATTCCTAGATAGGAGGAGATTCCTGTCACAGGACTAATGCCCCATACACACGGTCGGAAATTCCGACAGAAAATGTCCGAACGGACCATGTTGTCGGAAAATCCACCCATGTGTGGGCTCCATCTGACTTTTTCCGTCGGAATTTCCGCCGGAAAAAATTTGAGATCCTGCTCTCAAATTTTCCGACAACAAAATCCGATCGCACTTTTTCCGATCGTGTGTAGAGAATTCCGACAGACAAAGTGCCACGCATGCTCAGATCAAATTACGAGACCAAAGCTATTGGCTAATAGCCTCTACATAGTTCCGCCGTACGCAACGAACGTCACCACGTTCAGAATGATCGGATTTTCCGACAACTTTGTCCAACCGTGTGTATGCAACACCAGTGTCGGACAAAATCCGTCGGAAAAAATCTGACGGATTTTGTGGTCCGAATTTCTGACCGTGTGTACGGGGCATTAGACATGTATTTTTCCACCTCAAGATACCTTTTTCCCCCTTACTCATTAGAATAAATGTTTATTTACTTTCTTCAGTCCCAGAGAAAATTAAGTGCAAAGCACATCTGTAAAGCACAAATCATTTTTTCAGAAAATCTGTAGTTAGGCAATACCACTGGTTTTTCAATTAGCCTCAAAATGATATTTTTTGAAAATTTACACTTCTGCCTTTCACCATTCTCAGAACACAATTAAAGTGGATCTGAATTTAAAAAGTAAAACATTTTTTGTTATGAAGAACATTTAGAAAAGGCAACTGTGGCTAAATAGTGTTCTTAAAATCTTTTATCTTTAATTAATCCAGAAAAATAGCCTCTGACTGCCAGTCATTTATAAGTGATAGGTCATATTTACTTTTTGTGTTGCAAAAGTCAGTATTTTAATTCATAATGAAGAAATTGTTTGTGATCGTTCATACCTACTGTACATTTATCACAAATTGCTACATGTATGCCACCATAAGAAACCCAGTATTCTTTGCTCAACCAGGGCACCAACCCATTGACTGTCTTCCCAATACAGTCCTCGGGGACTCATGAACATGGGTGCTGCTTAAAGAGGAACTTCACCTGGCTATCTCATGGCCAGCCACCTACAGGGAATTTGCAAGACTGTGGGAGACTGTTCTGAAGCCTCCTAAGATGTGTGACGTATATTCCAGAAAGCTGCAGGTAGAGGGGTTGAGGGCTACATCATCCTTGCCTAGGTAAAGAATGAGAAAGTGGGAGTAAGTATCTGCTGAAAAAAGTATTCGCTACCCCAAAAATCCAAATGTCTAATCGGATTGGGGGGTGGGGATTAGTTAGGATGATGTGATGTCTTAATTGTGAGTGAAGGTCTGCATTAAGGACCATTTCACTGGAGTTCAAGCATGATGCCCTGTAAGATGTATTGATTACATCACATTCTTTGTTATAACAATCCATTCGCCTAATAAAAACTTTTATTGGAAAAAAAAAAAAAATGTATGTGGTTTTTGCCACATTCTGCTGGTTGGAAGCTGAAGAGTGTGGAATTTGAGTGGAGAGTGAAAAATAGAGTTTTGCTTTTGACTGCTGGTGATTGCTGTGGTTGCAATCTTTTGTTTCTTTGGGGTCTTTACTTGCAGCCTTTTAACCACTTCAATACAGGGCACTTAAACACCCTCCTGCCCAGACCAATTTTTTGTTTTCAGCGCTGTCGCTCTTTGAATGACAATTGTGCGGTCATGCTACACTGTACCCAAACTAAATTTTTATCATTTTGTTCCCACAAATAGAGCTTTCTTTTGGTGGTATTTGATCACCTCTACTGTTTTTTTTTGTTTCAGTTTCAAAACTTTGTAAATAAGCAAGTTTTCTCCTTCACTGATGGGCACTGATGGGGCTGCACTGACGGGCACTGATAAGGCGGCACTGATGGGTACCGATGAGGTGGCACCAATGAAGTGGCACTGATGAGGTGGTATTGATGGGCACTGATATGTGGCACTGATAGTCAGCACTGATGGGCACTGATAGGTGGCACTGATGGGCGACACTTATGGGCACTGATAGGTGGCACAAATTGGCACTGATAGATGGCACGGATTGGCATGGATGGGCATATATAGGCGGCACGGATGGGCATGTATAGGCAGCACGGATGAGCATGGATGGGCACTGATAGGTGGCACTGATGGGCACTGATAGGTGGCATGGATGGGCACTAATAGGCGGCATTGTATTGAATTGTACTGATGGATGCCAATCAGTACCAAACAATAATGCATGCCAATCAGTGATGCCCATTATGGGCACTGATTGGCATCCATTGTGGGCACTGACTGGCATCCCTGGTGGTCTAGGGTGGCATACCTGGTGCTGGGCATCCCTGGTGGTCTGGTGGCATCCCTGGTGGTCAAGTGTGGGCATCCTCGGGGGGGGGGGGCTCCGCTGATAATCGATCAGCACAGACCCCCTGTCAGAGGAGCAGCCGATTGGCTCTCCTCTACTCGCGTCTGACAGAGAATGAGGAAAATCCGATCAACGGCTCTTCCTATTTCTTCAATGATGGGCACTGATATGGCTGCACTGATGGGCACTGATAAGGCGGCACTGATGGGCAGTGATAGGTGGCATGGATGGGCACTGATAGGTGGCACTGGTATGCGGCACTGATGGGCACTCGTACGCGGCACTGATGGGCACTCGTAGGCAGCACTGATGGGCACTCATAGGCGGCAATGATGGGTACTTATGGGTGCCACTGATGGGTACTTATTGGTGGCACGGATGGGCACCGATGGGCACTGATAGGTGGGCACGGATGGGCACTGATAGGTGGCACTGATGGGCGGCACTGATGACACTGATGGGTGGCATTGCTGGGCATCCCTGTTTTGTAAATTGCCACAGAGGTGCCAGTCAGTGCCCATTTGTGGGCACTGATTGGCATATTTTGGGCATATTTTTTACATGTGGATGGCCATGGGGGATGTACCTGCCCATCCACATGCTGGGGGCTTCCCTGGTGGTCCTGGGGGCTTCCCTGTGGTGGTCTAGTGTGGGCATCTGAGGGGGGGCTGCGCTGATAAAAAATCAGCGTAGACCCCCCTGTCAGGAGAGCGGACGATCGGCTCTTCTCTACTCACGTCTGTCAGACGCGAGTGAGGAAAAGCCGATCAATGGCTCTTCCTGTCAACATCGTGATCAACCGTGATTGGACACGGCTGATCATGTGGTAAAGAGCCTTCGCCGCGATGCGCGCCCAGTCAGGAAAAAAAAAAAAAGGCTGACTATTTTGAAAAAAAAATTTTACTTTCTGCTATAATACATATCCAAAAAAAATGTATTCATCAGTTTAACCACTTCCCGACCGCCCCATGTAGATATACGTCAGCAGAATGGCACGTACAGGCAGAATCACGTACCTGTACGTGCCATTCTTCAGGCGCGTGGGGGGTCCGATCGGACCCCCCCCGGCCGGCGGGGACGGTCGGGATCGCTTCAGGAGCGATCCGGGATGAGGGGACGGCCAGTGGTTTCTGGCCACCCCCTCGCGATCGCTCCTGGCGAATCAGATGCTTCCTCTGTCTGTGTCAATCAAAACACAGGCAGAGGAAGTGATGTCACGCTCGGTGCGCCGGTCTATGTGACCGGAACGCCGAGGAGACAAGATGTAAAGGTTAGTGCACCAACAGTACACTGACACCAGTACACATAGGCACATATTCCACCCCCCTGTCACCCCCAGATCACCACCCAGATCACCCCCTCCCCCCCCCAGTCACAGTGTCACTAATTGCAGTGATCATTTATTTACTGATCACTGCATTTAGTGTCAGTGTGACTGTAATAACTGTCAGGGCAGTTAGTTTTAGGTCCAAGGTAGCCCCCTACCCCCCCTAATAAAGGTTTAACCCCTTGATTGCCCCCCAGGTAACCCTTTCACCCCTTTTGCCAGTGTCACTAAGCGATCGTTTTTCTGATTGCTGTATTAGTGTCACTGGTGTCGCTAGGTAACCATTTTTTTTTTTTAGGTAACCGCCATGTTTATATAGGTTCATAAATAGGTTTATAGGTCAGGTACCCCCATATTACAACCTAAATAAAGGTTTTAACCCCCTGATTGCCCCTAGAGTTAACCCTTTCACCAGTGATCACCGTATAACTGTCACTGGTGACGCTGGTTAGCCAGTTAGTTATTTCGTTATTTAGGTTCCCCGTCAGGTTTTTATATAGTGTCAGGTACCCCCATATATTACCTAATAAAGGTTTTAACCCCCTGATTGCCCCTAGTTAACCCTTTCACCCCCTTTTGCCAGTGTCACTAAGCGATCGTTTTTCTGATCGCTGCATTAGTGTCGCTAGGTAACCAGTTTTTTTTTTAGGTTAACCGCCATGTTTATATAGGTTCATAAATAGGTTTATAGGTCAGGTACCCCCATATTACAACCTAAATAAAGGTTTTAACCCCCTGATTGCCCCTAGTTAACCCTTTCACCCCCTTTTGCCAGTGTCACTAAGCGATCGTTTTTCTGATCGCTGCATTAGTGTCACTGGTGCCGCTAGGTAGCCAGTTTTTTTTTTAGGTAACCGCCAGGTTTATATAGGTTCATAAATAGGTTTATAGGTCAGGTACCCCCATATTACAACCTAAATAAAGGTTTTAACCCCCTGATTGCCCCTAGAGTTAACTCTTTCACCAGTGATCACTGTATAAGTGTCACTGGTGACGCTGGTTAGCCAGTTAGTTATTTAGGTTCCCCGTCAGGTTTTTATATAGCGTCAGGTACCCCCATATAATACCTAATAAAGGTTTTAACCCCCTGATTGCCCCTAGTTAACCCTTTCACCAGTGATCACCTTATAACTGTTACGGGTGACGCTGGTTAGATAGTTTGTTTTTTATACTGTCAGGGCACCCGCCATTTATTACCAATAACGGTTTAACCCCCTGATCGCCCGGCGGGTGATATCAATTAGGTTTTAGGGTCAAATAAGGTCTGCGTCGCCCCAGGTTAGTGCCAGCACCGCAAACACCCACGCGCAAAGCATACACCTCCCTTAGTGGTACAGTATCTGAACAGATCAATATCTGATCTGATCAGATCTATACTAGCGTCCCAGCAGTTTAGGGTTCCAAAAAAAACGCATTGTTAGCGGGATCAGCCCAGATACCTGCTAGCACCTGCGTTTTCCCCCTCCGCCCAGCCCAGCCCAGCCCACCCAAGTGCAGTATCGATCGATCACTGTCACTTACAAAACACTAAGCACACATAACTGCAGCGTTCGCAGAGTCTGGCCTGATCCCTGCGATCGCTAACAGTTTTTTTGTGGTAGCGTTTTGATTCAGTCGCTAACAGTCAGGAGCTTTTTACCTGTAAATCTCAAAAAAATAAAAAAAATAGTTGTCGTTTTATTGTTCTCTCTCTATTGTTGCTCTTTTTTTACTCCATTCTATTCTGCAATGTTTTATTATGTTTTATCATGCTTGCTTTTCAGGTATGTAATTTTGTTTACTGTGTTTTAGTGTTAAGCATTTTTTGTTTTCAGGTGCGCCATTCAGTTGCAGCGCGGATTTATTTATCTTGACAGCAACAGTGTTTGCTCCCACGATACATAAAGACGCGACTCCAACACTGTAGGAGGTGATTTCACCACCACAGTTAAAAAAAAAGAGCATATATGCCGAAGCATGGGGGCAGCAGGGGGGGGGGGAGCGATTGGCTCCTAATGCTGCGTACATACGGTCGAAATTCCGACGGAGCCTTGCCCCGTGGAAAAGTGCAACCGTGTGTACATGGCATAACTTTTGTGGGAGGATGCCCCATGCTTCGGCATATATAAATGGTGCATGTATGCCCATCATTAGAAGTGGGTGGATGAAGGGAGGTATTCTAATGGTGGGCATACCCACCAATCAATCTCTTTTTTTCGTTCAGCCAAGAGGCTGCATGAAAAATAAAGATTACAATATATGTCCAGTATGTTGCTGGACTTTGAATGGTTATACCAGAATGATGCCTGCAGGTTTAGGTATCATCTTGGTATCATTCTTTTCAGCCAGTGATCGGCTTTCATGTAAAAGCAATTCTAGTGGGTAATTAGCCTCTAGACTGCTTTTACAAGCAGTGGGAGGGAATGTCCCCCCTCCCGGATATAAACCGCGTCATTGGGAAATTGGGAAAGCGTTTTATCACACCGATCTTGGTGTGGTCAGATGCTTTGAGGGCAGAGGAAAGATCTAGGGTCTAACAGACCCCAATTTTTTCAAAAAAAGAGTACCTGTCACTGCCTATTGCTATCATAGGGGATATTTACATTCCGTGAGATAACAATAAAAATGATAACAAAAGAAAAAAATGGAGGGAACAGTTTTAAAATAAAATAAAAAAGCTAAATAAAAAAAAAAATAAAAAAAATAAAAAAAAAAGCACCCCTGCCCCCCCTTCTCTTGCGCAAAGGCGAACACAAGCGTTGGTCTGGCGTCATACGTAAACAGCAATTGTGAGGTATCACCGCGAAGGTCAGATCGAGGGCAGTAATTTTAGCAGTAGACCTCCTCCGTGAATCTAATGTGGTATCATGAAAAGGCTTTTAAAGGCTTTTAATAATGTATGTAGTTTGTCGCCACTGCGTGTTTGTGCGCAATTTCAAAGCATGACGTGTTTGGTATCCATGTACTCGGCCTAAGATCATATTTTTTATTTCATCAAAAATTTGAGCAATGTAGTGTGTTTTAGTGCATTAAAATAAAAAAAGTGTATTTTTTCCACCAAAAATGCGTTTGAAAAATCGCTGCGCAAATACTGTGTGGAAAAAAAAATGCAACACCCACCATTTTAATCTGTAGGGCCTTTGCTTTAACAATATATATAGTGTTTGGGGGTTCAACGTAATTTTCTTGCAAAAAAAAAAATATGTTTTCATGTAAACAAAAAGTGTCAGAAAAGGCTTTGTCTACAAGTGGTTAGAAGAGTGGGTGACGTGTGACATAGGCTTCTAAATGTTGTGCATAAAATGCCAGGACAGTTCAAACCCCCCCCCCCCAAATGACCCCATTTTGGAAAGTAGACACCCCAAGCTATTTGCTGAGAGCAATGTTGAGCCCATTATTTTTTTTTTTTTTTTTTGTCCCAAGAGATTGAATAATGAAAAAAAAAATATATATATATTTTTTTTACAAAAAGTTGTAACTAAATGATATATTGCTCAAACATGCCATGGGCATATGTGGAAATACACCCCAAAATACATTCTGTTGCTTCTCCTGAGTATGGGGATACCACATGTGTGGGACTTTTTGGGAGCCTAGCCGCGTACGTCACCCCAAAAACCAAGCAGGGTGTAATTTTTTTATTTCACTTCTCACTGCCAATCACAGTTTCGGAGGCCATGGAATGCCCAGATGGCAAAAAAACAAAAACAACCAAAAAAAATAGCAAAACACAAAACCAAAAAAACAACAAAACAAAACAAACCACAAAAAAAATAAAAACAAAAACAACAACAAAAACAAAAAACAATAAACAAAACACAACAACAAAAACAAAAATAAAAAACAAAAAAAAAAAACAACAAAAAAAACAAACAAACAAAAAAAACAACAAAAAACAAAAACAAACAAAAAACACAAAAAAAAACACAAAACAAAAAGAACAAAAAAAAACAAAAAAAAAAACCAACAAAAACAAAAAACTAAACAAAAAAAAAAAGAAACAAACAAAAAAAAAAAACCACAAAAAAACACCAACCAAAAAAAAAAAACAAAAACACAAAAAAAAAAACAAACAAAAAAAAAAAAAAAAACAAAAATAAAACACAAAAAAAACAAAAACAAAACAACACAAAAAACAAAAAAAAAAAAACAAAAAAAAAAAAAAACAACAAACAACAAAACAAAACACAAAAAAAAATAACAAAACAAAAAAAAAAAAAACCCAAAAAAAAACAAAAAACAAAAACAAAATAAACAAACAAAACAACAAAACAAAACAAAAACAAAAAAAACACAACAAAACAAAACAACAAAAAAACAAAAAAAAAACAAAAAAAGAAAAAACAAAAACACAATAAAAAAACCCCCCAAAATGACCCCATTTTGGAAAGTAGACACCCCAAGCTATTTGCTGAGAGGTATTGTGAGCATTTTGCAGATCTCGCTTTTTGTCACAAAGTTTTGAAAATTGAAAAAAGAAAAAAAATATTTTTTTTTCTTTACTTTCTTCATTTTCAAAAACAAATGAGAGCTGTAAAATACTCACCATGCCTCTCAGCAAATAGCTTGGGGTGTCTACTTTCCAAAATGGGGTCATTTGGGGGGGTTTTGTGCTATTTTGGCATTTTATGGCCTTCGAAACTGTGATAGGTAGTGAGGAGTGAAATCAAAAATTTGCACCCTTAGAAATCCTGAAGGCGGTGCTTGGGTTTCGGGGCCCCGTACGCGGCTAGGCTCCCAAAAAGTCCCACACATCAAAATGTCAACCACTGGATGGGGGGAAGGGGATTGAACAGGATGGACGTGTAGCGAAGGAGCTCCTCCTAGGTCTGGGAGACGACCTGCAGCTGACCACAATGAGCTACAGATGATCCCCACCTACCCTCCCTAAGCCGACGATATGCTGCTCTGACCACAGCTGAAGGACACATCTTTTCAACCTCTCTGCAGCTTAGCTTGCTGGCTGGCGGTAAGCGCAAATAGCGGTGAAAAGGCTCCAAGAAAACCGCTGGGATATAATCCCAAGAGAGACAGAAAAAGTTCCCAGCGATCTCTTACCTGCAGTGATGGGAACGAGGCGTCCCCAGAGTGCTGACTAAAGACCCCCCTTCGGCCGAAGCCGGGATATACCGAACGGGATACACGCCATACAAACCGTGTGGATTTGACGGCCCGTCGCACGCGGAGATACCAAACTGCCTGGGAAGGTAACACAACAGACCAATGTTGCAGCAACCACCGCTGTGAAGACTACATGAAGCGGAGGTCTCCACAGGGAATCCCTAGAGTGACTGTGCAGGACTAACGGAACCAGCAGATAAGTACCCCATCTCATATACCCTACAGACTAAAGGTAAAGCGGAGGGGACCGACAAAAAAACCCCGTTTTTTTCCTTTTTCTTTTTCCCTTTGGATATGTGCTATGGCATAAAAACTGAAAAGGAATAACTGTATAATAAAGGGTATTAAGGGCATAAACGTCACGTCACTCTAGTGGGACCTACACTGTAGTGGGACCTACAGAAACCAGCAGAAAAACACCCAAATATAACCCTCCTGTAGAGAGAAAGACCTCACCGTAAAAGGGTTAAATAATTAATTATATAACTGTACAGAATACCCATTAAAGATATTCCTGGTATATCTGATAAACCTTGCTGACAGTTAACAAAGAATACAGAGTACAATAAAGAGTTTTGAAAAGAAAGGAAAAAAAAAAAAAAAAAAAAAAAGGGGAAGTTTAACCTAATGAAAAATGGACGGCTAAAAAAGGATTTAAATTGGGGGTGAAGATAATGCAACCCGGGAGATACCTCCCCACCAGACAGATTAAAAAAGTTATAAGAAAGACCCCTACAACTACCCAAGAGAACAACATTCCATATATATATAGAATATATGATCAGTGGAATATACACTTCTCTTGAGAGGAAAAGGTTTTTTTTTTTTTTTTTTTTTTTTTTTTTTTTTTTTTTGGTTTTTTGCTTTCCATCTACTACTTTGAAACAGATAAAAACTCTATAAGGATGCCACCAAAAAGTACACACACTCAGAAAACAAAGAGAGGATCCACAGGTGGAACAACAAAAAATCAGATTAAGCCACAATCTGCACAGAACTCAGATATAAAGGGGTTTTTCAAACAGCCATTAATATCGCCACAACAAGACGCAGAGACTTCCACTGAATTGCATTTTGCTTCACCCAGTATGAGCCCAGAGCTCCCACTCAACAATAACCCCACAGGGAGTACACAATATCCCATAATGGACACAACGAGACCAACAAACAATCCCAACTGGGACATACAGACACACTTAAAATCACTACCAACTAAAGAGGATATGGATAATTATGTCTATAGATTAGAGACTACATATAAAGAGCAAATAAATTCATTGAAGGTATCCTTAATAGACACCCAAGAGCATATGAATATCATAGATGCCAAAATCCTGACGATCGACCAGAAAACACTTACCCTGGAAGAAAAAATAATAGAACACGATCGATTAATAAAACAAATAAGAGATTCAACAGATGAACTCGAGAATAAGAATAGACGTAATAATATAAAAATAAGAGGACTTCCAGAATCAGTAGACACCGAGAATCTGAAACAAATATTACAACATATATTTAATATTTTATTACAACAACCTGAGACAACAGCAATAGAGATCGATCGAGCACACAGAATTCAAGGACCCAGAGATCCCAATCAAACGAGACCTAGAGACATAATATGTAGAATACATTTTTTTCAAACCAAAGAAAATATAATGATAGCAGCAAGAACACAAAGGGAATTCAAGTATGAGGGAGCTCAACTTATATTCTTACAAGATCTATCTAAACATACATTAAATAAGAGAAGAGCGGTAAAACCACTACTGGAGCTATTGAGAGAGAAGGGATTCCTTTATAAATGGGGATCCCCCTTTCAAGTAATAGTGTACCAAGAAGGCCAGAAGACGGTGTTTCGGAGTATTGAAGATCTACAAGAATTCCTCAACCATTTGGGACTCCCTCTGATAGAACTGCCCTTGTGGGCCCAGATATATTAAATCTCTTCAGAATGAAATGAGGGGGAAAGAGAAGGGAAAGAGATACATAATTTCCCCCCTTCTCCCCTTATTTTTTTTTTATTTTTTTTTTTTTTTTTATTTTTTTTTTTTTTTATTTTTTTTTTTTTCCCCCTCTCCTTCTTTTTCCGGAGAAGGGGGAGATGGGAGGGTGAGGGGAGGGAGAAAAGAGGGAGGTTTAGGAATAGGGTACAAACAGTAACTATCACAATATACACTGCGGATATGTAATAGATAAAGAGGAAACAATGTTAATATTAGAAGTGATCAGGGAAAGACCAGAATCATTTGAGTATGAATAGGGGCACAAAAAATTTTTTTTTTTTTTTTTTTTTTTTTTTTTTTTGAAACACATCACATAACTTTACCATATCTACACAAGGACTCACATTTTTGGGGGCGGATATAGGACCGGGGAGGGAAGGGTAGAAGGGAAAGGGATACACCGATCACATGCCTGTACACTAATATTATATACACACGACACGGACACACCAGACACAATTTATAATCTATTACTTACACACACATCTCTAGAAGAGGGGGAAATGGAACGAGGGAGGAGAACAAGGGGGATTGGGGAGATTCCAAAAGAATTGGCCTCCCCTCCCCCCCTATGTGCTCCCCCCCCTTTAATTTTTATTTTTAAAATTTTTTAAAAATTTTTTTTTTTTTTTTTTTTTTTTTTTTTTTTTTTATATAATTTTTTTTTTTTTTTTTTTTTTTTAAATGCAAATAGTTATAAATATAATATGTCAGAATATAATGAAAATATGATAAAAATGTATAAATTGTAATGTACCTGAAAAATGGACACTTATGAGCTGTGGGCTTTTGGGAAATTGGTTTGCCCCCATTGGATACAATTGATTCAATCTTCCTCTGCCCTCCAAAAAAAAAAAAAAAAAAAAAAAACGACCCTCTGCGGAGGGGAGGGAGTGGGTGGGGGGTGGAGGAGAGAGATAAAATTTCCTCCCCTTTTTTTCCTCTTGGTTTTTTTTTTTTTTTTTTTTTTTTTTTTTTTTTTTTTTTCCTTTTTCCTTTCCCTCTCCTTTTCCTCCCTTCTCTCTCTCCTTCTCTCTCTGCCCACTCTATCCCCACAACGAAGAGCAGAGGAAATAAACTGTATAGATTATGCACCAATAAACCACATTGTATCCATGGGAAACAACCCAAATACCAATCTGTAATAATGGAATAACAGAATGGAAAAGACGTATATATACCACATAAACTGTCGGCTTTCAAATATAACTTCAAAGGTGAGGGGGGAGGGGGAGGGGAAGAGGATAGGAGAACAAACATAAGTAACACAATAATAATAGCTCATGAAGGTGATAAATAAGATGTAGGATTAAAATACCCATTAAAATCCTACATTATTTAAACTAAACTATTCCCAGACCAGGGACACGTCCTAACCCTAAGGAAATCCCTATATACCCCCAAATAGGGAACTTACATTGTAAGGGTAGACTCAACGAGTCATTTAGAGAATGATAAAGTATGAAAGTTTAAATTATAAGTGAGTAGAACACCAAAGAGCACTTGACTCTTAGTACGAGTGAATGTGAACTACAGAAGAGAAGCTTTTTTTAAAAGAATAAAAAATATTAATTTTTTTTTTTTTTTTTTTTTTTTTTTTCTCTCCTTCCTTCTTTGTTCTTTTTCTTTTCTCTCTCTCCTTCCTTCTCCCTCTTCCCCTCTCTCCCCCCCCCCCCTTTTGCTCTCTCCCTCTTCCCTCCTCTAGACCCCCTATTGTCGAAATATGACAGCTATTAAAGTTTGTTCTTTCAATACAAGGGGACTAAATGTAGCATCTAAGAGATCACAAATCTTATATTCTCTCCAGAAACAAAATGTAGGAATTATTCTCTTCCAGGAAACGCACTTCCGTACAAATCAACTACCAAACATACAGAATAGACAATATCCCAACTGGTATCACGATACATACCCATATTCAAAATCCAGAGGGGTCTCAATAGTAATTCATAACTCAATACCTCATCAGGTTTTAGAAAAATGGACAAGTCGAGAGGGCAGAGCACTATTGTTAAAGCTGAATATATACGGACAGATATACACTTTTATTAATATCTATCTACCAAATATAGATCAAATTAAAACAGGCATTCAACTACTAACAAAGATGATGATTAAAGCAGAAGGGACAATCATAATTGGAGGAGACTTCAATTTTGTTCTAGATCGAAATATGGATACCACATCAAAGACAGGACCTCAAAAGAAAAGTGAGAAAAGAGCATTTAAAAAACTACTAGAACAATACCAACTAATAGATATATGGAGAATAACAAATCCAAGTATAAAAGACTATACATATTACTCCCAGGTACACGATACATACCATAGACTGGACTACTTTTTGATAAACTCCTCGGCGATTGCAACAACCTCTACCCCCGAGATAGGGAATTTCATATGGTCAGACCATGCACCCATCTACCTAACTATAGATACAATAAATAAAAGTATGCCTAGAGGTACATGGAAATTAAATGATAATTTACTATTTGATGAATCCTGTAGAACTGAAATTGCTTCCGCGATATTGAACTTTACATCAGACCACATAGAAGACAATACATCACTCCCAAATCAATGGGAAGCCCTTAAATGTATAATAAGGGGCCTCTTTATTAAACATGGGTCTAGATTAAAAAAAATGAAAAACAATAGGTTAAAAGAATTGATACAAGAAATTTCGGCATTAGAGAAACACCATAAACAGAATACAACACGAGAAACATTAATGGTCCTCTCGGATAAAAGAGTAGAGTTGAGAACGATATTGAATGAACAATCACTTCGAATTAGAGACAAAAATCGCGCCCTATATTACCATCAAGAGAATAAACCAGGTAAAATATTAGCTGGAGCTTTAAAACAACAAACAAGAACTACATCAATTCCCAAAATTAAAACAGACTCAGGGGAACTGACGTATGATCCCAAAAAGATTATGGAAACTTTCCATACATTTTACTCTGGGTTATATAACCTACCTAACCGACTAACAAAACAAAACCTAGAAGACCTTGACCAAAAGGTAAAACAATACATAACAGAAACCCCGATACCACCACTACCTGATAGCGATATAGAACAACTTGAGAATGAATTCTCAGAAACGGAAATACAAATAGTAATAGACTCACTGACAATAGGTAAAAGCCCAGGGCCTGACGGATTTACCCCACGCTTTTATAAATTATACAAAGACCTGCTTATCCCAGTTTTAAAACGCACATTTAACTCTGTATCTATAGCTCAGCCATTTGTATCACAAAGTATGCAGGCATATATATCTCTCATACCCAAACCCGATAAAGACCATACACTATGTGGAAACTATAGACCGATCTCCCTGACGAATATAGATCTCCGAATCTACTCTAAAGTTATAGCCAATAGGCTTACCCCTAAACTACCAACAACGATACATTTAGACCAAGTAGGATTCGTGGAGGGAAGAGAAGCGAGAGATAACACCCTTAAAACTTTGACATTAGTCGAATATGCGAAAAGACACGCCATCCCATCCTGTCTATTGGCAGTAGACGCTGAAAAAGCGTTCGACAGGGTGGGATGGCGATTCTTTGAAGAGACATTGAAACAATGGGGACTGGGCCCTAGATTATTAGAAAAGATTCTGGTTCTATATCAGAATCCAACGGCCAAAATTCGAGCAAATGGGGAATTATCAGACACGATAACAATACGAAACGGAACCAGACAGGGATGTCCCTTATCCCCACTGATATATGTTTTAACTATGGAACATCTGATGACAGCAATCCGGATAAATAAGGATATACAAGGAATTAGAATAAAAGATCAGGAATATAAACTTTCAGGATACGCAGATGATCTATTATTATATATTACAAACCCCATAGTGACGCTACCCAATCTAATAAAAGAATTCAAACGCTTTGCTGAAGTTAGTAACTTCAAAGTTAATTATAATAAAACGGAAGCCTTAAACATTTCACTTACTACAAACACTGTTGATACTCTTAAAAGGAATTTCTCTTTTAAATGGCAAAATAGTACTATTAAATACCTAGGAATATTTATCCCCAATGACATCAGAAAACTCCAAGAAAACAACTATGTCCCACTAATACAAAAAATAACGAAACTACTTCAAAACTACAACAAAGGGATTTTCTCTTGGACAGGGCGTATAAATATTATAAAAATGGACATACTTCCCAAAATACTATATATATTCCAAACAGTTCCAATATTTCCCCTCAAAAACATATTGAATACTCTACGAAAACTGATAGGCAGCTTCATCTGGGCGGGTAAACCAGCAAGAGTCAGCAGGGAAACACTTATAAGATCTAAAAAAGACGGGGGTTTGGCTCTTCCGGATTTATCCACATACCTTAAGGCATCCCTGATCACTAGGATTCTGGATTGGTTTCATAATAAAGGAACTAAACAATGGGTGGAACTAGAGGAAGAAATTATGAATATAAATTTAAAAATACTACCATGGATAAAAAAAGAGAATAGACCATTAAGACAAGAAATGCCATTTTTGATTGAAGCAACACTGAAAACATGGGACGGACTGATGAAAAGGGGAATAGGGTCATCATATATAGGCCCAATGACACCCCTCTTCGGCAATCCCGATTTCCCCCCAGCAAATGAATCCAGAACCTTTTTAAAATGGGAGAAAAAAGACAACATCAGAATAGTACAAACAATGGAGAACAAAAAACTTATTCGACTAGAAGACATGGGTAGAGAACATGCACACAAATGGATACAACACAGACAGCTTCAGGAATATATAAATACTCTTGAGAAAACAGGAATACTGGACAGAACACCCACAACATTGGAAACATTATTATTACAAGAACAAAGACCCATACATAATCTCTCCAATATATATAAATATTTAATTTCAAACAGTAACACACAAGAGTTAAAGTATGTAAGAAAATGGGAACAGGAGATGGAAGAGGCCATACCCAGAGAGAAATGGGACAAAGCAATTTTACTAACACACAAAATGTCTCTATCCAATAGGCATCAGGAAAGAAACTACAAATTACTAGTGAGATGGTATAAATGCCCAATTGACCTGTATAAAATTAATGTAGAAAATGATAGCACCTGTTGGAGATGTCAAAAAGCAACCGGGACTATGTCACATATCTGGTTTTTATGCCCAAAGGTGTACATATTCTGGGAAAAAATATTTAAGATATATAGCGAGATGACAGATATAAACATACAACCAGAAATAAAGATCGCTATTTTATCAATGATACCAGGTACGATCAAAAAGATAAGAAAAGGGATACTAAAACACTGTTTAACCGCAGCTAGAACAGTAATAGCAAGGAAATGGAAAAACAATATAGCACCCTCAATTGAGGAATGGATCATAGAAATGGATGATATGCGTTCACTGGAAGAGAGGATTATAAAGGAGGAGGATCCCAAAGATCACATAAACGAAACTTGGCAAAAATGGAAAGACTATAGGATGTCGTCCTTATTGCTGCGGACGATATGAGAGGGAGAGGGGAGGAGGGAGGATGGGAGAGACCTTGTCAAGATCCTTTATTTTTATTTATTTTTTTTTTTTTTTCTCTCTCTTTTTCTTTTTTTTCTCTACTGGACACTAATATGAATGAAGAGAGTATGATAGATTGTTTGATAAGTTTTAATGACATATGATGGGGAGAAAGAATGAAAGTAATAGCAACCATATATAACTAACATGCAAAAGTACAGGAATAAGAAACTATGGAGTTATAAACAGACACAACTGTAAATGCCTGTATAATACATGTAACTGCAAAGTTTTATGTTTGTTAAGATGTGAAAATGGAAATAAAGTAAGATTTGAAACAAAAAGTCCCACACATGTGGTATCCCCATACTCAGGAGAAGCAGCTAAATGTATTTTGGGGTGCAATTCCACATATAACCATGGCATGTGTGAGCAATATATCATTTAGTGACAACTTTTTGAAAACATTTTTTTTTTTTTTTGTCTTTATTCAATCACTTGGGACTAAAAAAAAAAATATTCAATGGGCTCAACATGCCTCTCAGCAAATAGCTTGGGGTGTCTACTTTCCAAAATGGGGTCATTTGGGGGGGTTTTGTACTTCCCTGCCATTTTAGCACCTCAAGAAATTAGATAGGCAGTCATAAATTAAAAGCGGTGTAAATTCCAGAAAATGTACTCTAGTTTGTAGACGCTGTAACTTTTGCGCAAACCAATAAATATACGCTTATTGGCATTTTTTTTTACTAAAGACATGTGGCTAAATACATTTTGGCCCAAATGTTTGATTAAAATTGAGTTTATTGGATTTTTCTTATAACAAAAAGTAGAAAATATGTTTTTTTTTTCAAAATTTTCGCTCTTTTTCCGTTTATATCGCAAAAAATAAAAATCACAGAGGCAATCAAATACCATCAAAATAAAGCTCTATTTGTGGGAAGAAAAGGACGCCAATTCCGTTTGGGTACAACATTGCATGACTGCGCAATTACCAGTTAAAGCAGTGCAGTGCGAAATTGAAAAAAGACCTCTGGTCCTTTGGCTGCCAAATGGTCCGGGGCTGAAGTGGTTAAGCCGATTATATATTCTTCTACATATTTTTGGTCAAAAATCCTGCCTTTACGGACTGACGTACAGAACTAGGCTGTAAGTTGAAGGGAAGGATCTCCAAGGTGATATTCTCTGAAATATTGCCTGTGCCATTAGCAACACAGGAAAGGCAGTGGAAGATCAGAAAACTTAATGCATGGCTAAAGACCTGGTGTAAGGAGAGATTTGGGTTTTTTAGAGCACTGGGCTGACTTTTCATTGGGGTACAATCTATATGCTAAAGTTTGCACCTAAATTGAAGGGGGTCTGCTGTGCTGCGGGAGAGGTTTATGGGAAGGCTGGAGGAGTATTTAAATTAGGATTGAGGGGGAAGGGTAAAATAGATTAGGGGCAGGTAATATGAAGGTTCCTATGTTCATGGGCGTCCGCAGAACTTTTTTCAGGGGGGGGGGGCGGGATGGGCGTTTCGGCAGCGGCGATGCACAGTCGCATTTAACCCTTTCTTCCCTGCTAGCGTCCGAAAAGCGTGGGTAAAATTATGGTAAAGCGCGGCTAAAACTAGCAGCGCTTTACCGATAACGCGGCCAAATGGCAGTGTGAAATGGCTCTTGAGATAATTCAGCTTCACTTTGTATGGAAGTTACTCTCAGGCATACCATGCCCATATAAATATTGCCTAGAGAATGTACATCTTTCTATATTGCAATACAGTATAGGTTGTTTTCATCAAGATCAAAATATGGCCACAACAGATGTATTGCAATACATTGCAATATAGAAAGATGTACATTCTCTAGGCTATATTTATATGTGCATGGTATGCCTGAGACTGAGTAACTTCCATACAAAGTGAACAAGATTATATAACACACAAATATCTTTTCCAGCAATAGCTTAGCTGTCGAACTTTCCAAGCAATATATATATATGTATGTATCTAAATTCTCCTCCTAACTGGCACTGCTGTTACCTGTGGTTCTTCATGATTTCCTCCTGTGATACGATAGGCCCAGGCACTGGCAGCGTATTCTCGGCCACTGACTGATTGCACACACCTATGGGAGGAGCTGGCGCCGGCCGGATCTGCATAGCGACGTACATACACAGGCCAGGCAGCCAATCACAGAACAGCCGAGATGTCGAGCAGAGGCCCGAGCGGCAGAGCCAATACGATGATTGGGCCGGGGGTGAGGGAGGGAGGGATGGATGTCTGTATCTGTGATAAGTCGGAAAAGAGAGCAGCCCCAGGCCAGGCCAAAGTCCACGGTGGCCGCAGCGGCCATTGCAACACAGGGCAACTGTCTTCAACACCTTCTACACCTTCTTACAATTCCAGGGGGGCAATTGCCCCCCCTTGCCCTATGCTGCGGACGCCCATGCCTATGTTACAAACAACCATTGAAAATTGTACTTTTTGTACTGAAAGAAAACATGCAAAACCTGAAGTACAATGAACTCGAAGAAAATACTGTAATAAAAAAAATGGAAGGTAAACCAATTTAAAACTCAACAATTGTCTATTTTTTTTATATATTTCCTAACATACTTTCTTGCTTAAAATAAAAAAACGGCAGTCCTACAGAAGTTATTCAATATAATAACTCCGTACAGCTTGTACTGAATTTACAGTTCTGTCAACAAGCTAAACAACACAGCCCTTTAGGGAAACGGTCGGGAGCTGCGTGACCACGGCCGCGGGACCAGCGGACCCGATCGCCGCTGGTATCCCGCGATCGGGTTACGGAGCTGAAGAACGGGGAGAGGTCTATGTAAACAAACCTCTCCCCGCTCTTCCTACTCTGCCTGTCATTGATCGGCTGTTCCCTGTCATCGGGAAAGCCGATCAATGACTTCAGACGTACAGCCACGCCCCCCTACTGTAAAAAAAACACAACACGTCACACTGACTCCTCCCCGCCCCCTAGTGGTTAACTCCTTCACTGCCACTGTCATTTACATAGGAATCAGTGCTATTTAAATAGCACTGATTTCTGTATAAATGACAAATGTCCCAAAAATGTGTCAAAAATGTCCGATGTGTCCGCCATAATGTCGCAGTCACAATAAAAATCGCTGATCGCCGCCATTACTAGTAAAAAAAAAAATATTAATAAAAATGCTATAAAACTATCCCCTATTTTGTAAACGCTATAACTTTTGCGCAAACTAATCAATAATCGCTAATTGCGATTTTTTTTACCAAAAATATGTAGAAGAATACGTATCGGCCTAAACTGAGGAAAAAAAATGTTTTTTTATATATTTTTTGAGGATAGTTATTATCCCCAAAATTGTCGCTCTATTTTTGTTTATAGCGCAAAAAATAAAAACCGCAGGGGCGATCAAATACCACCAAAAGAAAGCTCTATTTGTGGGGAAAAAGGAACGCCAATTTTGTTTGGGAGCCACGTCGCACGACCGCGCAATTGTCAGTTAAAGCGACGCAGTGCCGAATCGCAAAAAGGGGCCTGGTCCTTTGGCTGCCAATTGGTCGGGGCTGAAGTGGTAAAATAATGAAGTGCAGTTCCCAGCATTCCAGGTGCATCCCTGGTCCTATAGGGTATACAGTGTGAGGGAAAAGGACCATGGCAATAGCAATGGGGGAGCACATCAGATTTTGAGATGAAAGATGCCAGCAAGAATATTAAGCCAACCTGTTCTGTTGCTTTGCACTGCATTGCCAAAACACTGGGTTTGCTTTAACCACTTGAGCTCCAGAAGATTTTACCCCCATGACCAGGCCATTTTTTGCTATTTGGCCCTTTGCTACTTTAACTGCCAATTGCGTGGTCATGCAGCACTGTACGCTAATTAAATTAATATCATTTTTTTCACACTAATAGAGCTTTCTTTTGGTGGTATTTGATCACTAGTGTTTTTTTTTATATTTTATTATATAAATGAAAAAAAGACAATATTTTTTTACTTTCTGCTATAAATCATATTCAATGAAAATTTTTTTAAATTGAAATCTCTTCATAAGTTTAAGCCAAAATGTATTCTGCTACATGTTTTTGGAAAAAAATCCAAATAAGTGTATATTAATTGGTTTTTGCGTGAAAGTTATAGCATCTACAACCTATGGTGTATATATACTGGAATTTGTATTTATTTTTTATACTAGTAATGGCAGCAATCAGCGACTTATTGTGAGACTGTGATAGTGCTGCGAGCAATCTGACACTAACTGACACTGTGGGAACTGACTAACTGCCATTGACACCTCCAGTGACACAAATACAGTGATCGGTGCTAATAATATACACTGACACTGTACTAAAAAACACTGACCACGACATCTTCTGCCTGGAGTTTGCATGTTCTCCCTGTGCCTGCGTGGGTTTCCTCCGGGTACTCCGGTTTCCTCCTACACTCCAAAGACATGCTGGTAGGTTAATTAGATCCTGTCGATAAAATTGGCCAAATATGTGTATGTTGTATGTGTATGTGTTTGTAAGCGTGTCGGGAGCCCACAGGGCAAGGACCGCACTATACACTGACACTGTACTAAAAAACACTGGCTGGTGAGAGGTTAACATCTAGGTGCAATCAGGGGGTTAATTGTGTGTCTAAGAATGTGTAATGTGTGCTGTTGTTTACTACAGATCAATTTGTTTCTTTTCCCTGCTTTACAGGGAAAAGAAACAAAGCCATTGTTCCCTCTGCTTAGAGCCCTGTGTTGTTTGTCAACACAGGGCTCTGGGCTGTGATTCGGCACATCTGATCAGCAGGTCCCAGCCATGACACACTCCCGCTGTGTCAAATCACAAATCAACAAAAGTGTAATATATTGCAGCTTACCACTTCTTGATGTGATGGCTACATTTGTTTTTCTTTTTTCACACTAAAAATTATTTTCTGCAACTACACAAAAAAATATCAGTTGATCTTGCCAGAATTCCAGTGTCCTTGTAAACTCCTGTGCACTAAACCGAAATCTCAAACAATGTTATCAGCCTTACTAGCTATTTTCTGTAGTATAGAACACCCGCCCCCATATGTAATGGGGATGAGGAGAAGGGGAGGTGTTTGTAGTCTAAATCAGCAGAATAGCCAAGTACCACAGGTTGGACTTTATGAACTTGTGTCTTTTTTCAACCTCACCATGTGACAACGCTATATGCCGAAGCATGGGGGCAGCAGGGGCGGAGGAGCGATTTGCTCCTAATGCCACGTACATACGGTCGAAATTCAGATGGAGGCTTGCCTGTGGAAAAGTCCGACCATGTGAAGTGGCATAACTTTTTTGCGGGAGGATGCCCCCATGCTTCGGCATATATATATTTTAGGCACAGGTTGCGTTAAAAAATGTTTTATTTTTTACTATTTTTTTTTTTGGTATTTGCTTTGCAGATATGGTATGGTAAGGTCTTACTGTTATACTGTAATGTTACTTTGTTTTAATGTTAACCATAATTTGCTTAGCAGGTACACCATTCAGTTGCAGCGTGGATTTATTTATCTTGACAGCTACAGCGTTTGCTCCCACGATAGATAAAGCCGTGACTCCAACGCTGTAGGAGGTGATTTCACCACCACAGTTAAAAAAAAAAGAGCATATATGCCGAAGCATGGGGGCAGCAGGGGGGTAGGAGCGATTGGCTCCTAATGCCGCGTACATACTGTCGAAATTCCGACCATGTGTACATGGCATAACTTTTTTGCGGGAGGATGCCCCCATGCTTCGGCATATATAATGGGGGAATGTATGCCCATCATTAAAAGTGGGTGGATGAAGGGAGGTATTCTAATGGTGGGCATACCCACCGATCAATCTCTTTTTTTCGTTCAGCCAAGAGGCTGCATGAAAAAAAAAAAGATTACAATATATGTCCAGTATGTTGCTGGAATTTGAATGGTTATACCAGAATGATGCCTGCAGGTTTAGGTATCATCTTGGTATCATTCTTTTCAGCCAGTGATCGGCTTTCGTGTAAAAGCAATTCTAGTCTCTAGACTGCTTTTACAAGCAGTGGGAGGGAATGTCCCCCCTCCCGGATATAAACAGCGCCATTGGGAAATTGGGAAAGCGTTTTCTCACACCGATCTTGGTGTGGTCAGATGCTTTGAGGGCAGAGGAAAGATCTAGGGTCTAATAGACCCCAATTTTTTCAAAAAAAGAGTACCTGTCACTGCCTATTGCTATCATAGGGGATATATACATTGCTTGCAGCGCTTGATCCAGAGACAGCAGAGAGGCAGGACGGCGGGACTGCGAGCAGAGCCGAGCACTCGGCTTGGTCTTTTTCGACGGCGATCTGTCTTTTTCGGTGGCGATCTGTATTTTTCGGCGGCGATCTGTATTTTTCGGCGCCGCTTGCTCTTTTCGGCTCACAGACAGTGGGGATCGGCATATAACATGCACCCACGATTCCCCCCCCCCCCCCCCCCCCCCCGATTTTAAGGGGGAAAAAGTGCGTGTTATACGCCAATAAATACGGTAAGTGCTAGAAAAGGCTTGGTCTTCAAGTGGTTAAAGGGCCACCTAAAATGGTTTCAGCTTTGTGAGGCGTCTAGGTGAACCAGCCTCAGAGTCTTTTGTACAATCTATATAAAGCACCAAACTGAGTATATGCAAATTGTTTCAAGTCCCTGGACAATGCCAAATAGTGGTCAAGATCATGCTAATTTTTTGAGGAACTTTAAGAGGAACTGCAGTCTGCTCACATAATTTGTAATAAAAACATTGTTGCCATTCGGCAGCTTCCCTCTAACCACTTTGCATATTATTTTATATATATACAGTGATTCTGTACTTGGCAATTATGCTGCAGAAATCTCCCTCCACTAAGTCTGGCTGCATCCATTTTAACTGTGTTCACTTCCTGGATTTACACAGACACACAGAGGCACACCTCCAGCTCTGCAGCTCTGGTAGGTCCTCTTATGACTCATCCCCCCTCCCTTCCTGGCAAACTCTCACGAGAGTAAAGGAGAGAGCTGTGCATGATGTCATTAGCCTAGGCTTTTTACCAGACAAGAAACAGGAAGTGGACTGTATAAGGTGTATATAAATTGGATATAAAAAAATATGTGTTACTATCCAAAGTTAAAACAACAAGGGCAGAAGATTTAATAGATGGAAAGATGAAAAAATGACTGAAGGTCTGCTTTAAAGTGTTACTAAACCCACAACAGTAAAATCATTCTATATATGCAGTAAAGCATGCTTGTTATACTCTCAGTGGAACCTAAGGGTTTAATCCTCTGAATTATGTAAAAAGGCTGTTTGATCCTGTATTCTCCTCTCCTTCCACTGACTCCAAAACAGGTCCAGATAAGACAGAGTCTGTGGCATCAGGCTGCACATGCTCAGTTTGGTGTGTATTGCTAGAGTTTTTTTTTTTTTCTTGGGAGGGTGTATGTGATCAGCACAGGGCCAATCAGCACTGTCCAGACAGAGGGTCAGGGGTCCTGCATCCTGACAGGACAGCTCGGTGCAGTATGAAAGCTCCTCCTACAAGTTTTTTATGAAAGCTCCTCTCGCAGTCCCGCCCCTTGGCCTGGCTCCTATGATGGATAAAACACAGGTCCAATGGCGGGACTGGGCATGAGCCGAGAGGAGCCAAGCCTAGCCGAGTACACAGTACACTCGGCTATGTGTATTTCAGATGGCGGTCGCTCCTCACTCTTCCTCACAGTCTGCGGGGATCAGCGTATAACACGCACCCACAATTTTCCCCTGATTTTAAGGGGAAAGGGTGCGTGTTATATGCCAATAAATACGGTATTTAGATGTTTATATTTACTAAAATAGTCGCATTTCCATGTTCTGTGTACTGTGGGAGACCAGATATAGTGAATGCAGGGTCCTGGATTTAGTAACACTAAAGCCTTGTACACACGGTCAGATTATTGGACGAATTTTCATCAGTTTTTTGTTGGATGCTAGTCTCAAATCGAAAGTGAAGAGGGTACTAACCATCAGAAAACTTTTGGACGACAGAATTCAACATCAGAAGTGACGTAATGTGTTGAATTGTTTTTTTATGTGTTCTTTCATTTCTGAGCATGCCTAGTCTTGCTCTTCAGGTTTTTTCTTTTTGGCAGAAAACCCTACTAATGAAAAGAAAATCCGAAAAAAAAAATTTGGAGCCTGCACATCCAGTTTTTGTCTGATAAAAATTCGGTAATCGGCTGTCAAAAGCAGCATACTAACAATCAGAAAATTGGCAGATCGTTCATCTGACAAATTTAACTTTAGATTTTCTGACTGTGTGTATGGGTCTTAAGTCTCACAGTAAAGTGTGCAAGTGACATTCTACAGCATTTACAGTATTGCGAGCCAGACACCTATGCCGGGCCCTCAACTGTGACAGCATCACAGCTTGCTCAGGGAAACACTCTCTTGGCTGACAGCTGTACAGATCAGGGGCAGCATCAGACTGAATAATCACTCTTCTTATTTTGTCCTTCTCCCCTGTTAGCACATGCACTTCAGAAGAGTTGTATTTCTACTGCTGCCCTCCCTATTCTGGTATTGTGCAGTGCTGTTAAAAAGGGCATTACAGCAGGCTGATTTCAACACAAATTCTGATATTTGACTAATTGCATCCATAGAAAATCTGTACTTAGAGGGTATGGAGGTTGTTATTACTGCCTCCTCAGAAGAAAATGCTAATTATCTGGCTGCCACAGTCATTTATGACTTCATTACTTTGAGTCACTGACCTAGAACACATAGAACTTTCCCAATCTGTATCAGCTCAATTGATTATAAAATACTGAAACCAAAGACAGCTAGATTTTTCAGGTCAGTAATGCTGCAGTCTTTGCACTTCTCTCTGTACAGGTTTTCTTAAAAAATTATTACTTTTTTTTATATTTTCTGATTTTAATTGAACTACGTAGCTAGAGCTATCGGTCACCTTTTAGAAAATAAAAGTGACCCCCCTTGTGGTCAGAATTTTAAACACCTCTAATATATTTATGTAAGTAGTACGTATGCCCAAATCATGAGCCCCAATTTACTAAAGTGTAAGGTGGAATTGAAATATTTATTCATGTGCTGTGAAATTAGATAAAAATGTAGCCCATCCATGAATGTCAGTTTAAAGTGAATACTTCATTTTACTTGCATATTAGGTCCTTAGTATGAATACAAATTGCAAACTGTTCTATGGCCCCTGCTCTGTCTTATTGTAGCATTTCTGAACTAATAAGGAAAACGGCGATGTGGGAAGGTTATTTACAAGTCAGTTTTCTATCAGAGTTTGCAGTACTGGTATAGAGTACTCTACTGTTTGAGGAGGCAGGGTGAGATAGATGTTTAATAGGGCAGACAAGTCAGACCCTATTGGTGAGTGGAATGGTGAAAGATTGGGGGAGGGCTATGACAGGTGATATGAAGGTTCCTACGTTACAAACAACCAATGGAAATGGTACTATTTGTACTAAAATAAAATATGCAACATAAGTGTGCAAAATGTGACAATGAATTAAAAAATGTGTTTAGACATTCTTAAAAATAAGCATTGGTATGGCTCCATCGATGAGAACCAAGTTGCCTCATACTCTGAGGAACTCCGACTGCTCTGCATAGAAGCTTATTCTCAAGGGCTCATTGATCTCAAAACTTTTGAATATCTCAATCCAAAATGTATCTGTATTGCCACATTTTATGCCTTACCCAAGGTCCATAAGCATCTTAATAACCCCCCAGGCCGCCCCATCATTTCGGGGAATGAGTCCCTCACCGAGAAGGCGAGTCGCTATGTGGACTCAGTGCTCATGCCACATGTTACATGCCTACCCTCATATATTAGGGACACCTCAGATCTTCTGAGACATCTGGAGGGGACCCATGCTCCCCCGGGTGCCCTGCTCGTTGCAGTGGATATAGCGGCACTTTACTCTAGTATCCCGCACGAGCGGGGCATCCGGGTGATCGGGTCCTTTCTAGATGAACAGGATGACACCACTTGGCCTCACAATCGTTTCATTCTGAAACTGTTACAATTTATCTTGACACACAATTATTTCACCTTTTATGGATAAGGTATACTTACAACGTCAGGGGGTGGCCATGGGTACATGCTGCGCTCCCTCTTATGCCAATCTCTACCTTGGTGGTTGGGAAAGATGGATATTCTCCGATGAATGCTATGACAGATGGCTGACCCACATTCTATATTGGTTTCGTTATATTGATGATCTATTGATCATATGGACAGGCACTACTGACGATTTGCTACTTTTTCTTGATACATTGAATACTAATGATTTCAATCTACGCTTTACCCACACCTTCAGTTCTGAGCATATTTCTTTTCTGGACCTCTCAATCAAAATAGACGCGGCAGGTAGTCTCACGACCAACCTCTACCGCAAACCAAGTGCTGGTAATACTATCCTGCACGCGTCCAGTGCACATCCTTCCCCCCTAATCCGGAGTATCCCGTATGCACAGTACCTACGTTTACGTAGGAACTGCTCATCGGATCAAGACTTTATCGAACAAGCAGGACTCTTACAAGACAGACTTCTGAGAAGAGGCTATTCTAAATCACTCCTTAGAAAAGCCTTTAACAAGGCTAAATCTAGATCCAGGTTCGATCTTCTGTACAAAACTCCCTCTGATACTGAAATTCAAACAGTTAAATTTATTTATATAAATAAATAAATAAACCGCGCTAAAAGATATTTTTGACAAAGGTGGGGAAAAAAGAAAGTAAAATCCTAACCTAAAAGGCTGCTGCTAGAAGTGGGATACTCACACATAAAATATACAAATGGATAAAGCTGCGCCAATAAAAATTGATTACCAATAAAAAAGAAAAAAACACAAATAACCAAATAATTAATGTGCAAAAAAAGGAAAATAAGGTGCATGCACAACGTGACTATAGAGCACACAGAATGTAGTAAATAAAGTCCAGTGAGGACCACATTAGTCCTGATTAAATGTCTTCTTTAATATAAAGAGCCTGGTTGTATATGGTGGGCAGACTTGTAATTTTGTAGCATATAAAACACCGCTGTGACAGATCCGAAAAATCACACTGTGGCATACAAAAGTTCTGTGCGATCCCATCCACCTTTCAAATTTGGCGCTTACCAGATGGCTAATAATAAAAAGCACTGCATATGAAGCCTGCAACTTCCCAGGTAGGAGATGATTGATAGGGCCGATCAGATCGGGGACAACCATTCAAAGGTAAAGAGGAACCTCCACAGCCTCCGCTCCACTCAGGGACATCCAACTGGTTATCAGTCCTTACATTGGGTGGCTGCATTGCGTTTTTTTTTTCTTTCTTTATTTCCATCTGGTGATCCAGCCAGTAACTCACTTTCTGTCTTAGGATGACAACACTCCTTTGTTGTACTGTATTTATGGAGGAGCAGTGGTGTCACCCTAGGACGGGAGGGGTTTTAGATTACAGAGCACTTCTTTCCTTCATAACATAAGGGTGTCTGTAGACTCCGAAAAAAATTGCTGCTATACTGGAATAGCACTCAGCCACCATCAACCCAACAATGTGCTATGTGCTATCAATCCGCACATTGTTGGGTTGATGGTGGCTGAGTGCTATTCCAGTATAGCAGCAATTTTTTTCGGAGTCTACAGACACCCCTATGTTATGAAGGAAAGAAGTGCTCTGTAATCTAAAACCCCTCCCGTCCTAGGGTGACACCACTGCTCCTCCATAAATACAGTACAACAAAGGAGTGTTGTCATCCTAAGACAGAAAGTGAGTTACTGGCTAGATCACCAGATGGAAATAAAGAAAGAAAAAAAAACGCAATGCAGCCACCCAATGTAAGGACTGATAACCAGTTGGATGTCCCTGAGTGGAGCGGAGGCTGTGGAGGTTCCTCTTTACCTTTGAATGGTTGTCCCCGATCTGATCGGCCCTATCAATCATCTCCTACCTGGGAAGTTGCAGGCTTCATATGCAGTGCTTTTTATTATTAGCCATCTGGTAAGCGCCAAATTTGAAAGGTGGATGGGATCGCACAGAACTTTTGTATGCCACAGTGTGATTTTTCGGATCTGTCACAGCGGTGTTTTATATGCTACAAAATTACAAGTCTGCCCACCATATACAACCAGGCTCTTTATATTAAAGAAGACATTTAATCAGGACTAATGTGGTCCTCACTGGACTTTATTTACTACATTCTGTGTGCTCTATAGTCACGTTGTGCATGCACCTTATTTTCCTTTTTTTGCACATTAATTATTTGGTTATTTGTGTTTTTTCTTTTTTATTGGTAATCAATTTTTATTGGCGCAGCTTTATCCATTTGTATAGTTAAATTTATTACCAAATTTTCTGCTCACCAAGATTCCCTACGGGCTTCAATATCCCGTCATTGGCACTTACTTACTGAGGACCAAACCCTTTCTAAATACGTCAGGTCTACTCCCGAACTAGTCTTTAGACGAGCTACATCACTCAGAGACACTCTTACCTCCAGTCATTATACCCTTCCCCAAGCCAGACCCTCCAGACCCTTATGGGGCACCTACCGCTGCGGCAACTGTAGCCGCTGCCCATGGGTCACTGAGGGCCAAGGGATCAAACTCCTGAATGGACAATGGCATCGCCTTCGTTGCCATGCTGATTGTACCACTCGGGGTGTCATCTATCTAATGTCATGTACATGTCAGGCATTCTACGTTGGGAAGACCATACGCAAATTCGGCCAACGTATCCGTGACCACGTCTACTGTTCAGGTTCTGGTAAAATTTTAACCTCAGTAACAAGACATATATGTCTACATCATAGATTTGATAACAGTGCAGTATCCTTTTCTGTCCTCGAAGTTGTCCCTCCTCACCCGCGTGGTGGTGATTGGGATAATAAAATTCTAAGGGCAGAAACTTTATGGATCGAGAGACTATCGGCCACCATACATCCTGGCATCAATGAGAATAACTCCTATAAGCCTTTCCTATAGATGTTTGTTTATTCCCTTGTATATGCCATTTTTGGTCTGGCCAAATATTTCACCCTGTATGTGGATTTAAATATATCCATACTACTAGGGGATATTTTCAATTTTCCTACCTGTTTTTTCCTTTGCAATTAAACGCATGTATCCCCCTGCTTTCCCATACTTGTCTGTTATGTTCCTTATGTTCACCCCCCCATTCTACATGTCCCTTCGGGCTTCTCCCAGCCCACCCTTTCCCCTCCCAATGTCCTCTCATGTGTTGTGTGCTCCCTGGTCTCCCTTCCTATTGTGTCTCTGTAAATCTAGGCATGTCGGTTTTTTCACAACGTCGATACATACCCCCCCTTTTTTTCTTCTTCTTATTATTTAGTTGCCCTTACTAAGCCATTTTAACGTTGGTCGTGATTCCTTTGTTATATTATCTTTATCCCATTTTTACATTATTTACATATATTCTTTTTCAATGTCTTATTAACATCCATATTCCTATACCCTATATATTGAGCAATGTGTGACTATGCCACCTTTCAACACTCCTGTGCTCCAGTCCAATGATGGCTTTTTCTTCCCGGGCTGATATGCGATCTCCCCCGGGTGCCCTGCTCGTTGCAGTGGATATAGCGGCACTTTACTCTAGTATCCCGCACGAGCGGGGCATCCGGGTGATCGGGTCCTTTCTAGATGAACAGGATGACACCACTTGGCCTCACAATCGTTTCATTCTGAAACTGTTACAATTTATCTTGACACACAATTATTTCACCTTTATGGATAAGGTATACTTACAACGTCAGGGGGTGGCCATGGGTACATGCTGCGCTCCCTCTTATGCCAATCTCTACCTTGGTGGTTGGGAAAGATGGATATTCTCCGATGAATGCTATGACAGATGGCTGACCCACATTCTATATTGGTTTCGTTATATTGATGATCTATTGATCATATGGACAGGCACTACTGACGATTTGCTACTTTTTCTTGATACATTGAATACTAATGATTTCAATCTACGCTTTACCCACACCTTCAGTTCTGAGCATATTTCTTTTCTGGACCTCTCAATCAAAATAGACGCGGCAGGTAGTCTCACGACCAACCTCTACCGCAAACCAAGTGCTGGTAATACTATCCTGCACGCGTCCAGTGCACATCCTTCCCCCCTAATCCGGAGTATCCCGTATGCACAGTACCTACGTTTACGTAGGAACTGCTCATCGGATCAAGACTTTATCGAACAAGCAGGACTCTTACAAGACAGACTTCTGAGAAGAGGCTATTCTAAATCACTCCTTAGAAAAGCCTTTAACAAGGCTAAATCTAGATCCAGGTTCGATCTTCTGTACAAAACTCCCTCTGATACTGAAATTCAAACAGTTAAATTTATTACCAAATTTTCTGCTCACCAAGATTCCCTACGGGCTTCAATATCCCGTCATTGGCACTTACTTACTGAGGACCAAACCCTTTCTAAATACGTCAGGTCTACTCCCGAACTAGTCTTTAGACGAGCTACATCACTCAGAGACACTCTTACCTCCAGTCATTATACCCTTCCCCAAGCCAGACCCTCCAGACCCTTATGGGGCACCTACCGCTGCGGCAACTGTAGCCGCTGCCCATGGGTCACTGAGGGCCAAGGGATCAAACTCCCGAATGGACAATGGCATCGCCTTCGTTGCCATGCTGATTGTACCACTCGGGGTGTCATCTATCTAATGTCATGTACATGTCAGGCATTCTACGTTGGGAAGACCATACGCAAATTCGGCCAACGTATCCGTGACCACGTCTACTGTTCAGGTTCTGGTAAAATTTTAACCTCAGTAACAAGACATATATGTCTACATCATAGATTTGATAACAGTGCAGTATCCTTTTCTGTCCTCGAAGTTGTCCCTCCTCACCCACGTGGTGGTGATTGGGATAATAAAATTCTAAGGGCAGAAACTTTATGGATCGAGAGACTATCGGCCACCATACATCCTGGCATCAATGAGAATAACTCCTATAAGCCTTTCCTATAGATGTTTGTTTATTCCCTTGTATATGCCATTTTTGGTCTGGCCAAATATTTCACCCTGTATGTGGATTTAAATATATCCATACTACTAGGGGATATTTTCAATTTTCCTACCTGTTTTTTCCTTTGCAATTAAACGCATGTATCCCCCTGCTTTCCCATACTTGTCTGTTATGTTCCTTATGTTCACCCCCCCATTCTACATGTCCCTTCGGGCTTCTCCCAGCCCACCCTTTCCCCTCCCAATGTCCTCTCATGTGTTGTGTGCTCCCTGGTCTCCCTTCCTATTGTGTCTCTGTAAATCTAGGCATGTCGGTTTTTTCACAACGTCGATACATACCCCCCCTTTTTTTCTTCTTCTTATTATTTAGTTGCCCTTACTAAGCCATTTTAACGTTGGTCGTGATTCCTTTGTTATATTATCTTTATCCCATTTTTACATTATTTACATATATTCTTTTTCAATGTCTTATTAACATCCATATTCCTATACCCTATATATTGAGCAATGTGTGACTATGCCACCTTTCAACACTCCTGTGCTCTAGTCCAATGATGGCTTTTTCTTCCCGGGCTGATATGCGATCTCCCCCTTCAGTAGTTCCATGTTCGCCCACCAGATGGTGTCGCGGTGTTTTGGTCTACTCAATGGGGACATTAATGGCCGGTCTAATTGCCTGTTTGCTGTCTCTTGAGCCCCCTCTATGTCCAACACTGCGCTTATGCAGTGATTGTACTACTGGCTGTCTCTTTGGCAGCTTTCTGCTCTTTTGGACACTATGTGCCGTTTTTGCTCTACTGCGCATGCGCGACGCGCATTCGCAGTCGAGGATCGGGTCCGATGACGCCAATCGTACGGCGCCGGCTGGCGCACGCGTTTTGCGTCACTCGGACCGGCGCCAGAGATGACTATTTAAATGGACATCATGTCCATGAGGATACAGGTGCATTGGGGGCCTGATGAGCGGTTGTTGCTGCTGATTGCTGGATTTTCATTCCCCCCTTTCTCTTGCTGGTCACAGGTATGTTTCATGGCCCTGCTGGGATGGACCTTTGTCTCTACCCATTTACCCTGGCCTCTTTGAGACATTATTTTTTACTCATGTCTATATGGCTTTCAGCGGCTTGTCTCCTGATTTAATTATCCATGCTTCCCTGACGGATGCGTTAGCCAGGTGTCTATACCCAGATATCCACTATGCAGGTTTGTTTATGTTACCTCTATTACCTATCTATTAACAGCCCTTGATGTTCTCACTATTTGATTTTTTTTCCTTGGACCATCTATACATGATCTCTTGCCTTTATTCATTTGTGTTCAAACTATATGTCCTGTTTGAAATATACCTGTTTATCTACAGGTTTCAGCAATTAAGCTGGCTATTACAGAGTAAATAGATCTCTTGGTGTTGTTCAATACCTAGCCTTATCCTGGTGAGTTAACCGTCAGCTTGCTGGCTTTCTATCACATTAGTTCAGCCTTGCTGGTCCAGTTGTTTAAACCTTTCCCTATCTTTAGATATGGTTATCTGATCTTGTATATACCAAACCATGCATTAAATGCATACATATACATATACAATCCTCTGCAGCTCATCTACCTCTCGTCAAACTCTCCCCCTCTCCAAGTTAAGAACTTTGTGTGTCCCAGGTCATCGTATGCAAATCGTTTAACCTTTGGTATGTATTTCTTATTGTTTTTATTCCAGTTCTCTGGTTTGCTTTATATGACTTATATGCTGGCTTACTTAGTGCACGCCATGTTAATCTTGTTGGTGCCTCATATTGATATGATGTCGACATCATGTCAATTATAGTTATTAATCTATATTCCCTCTGTTGACAGCTTTATGATATACCTTTGAGTATTTATCTTACCTTGCTCTGGCTCCCATATCAGCCCAGGGAGTTGCCTCAGCTTCTTGGGGCCCCCAGCCTCATTTGGCCTTTCTTTGCACCCTTGAGTTGGTAAGTTGCAACCTGCTCTTCTATATATATGTGTATAAATGGATGTATTCCCCCCCCCTTTTTTTACTTTTAATTACCTTCTCTGATATGTATTCCTCTGAGCTGTTTTCCCTTCGCACCCCCCTGATGGCAGAATCAGGGAGGCGTCTTCTAGGCTGTCTCCAGGTGCATTTTCTACTATTTATATGATATTAATTTGTTCTATTTCCCCCTCTCTAGAGACAATTATACAGACACATTTCTCCCTAATATATGCTCCTGAAGAAGCGGCCAGTCCGCGAAACATGTTGAGTGCCATCTTGCGTCAGTTCGAATATCACTATATTGCTTCCGGTATCAGGGACCAATCATTATGTGCTGCACTGTGCAATTCTAGGAAATGATTTTGTACTGTATTCTCTCAATATTGTCTCTTGTTTTTACTTGCCCCTTTTTCATTTATTGTATAATCCTCTTCTATATTTTTTTGTAATAAATCTTTATATTTTTCTATACACATTGTTATGTGAGTCCTTACCCGTACCATGAAAGTCCACAGTTGCCTCAATTTTTCTGCCATCCCCATTTTTTTCTAAAGTGTTTGTTCACCAATGCCAGAAGCCTGCCAAGCAAAATAGGTGAGTCAGAAGCTCTGGTGCAAGGGAGAACTATTATTTAATTAATATTGCTGACTCTTGGCTTCATTCTTCTCATAACTGGGCTATTAATATACCTGGCTATGCTTTCTTTCGGAAAGACAGGGTAAAACAGAGAGGTGGTGTCTGTCTCTGTGAAAATTGATCTCAAAGCGAGTGTGAAAGAGGACCTAGTTGGAGACTGTGATGAGTCTGAAGCATTATGGGTGGAAATGTACATGGGTGTGCGTACTACAAAGGTTATCATTGGCGTTTGTTATAGACCTCCCAGTGTTAATGAGGAGGTGGAGACTCAACTGCTTGCACAGATAGAAAGGGTTGCAACAGTGATGGGGGATTTTAACTACTTGGAAATGGACTGGAGGAAACGCACTGCTGGAACGGGTAAAGGGAAAAAATGTATAAACCTATTACAAGACAATTTTTTTTTTTTTACCACAACAAATTTTTTATTTTTATTTTGAAAAGATTTATAGGAAATACAGAAAGTACATTTCAGAACATACAAAAATGAGTGCATTTGACATCAACAAGGTATTATAATTCAAACAGTTATAAACCAATGAACTAACATTTAGTGCCCCTAATATGCCCTCCTTAGTCGGTCTAGTGGGGAACTAGCCCTCTGATTTCTAGTGATTGTGGCAGGGTTTTTTCTTTCCCAAGTAGGGCGATGATGCCGCAATGCTCTGTAGCTTATTAGTGATAGTACTATGTGGTGAGAGCCAGTAAGGGAGCATAAGGCAGCGTCTGGTCGTACTATTAGTCTTTAGTAGGGGGTGGATAGCGTCCAACTCTAGGTCATCTCGCCATCCCAGCTCTATCCTAGAAGAGAATCAATGTAGAAAGGGGGTAGGGGAAGAAAGAACAGAAGAAAGGACAGAGTAGAAGGGTGGGTAAGGAGTGGGGGGGGGCTCAAGGGAGGTGCAGACCACCCGGGGGTTATGTGGAGAGGGGGTGGGAACAGCCACCAGCTACCCTCTCCAGGTGTCCCCGGGCATAGCATATAGTGTACAGGGTCTATTGCCCTTTGGATCCATATCACCGGAGGGGCATGGACCTGGGGCACAAAAGTCAAGGGCTTTGCCTGTTACAGTATTTGGTATCGTTGTGAGTTCCGATATTCAAACCAGGGAGCCCATGTAGTCGAAAAATGCAGCATTCTGTCTTGTGAGGCATGGATCAGCTCCTCTATCGCTGCTATTTGGTTGATTCGGAGTGTCCAGAAGGGTGTAATTTGGACTTCCAATGGACTGGTAAGCATGGCCTAGCAGCATTGATCATATGCATGGCCACTGATTTGTAGTATCTTTTATGGGGAATTTTGGAGAGGTGTAAGAGGTATTATGCTGGTGTGAACTCCAGGGGGAGGTTATCTCAGTTATTACTGCATGGACCCTTTTGCAATACGGCTGGCTCATTGGGCATGTCCACCATATATGGAGAAGTGTCCCTGGGTCTTGCTCACATCTCCAACATCGCTCAGAGACAGTAGGGATAAACTTGTGGAGTTTTTCTGGCATTCTATACCATTTCATCTTATACCAGTTTTCCTGTGTGTGTACCTTGAAGGAGCCTTTGTGGATATATAGATGAATTTGGTCCCAACTGGCGTCCTCTATCTCCCTATTCAGTGCGGTTTCCCAATAAGCGTGTTCTGAGCACAGGAAGGTATAGGATTCCCTAAACATTGTGGCATAGAGCACTGAAATCAAGTGACTCTGGGGGGAGGGGCCGGTACACAGCGATTCTAAGACTGTTGGATTTTTCCCAAAGCTGTCCCTGTTTGCGGGGTTGTCAAGAAAATTTTTTATTTGAATCTAAGGCCCAGAAGGGAAAAGACTTAGGGGTTTATTTACTAAAGGCAAATCCACTTTGCACTACAAGTGCACTTGGAAGTGCAGTCGCTGTAGATCTGAGGGGGACATGGAAGGAAAATAAAAAAACAGCTTTTTTGCTTGAACATGATTGGATTATAAAATCAGCAGAGTTTGCGCTCATTTTAGATCTTCCCCTCAGATCTAAAGCGACTGCACTTCCAAGTGTACTTGTAATGCAAAGTGGATTTCCAATTAGTAAATTAACCCCTTAGTGTTTGAGATTGCAGCAAGTTCTCGCTGTCGGAGGAAGTTACCCCTCAGAAAGAAGTGTTGAGCCCGCATCTCCGGGTATGGCCATTCAGCCGCTTGGTAGGCTTGTTCCATACCAGGAGGGAAGTCTGGGTTGCCTTTAAGAGGCGTGATTGCGCTGGTTTTTGCTGAGAGTGAATGTATTCTGCATGCCTTATCAAATGCGCTCAGGGTCGCTCCGATGAGAGGGTGTGTTTGTGTGGAAGCCAAGGAGCTAGACGCAGATCAGTCCCTGCAATCAGCTCTTCTAGCAGTACCCAGCCCTTGTGTCGTCTGTGAAGCCTCCAGTCTACCACTCGGGTCAGGTGTACTGACCAGTAGTATCTCTGCAGGTCCGGGAGGCCTATCCCGCCTCTTGTTTCCGTAAGTCCTGGTTCCCCAGAGAAAGGCCCTACACATCCTCTTGTAGGTAGCAAAAAAAAGAGGGTGGCAAATGGATTGGGACAGTTTGGGGTTTATATAGTAAATGAGAGAGTACTGTCATTTTGAGAATCGCAGCCCAAACAAACCATGGTATGGTGGGGGCTTCCCACCTATTGAGATCTTGCTGTATAGATTTTAATTCTGCTAATTCTGCTAGGAATTTATTAAATCTTTGAGCTTACCAGGGAGTTGAATACCTAGATAGGTGAGGGCCTCTGCCTTCCAGCGAAACGGGAAGTTATTCTGACAGAGTTGAACTACAGTAGGGGGCAGTGATATATTTAGTGCAAAGGATTTTGAATAGTTAAGGTTTAGGTTCAAGATAGTCTTGAATTTTTCTAGAATCGGCATTAGATTGGGAAGGGACGTTAACGGGGACGAGAGGAAGAGCAGGATATCATCTGCAAAGGCGGCAATCTTATATTCCTGCTGGTGTACTTCTATGCCTTTGATGTTCGGGTTTGCTCGAATGCAGCGGAGGAGAGGTTCTAGAGTGAGGATATATAGTATAGGGGAGAGAGGGCAGCCCTGTTTGGTCCTATTCTGGATGAGGAAGGCGTCTGACAGGTGGCCATTAACCCGGACTCTAGCTCTGGGATTCATGTATAGCGCCCTGATAAAGTCCCACATACATACAGTAACCCAGCCCCAGATTCTCCAGGACTGCGTCCATGTAGTCCCAGACCACCCTGTCAAACTCCTTCTCGGCATCCATGGCCAAAAAACAGCCCTCCCGTTGGGTAGTGGTGAGCTAGTGGTGCAAATTGAGGGCCTTGATGGTGTTGTCTCTGGATTCCCTCCCAGGGACAAACCCGACATGGTCCAGACCCACCCATGCAGGTACATGGTAGGTCAGTTGGGTGGCCAGAATCTTGGCAAACAATTTGACATCTGCATTTAAAAGGGAACTGGGTCGGTAATTGGCTATGTCAATGGGATCTTTGTTTTCTTTAGGGATTACTGAGATATATGCCTCTAGGAGTCTTCCTGACTTGCAAGGGGAGCGGGAGAGGGCATTGAAGGCCTTGAGAAATACCAGAGCTAGGAGATCGGTGAAGCTCTTATAGTATTGTGCCGAGAAGCCGCCTGGTCCCGGACTTTTGCCAGGCTTCGTAGCCTTCAAGGCCTCCCCCCACTCCTCCGACAAGAGCGGGGCTTCCAGGACTTCTCTATCCTCAGTTGAAAGTGCCTGTGGGCTATATGCTGTTAAGAACTCCCGCATGGGATTCACGCGAACGTTCTCGTCTACCAATCTGCATTTGTACATTTGTAAACCGTAAAGTTTGCTGTAAAATTATTTAAATTGCTTAGCGATGTCCTCATTATTGGAGTGGATAGCCCCATCTCTACCTTTGATATGGTGTACTGTAGTTGTTTCTGTGTGGCCCTCGCTAGGAGCCTCCCTGGTTTATTGCCCGGTTCATAGAATAACTTCTGTGACAAGAGTTGCTGTTTACATGCTCTTTTAACCACTACGCGCCCGCGCTATAGCCGAAAGATGGCTGCAGCGCGGACGCTCTCTGCTGGGAGGACGTCCCCGGACATTCCTCCTGTTTACTTCCCTAATGCGCGCTCCTGAGAGCGTGCATCGGGGAAGTTCTGTGCTGGCCGTGTCCGTCGGACACAGCCGGTCACAGATCGCTGTAAACGGCCAATCACACGTTTACAGCGAGATCTGGCTGTCCAATGAGAGATGATCTCATATGTTTGCATATGCAAACATATGAGATCATCTGTCAGCGACGCTCTGCCTCCTCACACAGACAGCGTGTGAGGAGGGAGAGAGGAACGGCGCCATAAGTAAAAAAAATAAAATAGTGATCTGTCCCGCTGCCACCTGTCATCAGTACCACCTGTCCCCAGAGTGCCATCCGTGCCACCTGTCCCCAGTACCACATGTCCCCAGTACCACCTGTCCCCAGAGTGCCATCCGTGCCATCTGCCAGTGCCACCTGTCCCCAGTACCACCTGTCCCCAGTGCCATCCGTGCCATCTGCCAGTGCCACCTGTCCCCAGTGCCACCTGTCCCCAGTGCCACGTCAGTGCCATCTGTCATCAGTGCCAAATCAGTGCCACGTCAGTGCCATCTGTCATCAGTGCCACGTCAGTGCCATCTGTCATCAGTGCCACGTCAGTGCCATCTGTCAGTGCCATATCAATGCCACGTGTCATCAGTGCCATGTCAGTGCCATCTGTCATCAGTGCCACGTATCAGTGCCAACTGTCAAAAGTGCCACCTGTCAGTGGCACGTGTCATCAATGCCACGTATCAGTGCCATCTGTCATCAGTGTCACGTGTCATCAGTGCCACATATCGGTGCCATCTGTCATCAGTGCCACGTATTAGTGCCATCTCTCATCAGTGCCACGTATTAGTGCCACATAATATCAGTGCCATGTATAAGTTCCATCTGTCAGCAGTGCCACATATTAGTGCCATCTGTCAGTGTCACGTGTCATCAGTGCCCCCGTATTAGTGCCATCTGTCATCAGTGTCACGTGTCATCAGTGCCCCGTATTAGTGCGATCTGTCATCAGTGCCACATCAGTGTCACGTGTCATCAGTGCCACCTGTCATCAGTGCCACGTCAGTGTCACATGTCATTGTCCTGGTGCTCCAGGGCCTTCAAAAGTGTACTAGGTAGTCAACAATTTAGATGTGTAATTTATGCTCCTAGAACACGTGATGGCGCTCCCTGCATGTTGGGCCTCTCTAAGTGGCCAGGCTGTGGAAAAGTCCCACACATGTGGTATCGTAATACTCAGAAGGAGTAGCAGAATTTATTTTGGGGTGTCATTTGTGGTATACACATGCCATGTTAGAGAAATAACCTATTACAATGATAATTTTGTGGAAAAAAATAAAAATAAAAAAAAATTAATTTTACAAAGAATTGTGGGAAAAAAATGACAACATCAAAAAGCTTACCATGCCTCTTACTAAATACCTTGGAATATCTACTTTCCAAAAAGGGGTCTATTTGGGGGGTATTTGTACTTTCCTGGCTTGTTCGGGTCACAAGAAATGAGATCGGCCACCAGTACATCAGATGTGATGAATTTTGTATAATTCGCACCACAGCTTGTAGAGTCTCTAACTTTCACAAAGACCAAATAATATCCACTAATTTGGGTTATTTTTAACAAAGATATGTGGCAGTATAGATTGTGGCCAAAATTTATGAAGAAAAATTAATAATTTGCTAAATTTTATCACAGAAACAAAGAAAAATGCGTTTTTTTTTCAAAATTTTGGGTCTTTTTTCATTTATAGCGCAAAAAATAAAATACCCAGAGGTGATCAAATACCACCAAAAGAAAGCTCTATTTGTGGGGAAAAAAAGGACAAAAAATTTATTTGGGTTCAGTGTTGCATGACTGAGTAATTGTCATTCAAAGTGTGAGAGCACCGAAAGCTGAAAATTGGTCTGGGCAGGAAGGGTGTTTAAGTGCCCAGTAAGCAAGTGGTTAAAGAGCTCACCACAAAGGAGCTCTCTAGTGTCAGCTAAGTCTTTCACCACCTTCCTTGCCAGTGAGAATTTATGCTGCGCTTCCAGTAAGGCTAATTTGTCAGATAAGCTTTTAATAGTAGCTTGGTGTTCACTTTTCTTCCTGGTCGCGATGGAAAGCAGGTGCCCTCGTACCATGCATTTGTGAGCTTCCCATCTGGTGTATTGTTATGTCGAAAGTAGTCCCTAATGGTTTGTGTTATGTCAGCGAGGTCTCTAGGCTCGGACAGTAGGGTGGCATCTAACCTCCATATTTTGGTGGAGTTTTCCCTCTATAGGAATTGTAAGGTCAGTGTGATCGGGTGCTGGTCAGAGAGTACCATATTCTCTATAGTCGCATCATAGAGGTATGTCAGGTCGGCTTGGTGAATGAAGAGGTAGTCTAGCCTCGAGTATCGATTATGTGGGGGTGAGAAAAATGTATAGTCCTTCTCCCATGGGTTTATTTTTCGCCAGGTGTCGTGGAGCGTGAGAGAGGCTAAATGCAGCTTTACTTGGCGTAAGGCAGAGAACGGGATTGAGGATGCGCCATTTGAGGTATAAAGAAGTGGATCCATAGGTATGTTAATGTCCCCACCCAGTATAACAAGGCCCGTCTGAAATAGTGTAAATTTTGAGCGTGTGTAGACAATTCAACGCACGCTCTGAATCAACTACGAGATGGAAGCGATCGGTCTGGTAAAACAAGCGTTCATAATGGAGATAGCACATTCGTAACGCTGCCAATCTTTTAATGCAGCGCATTTTCTTCTCCTTTATAATGCTAGAATAATTAAGTTGTTTTGCTGCTGATATTCACACAGAGTTCTGACAAACTGATTTCTTTATTATTTCTTGTGATCTCATGAATAATCTTTATAATTTTTTTTTGCCAGATCTCCAGAATACTGTTTTTTTTTTATTTTTATTTTTATAGTGATCTACTTTTATTCATTTTTTTTATCATGATCTTATTTTTGTTTTTTTCTAATGATCTCCATAATATTTTTTTTCGTTTTGTGTGTCAAGTTACCACAACACTATTATTATCGTGTATTTTTTAACCTGTGTTGGTGTCCCTTTTAATTTGACATTGTCTTTTTGAAATGTACCTGCCTACTCACAAACAAACTGTCCTATTTGAACTAAAACCCATAGCCAAATATTTTTGTCATAACAAAATAAAGAGGAAGGCAACGCTGGAGAAACTGCTGAAACTGCTGAAACTGGTGAAGCCTTTGTACCCCAGGGCACACATCAATTATTTGACAGGCAAAATCGGTAGCCTGAGAAGTCCATTTAATAGGGAGCACAATCCGGTCCAGGACTCCGAGAGATCAGGAGCAGCAGCAGATGACATATATGTCCCCAGGCTGTGGTCATACAACAGCCTGCGTCTTTTGTCAGACCAAACTGAACCCAGGCCATCACACTCTTGTCTTCTTTCCACGCTTGTTTCCGGGCTGTGGCTCTGGTGTTGGAGTTGTGGCAAGAGTAGGAGGAGGATGGTCCAAATCACACAGGTGGGTTTTGCTTGTGAGTTCGCCCCTCAACCCTTTATTTGGGGCCAGATAGATCACTTACTCACAAATTAAGCGTTGGCTCACCTCCAATTCTTGCATTTTGCTGGCTACCATGCTGGCATAGGCCTCTTAAATATTGATGGTGGTTCTGAGGGCCGCAGTAGCCTCCTGAATCAAAGAAAGCGCTGACTCCTGCACGTTCCTCCCCTTCCTGGTCCTTTTTGTTGGAAGGCGGAGGGGAGGAATCTGGGATTTGGTCAGACTACTGGGCCCGGCCACCTCCTGGCTACCACTTACCCCGCCACCTCCTGGCTGCCCCTTTCCCCGCCACCTCCTGGCTGCCACTTTCCACAGCCTCCTCCTGGCTGAGGCTTTCTTGTGTATGAAAATAGGACATAGTTTTATTTTATTGTTCGTCAATCAAACACAATTTTGAGAAATATGTTAAACAATGCTATACCTGACTCAAGCTGGGCTCCTCCACATCTTCTCCCTGGGTGGGATGCCCAGGTTTAGACGTCAGAAGCCTCTGCTGGGCTAGAAGGAAGTGTGGAAGGAAGGTTTGAGAGTGATGGCCTGATTTCAGTATGGTCTGACAGAAATCACAGTCTGTCGTAGTACCACAGCCTGGGGACATAAATGTCATCTGCTGCTGCTCCTGATCTCATGGAATCCTGGGCCTTCTTGCGCTCCCTATTATATGTGCTCCTCAGGCCACCAATTTTGGCCTTCAAATAGTTGATGTTTGCTGTGGGGATCTGCGGCTTCACCAATTCCAGCAATTGATCCAGCGCTGCCTGCCTCTTTGTTTTATTAGTATAAAAGGGGTGTTTTACCTGCCACAGACAGGGCAGCTCTCTGTACATATAAATGAATTGGGGGAGGAAGCTGTGATTATTGAATCAATCCATTTTATCTGCAAGACACAACACAAGACAAATCCTAATGTCAGGCTAAACTCTCATAATCTGGTCCCAATACAGGCCTCAATCTATAAGCAGTATAGACCACTGATGCCCCAAGTTAAAATTGTATCTTCGTTATAACGATCGGCACTTACGCTACTCTGTCCTCCACTCACAGATCGTATGTACGACGCGCGCGTGTTACGTATTATATACACTGTGCATGCGTGAAACTCCGCCCGCCCCTGCCCTTTTTTCTAGTATATTCCCTGCCCCTTCTCATTTGGTGCAGTGGGAGAGCACATGGCGGAGACAGAGCAGGTGCATGCAGAGAAGAGCAGCAACAACGAAAGCCCGGAGCCACAAACGTCACGATCCAGGAAATTTAAGGCGCCAAATATGTCCTTTGGTGAGATGGTGGACATCTTGAAGAGGGCCGACTGGGAAATATGGACCGTACAGCAATCCAAATGTGAAAAAGGCCAAAATCATGACTAAAGTTGTGAAAAGTCTGCAGAAGAATTTTGTGGTACGACGATCCAAGGATCAACTGAGGAAACGATGGTCAGACCTCAAATTGAGGGAGCAGGATCAGTACAGAAGAATCAAGAGTGTGCTGCAAAAAAGTATTTTGTCGTGTGTTCCTATTATTACCTTAGTGCTGCTCCATGTGCTTTTCTTTACTGTTGTACAGTTTAAAATGGCAAGTTTTAAAAGGCACGTTTCAGGTTCGTGGGCACAGTAATCGTAAATAGTAAACATCGTTTGTTCGCCCACTAATACAATGTTTTTTGCAGGTGCAGGTTAACTACATTTGTTCAGGCCTATTTGTATTAAAATAAGTTTGTTGTCTAGATGGGTTTGTAACTATGGATGGGCCCGGTGTTCGATTCGAGCCCAGAACTATTTGGGCCGTTCGCATCACATTCGTGTGATGCGAGCGGCCCACAATGCACTGCGCCAGTCGCAGTGCATTGCTGGATGATGCTTGGCCAAGCATGCACTGTGACCCCGCATGCTTGGTCAATCACAGCGCCGGCAGTGAGGAGAGCCATAATTGGCTATAGGCAGGATGCCTGTAGCCAATTATAGCTCAGGGGCTTTAGTACACGCCCCACTCTATAAAAGGCCGCCGCTGTGGTGGCCTAGTGCACTTGTGTTCCGGCTGTGACTGTGATATAGGCAAACTGCTGATGCTGATGCTGATTCATTATCATTACTGAATACTGGTCATTTGAATATATAATCATTCTGCTGATTGCACTGCTGCTGACAGTATCTGCAGTGCTGTGCTGTCTTATACATTCTGCTGTGCTGAGTGGTGACATTATCTGCTGCTGAGTCTAACTTTATCTGCTGTGATTCTGGGGATTAGTCTGGTGTGTGCGTGCTGTTACTACAGCATTGCAGTATCACCTTTATAGTTCTGGCCTATTGTGATCTAAGGCAGCCAGCCAGGCATTTATAGGAGCTAGTGTGTGTGTCTGCTGTGTTAGTACAGCACACATAAAACCACCTTAGCCTCTCTATCTGTCAAAAGGCCCTGTTGTTGTCATCTAAGGCAGCCAGGCATTTACAGGAGCTAGCGTGTGTGTCTGCTGTGTTAGTACAGCACACATAAAACCACCTCAGCCTCTCTATCTGCCGTAAGGCCCAGTTGTTGTCATCTAAGGCAGCCAGGCATTTACAGGAGCTAGCGTGTGTGTCTGCTGTGTTAGTACAGCACACATAAAACCACCTCAGCCTCTCTATCTGCTGTAAGGCCCAGTTGTTGTCATCTAAGGCAGCCAGGCATTTACAGGAGCTAGCGTGTGTGTCTGCTGTGTTAGTACAGCACACATAAAACCACCTCAGCCTCTCTATCTGCCGTAAGGCCCAGTTTTTGTCATCTAAGGCAGCCAGGCATTTACAGGATCTAGCGTGTGTGTCTGCTGTGTTAGTACAGCACACATAAAACCACCTCAGCCTCTCTATCTGCCGTAAGGCCCAGTTGTTGTCATCTAAGGCAACCAGGCATTTACAGGAGCTAGCGTGTGTGTCTGTTGTGTTAGTACAGCACACATAAAACCACCTCAGCCTCTCTATCTGCCATAAGGCCCTGTTGTTGTCATCTAAGGCAGCCTCTATCTGCCGTAAGGCCCAGTTGTTGTCATCTAAGGCAGCCAGGCATTTCCAGGAGCTAGAGTGTGTGTGTCTGCTGTGTTAGTACAGCACACATAAACCCACCTCAGCCTCTCTATCTGCCATAAGGCCCTGTTGTTGTCATCTAAGGCAGCCTCTATCTGCCGTAAGGCCCAGTTGTTGTCATCTAAGGTAGCCTCTATCTGCTGTAAGGCCCAGTTGTTGTCACCTAAGGCAGCCTCTATCTGCCATAAGGCCCTGTTGTTGTCATCTAAGGCAGCCTCTATCTGCTGTAAGGCCCAGTTGTTGTCATCTAAGGCAGCCAGGCATTTCCAGGAGCTAGAGTGTGTGTGTCTGCTGTGTTAGTACAGCACACATAAAACCACCTCAGCCTCTCTATCTGTCATAAGGCCAAGTTGTTGTCATCTAAGGCAGCCTCTATCTGCCGTAAGGCCCAGTTGTTGTCATCTAAGGCAGCCAGGCATTTCCAGGAGCTAGAGTGTGTGTGTCTGCTGTGTTAGTACAGCACACATAAACCCACCTCAGCCTCTCTATCTGCCGTAAGGCCAAGTTGTTGTCATCTAAGACAGCCTCTATCTGCCGTAAGGCCCAGTTGTTGTCATCTAAGGCAGCCAGGCATTTCCAGGAGCTAGCTTGTGTGTGTCTGCTGTGTTAGTACAGCACACATAAAACCACCTCAGCCTCTCTATCTGCCATAAGGCCCAGTTGTTGTCATCTAAGGCAGCCTCTATCTGCCGTAAGGCCCAGTTGTTGTCATCTAAGGCAGCCAGGCATTTCCAGGAGCTAGCGTGTGTGTGTGTCTGCTGTGTTAGTACAGCACACATAAAACCACCTCAGCCTCTCTATCTGCCGTAAGGCCCAATTGTTGTCATCTAAGTCAGCCTTTATCTGCCGTAAGGCCCAGTTGTTGTCATCTAAGGCAGCCAGGCATTTCCAGGAGCTAGCGTGTGTGTGTCTGCTGTGTTAGTACAGCACACATAAAACCACCTCAGCCTCTCTATCTGCCATAAGGCCCAGTTGTTGTCATCTAAGGCAGCCTCTATCTGCCGTAAGGCCCAGTTGTTGTCATCTAAGGCAGCCAGGCATTTCCAGGAGCTAGCGTGTGTGTGTCTGCTGTGTTAGTACAGCACACATAAAACCATCTCAGCCTCCCTATCTGTCATAAGGCCCTGTTGTTGTCATCTAAGGCAGCCACCACCTCAGCCTCTATCTGCCGTAAGGCCCTGTTGTTGTCATCTAAGGCAGCCAGGTATTTCCAAGAGCTAGCGTGTGTGTGTGTCTGCTGTGTTAGTACAGCACACATAAAACCACCTCAGCCTCCCTATCTGTCATAAGGCCCTGTTGTTGTCATCTAAGGCAGCCACCACCTCAGCCTCTTTCTGCCGTAAGGCCCTGTTGTTGTCATCTAAGGCAGCCACCACCTCAGCCTCTATCTGCCGTAAGGCCCAGTTTTTGTCATCTAAGGCAGCCTCTATCTGCCGTAAGGCCCAGTTGTTGTCATCTAAGGCAGCCTCTATCTGCCGTAAGGCCCAGTTGTTGTCATCTAAGGCAGCCAGGCATTTCCAGGAGCTAGCGTGTGTGTGTCTGCTGTGTTAGTACAGCACACATAAAACCACCTCAGCCTCCCTATCTGTCATAAGGCCCTGTTGTTGTCATCTAAGGCAGCCACCACCTCAGCCTCTATCTGCAATAAACCCTGTTGTTGTCATCTAAGGCAGCCACCACCTCAGCCTCTATCTGCCGTAAGGCCCTGTTGTTGTCATCTAAGGCAGCCATCTGCAGGAGTTAGTGTGTGTGCTGTGTGACTCCAGCACAATATACACTACCCACTACGATGCCTGGAAGACCGACAAGGAGAGGCAGACAGTCCCGAGGCAAGAACACAGGGCAAGCAGGCTCTGTGTCTAGAGACAACAGTGCTGGTCGTGGACATGGACGTGGTGCATCATCATCAGCACGTGGCCATGGGACATGCTTGTCCTTGTTTTCGGCAGCTGGACATGTTGAGCCGCATCATGCCGAAGGCTTGGTAGAGTGGATGACCAAGCCCTCCTCATCCTCCTCATCCTCTCTCATCCAGGCTCAGGGTACTGGCAAAGCAGCTGCCAACGCGTACTCAATAGCATCATCAGGCATCCCTTCCCTAGACCCACCATGTCCTCCTGAGGAGTCCCCCGAACTGTTTGAGCACAGTGTTGGGTACATGCTCCAGGAGGATGCCCAACGTTTTGAAGGCTCGGATGATGATACCCAGCTAGAGGAAGGCAGTAGCGTGAGTGCAGAGAGAGGGGATGCTCAAGGACAGCAATCTGGCAGTCATGTTCCACCAGCTGCAGCTTACTGCCAGGTTTGCTCCAGTAGTGAAGAGGGAGGGGATGATGAGGTCACTGACTCCACGTGGGTGCCTGAAGGGAGAGAGGAGGAGGAGGAGGCGGCACATGTCCAACGAGGCAGGATGCCCTCCGGAGGCCAGCTAGAGGCCAGCACACCAACTGAATCACACCGCAGAGCTCCGCCTGTGCAGGGCGCTGCCTCTGCACGTTATCACAAAAGTTCTTTGGTGTGGGCCTTTTTTGAAACAAGTGCATCAGATCGCACCACTGCTATTTGCAACATATGTCTCAAGCGTATCTCGCATGGCCAAAACATCAGCCGCTTGGGCACCACAAGCATGACCAGACATATGTCGACCTGCCATGCAGCTCGTTGGCAAGCGCACATTAAAGACCCACACCAAAGAACAAAGCGGACCTCTCCTTGCTCCTCATCAGCTGGGATCTCCAACCCCACTATACCTTCAGTCCTCTCTGAAAGCTGCACTGAGAGGAATGAAGGTGTAGAATTAGGTGTGTCACAGCCAAGTACTTGCGGGCACTCTGCTAGCACTACACCGACGTCCGATTCTACCAGGCAAATTTCCCTGCCCCAGCTGCTGGACCGTCGAAAGAAGTTTACTCCCAGCCATCCACATGCCCAGCGGTTGAATGCTAGCTTGGCTAAATTGCTAGCACTTAAACTGCTGCCTTTTCAGTTGGTAGACTCGGCCCCCTTCCGTGAGTTTGTTCAATGTGCGGTTCCTCAGTGGCAGGTTCCCAAACGCCACTTTTTCTCACGGAAGGCGATTCCGGCTCTCTATCGGCATGTGGAAGGCAATGTCCATGCCTCGCTGGACAGGGCGGTCAGCGGTAAGGTGCATATTACCGCTGACTCATGGTCCAGCAGGCATGGACAGGGACGTTACCTGTCTTTCACGGCCCATTGGGTCACTCTTTTGGCAGCTGGGAGGGATGCAGGACAAGGTGCAGTAGTGTTGGAGGTTGTTCCGCCACCATGCCTCCAAAATGCTACTACTGGTTGTGACACACCTCTCTCCTCTACCCCCTCCTCTTCTTCTTCCTCCATGGCCTCTTCGAGTGCTCTGTCCTCGGAACCACCGGTGCTCCGTAGGTGTACAAGGGGCTACGCAAGTACGCAGGCAAAAAGATGCCATGCCGTGCTTGCGCTGGTGTGTTTGGGGGACAGGAGCCACACTGGGGCAGAGGTTCTGGCAGCTCTGCAGGGGCAGGCCGAGAGGTGGTTGATGCCATGCCAGCTTAAGCCAGGAATGGTGGTTTCTGACAATGGCACCAACCTCCTCTCCGCCCTGCAACAGGGACAGCTGACCCATGTGCCCTGTATGGGTCACGTCCTTAACCTGGTGGTGCAGCGGTTCTTGGGCAGGTACCCAGGCTTACAGGATGTCCTGAGGCAGGCCAGGAAAGTCTGTGTGCATTTCCGCTGATCATATAATGCCAGTGCTCGCCTGGCTGAGCTGCAAAAGGAGTTGAACCTGCCAAGAACCGCCTTATATGTGACATTCCCACCAGGTGGAACTCAATGTTGGCCATGCTGCAGCGACTGCACATGCAGCAGAGGGCCATCAATGAGTACCTGTGCGACTACGGCACCAGGACAAGGTCAGGGGAGCTTGGATTTTTTCCCCACGCCAGTGGAGCATGATCAGGGATGCATGCACTGTCCTGTCACCATTTGAGGAGGCCACGAGGATGGTGAGCAGTGACAGTGCATGCATCAGTGACACTGTACCTCTTGTCCACCTGTTGGAGCATACGCTGCGTGGGATAATGGACAGGGCACTTGAGGCAGAACAGAGGCAGGAAGAGGAGGACTTCCTTGCCTCTCAAGGTCCCCTTTATCCAGACAGTGTTCCTTCTCTCCCACCCATCACACAGGAAGAGGATGAGGAGGAGGAGGATTGTGTCAGCATGGAGGTGGAGCCTGGCACTCAGCATCAGCAGCAGCAGCAGTCTTTTAGGGATGATTTACAGTCACAACAAACCAGTGGACTTGTACGTGGCTGGGAGGAGGGGGCTGCCGATCATGTTGTCCTCAGTGACCCAGAAGACTCCGGACCAAATGCCTCAGCTAACCTACGTTGCCTGGCCTCCCTGATCCTGCAAAGCCTGCGGAAGGATCCTTGTATTCTTCAGATCAAGGAGAGGGACCATTACTGGCTGGCCACTCTCCTTGATCCACGGTACAAGGGTAAGGTTGCGGACCTTATCTTGCCGTCGCAGAGGGAGCAGAGGATGAGACATCTCAGGGAGGCCTTGCAGAAAGGTCTGTGCAATGCGTTCCCAGAGACTGGAAGGTTACAAACTCCTGGTCCTGGACGACGAGTTGCTGAGGCTTCGGTCAGTAGCAGAAGGAGCGGTGGGGAAGGTGGACGTCTGACCGATGCGTTCAGACAATTTTTTAGTCCGCAGCCCCAAGGTATGATCGGTTCCAGCAACCATCGCCAGCATCTGATATACATGGTGCAGGAATACCTAGGGGCAAGGTCAGACTTGGACACCTTTCCCACTGAAAATCCTCTGGCTTACTGAGTCTTGAGGATGGATCACTGGCCAGAGCTTGCACAGTATGCAATTGAGCTACTGGCCTGTCCTGCATCCAGCGTTCTTTCCGAACGCACATTCAGTGCTGCTGGAGGCTTTGTCACCGATCACAGGGTGCGCCTGTCCACCGACTCGGTTGATCGACTGACCTTCATAAAGATGAATCAGTCTTGGATCACCACCAGCTACCAGGCACCTGAAGCTGATATAACTGAATAATTTATAATGTCACATCCCTTCAAGACTGCCTATGCTGATGTTGAGTGACTGTCCTGTTATGTTGACTGACTATGCTCTTCCTCCTCAATGATCCTGATGATATCTTGGAAGAACATTTTTATTTCTGGGTGCCACCACCAGTAGCTAAGGCCCAATTTTTCAGCCCCTGTTTAACAGGGGCGTGTAATCACAATTTTTTAAGCAATGCTTCGCAACAGGTCTGACTGCTGTGCTCCAAGTACAGTATCTGTGAGGGGTTGCAGTGTTGTGGCACCAGCACCAGTGCCTAAGGCCCAATTTTTCAGCCCCTGTTTAACAGGGGCGTGTAATTACAATTTTTAGGCAATGCTTTGCAACAGGTCTCATTGCTGTGCTCAGAGTACAGTATCTGTGAGGGGTTGCAGTGTTGTGGCACCAGTGCCTAAGGCCCAATTTTTCAGCCCCTGTTTAACAGGGGCGTGTAATTACAATTTTTTAAAGCGGTTTTGCACTCTGTATATATTTTATTTTTTTTGGTGGGGTATTCAAAGGATGCTTACCTTTATTGGGGGACTCACCTGTTCCATCTTCCATCTCGATCGCCGCCGGTTTTCGTCCGATGAAGTTCCTCATCTTCTTCTTTTGTGCTGGGGGCCATCTTGCCTGTGGGCATGGGAAACCCCCACAGGCACTTTAGATGGCCCAGCATGCACCGCCGTTACTCGCGCGTGCGCAGTAACGGCACATCTGCCGACATCTCACGAGATTTCGGAAGATGTGTCCGAAATCTCGCGAGATTTCGGAAGATGTGGCCGAAATCTCGCGAGATTTCAGAAGATGTCCGCACTGACTCCTGGGAACAATGACACCAGATCCCAGGAGACAGTGCGGCCTGACGACGATCGACGCAGAGACCCCGCCCACCGCCGAAGAGAGAGAAGACCGGAAGTCATCAATTACAAGGTAAGTAAAAAAAAAAAAAAAAAAACACATTTCATTTAGTACTCTTTGCCTGATTTGGAAGGCAAAGAGATTTACTAAATGAAATGGGTGCAGAACCGCTTTAAGCAATGCTTCTCAACAGGTCTGACTGCTGTGCTCCAAGTACAGTATCTGTGAGGGGTTGCAGTGTTGTGGCACCAGCACCAGTGCCTAAGGCACAATTTTTCAGCCCCTGTTCAACAGGGGCGTGTAATTACAAATCTTTATTACAAATTACAGATCTAATAGTTCACAGCAGGGCCCATTCCTGCGCCCACCAAGAGTAACTGTGAGGGATTACAGTCTTGTGGCAACACCGTCCACCACCACCACCAAAGGCCCAATTTTTCTGCCCTGTTCAACAGGTGCATGCAATTACAAATCTTTTTTTTAATTAATTTATTTTTATTACATTTTTTCACATATAACAAACATAAAAACAGACAAAAAAAATTATTACACCTTCGATACAGTTTACCTACATTCCCCCACTTCCATTCCTGCCTTACACTCTGTAAAAGGGTTACAATAGCTAATTTAAGCAGCAGCCTCCCCACTCACTACTCATTCAACACTGCCTTTCATTCCTCCACCCTAACATTCCTACCTCGTTCAAGGTTCGACAACCTACACCACATCGTGTTTCAGTCCAGTTCATTTGGCTGCGTATAGTTTTTCTCCAACCACCGTTTCCATATCCCCTGAAATTTGGTAAGGTTTCCCTGTTTAATATATGTTGTTCTCTCCATAAGGATCACCCTCTCCATATTCCGTTCCCACTCGTAGCGAGATGGTGGGTTTGGAGATTGCCATTTTTGTGCTATCAATTTTCTTGCCTGAAAAAGGCATCTGATGATGGCCAATTGGACTTCGTTTGACCTGGTTTCCCCCTCAAGCCCCCCAAGTACACACAGGATTGGGTCCAAAGGAAGATTGGTGTTAAATATCTGAGCGGTCCTATCTACCACTTCTTTCCAATATCGGTGCAATTTTGGACATCTCCAAAACATGTGGATGAGGTCGCCGCCCGACCTCCTGCATCTAGGACATGTGTCATCTTGTCTACGGCCAAACCGAAACAACCTTGCCGGAGTAAAATATGCCCTGTGTAGTAGGAAGAGATGTGACATCCTCTGGGGGTGCGAGAGAGAGACCCGAGGCGCAAAGGCTAGGATCCTTTCCCACTGTAGGGTAGACATAGTGCCCACATCTCTTTCCCACGAGGATTTGTGAAGTCCCATTTGGGCATCTTCCCAGGTCCCCTTCTGTAAATGGGAATATAAGTTAGAGATCATCCCTTTTCGAGTGCCTGACTCGGCTATGCTCCGTAATACCGGAATCTTGGTCCATTCACAAACTGTCTCTTTAAACTGTTCGGTGAGGGCATGCCTCACCTGCAAATATCTGAAGAAGGACCTCTTGGGGAGCTCATATTGATCTCTTAGGTCCTGAAAGTTTCTTAACCGACCCTCCTGGTAAATCTGAGCAACATAGTTCAGGCCTCTTCTCTCCCATTCTCTAATGGTCCCCATTTTTTTTAACTCGCACAGGTTGTTGTTTTCCCACAGGGGGGAGAAATCTGAAAACCCTCTATAACCCATTGTCTTTTTGGCTAGTCCCCATACTCTTGCTAGTAGGTCCTGAGTTGGTAACCCCTTTATGAAGGACCCTGCCTCTAACACTTCCAGCAACGACTTGTGAGTGGATTTATAGAGGAGAGTCTCCCACTCTCGTCCTCCCTTCGTGGCCTCGCATCCCCCAATGTGCTGGAGCTGGGAAGCCAGGAAGTAACTCAAAGGGTGCGGAAGGGCTACTCCGCCAGCATTGGTTGGAAGCTGTAACGTGCTTAGTCGGATTCGTGGTATGCCCCCCTTCCATATTAGGTCTCTAAAAAGAGTGTCTATCTTCTTAAACCATTTTTTATATATCCAAATTGGGGCGTTATGGAGTAAGTATAGTAACTGTGGCATAAATACCATTTTAATTAGGTTGCAACGACCTGCTGCTGACAGGGGAAGTTTTTTCCAAATTTGACATTTACCTTTGAATTTGTTCAACAGTGGGACAACATTATCCTGAATAAATTGTTTAGAATCTCTCGAAACGTTTATGCCTAAGTACTTTATCTGATGAACTATTTGGAGCTGAGCTGCCTCTTGGGGAAGGGGGTTGTCCAATGGATCAATCGGGAGAAGATTTGATTTATCCCAGTTAATCCTTAGGCCCGACAGGAGTCCAAAGTTTTCTATTCTGCGCATTGTCTCACTTAATGAACCTTGTGTGTCTCCAAGCAGAATTATTAAATCGTCTGCGTATAACATCACTTTGTCTTCCATTTCGCCCCTTTTAAAACCCTTGATTTCTGGGGACAGTCGAAGGGACAGGGCCAAGGGTTCAATTGCGAGGGCGAAAAGGAGGGGGGACAGGGGACACCCCTGCCTTGTCCCCCTCAGCAGACGAAGCCTGGAGGAATATTCGTTGTTTACTTTTACTCTTGCTCCGGGTGAACCATATAGTAATCTCACCCAGTTGACAAAATTTGGCCCAAAGTGGAATTGTGTCAATGTTCTCCAAAGGTACTTCCACTCCAGGGTATCGAAGGCCTTGGCAGCGTCCAAAGAGAGTATGGCCCGGTTTCCCCGATTCTCCGTTGGAGTTTGGAGATTCAAGAAAAGCCGTCTGATGTTTGTGCTGGCGGACCTTCCTGGGATGAATCCTGATTGGTCCGAGTGCACCAATTTGGAGATAACTTTGTTAAGTCTATCCGCCAAGACTTTAGCTAAAACTTTAATATCCGAGTTCAGGAGTGAGATAGGTCTGTATGAAGCGGGGGAGAGGGGGTTCTTATTTTCCTTAGGGATCACAATTATTGTTGACTCCATCATCGAGGGGGGGAGCGCGCCCTCCTCCTTCGACGAATTGAGTACCTTCAGGAGCTCGGGGAGGAGCACCTCCCCGTAGCGACGGTATATTTCAATGGGGAGGCCGTCTGGTCCCGGGGACTTCTGACCTGCCATTTCCCGGACGGTCCGCTGGATCTCCTCCAGGGTGACAGGGCTGTCAAGGGCAGCCCTGTCCTCCTCAGAGAGGCAGGGGACCGCCATTTGATCAAAAAATTTATCCCATTCTTCAATTTTATCCTCCTGGGTAGAGTAATATAAATTCTCGTAATAGGTTCTAAAAGTGTCCACTATTTCTGGCGTATAAGAGGATGTTCTACCGGCACCCATATCTATCATCGGGACCATTGATGATGGGGAGTTGGTCTTTACTAACTGGGCGAGCATCCTGCTTATACCTTCCCCCTCCCCAAAGGCAGCTTGCTTCTGGAAAATATATTTTTGTTCTGCTTTGCTTAAAAGGATAAGCCGGTATTCCTCTTGTACTGCTATCCATTCTTTTAGATATACCGGTATTGGATTGTTTATATATTTCATTTCTGCGAAAGCTACTTTATTAGCTGCGTGCTCCTCCCCCGCCCCTGACTGTTTTTTTATTCTTGAGATTTGCTGAATCAGCAAGCCCCGAAGAATAGCTTTAACTGTGTCCCAAATTACCCCCTGGGTGGCTGACCGGGCACTCATTTCTATGCTTTCTTTCAGGACATGCGCTACGTCATATGAATCACCCATTAATTCCAGCCAAGCCGGATTAATTTTCCACTCCCGGTACATAGTTCTCATCCCCGTCTCCATTGAAGCTGTCAGCGGAGAATGGTCTGAGAGACTTCTGGGCCTATACCTGACATTGTCCAATAAGGGCATTGACTCATCGTTGCAAAGTAACATGTCAATCCTCGACAGAGTGGAGTGTGTGCTGGAGAAACAAGAGTATCCCCTAATCCCGGGGTTCCTCAGTCTCCAGATATCTTTCAAGCCCAGTTCCTCCAGGAGACGGGGGAGACGGCTATCCCCTAGCCCTCCCCTCCGAGTCCCCGGAGGAAGCCTGTCCAGTCCCGGGTCAAGAACCATATTGAAGTCACCAAAGACCATTACCGGTAAAGCTGGATTGTTCATCACAAACTCCACCAAGTCAAGCAAAACCCCAGTATCAAAGGGGGGCGGGATATATACATTGACCAAGATGACGGCTTTACTTTCAATTTTACAGTGTAAAAAAATGTACCTTCCCCGCTCATCAATTTTACTTTGGACACAGGTAAACGAAATCCCTGAGTTAATCAATATACTGACACCTCTTGAAAAGGACGAGTAAAACGAGTGGTACTGCAGGGCAAACTCTCTCCATCCTAACTTTGATGTGGTGGCATTGGTAAAATGGGTCTCTTGGAGACAGAGGATCGCAACCCCGTAGGATCTAATCATAGCTAGTGCTGCGGCTTTTTTCCCCGGGTCGCCTAACCCCCTTATATTCCAGGAACAAATAGTGACTTGTTTCCTATTGGATTGTGTGTCGTGGCTCATTAGTGTTTCTGATTCTTTATAAATTCAACTGTGAATATACCCTCCCAGAGGGTTTATGTAAATATCTTATCATCAGTGGTGTTTTTTAGATCAACCTTATTATCAAAACGTGAATATCTAGTCAATACTTGTAAAGTGTTACCCTCTAGTCTTTCCATATAAGTGCGTATATTAGGGTGGCGTGTTTTCCCCCTCATCCATACACATACATACCTACTATACCCCTCCCCTACACCCATTTGTCCACATCCAACCAATCTAACATTCTGATTACACTCACCATTCATTACCAATCTAGGTTTGGCCGGGGGCCTTTTCAAGTGACCAACCCATCCACCCTTCTTTTGAAACAGTCTAAACATTAGTGGCAGTAAATCTACCCCATTCCTAACCCTCCCATTACACCTCCCTAACCCTCCCCCCCCTCCCCCCTATTTACAAAAACCTTGCTCCTGAAACCATACTGCAGCACCCCAAGACCGTTGGGATGCGACACCTTTCAACCTCTTCCCGCCGTGCATTCCCTCCCCCTTCTACCCCCCCGGGGGCGACAAAGCAGCTTCCAATGAAAAACTACAACAAAAACGTATTGCAAAACAAACAGAATATGTTGCTGTATGTCGCCCCCCCCCCCCCCCCCCCCGCTCCCTTGGCAACCCGACCCCCCCCCCCCCCAAAAGAAAAAAGAGAAAAAAAAGAGGAAAAAAAGAGTCAAATCAGCACTTTGGTTTGATCCTGGTCATCCAAAATATCTAATGTCCTTCTTTATGTTTTATTAGCCATTCTTCAGCCCCTTTGGGGGTGTCGAAAAGTAAAAACCCTCCAGGGCCCGACACTCTCAGTTTAGCTGGAAAGAGCAGGGCATAAGTTAAGTTAGCTTGACGGAGGTTACGTTTTATTTCCCCAAATTGTGATCTCCTTTTTTGGAGGTCTGGCGAGTAGTCGGGGTAGATAGACACCCTCTTGCCACTATAGAAAATGTTTCCAAGTTCCCTTGCTTTCCTGATAATTGTTGCTTTGTCCTTGAAAAATAGCACTTTGGCTAAGAAGGGTCTAGGAGGGGCCCCGGGTTGTACGGGTCTAGCCGGGACTCTATGGGCCCTTTCAATTGCAAAGAGTGGAGAGAATGAGTCTTGACCAAAAATCTCAATCAACCATTTTTCTAAGAAGGTAGCGGGGTCTGGGCCCTCAGAGTGTTCTGGAAGGCCCACTATACGGATATTTTTCCTTCTCATCCTGTTTTCGACCTCGTCCATTTTATTAATTTGTTTATTAAGGAGGTTTCTAATGTCACTCATTTCACGTTTTAATGGGGCAAGATCGTCTTCCACCAAGCTCATCCTATCCTCAAGGATTGTGGCCCTTTCTTGGACCTTCTGTACCTCATTCCTCACGAGACCAATTTCCTCCCGTATTGTTTTCAGTTGGTCATTCATGTCATTCAGCGAGGTTCTGCAAGAGTTAATAGCCGCTAATACCTCTTTCAAGGAAGGCTCCGTCCCCGCTGAGGTGGCAGCCCCCCCCTCTGGCAGTGGGCCCCCCACTTCTTGTCCCCGAGGCAACCCTGCTGGTTCGCCCTCCTCCCCTAGTGTCCTCTGGGGAGATTGTGAAGGTGTTTGCACGGGTGTCTGGGTCTGCCCCTGGCTTTTCCTTCCCGCTGCACCGCCTATCGTCCCTCCTGACCGGGCAGATTGGGACTGCTGATTTTGTAACAGGGTTTTTTGGGGAGTCTGACTCGATGATTGACTTGGAGTGTGGGCGAATTTTTCCAGTTTGGCTGCAGCTAGGCTAGCCTGGCTGGCGGCCTGGCTGGCCTTTGTAGTGCGCTGTGAGGGCATAGTAGGCAGTGGCTATGGTTAAGTTCTACCAACCCGTTGATTTATCCTAATAAGGCGTCACTCAAGGACCAGAATGTATTTAAAGGATTTTAAAGCGTGACCGGATGCAGAGGAGTGTGAGAGTGGAGTGAGTTTGTGTGGCGTTCCCTCGCTCCTTAACCCCGCTCCGCTATCATCTCACTAGCTGAAGCCTGAAGCCCGAATCCGTCCTGCCCTATCTTACAGCGGGAGCAGCCACGCCACCGCATTGGAATAGTGCCGGGTGGGACCAGGAGCTGAGCCGCCGTCAGCTGGACGGATACTGTCAGCGCCAACGGCCCCCCTCCCCCCACAGCACGCTCCGACCGACGATCTGCTCCGACCGACGCTGAAACGCCGAAAGGCACAGGAGCACTACAGGAGAAGAGGGGAGCATTCCCAAGCCCGAAGGAGGGGAGGAGGGGAGAACCAGCGACAAGAACGGCGAGAGCCCTCGCTCACCATCCTTCACTAGCTTTGATCACCTCCCGGATACCTGCAAGGAGGTCGGCGACGCAGACCAAACAGCTGATGAGCCAGGAAGACAGACTTTTCTCATAAAGTGCGCTGAAGCTGACAAGCCGGGTCACTCCAGGCTCTACAGTTCCCACAGAAACCAGTCTGCTTTACCCTCCAAATCTGCTGAGTGGCCGACCTCATTTTCCACTACCATTACACTGCGGACTCCTGGGACGGGTGAGATAGGAGAGATTCTCTCTATTTTTAACCCCTTCTGTTATTTTGTATTGAACTGTTTTTTTGAAAGCTAAAGGTAACTGTGAAAGGTGTTCTTTAAAGGGGAAGCCCGGTGCTTTTACTTTCTATTATTTTATTTTGGACGGTTTACCAGGCAATAGAGAAACCCTGTAATAGAGTTTATGTTTTACACTCTCAATTACAAATCTTGATCTAATAATTCACAGCAGGGCCAATTCCTGTGCCCACCAAGAGTAACTGTGAGGGCTTACAGTGTTGTGGCTACAACAACATCTAATGGGGCAAATTTCTGCAGAGTATATACGGCAGGCCCCTACTTTCAAACATCCAACTTACAAACGACTCCTACTTGCAAACGGAAGGAGAAAACAGGAAGTGAGAGGAAATCTACCCCTAGGAAGGGAAATTCTATCCTGTTAGATTTAATTTGGGAAAAAGGTATTTCCTCTTTACTGATGCTTTATCACCAATCCTTGTTTTAATAAAAAACCCACTTTTCCAAAAACATTTGTCATTGGGACGGAAAGTGAGGTGAAATGTGCACAGGTGCACAGACAGCAAAACAAATGTTACAGGGGTGATACCCCCCCCGCCACACAGATTCTCCAAAAAGCTTAAAAATAGATTTTTTTTGGATGGAGGTAAACTTAAAAATGTACCTGTTTAGATTCTACTTAAGAACAAACTTACAGTCCCTGTCTTGTTTGCACCGCCTGTATACTGCTGGTCAGAGTATATAGGGTTGTAGGTATAGGGTTTTATTTTGGGTGCGGGGTTCCCCTTAATATCCATACAAGACCCAAAGGGGCTGGGGTGGGGGGGGGGGGTGTGATGGGGTAGCCATGCTATTTTTCTCAAAGATTTTCAGCCATATTGCCAGGACAAGACATGACATTAAAGCCGCAAGCGGTTTTAAATGGCTTCTTTTTTTCCTTTACAAATGTAATTTTGTGCAGGGACAGTTCTAAACACGGGAAACACATGCCACTTCACAGGCATACTTTAGACACCCCCCAGGTACCATATTTAAAGGAATATTTCCCTTTTTTCTTTTTCACTTTATGCATCATTAAAATGACTGCTCCCGAAAAAACGTCAGTTTTAAAAATTTCTTTTTGCATTGATATATGTCCCCTGGGGCAGGACCCGGGTCCCCAAACCTGTTTTATGACATTAACATGCATATTGGCCGTTATAATTAGCACTTTTGATTTCGAACGTTCGTGTCCATTCGCTACGAATAGGGTTTGAATATTCGCACAAACTTTCGGTCCGTTCGAAGGTTCTGGTGCGAACCGAACCCGGGGGTGTTCGGCTCATCCCTATTTGTAACTAGAATGAAATGCAAACTTGATTCAGTGTAAGGAGAGGATACTCAACAGCTGTTTACACATCTGGACGCAAGAACACTAGTGTGGGACACAAGAACACCCTTTTTAGGGTGTCCCACACAGGTGTTCCAGTGGATACTAGGGGTGTCTACATGTGGGCAACTTTACCAAAAAAGGTAAGTATTCCAGCTTGAAGAAAGAGAAAAAAGCATGTCTTCAGCTTGGAACTCTGCCAAAACAGACAATTGTTTGTCACTTCCAAGCAATGTTTCATATTCCTATTTCTTGACTCAAATATCTGTGTGCTAAGTATACCTTTTTTTTTATTCACATAGGGGATAAAAGACTCGGGACATCAGAGGACACCAGGGACCCACAACCTCATAAAAAAGGGGAAGTCACCACAACACAACCTGAATATATGGAGGGAGGAGAGGTTCATGACGTGGTTGAAATAGTGACCACAACAAGTGAGTGTCTGAGACCACTGCTTGAGGTAATAGATGTATGCCTGCATATTTATAATACATGGTGTGTTTTTTTATTTTAGGTGATGTGGATGTTGTGAAAGTAGAAACTAATTTCACAAGTGTAAGTGCACATGTCCTCATCGGGGAGATCATGGTGTGCAATCGTGATTTAAAAAAGATAAAGGAAAATCAATGATGTTCAACAAAAAAATGAAGAACATCACTGATGTTTTAGGCAGAAACAAACACACACAAAAATTGTACCGTTTTGTCGAGGACTTTTTTTATTTTAATTCAAGTTTTAAAGTATTTTAAAAGCCAATTTTTGAAGATGCACACAGTGTGTCAACATGTGCTATCTGCCATCACGGGATATCAAGGTACGCGTTTTGGGGGTGCAACCCCTTCCTCGCAACGCAAAGTAGATGAGAAGAAGGGTTTGCACCCCCGAAACATGTCCATTGATCCCCCATGATGGGAGCTAGCACATGTTGACATTAGGCATGGGATCAGGAGGGAAATACACATTTTGACTCCCAATTTGTGTGCATCTTCAAAATTTGGCTTTTACAGGGGTGACATCACACCATCTGATGAAGGCAATATCAACACAGTTTTGACATACTAATGTCTGATATTGCCTTCACTTTTTCAAAGTTGAACTTTGTAAGTTCATGAGTTGTGTATGTTATGGTTTGAAAACATGCCTGTATAAACAAAAAGTTTATATTTCTAATGTCAAACATAAAAACAAAGATATTAGTTTGTTCAAAAACCCTTTTCTAATTCACATGTGAATGTGCTGTGAGTAAATTGTTTTATACTCAACAATGTGTGGCTTCTTCTTTCAATGCTCAATACCAGTTTTTGGAGCAAGTGGGTGTTTACAGTGACAATGGGGGTTATTTACTAAAGGTTTCAGTGCAAAGTGGATTTTCATTTAGTAAATAACCCCCACAGTGCTCTAAAATAGACCCACAACATAATAGTTAGCTGAAGAAGAGATTGTCACCTCATGTATCATGTAAATTACTTTTGCACTATTGAAAAAAATGCCCAAAAAGAAAAGCCCGTTGGAGAACCTAGGAGACAGCTAAAAGAAACACAAGCAGTAAATCAAATGAAATATTATTTCAGTTTAAAATAAACATTTTAAAAATGTTTATCAAACATTTTCTGGCATATCAATGGTGTCCGCAAAGTATTCCATATATTTTTTACGGACACGCAGGCGCTTTGGTGGGGCAAGCCAGGACGGCCAGCTTCAAGCGCCATCAGGGTTGTTGTTTGTTCTGGAAATCCGGCCTCCGGCCCAACTGAGGCCACATAGATCGTAGCATTTCTCCTGAGAAAGTTGTGCATAATGCAACATGCAAGTATTATATGGCTTAGTTTATATTCCGCCATGCTGATTGGCATCGGGAATAGGCAGAACTGTCTGGCCATTATGCAGAAAGCATTCTCCACCACTCTTCTGGCTCTGGCCAGCCGGTAGTTAAAAACCCTCTGGTCCGGGGTGAGGGTCCTCATCGGGAACGGCCGCATCAGGTGATCACCCAGCCCAAATGCTTCATCAGCGACAAAGACGAATGGTAGACCAGCCATGTTGTCTTACGGAGGTGGCAAGCACAAGCCACCACTCTGGAGTCGTCCGTAGAACTCGGTCTGGACGATGACTCCACCATCCGACATCCGGCCAGTCTTTCCCACGTCTACATAGAGAAACTCATATGTCGCAGACACCGCCGCCAACATCCCTATACTATTAAACCCTTTTATAGTTCTAATAGTATGACCCTGAGTTGGGGGGTGGGACAATGTGGACGTGTTTCCCATCAATTGCCCCTCCACAGTTGGGAAAGTACCACCGCTGGGCAAATTGGGAATCCACAGTCTGCTATTCCTGTGGCGTTGAAGGAAACTGTGGAGTGAAACAAGAAAAAAATGAATTAGTACTTTTGCACATAACATTGCAAGAAGATTAGACACAAACATTCTGGCCAACATAAGTATAAAACATTTATTTTAACGACTGTTTAAAGACAAAAATATAAGTTAAATACATTTTAGGGTGGAGGGGAGATGTTTTGGACAGGTAACCCTCTCCACTTCATTGAGAGCTAAATGCATAAATAATGTGTTTTACTTTGGCCAGCCCCTCCTTAAGCCCTATACACACTATAATATTTTCTGCTGGTTTTTGTCTTCAGATTTAACAAAACCATGTAGTGCAAGGGCCTGCCTGATTGCATACAAATTGAAACTCCTGAAACTCCTTTGACCTCATATTATATGGTTTTGGTAAATCTGAAGACAAAAATCAGCAGAAAATCTGATAGTGTGTATGGGGCTTAACTTACACTATTGGCAGCCCACTGGATAGGTAAGAAGTGTCATAATACAAAAATATAAATACACACTGTACAAATTGAAGCACATTTTTACATTCTGCAATTACCTATCAAGATAATAGGAGAACAAAACTTTAAATAGTACCATTTGAAAGTATTAAGGCAGGCCCTTTCACTACATGCTTTGGTGAATCCATCCATAAATCTGACCACAAAAGAGGTAGGTATAGTGTGTATGAGTTTGGCAAAGTCAGCAGATTGGTATCGGTTGACTTAGCTGTTGGGGGGAGGGAGGGTTCCAAATGAGTTTGGGACCCCCAAAAAAAGCCTCTTGCACTCTACCTTAATTTAAGGACAAAGATTACATTTGTACACACTTTAGGGAGTGTTTAGGGTAAAGCACTACTATGGAGCTGACAAAATACATTGTTAAGTGACTAGGCTAGGTGTGTATAGGCCCAGGATAGCATGCTGGGGAGGTTAGTGAAGGCAAATATGCATGAAGGACAAAAAAGGAGCATTAAAAACTTCCAGCATGCATGCAGGACAAAGAGGACATTCACAGCATATTGCAACCATGGTAATTAGGGAATGATGAAAGAAATACAATACATTAGCAAACATTAAATACATAGAATGTGATGTTAAAGGAGAAAACTTACCTAATATAGTCCCCAGAGCCTGGGGGGAGATGCCTGTCAAGAACTTCCTACAGACTTCTCCCCATCGCCAAGTACCGCAACGTGGTGACTAGCCTCTGTTCACGAGTGATGGCTTGCCGCATGCAGGTGTCCTGCCAACAAACGGTGAAGAACGGGGTCCGTCATCCGGAGATAATTCCTGAAATCATCAGGATTAATCTCCTGGATCTCCCGCAACAAAGGCATGTGCTAGAATTGGTCAACCAATTCTTCGTCCATGAACTCCTCCCCGCCCTGTTCATGGACTGGACTTGGGTCAAAGTAAGAACCCCAACACCAAGCCTGGTACAGCACGAACTCTACGATGAGTACGTACCTGCAACATGGCTTAAAAACAGTCAGCTGTTCAGAACGAACGAACACAACGCACTGAAAATTAGAAAGAATCTGAGAAGAACAATCTGAAAATCAGAAACGAGCGGACAAAAACACACTGTTAATCAAATACGTACTATAAATAGCACGCACTGAAAACCAGATGGGAACCCACAAGCACAATAATGATCAGTAATGATCTGAAAAGCACAAGGCTGAAAAGCGTGAATCGTCTCTCACCAAACTTCTACTAACACAAGATTAGCAGAAGGAGCCCAAAGGGTGGCACACTTGGTATTGAACTTCCCTTTTCTAGTGCCGTCGTACTTGTTGTACGTCAGCGCATTCTTGGCGATCGGATATTCTGACAACATTTGTGCGACCGTGTGGTTGCAAGACAAGTTTGAGACAACATCCATCGGAAATAAATCCAGGATTTTGTTGTCGGAATGTCCGATCGCGTGTACGCGCATTAGTTGTAAGAGGACCTCTTTCAGTAAGGTCACTTGGCCAGAGTTGGGGCAGTATATGTTAGCCAGGGTAACTGTTCTATTTTTCAAGATCCCCTTCAGGAAGAGGAATCTACCCTCTGGATCAAGGACTTGGTCCGTGAGGTGGAATAATAGGATTTTTATAACAGCTTACCTGTAAAATCCTTTTCTTGGAGTACATCATGGGACACAGAGCCTTAAGTAATTACTTAATGGGTTATAGGCCATCTTCAGGTGATGGATACTGGTATACCCAATCCAGGAAGTTCACTCCCTATGTAACCCCTCCTCCTTCCAAAAGCACATCAGTTTTTGTAGCAAAGCAATATACTTAAATCCCAAAAAGAGGGGAGGGGCCTCTGTGTCCCATGATGTACTACAAGAAAGGGATTTTACAGGTAAGCTGTTATAAAAATCCTATTTTCTTTATCATACATCATGGGACACAGAGCCTTAAGTAATTACTTAATGGGATGTCCCATAGCAATGCTACTTGAGGGGAGGGAGACACAACCTGGAGGGTACCCCCAGACTTAAGGACCTATACTGCTGCCTGCAGCACACTTTGCCTAAAGGCGATATCCTCATACCTCCTTACATCCACTTGATAAAATTTGGTGAATGTATGTACCGAAGACCAAGTTGCGGCCTTACAGATCTGATCCATGGCGGCCTGGTGACGTACTGCCCAAGAAGCACTAACCGCCCTGGTAGAGTGCGCCTTAACTTCAAAAGGGGGAATCTTACCCCTTAAATTATAAGTTTGAATTATAACTTGCCGAATCCACTTAGCAACAGTGGATTTTGATGCTGCCTGTCTTTTCTTAGGACCCTCTGGCAGAATAAATAAGACATCAGTCTTACAAATCTGAGCAGTTGTCTTTAAATAGATTTTCACTGCTCTTACCACATCAAGACAATGGGGGTTATTTACTATAGGAAAATCCATTTTGCACTGCAAGTGCATTTTAGCTTGCACATGATTGGATGATAAAATCAGCAGAGCTTCCACTCATTTCAGATCTACTCCTTAGATTCAGAGCGACTGCACTTCCAAGTGCACTTTCAGTGCAAAGTGGATTTGCCTTTCGTAAATAACCCCCAATGTAGTGACTTTTCTTCCCTGGAACATGGTTTTCGGAAAAATCAATGGCAGGACAATATCTTGGTTCAGGTGAAAAACTGAAACCACTTTTGGCAAAAAGTTTGGGCGAGAGCGTAACACCACCCTGTCCTCATGAATAATCAAATATGGCTCTTTACAAGAAAGAGCAGCCAATTCCTAAACCTTCCTTGCTGAGGATATAGCAACCAAAAATACCAACTTCCTTGTCAGAAGGACTATGGGACTATGTTGTATCGGTTCAAATGGCTGTTTTTGTAACAAAACTAAGTTCAAGTCCCAAGGGTTTCAAGGGAGGTTTGACTGGCGGATTAAGCCACATCACCCCCTTGCATAAAAACCCCGGAGTAAAGAATGTGTAGCAAGCGGTTTTTGAAATAAGACCGATAAAGCTGAGACTTGGCCTTTAATAGAACTCAAGGCCAATTTCATCTCTACCCCTAATTGTAGAAAGGCAAGAATTCTGCCTATGATATATCTCCGAGGGTGCCACCCTTGGATTCACACTAGGAAACATAAGCCCTCCAGACCCTATAATAGGGATGAGCCGAACACCCCTGGGTTTGGTTCGCACCAGAACCTGTGAACGGACCGAAACATTAGAACCCTATTAGTTACAATGGACGCGAACGTTCGAAATCTAAAGTGCTAATTATAACGGCCAATATGCATGTTATTGTCATAAAACAGGTTTGGGGACCCGGGTCCTGCCCCAAGGGACATGTATCAATGCAAAAAGAAGTTTTAAAAACTGACGTTTTTTCGGGAGCAGTCATTTTAATGATGCATAAAGTGAAAAAAAAAAAAAGTGACATATTCCTTTAAATATGGTACCTGGGGGGTGTCTAAAGTATGCCTGTGAAGTGGCATGTGTTTCCTGTGTTTAGAACTGTCCCTGCAAAAAATGACATTTGTAAAGGAAAAAAAGAAGCCATTTAAAACTGCTTGCTGCTTTAATGTCATGTCTTGTCCTGGCAATATGGATGAAAATCTTTGAGAAAAATGGCATGGCTACCCCATCACCCCCCCCCCCCCCCCCCCCCCCCAGCCCATTACCAGCCCCTTTGGGTCTTGTATGGATATTAAGGGGAACCCCGCACCCAAAATAAAACCCTATACCTACAACCCTATATACTCTGAACAGCAGTATACAGGCGGTGCAAACAAGGCAGGGACTGTAGGTTTGTTTAGAATCTGTTTGTAATTTTGAACAGGTAAATTTGCCCCTGTAATATTTGTGCACCTGTTCAGAACATTTCACCTCACTTTCCGTCCCAATGACAAATGTTTTTGGAAAAGTGTGGTTTTTATTGAAACAAGGATTGGTGATAAAGCATCAGTAGAGAGGAGATACCTTTTCCCAAATTAAATCTAACAGGATAGAATTTTCCTTCCTAGGGGTAGATTTCCTCTCACTTCCTGTTTTCTCCTTCCGTTTGCAAGTAGGAGTCGTTTCTAAGTTGGATGTTTAAAAGTAGGGGCCTGCCGTATATACTCTGCAGAAATTTGCCCCATTAGATGTTGGTGTTGCCACAGGGGCAGAAAAATTGGGCCTTTGGTGGTGGTGGTGGACGGTGTTGCCACAACACTGTAAGCCCTCACAGTTACTCTTAGTGGGCACAGGAATGGGCCCTGCTGTGAATTATTAGATCAATAATTGTAATTGCATGCACCTGTTGAACAGGGGCAGAAAAATTGGGCCTTTGGTGGTGGTGGTGGACGGTGTTGCCACAACACTGTAAGCCCTCACAGTTACTCTTGGTGGGCACAGGAATGGGCCCTGGTGTGAATTATTAGATCAAGAAATGTAATTGCATGCACCTGTTGAACAGGGGCAGAAAAATTGGGCCTTTGGTGGTGGTGGTGGACGGTGTTGCCACAACACTGTAAGCCCTCACAGTTACTCTTGGTGGGCGCAGGAATGGGCCCTGCTGTTAATTATTAGATAAAGATTTGTAATTACACGCCCCTGTTAAACAGGGGCTGGAAAATTGGGCCTTTGGCACTGGTGGTGGTGCCACAACACTGCAAGCCCTCACAGTTACTCTTGGTGGCGCAGGAATGAGCCCTGCTGTGAATTATTAGATAAAGATTTGTAATTACACGCCCCTGTTAAACAGGGGCTGGAAAATTGGGCCTTAAGCACTGGTGCTGGTGCCACAACACTGCAACCCCTCACAGATACTATACTTGGAGCACAGCAATGAGACCTGTTGCAAAGCATTGCATAAAAAATTGTTATTACACGCCCCTGTTAAACAGGGGCTGAAAAATTGTGCCTTAGGCACTGGTGCTGGTGCACAACACTGCAACCCCTCACAGATACTGTACTTGGAGCACAGAAATGAGACCTGTTGGAAAGCATTGCATAAAAAATTGTAATTACAAGCCACAGAGGCTGAAAAATTGGGACTTAGCCACTGGTGGTGGCACCCAGAAACAAAAATGTTCTTCCAAGCTATCATCAGGATCATTGAGGAGGAAGAGGATAGTCAGTCAACATAACAGGACAGTCACTCAGCATAGGCAGTCTTGAAGGGATGTGATATTTCAAAATAAATTATTCTGTTATATCAGCTTCAGGTGCCTGGTAGCTGGTGGTGATCCAAGACTGATTCATCTTTATGAAGGTCAGTCGATCAACCGAGTCGGTGGACAGGCGCACGCTGTGATCGGTGACAAAGCCTCCAGCAGCACTGAATGTGCGTTCCGAAAGAACGCTGGATGCAGGACAGGACAGTAGCTCAATTGCATACTGTGCAAGCTCTGGTCAGTGATCCATCCTCAAGACCCAGTAAGCCAGAGGATTTTCGGTGGGAAAGGTGTCCAAGTCTGACCTTGCCCCTAGGTATTCCTGCACCATGTATATCAGATGCTGGCGATGGTTGCTGGAACCGATCATACCTTGGGGCTGCGGACTAAAAAATTGTCCCCCACCGCTCCTTCTGCTACTGACCGAAGCCTCAGCAACTTTTGGTCCAGGACCAGAAGTTTGTAACCTCCCAGTCTCTGGGAAAGCGTTGCACAGACCTTTCCGCAAGGCCTCCCGGAGATGTCTCATCCTCTGCTCCCTCTGCGACGGCAAGATAAGGTCCGCAACCTTACCCTTGTACCGTGGATCAAGGAGAGTGGCCAGCCAGTAATGGTCCCTCTCCTTGATCCGAAGAATACGAGGATCCTTCTGCAAGCTTTGCAGGATCAGGGAGGCCATGCAACGTAGGTTAGCTGAGGCATTCGGTCCGGAGTCTTCTGGGTCACTGAGGACGACATGATCCGCAGCCACCTCCTCCCAGCCAAGTCCACCGGTTTCTTGGGACTGTAAATCATCTCTAAAAGACTGCTGCTGCTGCTGCTGATGTGCCAGGCTCCACCTCCATGCTGACACAATCCTCCTCCTCCTCCTCCTCCTCCTTCTCATCCTCTTCCTGTGTGATGGGTGGGAGAGAAGGAACACTGTCTGGATAAAGGGGGCCTTGAGAGGCAAGGAAGTCCTCCTCTTCCTGCCTCTGTTCTGCCTCAAGTGCCCTGTCCATTATTCCACGCAGCGTATGCTCCAACAGGTGGACAAGAGGTACAGTGTCACTGATGCATGCACTGTCACTGCTCACCATCCTCGTGGCCTCCTCAAATGGTGACAGGACAGTGCATGCATCCCTGATCATGCTCCACTGGCGTGGGGAAAAAAATTCAAGCTCCCCTGACCCTGTCCTGGTGCCGTATTCGCACAGGTACTCATTGATGGCCCTCTGCTGCATGTGCAGTCGCTGCAGCATGGCCAACGTTGAGTTCCACCTGGTGGGCATGTCACATATAAGGCGGTTCTTGGGCAGGTTCAACTCCTTTTGCAGCTCAGCCAGCCGAGCACTGGCATTATATGATCAGCGGAAATGCACACAGACTTTCCTGGCCTGCCTCAGGACATCCTGTAAGCCTGGGTACCTGCCCAAGAACCGCTGCACCACCAGGTTAAGGACGTAAGCCATACAGGGCACATGGGTCAGCTGTCCCTGTCGCAGGGCGGAGAGGAGGTTGGTGCCATTGTCACAAACCACCATTCCTGGCTTAAGCTGGCGTGGCATCAACCACCTCTCGGCCTGCCCCTGCAGAGCTGCACAGGCGGAGCTCTGCGGTGTGATTTAGTTGGTGTGCTGGCCTCAAGCTGGCCCCCGGAGGGCATCCTGCCTCGTTGGAGATGTGCCGCCTCCTCCTCCTCCTCTCTCCGTTCAGGCACCCACGTGGAGTCAGTGACCTCATCATTCCCTCCCTCTTCACCACTGGAGCAAACCTGGCAGTAAGCTGCAGCTGGTGGAACATGACTGCCAGATTGCTGTCCTTGAGCATCCCTTCTCTCTGCGCTCACGCTACTGCCTTCTTCTAGCTGGGTATCATCATCGGAGCCTTCAAAACGCTGGGCATTCTCCTGGAGCATGTACCCAACACTGTGCTCAAACAGTTCGGGGGACTCCTCAGGAGGACATGGTGGGTCTAGGGAAGGGGTGCCTGATGACATTGAGTACGCGTTGACAGCTGCTTTGCCAGTACCCTGAGCCTGGATGAGAGAGGATGAGGAGGGCTTGGTCATCCACTCTACCAAGCCTTCGGCATGATGCGGCTCAACATGTCCAGCTGCCGAAAATAAGGACAAGCGTGTCCCATGGCCACGTGCTGATGACGATGCACCGCGTCCACGACCAGAGCCTGCTTGCCCTGTTTTCTTGGCTCGTGACTGTCTGCCTCTCCTTGTTGGTCTTCCAGACATTGTAATGGCCTGCAGGGAGATGGGAAAACCAGCAATTGGGTAGTGTATATTGTGCTGGAGTCACACAGCACACACACTAACTCCTGCAGATGGCTGTCTTAGATGACAACAGGGCAGAAGGGCAGATACAGGGTAAGGTGGTTTAGTGTGCTGTGCTATACTCACACAGCACACACACACTAACTCCTGCAGATGGCTGTCTTAGATGACAACAGGGCAGATACAGGGTAAGGTGGTTTAGTGTGCTGTGCTATACTCACACAGCACACACACACTAACTCCTGCAGATGGCTGTCTTAGATGACAACAGGGCAGATACAGGGTAAGGTGGTTTTGTGTGCTGTGCTATACTCGCACAGCACACACACACTAACTCCTGCAGATGGCTGTCTTAGGTGACAACAGGGCAGATACAGGGTAAGGTGGTTTAGTGTGCTGTGCTATACTCACACAGCACACACACATTAACTCCTGCAGATGGTTGTCTTAGATGACAACAGGGCAGATACAGGGTAAGGTGGTTTAGTGTGCTGTGCTATACTCACACAGCACACACACACACTAACTCCTGCAGATGGCTGTCTTAGATGACAACAGGGCAGATACAGGGTAAGGTGGTTTAGTGTGCTGTGCTATACTCACACGGCACACACACACACTAACTCCTGCAGATGGCTGGATTGGTAGAGAACAGCACTGAGAAGAACACACTATCCCTGCCTATTTTTCCTCTATCCCTACACTTTCCCCACAAGCAAAGGCTGAGAAGAATACACTATCCCTGCCTATTTTTCCTCTATCCCTACACTTTCCCCACACAGAAATGATTCACATATAGTGTGTACATGTACAGTACACTGTCACTGTTCCTCAAGCCGGAACACACTACGAGGCCACCGGCACGGCAGCCTTATATAGTGTGGGGCGTGTACTAAACCCCCTGAGCTATAATTGGCCACAGGCATCCTGTCTGTGGCCAATTATTGCTCTCCTCGCCGCTGGCTCTATGATTGGCCAAGCATGCGGGGGTCACAGTGCATGCTTGGCCAATCATCAGCCAGCAATGCACTGCGACTGGTGCAGTGCATTGTGGACTGCTCACATCACACGAATTTGATGCGAACGGCCCTCAGAGTTCTGCCTTCGACGAGCGGACGAACGGCCGATGTTCGATTCGAACATGGGTTCGAATTAAACACAGGGCCCATCCCTACCCTATAATATATAGTTCTGGAAGCTGGCTTCCTTGCATTAAATCAGGGTAGAGATAACTGTCTCGGAAAGCCCACGTTTCTTCAGAATGTGGGTTTCAATAGCCAAGCCGTTAAATTTAGAGACCGTAAGGTAGGATGGAATATAGGTCCCTGTGAGAGCAGAACTGGCTGTAGTGGGAGGGACCATGGATCACCCACTCCCAACTTATAATTTCTGCATACCATACTGGTGCTACCAGAATTACCGGCTTTCTTTCCAGCTTGATCCTGCAAAGAAGTCGAGGCAGCAATTGAATAGGGGGAAATGCATAGATCAGTGAGAACTGATCCCACGGGGTCACCAACGCATCTGGTCCGCATGCAAGTGGATCCCTTGCCCTGCACATGAAGTTGACTAACTTTGTGTTGAACCTGGATGCTAGAAGATCTATGTCCAGAGTCCCCCATCTTTGGCAAATAGTCCAAAAAAATTTGGGGTGAACAGACCATTCCCCCTGGAATAACTGCTGGCGACTCAAGTAGTCCGCCTGCTAATTCTCTACTTCCGGAATGAAGACTGCCGAAAGGCACAGAACATTCCTTTATGCCCAAGTTAGAATATGGTTCACCTCTCTCTGCGCTGAGAGACTCTTGGTACCCCCTTGGTGATTGATATAGGCCACAGCTGTGGCATTGTTGGATTAGATCCTGAGAAGACAATCCCGTAACCTGGGCATCCAATCCTTCAGAGCCAGACGCACTGTCCGAATCGCTAGGATATTGATGGGCAAGGTTGTTTCGGTTCTTGACCACTGTCCCTGGACAGTTGTCTTTTCTAGTACTGCTCCCCAGAAAGGCTGGCATCTGTCGTTACCACTTTCCAGACGACTGGTCTGAAGGATTTTCCTTTCAGCAGATTCTGGGTTAGTAACCACCAACTGAGGCTTTGGGACACTTCTGGGGACAGCCGCATTGGCAAGTCTAAAGCTTGAATTGTTTTGTTCCAAGTAGACAGAATACTGTTTTGCAACAGTCTTGAATGGAACTGGGCATAGGGAACCGCTTCGAATGAAGCCACCATCTTTCCTAGCAACCTCATGCAAAGGCGAATGGAGGGATCTTTTGGCCTGACCATCCGCACCAGCTCTCTTATGGAGTTGATCTTTGCCTGAGGCAAGAGCACCTTTTTCTGGGCTGTGTCTATGATCAGACCCAAGTACTCCAGCCTTTTTAGCGGTATTAAGGAAGATTTCTCTAGGTTGAGAATCCAACCCAAACTTTCCAGGTAACTGGTTGCAATGTGTATGCTTTGCATAGAGCCACTGACTGGTCTATTAGCAATAGATCGTCTAAGTACGCCAAGACTGTTATGCTCTGTCCCCTTAACCTGGCTAGAGGTGGGGCCAGGACTTTTGTAAACACCTGGGGTGCTGTAGCTAGCCCGAAGGGCAGGGCTACAAACTGGAAATGCTGCTGTTCCACCTTGAACCGCAGAAACCTTGGGTGAGCGGGAAATATAGGAACATGCAGATATGCATTCCTGAAGTCGATAGACGCCAGAAGTTCTCCTCCTAGGATAGAAACTACTGACCTGATCGTCTCCATTCGAAAGGAGCGGATCTTCAGGAACTGATTTAGATTTTTTAGATCTAGATTGGGTCTGGCATCTCCATTTGGTTTTGGTACCACAAAAAGATTTGAATAAAACCCCAAACTTTGCTCTTTTGTGGGGATCTGTATGATCACCCCTTGAGATATTATTAAGTCTAGTGCCTGAAACAGAGATTGTCTTTTCTCTGGATCTTTGGGAATGCTTGACCTCAGGAAACGAGAAGGTGGAAAGTCACGAAATTCCAGCTTGTACCCCAGCGTTACCATGGAGATGACCCATCTGTCCTGAATTTCTTCTTGCCAGACTTCTGAAAACTGCAGAAGTCTTCCCCCCACCTTGGTGAGGGGGGTTGCCTCTTCGTGAGGCTTTAGGATACTGCTTTGCAGGTTTCTGGCCCCAGGACTTCTTTTGAGCCTGGGTCTGACCCTGAGGTTTTTCTCTAGAGTCTGACGGAGGAGGCAGAAGCCCCTGGCGCAGGGGAAAGAGCCAGTTTAGATGAAGGGCGTTTATACTTTCTTTTGACTTGCAAAAGAGTACTTTTGCCACTAGAAACTGTTTGGATATATTTGTCCAAATCTTCCCCAAATAGCCGCTTCCCATGAAAAGGGAACCCAGTTAGGAAGTTTTTACATGGTGCTTTGGCTGACCAATTTTTTTTTAACCACAGGATTCTACGCATATGTACTAGCATAAGTGTAAGGCAGGACGCCTGGTGAATAGAATCTTTAATGGCGTCTATGGCAAAGCATAATGGTTTTGGTAGTTCAGCCAATTCCCAGGCTGGTTGTGCAGGAACCTCTTTAAGGGCCTGTCTAAATTGGTCCTTTAGGGATTGACAGATGCATATTGCAGCGACTGCAGGCTGAGTAACAGCACCTGTCAAAGAAAAAGCTGATTTTAACAGGAATTCCAACCTTTTATCTGTTGACACTGTCTATTCACACTGGAAATCACAGCGTCAACTGCTGGTACTTTCCATTTTTTGGTGAATTTCTCCTCCATGGGATAGAGAACTGAAAATCTCTTGAGGGAGAAAATGCTTATCCGGATGATCCCATTCAGCAAAAATAAGCTGTTCTAGTAATGCATGGACAGGAAACGCATGCAAAGGCTGTAAAGGTTTTAAGGAACCCAAGGAAGAAACAAGTTTTCAGGAGACTCTGTTAGGGGTAGCATGAAAGTAGAATGAACCATCTCCGTAACAGTTTGTATCAGCAATTTCTCAGATTGTGAAGCTTAAAAAGGTTCATCTACCGTTGTTTCCTCCGTAGAGGAATAATCAGTTTGTTTTTCCTCCTGATCGCAACACCTCATCCTGTGCCCACTGTTCCCCTTGCAAGGGGTCTGAAGTGGGGGAGGGGGATCTAGCATGTTTCCTATCCATTTGAATGGAGGACGCGATTAAAGCCGCTAATCTTCCTTCCAGACCCTGCAGGGTGGAGGAAAGGACATCTTCAGTCACGTATACAGGGGCTGAGATGTGAGAAGCAGTTGCACCATCAATTTGTTCTAATGGCTCACCCTGGCTTATCATAATTGGTAATTCAGGCGAGGATGACAGCTTGGAAATGCGATCTGGGGGTGAAACCTTTTGGTAGCTTTTTCGTCTTTGTTGTGTCTTTTTGTAGGCATAGGCCTAAGCACAAAAACAGAGGCACTATTAATTTTCACTTAATCGATGAACATTGTCATGGCGCTACTGCGTTTTTCGGGTATATTGAGACCCTTTGTGTTTAGAGAGTAGACCTTGAGGGATAAAGGAGCTGCACTGTAGGAGGCATGTTTAATAAAGGGGGCTGTTTGTTAATAACACCTCCTAGGTTTGGATGGGAAAGGTTTAGGGGGTGGGAGGGGATAAGAAGAAGAAAGTAGGAAAGCAGAAAAGATAAAGAAAGGGATCGAGCCCGGTTCAGAGGGCAGCTCAGATATTTATCGTAACCTAAGAGGGGCACGAAGCAGGTGTGGTACACCTAGTACCTTAATAGGGAATGGTTCAAATTCACTGGAGGTAATTCCAGTCCCGCTGAGTTACCTAAGGGGAGGTTATGGGGCGGGGGATAGGAAAAGAGCATTCCAGTTCGATTCAAGGGGGGGAGCCTGCCTCCTTGTGGTGGGGTGAGAACTCCAAAAATGGAGATATGCACTCTGCCATCTGTTGTAATGTGTTAATGCCAAGTTATTCAGGATATTGTATTAAAGTACCAGAAATTCAGTTGAGTCAAACCCAACTGAATTTAAACATATCAAAGGGACAGAAGACCCTTTGATGTGTAAATCTTATGCAAATTGTGTGTGTGTGAGGTATAGCCTTTTAACTTAGTATTTATTGATGGTAATTAGACCTTGAGGGGGTATTCATGGAAAACATTTGGTTGACCACCCCCCCCCCCCCAGTGTCAGACTAGTATTTGAGAAGACAGTCAGGCTGTCATGCAGTCTAGAAAGATGGTCTGAGAGAAGGGTCTGGAGGCACAAGTCTAGGGGAGATATCCCTTGTCATATGAACTCTGTTGGATTTTTATCATCTGCAAGAATGTTCTGTTTTAGAAGTCAATAAAGTGCTTCTCTCTGGAGAATTGGGTTTGCTGCGGAAGTACATATTAATAACTACAAACCATCTAGGAACTATATATTAGATCACTACATTGGTGCCGTTCAAGAGACCAGAAGAGCATTTTCAGGACTTAGTAACAGAAGTCGGTGATAACAATCCGTGAGTTGGACAGAAGTCTGATGGAGACCCAAGACCTGTGCTGTGACTCTAACGTCTGGTTGTGACATAAGAGAGTCTGATCTACAAAATCAAACAAGTTTGGAACCCCAGAATTATTCTCTGGAGACTGGAAACGAAGAAAAGGACTGTATCGTGTACCAGAAGACCTGAGCTGGAAGCTGAAGGAGTAATTAATGCGGTGAGTAAAATATTTCTCTTTTTAAATTATTAATAATATAGTCAAAATGCTTACTCAGTGTGAAGCTAGTGTCAATTCTGATAAAGTTAACAGATGGGTGTTAAAATGTATTAAGCGTCATGGCGGTCCTTATGAAGTTCCAGAAAAATATAAGCAGACATGGACTATGATGAATGAATTTTTAGAGAAAACTGTTTTTGATAGCAAAATTTCAGAAAGTAAAAGAAAAGGTTGTATTGTACAGGGCTTGTTATCTTGCTGTTTAACAATGGAAAGTTCTTTGAAAGATAAGGTTGAGGAAATTACCCAGTTACAGAGTGCAGTTGATAATAGCAACAAGGTTTGTCAGAGGTTACAAAACCAATCAGAATCTGAGACTGTAAATTTAAAATTGCATGCAAAAACCATTGGGGAAGCTCTGCTTGAGAAGTCTAAACGTTGTGATGAATTATCAGAGGAAAATGAAAGATTGAAATTAAGAATTATGGAATTAGAGAAGAGATCTCAGGAATGCAGATATGCATCGAATCTGCAGCAAAATACAAATACAAACATTCTATCAAATGAAACAGAACCTCATATTAAATCTGATAATTCATTGCCAGCTGCACCCACTGTGACCACCACAGTTTATAACAATAATAATAATACAGGTGAAGTTAAGCTTGTAATGAAGCCTTTGAAACCAAAAGAATTAGATGCAATTCTTAAAGAAATAGGAATGATTCCCTGCCATGATTTAAACAGATTTTTAAAATGGTTTTGTGACTTGCAGAATGTCAGAGATATGTACAATCTCAACCCATCTGATTTAGAACGAGTTATGCAGCATTCTATAGGAAGTAGTCTTTGGATGAGAATTAAGCAGATCTGTACTCAGCCAATGAGGACAAGGGACATATTAATGGAATTATTATGTGTTTTGTATGGTGTACGTTCTGATGTTACTGTTCATGGGAAGATCAAACAAATGCAAAGTGAATCTCCCTACGAACTGTCACACAGGATAAAAGCTATTATGGAAATATTGGTCAGCAATAATCTTGCATTTGAGCATGGTGGCTTGTTACATATGAGTATATTTCTACATGCTTTGCATGAAGATATCAGACAAAATATTTTACTAGTTACCCCAAATCCTCATGATTTAAAAGACGTATTGTTGAAAGCAGACAATTTATGGAGAAAGTCAAATGAGCAAGCTGTCAAGATTGATTTAGCCACATTGTTTAGGACAAATACTGAACATATAGATCAAAAGATAATGTCTTATGATAACTGTGACAGACCTAGCCGGGACACAGGCTGTTGGAGGGGACTGAAGGCGAGCCTATTACCTTGCGATTATGGGCCCTGGCATTTGGGGGAACAGTGCTCTTTGAGCTGCAAGCCTGGGATCCCTGAGCTGGTGGTACTTGGATTCAGGTCCATGCTGGCCCCCCAATACACATAGAATCTGTATGTGTATTTGGCATATTAGCAAGAGACGCTAATGTCATGACTCATGAACTCCAGCCACCTGTCTGTTGTGTTAATGCATATAGTCTGGCTTGTAAGAGTATTTCACCTATTGTTGTATGTGCTAATTAACCCTGCAATTGAATGAAGGAGTCCAGTGTTGATTAAGATAATTAGCTCATGCTAATTAGGTAAAGCTGTAGTCATCTGGCTGTATATATGTGTGACATTTCAAATAAAGAGTAATTCCTGATGTAGCCTACACTGGTGTTGTCTGGTGACTGGGTGAGCTAATGGGTATTTTCTTCCCAGAAGCACCTATAGGACTTGTAGTGTGTTAGTCCCATCACACAGAGCTCCTATATTTTGTTCCCAGAAGCACCTATAGGACTTGTAGTGTGTTAGTCCCATCACACAGAGCTCCTATATTTTGTTCCCAGAAGCACCTATAGGACTTGTAGTGTGTTAGTCCCATCACACAGAGCTCCTATATTTTGTTCCCAGAAGCACCTATAGGACTTGTAGTGTGTTAGTCCCATCACACAGAGCTCCTATATTTTGTTCCCAGAAGCACCTATAGGACTTGTAGTGTGTTAGTCCCATCACACAGAGCTATATTTTCTTCCCAGAAGCACCTATAGGACTTGTAGTGTGTTAGTCCCATCACACAGAGCTATAATTTGTTCCCAGAAGCACCTATAGGACGTGTAGTGTGTTAGTCCCATCACACAGAGCTCCTATATTTTTCCAGAAGCACCTATAGGACTTGTAGTGTGTTAGTCCCATCACACAGACCTCCTATATTTTCTTCCCAGAAGCACCTATAGGACTTGTAGTGTGTTAGTCCCATCACACAGAGCTCCTATATTTTCTTCCCAGAAGCACCTATAGGACTTGTAGTGTGTTAGTCCCATCACACAGAGCTCCTATATTTTGTTCCCAGAAGCACCTATAGGACTTGTAGTGTGTTAGTCCCATCACACAGAGCTCCTATATTTTCTTCCCAGAAGCACCTATAGGACTTGTAGTGTGTTAGTCCCATCACACAGAGCTCCTATATTTTGTTCCCAGAAGAAGCACCTATAGGACTTGTAGTGTGTTAGTCCCATCACACAGAGCTATATTTTGTTCCCAGAAGCACCTATAGGACTTGTAGTGTGTTAGTCCCATCACACAGAGCTCCTATATTTTCTTCCCAGAAGCACCTATAGGACTTGTAGTGTGTTAGTCCCATCACACAGAGCTCCTATATTTTGTTCCCAGAAGCACCTATAGGACTTGTAGTGTGTTAGTCCCATCACACAGCTCCTATATTTTCTTCCCAGAAGCACCTATAGGACTTGTAGTGTGTTAGTCCCATCACACAGAGCTCCTATATTTTCTTCCCAGAAGCACCTATAGGACTTGTAGTGTGTTAGTCCCATCACACAGAGCTCCTATTTTTTTCCCAGAAGCACCTATAGGACTTGTAGTGTGTTAGTCCCATCACACAGAGCTCCTATATTTTCTTCCCAGAAGCACCTATAGGACTGTAGTGTGTTAGTCCCATCACACAGAGCTATATTTTCTTCCCAGAAGCACCTATAGGACTTGTAGTGTGTTAGTCCCCCATCACACAGAGCTCCTATATTTTGTTCCCAGAAGCACCTATAGGACTTGTAGTGTGTTAGTCCCATCACACAGAGCTATATTTCTTCCCAGAAGCACCTATAGGACTTGTAGTGTGTTAGTCCCATCACACAGAGCTCCTATATATTTGTTCCCAGAAGCACCTATAGACTTGTAGTGTGTTAGTCCCATCACACAGAGCTATATTTTGTTCCCAGAAGCACCTATAGGACTTGTAGTGTGTTAGTCCCATCACACAGAGCTCCTATATTTTGTTCCCAGAAGCACCTATAGGACCTGTAGTGTGTTAGTCCCATCACACAGAGCTCCTATATTTTGTTCCCAGAAGCACCTATAGGACTTGTAGTGTGTTAGTCCCATCACACAGAGCTCCTATATTTTGTTCCCAGAAGCACCTATAGGACTTGTAGTGTGTTAGTCCCATCACACAGAGCTCCTATATTTTCTTCCCAGAAGCACCTATAGGACTTGTAGTGTGTGTTAGTCCCATCACACAGAGCTCCTATATTTTTGTTCCCAGAAGCACCTATAGGACTTGTAGTGTGTTAGTCCCATCACACAGAGCTCCTATATTTTCTTTCCCAGAAGCACCTATAGGACTTGTAGTGTGTTAGTCCCATCACACAGAGCTATATTTTCTTCCCAGATGCACCTATAGGACTTGTAGTGTGTTAGTCCCATCACACAGAGCTCCTATATTTTGTTCCCAGAAGCACCTATAGGACTTGTAGAGTGTTAGTCCCATCACACAGAGCTATATTTTGTGCCCAGAAGCACCTATAGGACTTGTAGTGTGTTAGTCCCATCACACAGAGCTTCCTATATTTTCTTCCCAGAAGCACCTTTAGGACTATAGGACTTGTAGTGTGTTAGTCCCATCACACAGAGCTCCTATATTTTGTTCCCAGAAGCACCTATAGGACTTGTAGTGTGTTAGTCCCATCACACAGAGCTCCTATATTTTCTTCCCAGAAGCACCTATAGGACTTGTAGTGTGTTAGTCCCATCACACAGAGCTCCTATATTTTCTTCCCAGAAGCACCTATAGGACTTGTAGTGTGTTAGTCCCATCACACAGAGCTCCTATATTTTGTTCCCAGAAGCACCTATAGGACTTGTAGTGTGTTAGTCCCATCACACAGAGCTATATTTTCTTCCCAGAAGCACCTATAGGACTTGTAGTGTGTTAGTCCCATCACACAGAGCTCCTATATTTTCTTCCCAGAAGCACCTATAGGACTTGTAGTGTGTTAGTCCCATCACACAGAGCTCCTATATTTTGTTCCCAGAAGCACCTATAGGACTTGTAGTGTGTTAGTCCCATCACACAGAGCTCCTATATTTTGTTCCCAGAAGCACCTATAGGACTTGTAGTGTGTTAGTCCCATCACACAGAGCTATATTTTCTTCCCAGAAGCACCTATAGGACTTGTAGTGTGTTAGTCCCATCACACAGAGCTCCTATATTTTGTTCCCAGAAGCACCTATAGGACTTGTAGTGTGTTAGTCCCATCACACAGAGCTCCTATATTTTCTTCCCAGAAGCACCTATAGGACTTGTAGTGTGTTAGTCCCATCACACAGAGCTCCTATATTTTGTTCCCAGAAGCACCTATAGGACTTGTAGTGTGTTAGTCCCATCACACAGAGCTATATTTTCTTCCCAGAAGCACCTATAGGACTTGTAGTGTGTTAGTCCCATCACACAGAGCTCCTATATTTTGTTCCCAGAAGCACCTATAGGACTTGTAGTGTGTTAGTCCCATCACACAGAGCTCCTATATTTTCTTCCCAGAAGCACCTATAGGACTTGTAGTGTGTTAGTCCCATCACACAGAGCTCCTATATTTTGTTCCCAGAAGCACCTTTAGGACTTGTAGTGTGTTAGTCCCATCACACAGAGCTATATTTTGTTCCCAGAAGCACCTATAGGACTTGTAGTGTGTTAGTCCCATCACACATATATTTTGTTCCCAGAAGCACCTATAGGACTTGTTGTGTTAGTCCCATCACTCAGAGCTATATTTTGTTCCCCAGAAGCACCTATAGGACTTGTAGTGTGTTAGTCCCATCACACAGAGCTCCTATATTTTGTTCCCAGAAGCACCTATAGGACTTGTAGTGTGTTAGTCCCATCACACAGAGCTCCTATATTTTCTTCCCAGAAGCACCTATAGGACTTGTAGTGTGTTAGTCCCATCACACAGAGCTCCTATATTTTGTTCCCAGAAGCACCTATAGGACTTGTAGTGTGTTAGTCCCATCACACAGAGCTCCTATATTTTCTTCCCAGACGCACCTATAGGACTTGTAGTGTGTTAGTCCCATCACACAGAGCTATATTTTCTTCCCAGAAGCACCTATAGGACTTGTAGTGTGTTAGTCCCATCACACAGAGCTATATTTTCTTCCCAGAAGCACCTATAGGACTTGTAGTGTGTTAGTCCCATCACACAGAGCTCCTATATTTTCTTCCCAGAAGCACCTATAGGACTTGTAGTGTGTTAGTCCCATCACACAGAGCTCCTATATATTTTGTTCCCAGAAGCACCTATAGGACTTGTAGTGTGTTAGTCCCATCACACAGAGCTATATTTTCTTCCCAGAAGCACCTATAGGACTTGTAGTGTGTTAGTCCCATCACACAGAGCTCCTATATTTTCTTCCCAGAAGCACCTATAGGACTTGTAGTGTGTTAGTCCCATCACACAGAGCTCCTATATTTTGTTCCCAGAAGCACCTATAGGACTTGTAGTGTGTTAGTCCCATCACACAGAGCTCCTATATTTTCTTCCCAGAAGCACCTATAGGACTTGTAGTGTGTTAGTCCCATCACACAGAGCTCCTATATTTTGTTCTAAGAAGCACCCACAGGACTTGTAGTGTGTTAGTCCCATCACACAGAGCTCCTATATTTTCTTCCCAGAAGCACCTATAGGACTTGTAGTGTGTTAGTCCCATCACACAGAGCTCCTATATTTTGTTCCCAGAAGCACCTATAGGACTTGTAGTGTGTTAGTCCCATCACACAGAGCTCCTATATTTTGTTCCCAGAAGCACCTATAGGACTTGTAGTGTGTTAGTCCCATCACACAGAGCTCCTATATTTTGTTCCCAGAAGCACCTATAGGACTTGTAGTGTGTTAGTCCCATCACACAGAGCTCCTATATTTTCTTCCCAGAAGCACCTATAGGACTTGTAGTGTGTTAGTCCCATCACACAGAGCTCCTATATTTTCTTCCCAGAAGCACCTATAGGACTTGTAGTGTGTTAGTCCCATCACACAGAGCTATATTTTGTTCCCAGAAGCACCTATAGGACTTGTAGTGTGTTAGTCCCATCACACAGAGCTCCTATATTTTGTTCCCAGAAGCACCTATAGGACCTGTAGTGTGTTAGTCCCATCACACAGAGCTCCTATATTTTGTTCCCAGAAGCACCTATAGGACTTGTAGTGTGTTAGTCCCATCACACAGAGCTATATTTTGTTCCCAGAAGCACCTATAGGACTTGTAGTGTGTTAGTCCCATCACACAGAGCTCCTATATTTTGTTCCCAGAAGCACCTATAGGACTTGTAGTGTGTTAGTCCCATCACACAGAGCTCCTATATTTTGTTCCCAGAAGCACCTATAGGACTTGTAGTGTGTTAGTCCCATCACATAGAGCTCCTATATTTTGTTCCCAGAAGCACCTATAGGACTTGTAGTGTGTTAGTCCCATCACACAGAGCTATATTTTCTTCCCAGAAGCACCTATAGGACTTGTAGTGTGTTAGTCCCATCACACAGAGCTCCTATATTTTGTTCCCAGAAGCACCTATAGGACTTGTAGTGTGTTAGTCCCATCACACAGAGCTATATTTTCTTCCCAGAAGCACCTATAGGACTTGTAGTGTGTTAGTCCCATCACACAGAGCTCCTATATTTTGTTCCCAGATGCACCTTTAGGACTTGTAGTGTGTTAGTCCCATCACACAGAGCTATATTTTGTTCCCAGAAGCACCTATAGGACTTGTAGTGTGTTAGTCCCATCACACAGAGCTCCTATATTTTGTTCCCAGAAGCACCTATAGGACTTGTAGTGTGTTAGTCCCATCACACAGAGCTATATATTTTCTTCCCAGAAGCACCTATAGGACTTGTAGTGTGTTAGTCCCATCACACAGAGCTATATTTTCTTCCCAGAAGCACCTATAGGACTTGTAGTGTGTTAGTCCCATCACACAGAGCTATATTTTCTTCCCAGAAGCACCTATAGGACTTGTAGTGTGTTAGTCCCATCACACAGAGCTATATTTTTCTTCCCAGAAGCACCTATAGGACTTGTAGTGTGTTAGTCCCATCACACAGAGCTCCTATATTTTGTTCCCAGAAGCACCTATAGGACTTGTAGTGTGTTAGTCCCATCACACAGAGCTATATTTTCTTCCCAGAAGCACCTATAGGACTTGTAGTGTGTTAGTCCCATCACACAGAGCTCCTATATTTTGTTCCCAGAAGCACCTATAGGACTTGTAGTGTGTTAGTCCCATCACACAGAGCTCCTATATTTTGTTCCCAGAAGCACCTATAGGACTTGTAGTGTGTTAGTCCCATCACACAGAGCTCCTATATTTTGTTCCCAGAAGCACCTATAGGACTTGTAGTGTGTTAGTCCCATCACACAGAGCTATATTTTCTTCCCAGAAGCACCTATAGGACTTGTAGTGTGTTAGTCCCATCACACAGAGCTCCTATATTTTGTTCCCAGAAGCACCTATAGGACTTGTAGTGTGTTAGTCCCATCACACAGAGCTATATTTTCTTCCCAGAAGCACCTATAGGACTTGTAGTGTGTTAGTCCCATCACACAGAGCTCCTATATTTTGTTCCCAGAAGCACCTTTAGGACTTGTAGTGTGTTAGTCCCATCACACAGAGCTATATTTTGTTCCCAGAAGCACCTATAGGACTTGTAGTGTGTTAGTCCCATCACACAGAGCTCCTATATTTTGTTCCCAGAAGCACCTTTAGGACTTGTAGTGTGTTAGTCCCATCACACAGAGCTATATTTTGTTCCCAGAAGCACCTATAGGACTTGTAGTGTGTTAGTCCCATCACACAGAGCTCCTATATTTTCTTCCCAGAAGCACCTATAGGACGTGTAGTGTGTTAGTCCCATCACACAGAGCTCCTATATTTTGTTCCCAGAAGCACCTATAGGACTTGTAGTGTGTTAGTCCCATCACACAGAGCTATATTTTCTTCCCAGAAGCACCTATAGGACTTGTAGTGTGTTAGTCCCATCACACAGAGCTATATTTTCTTCCCAGACGCACCTATAGGACTTGTAGTGTGTTAGTCCCATCACACAGAGCTATATTTTCTTCCCAGAAGCACCTATAGGACTTGTAGTGTGTTAGTCCCATCACACAGAGCTCCTATATTTTCTTCCCAGAAGCACCTATAGGACTTGTAGTGTGTTAGTCCCATCACACAGAGCTCCTATATTTTTGTTCCCAGAAGCACCTTTAGGACTTGTAGTGTGTTAGTCCCATCACACAGAGCTATATTTTCTTCCCAGAAGCACCTATAGGACTTGTAGTGTGTTAGTCCCATCACACAGAGCTATATTTTCTTCCCAGAAGCACCTATAGGACTTGTAGTGTGTTAGTCCCATCACACAGAGCTCCTATATTTTGTTCCCAGAAGCACCTATAGGACTTGTAGTGTGTTAGTCCCATCACACAGAGCTATATTTTCTTCCCAGAAGCACCTATAGGACTTGTAGTGTGTTAGTCCCATCACACAGAGCTCCTATATTTTGTTCCCAGAAGCACCTATAGGACTTGTAGTGTGTTAGTCCCATCACACAGAGCTATATTTTCTTCCCAGAAGCACCTATAGGACTTGTAGTGTGTTAGTCCCATCACACAGAGCTCCTATATTTTCTTCCCAGAAGCACCCATAGGACTTGTAGTGTGTTAGTCCCATCACACAGAGCTCCTATATTTTCTTCCCAGAAGCACCTATAGGACTTGTAGTGTGTTAGTCCCATCACACAGAGCTCCTATATTTTCTTCTAAGAAGCACCCACAGGACTTGTAGTGTGTTAGTCCCATCACACAGAGCTCCTATATTTTTTTCCCAGAAGCACCTATAGGACTTGTAGTGTGTTAGTCCCATCACACAGAGCTCCTATATTTTGTTCCCAGAAGCACCTATAGGACTTGTAGTGTGTTAGTCCCATCACACAGAGCTATATTTTGTTCCCAGAAGCACCTATAGGACTTGTAGTGTGTTAGTCCCATCACACAGAGCTCCTATATTTTGTTCCCAGAAGCACCTATAGGACTTGTAGTGTGTTAGTCCCATCACACAGAGCTCCTATATTTTCTTCCCAGAAGCACCCATAGGACTTGTAGTGTGTTAGTCCCATCACACAGAGCTCCTATATTTTGTTCCCAGAAGCACCTATAGGACTTGTAGTGTGTTAGTCCCATCACACAGAGCTATATTTTGTTCCCAGAAGCACCTATAGGACTTGTAGTGTGTTAGTCCCATCACACAGAGCTCCTATATTTTGTTCCCAGAAGCACCTATAGGACTTGTAGTGTGTTAGTCCCATCACACAGAGCTATATTTTCTTCCCAGAAGCACCTATAGGACTTGTAGTGTGTTAGTCCCATCACACAGAGCTCCTATATTTTGTTCCCAGAAGCACCTATAGGACTTGTAGTGTGTTAGTCCCATCACACAGAGCTCCTATATTTTGTTCCCAGAAGCACCTATAGGACTTGTAGTGTGTTAGTCCCATCACATAGAGCTCCTATATTTTGTTCCCAGAAGCACCTATAGGACTTGTAGTGTGTTAGTCCCATCACACAGAGCTCCTATATTTTCTTCCCAGAAGCACCTATAGGACTTGTAGTGTGTTAGTCCCATCACACAGAGCTCCTATATTTTGTTCCCAGAAGCACCTATAGGACTTGTAGTGTGTTAGTCCCATCACATAGAGCTCCTATATTTTGTTCCCAGAAGCACCTATAGGACTTGTAGTGTGTTAGTCCCATCACACAGAGCTATATTTTCTTCCCAGAAGCACCTATAGGACTTGTAGTGTGTTAGTCCCATCACACAGAGCTCCTATATTTTATTCCCAGAAGCACCTATAGGACTTGTAGTGTGTTAGTCCCATCACACAGAGCTATATTTTCTTCCCAGAAGCACCTATAGGACTTGTAGTGTGTTAGTCCCATCACACAGAGCTCCTATATTTTGTTCCCAGATGCACCTTTAGGACTTGTAGTGTGTTAGTCCCATCACACAGAGCTCCTATATTTTGTTCCCAGAAGCACCTATAGGACTTGTAGTGTGTTAGTCCCATCACACAGAGCTCCTATATTTTGTTCCCAGAAGCACCTTTAGGACTTGTAGTGTGTTAGTCCCATCACACAGAGCTATATTTTGTTCCCAGAAGCACCTATAGGACTTGTAGTGTGTTAGTCCCATCACACAGAGCTCCTATATTTTCTTCCCAGAAGCACCTATAGGACTTGTAGTGTGTTAGTCCCATCACACAGAGCTCCTATATTTTGTTCCCAGAAGCACCTATAGGACTTGTAGTGTGTTAGTCCCATCACACAGAGCTATATTTTCTTCCCAGAAGCACCTATAGGACTTGTAGTGTGTTAGTCCCATCACACAGAGCTATATTTTCTTCCCAGAAGCACCTATAGGACTTGTAGTGTGTTAATCCCATCACACAGAGCTCCTATATTTTGTTCCCAGAAGCACCTATAGGACTTGTAGTGTGTTAGTCCCATCACACAGAGCTATATTTTCTTCCCAGAAGCACCTATAGGACTTGTAGTGTGTTAGTCCCATCACACAGAGCTCCTATATTTTCTTCCCAGAAGCACCTATAGGACTTGTAGTGTGTTAGTCCCATCACACAGAGTTCCTATATTTTCTTCCCAGAAGCACCCATAGGACTTGTAGTGTGTTAGTCCCATCACACAGAGCTCCTATATTTTCTTCCCAGAAGCACCCATAGGACTTGTAGTGTGTTAGTCCCATCACACAGAGCTCCTATATTTTCTTCTAAGCAGCACCCACAGGACTTGTAGTGTGTTAGTCCCATCACACAGAGCTCCTATATTTTCTTCCCAGAAGCACCCATAGGACTTGTAGTGTGTTAGTCCCATCACACAGAGCTCCTATATTTTGTTCCCAGAAGCACCTATAGGACTTGTAGTGTGTTAGTCCCATCACACAGAGCTATATTTTGTTCCCAGAAGCACCTATAGGACTTGTAGTGTGTTAGTCCCATCACACAGAGCTCCTATACTTTGTTCCCAGAAGCACCTATAGGACCTGTAGTGTGTTAGTCCCATCACACAGAGCTCCTATATTTTGTTCCCAGAAGCACCTATAGGACTTGTAGTGTGTTAGTCCCATCAAACAGAGCTATATTTTCTTCCCAGAAGCACCTATAGGACTTGTAGTGTGTTAGTCCCATCACACAGAGCTCCTATATTTTGTTCCCAGAAGCACCTATAGGACTTGTAGTGTGTTAGTCCCATCACACAGAGCTATATATTTTCTTCCCAGAAGCACCTATAGGACTTGTAGTGTGTTAGTCCCATCACACAGAGCTCCTATATTTTGTTCCCAGAAGCACCTATAGGACTTGTAGTGTGTTAATCCCATCACACAGAGCTATATTTTCTTCCCAGAAGCACCTATAGGACTTGTAGTGTGTTAGTCCCATCACACAGAGCTCCTATATTTTGTTCCCAGAAGCACCTTTAGGACTTGTAGTGTGTTAGTCCCATCACACAGAGCTATATTTTGTGCCCAGAAGCACCTATAGGACTTGTAGTGTGTTAGTCCCATCACACAGAGCTCCTATATTTTGTTCCCAGAAGCACCTTTAGGACTTGTAGTGTGTTAGTCCCATCACACAGAGCTATATTTTGTTCCCAGAAGCACCTATAGGACTTGTAGTGTGTTAGTCCCATCACACAGAGCTCCTATATTTTGTTCCCAGAAGCACCTATAGGACTTGTAGTGTGTTAGTCCCATCACACAGAGCTCCTATATTTTGTTCCCAGAAGCACCTATAGGACTTGTAGTGTGTTAGTCCCATCACACAGAGCTATATTTTCTTCCCAGAAGCACCTATAGGACTTGTAGTGTGTTAGTCCCATCACACAGAGCTATATTTTCTTCCCAGAAGCACCTATAGGACTTGTAGTGTGTTAGTCCCATCACACAGAGCTCCTATATTTTCTTCCCAGAAGCACCTATAGGACTTGTAGTGTGTTAGTCCCATCACACAGAGCTATATTTTCTTCCCAGAAGCACCTATAGGACTTGTAGTGTGTTAGTCCCATCACACAGAGCTCCTATATTTTGTTCCCAGAAGCACCTATAGGACTTGTAGTGTGTTAGTCCCATCACACAGAGCTCCTATATTTTGTTCCCAGAAGCACCTATAGGACTTGTAGTGTGTTAGTCCCATCACACAGAGCTATATTTTCTTCCCAGAAGCACCTATAGGACTTGTAGTGTGTTAGTCCCATCACACAGAGCTATATTTTCTTCCCAGAAGCACCTATAGGACTTGTAGTGTGTTAATCCCATCACACAGAGCTCCTATATTTTGTTCCCAGAAGCACCTATAGGACTTGTAGTGTGTTAGTCCCGTCACACAGAGATATATTTTCTTCCCAGAAGCACCTATAGGACTTGTAGTGTATTAGTCCCATCACACAGAGCTCCTATATTTTGTTCCCAGAAGCACCTATAGGACTTGTAGTGTGTTAGTCCCATCACACAGAGCTATATTTTCTTCCCAGAAGCACCTATAGGACTTGTAGTGTGTTAGTCCCATCACACAGAGCTCCTATATTTTCTTCCCAGAAGCACCCATAAGACTTGTAGTGTGTTAGTCCCATCACACAGAGTTCCTATATTTTCTTCCCAGAAGCACCCTATAGGACTTGTAGTGTGTTAGTCCCATCACACAGAGCTCCTATATTTTCTTCCCAGAAGAACCCATAGGACTTGTAGTGTGTTAGTCGCATCACACAGAGCTCCTATATTTTCTTCTAAGCAGCACCCATAGGACTTCTAGTGTGTTAGTCCCATCACACAGAGCTCCTATATTTTCTTTCCCAGAAGCACCCATAGGACTTGTAGTGTGTTAGTCCCATCACACAGAGCTCCTATATTTTGTTCCCAGAAGCACCTATAGGACTTGTAGTGTGTTAGTCCCATCACACAGAGCTATATTTTGTTCCCAGAAGCACCTATAGGACTTGTAGTGTGTTAGTCCCATCACACAGAGCTCCTATATTTTGTTCCCAGAAGCACCTATAGGACTTGTAGTGTGTTAGTCCCATCACACAGAGCTATATTTTCTTCCCAGAAGCACCTATAGGACTTGTAGTGTGTTAGTCCCATCACACAGAGCTCCTATATTTTGTTCCCAGATGCACCTTTAGGACTTGTAGTGTGTTAGTCCCATCACACAGAGCTATATTTTGTTCCCAGAAGCACCTATAGGACTTGTAGTGTGTTAGTCCCATCACACAGAGCTCCTATATTTTGTTCCCAGAAGCACCTTTAGGACTTGTAGTGTGTTAGTCCCATCACACAGAGCTATATTTTGTTCCCAGAAGCACCTATAGGACTTGTAGTGTGTTAGTCCCATCACACAGAGCTCCTATATTTTCTTCCCAGAAGCACCTATAGGACTTGTAGTGTGTTAGTCCCATCACACAGAGCTCCTATATTTTGTTCCCAGAAGCACCTATAGGACTTGTAGTGTGTTAGTCCCATCACACAGAGCTATATTTTCTTCCCAGAAGCACCTATAGGACTTGTAGTGTGTTAGTCCCATCACACAGAGCTATATTTTCTTCCCAGAAGCACCTATAGGACTTGTAGTGTGTTAATCCCATCACACAGAGCTCCTATATTTTGTTCCCAGAAGCACCTATAGGACTTGTAGTGTGTTAGTCCCATCACACAGAGCTATATTTTCTTCCCAGAAGCACCTATAGGACTTGTAGTGTGTTAGTCCCATCACACAGAGCTCCTATATTTTCTTCCCAGAAGCACCTATAGGACTTGTAGTGTGTTAGTCCCATCACACAGAGTTCCTATATTTTCTTCCCAGAAGCACCCATAGGACTTGTAGTGTGTTAGTCCCATCACACAGAGCTCCTATATTTTCTTCCCAGAAGCACCCATAGGACTTGTAGTGTGTTAGTCCCATCACACAGAGCTCCTATATTTTCTTCTAAGAAGCACCCACAGGACTTGTAGTGTGTTAGTCCCATCACACAGAGCTCCTATATTTTCTCCCAGAAGCACCCATAGGACTTGTAGTGTGTTAGTCCCATCACACAGAGCTCCTATATTTTGTTCCCAGAAGCACCTATAGGACTTGTAGTGTGTTAGTCCCATCACACAGAGCTATATTTTGTTCCCAGAAGCACCTATAGGACTTGTAGTGTGTTAGTCCCATCACACAGAGCTCCTATATTTTGTTCCCAGAAGCACCTATAGGACCTGTAGTGTGTTAGTCCCATCACACAGAGCTCCTATATTTTGTTCCCAGAAGCACCTATAGGACTTGTAGTGTGTTAGTCCCATCAAACAGAGCTATATTTTCTTCCCAGAAGCACCTATAGGACTTGTAGTGTGTTAGTCCCATCACACAGAGCTCCTATATTTTGTTCCCAGAAGCACCTATAGGACTTGTAGTGTGTTAGTCCCATCACACAGAGCTATATTTTCTTCCCAGAAGCACCTATAGGACTTGTAGTGTGTTAGTCCCATCACACAGAGCTCCTATATTTTGTTCCCAGAAGCACCTATAGGACTTGTAGTGTGTTAATCCCATCACACAGAGCTATATTTTCTTCCCAGAAGCACCTATAGGACTTGTAGTGTGTTAGTCCCATCACACAGAGCTCCTATATTTTGTTCCCAGAAGCACCTTTAGGACTTGTAGTGTGTTAGTCCCATCACACAGAGCTATATTTTGTGCCCAGAAGCACCTATAGGACTTGTAGTGTGTTAGTCCCATCACACAGAGCTCCTATATTTTGTTCCCAGAAGCACCTTTAGGACTTGTAGTGTGTTAGTCCCATCACACAGAGCTATATTTTGTTCCCAGAAGCACCTATAGGACTTGTAGTGTGTTAGTCCCATCACACAGAGCTCCTATATTTTGTTCCCAGAAGCACCTATAGGACTTGTAGTGTGTTAGTCCCATCACACAGAGCTCCTATATTTTGTTCCCAGAAGCACCTATAGGACTTGTAGTGTGTTAGTCCCATCACACAGAGCTATATTTTCTTCCCAGAAGCACCTATAGGACTTGTAGTGTGTTAGTCCCATCACACAGAGCTATATTTTCTTCCCAGAAGCACCTATAGGACTTGTAGTGTGTTAGTCCCATCACACAGAGCTCCTATATTTTCTTCCCAGAAGCACCTATAGGACTTGTAGTGTGTTAGTCCCATCACACAGAGCTATATTTTCTTCCCAGAAGCACCTATAGGACTTGTAGTGTGTTAGTCCCATCACACAGAGCTCCTATATTTTGTTCCCAGAAGCACCTATAGGACTTGTAGTGTGTTAGTCCCATCACACAGAGCTATATTTTCTTCCCAGAAGCACCTATAGGACTTGTAGTGTGTTAGTCCCATCACACAGAGCTCCTATATTTTGTTCCCAGAAGCACCTATAGGACTTGTAGTGTGTTAGTCCCATCACACAGAGCTCCTATATTTTGTTCCCAGAAGCACCTATAGGACTTGTAGTGTGTTAGTCCCATCACACAGAGCTCCTATATTTTGTTCCCAGAAGCACCTATAGGACTTGTAGTGTGTTAGTCCCATCACACAGAGCTATATTTTCTTCCCAGAAGCACCTATAGGACTTGTAGTGTGTTAGTCCCATCACACAGAGCTCCTATATTTTGTTCCCAGAAGCACCTATAGGACTTGTAGTGTGTTAGTCCCATCACACAGAGCTATATTTTCTTCCCAGAAGCACCTATAGGACTTGTAGTGTGTTAGTCCCATCACACAGAGCTCCTATATTTTGTTCCCAGAAGCACCTTTAGGACTTGTAGTGTGTTAGTCCCATCACACAGAGCTATATTTTGTTCCCAGAAGCACCTATAGGACTTGTAGTGTGTTAGTCCCATCACACAGAGCTCCTATATTTTGTTCCCAGAAGCACCTTTAGGACTTGTAGTGTGTTAGTCCCATCACACAGAGCTATATTTTGTTCCCAGAAGCACCTATAGGACTTGTAGTGTGTTAGTCCCATCACACAGAGCTCCTATATTTTCTTCCCAGAAGCACCTATAGGACGTGTAGTGTGTTAGTCCCATCACACAGAGCTCCTATATTTTGTTCCCAGAAGCACCTATAGGACTTGTAGTGTGTTAGTCCCATCACACAGAGCTATATTTTCTTCCCAGAAGCACCTATAGGACTTGTAGTGTGTTAGTCCCATCACACAGAGCTATATTTTCTTCCCAGACGCACCTATAGGACTTGTAGTGTGTTAGTCCCATCACACAGAGCTATATTTTCTTCCCAGAAGCACCTATAGGACTTGTAGTGTGTTAGTCCCATCACACAGAGCTCCTATATTTTCTTCCCAGAAGCACCCATAGGACTTGTAGTGTGTTAGTCCCATCACACAGAGCTCCTATATTTTCTTCCCAGAAGCACCTTTAGGACTTGTAGTGTGTTAGTCCCATCACACAGAGCTATATATTTTCTTCCCAGAAGCACCTATAGGACTTGTAGTGTGTTAGTCCCATCACACAGAGCTATATTTTCTTCCCAGAAGCACCTATAGGACTTGTAGTGTGTTAGTCCCATCACACAGAGCTCCTATATTTTGTTCCCAGAAGCACCTATAGGACTTGTAGTGTGTTAGTCCCATCACACAGAGCTATATTTTCTTCCCAGAAGCACCTATAGGACTTGTAGTGTGTTAGTCCCATCACACAGAGCTCCTATATTTTGTTCCCAGAAGCACCTATAGGACTTGTAGTGTGTTAGTCCCATCACACAGAGCTATATTTTCTTCCCAGAAGCACCTATAGGACTTGTAGTGTGTTAGTCCCATCACACAGAGCTCCTATATTTTCTTTGCAGAAGCACCCATAGGACTTGTAGTGTGTTAGTCCCATCACACAGAGCTCCTATATTTTCTTTGCAGAAGCACCCATAGGACTTCTAGTGTGTTAGTGGCATCACACAGAGCTCCTATATTTTCTTCTAAGCAGCACCCACAGGACTTCTAGTGTGTTAGTGGCATCACACAGAGCTCCTATATTTTCTTTGCAGAAGCACCATAGGACTTGTAGTGTGTTAGTCCCATCACACAGAGCTCCTATATTTTGTTCCCAGAAGCACCTATAGGACTTGTAGTGTGTTAGTCCCATCACACAGAGCTATATTTTGTTCCCAGAAGCACCTATAGGACTTGTAGTGTGTTAGTCCCATCACACAGAGCTCCTATATTTTGTTCCCAGAAGCACCTATAGGACTTGTAGTGTGTTAGTCCCATCACACAGAGCTCCTATATTTTCTTTGCAGAAGCACCCATAGGACTTGTAGTGTGTTAGTCCCATCACACAGAGCTCCTATATTTTGTTCCCAGAAGCACCTATAGGACTTGTAGTGTGTTAGTCCCATCACACAGAGCTATATTTTGTTCCCAGAAGCACCTATAGGACTTGTAGTGTGTTAGTCCCATCACACAGAGCTCCTATACTTTGTTCCCAGAAGCACCTATAGGACCTGTAGTGTGTTAGTCCCATCACACAGAGCTCCTACATTTTGTTCCCAGAAGCACCTATAGGACTTGTAGTGTGTTAGTCCCATCACACAGAGCTATATTTTGTTCCCAGAAGCACCTATAGGACTTGTAGTGTGTTAGTCCCATCACACAGAGCTCCTATATTTTGTTCCCAGAAGCACCTATAGGACTTGTAGTGTGTTAGTCCCATCACACAGAGCTCCTATATTTTGTTCCCAGAAGCACCTATAGGACTTGTAGTGTGTTAGTCCCATCACATAGAGCTCCTATATTTTGTTCCCAGAAGCACCTATAGGACTTGTAGTGTGTTAGTCCCATCACACAGAGCTATATTTTCTTCCCAGAAGCACCTATAGGACTTGTAGTGTGTTAGTCCCATCACACAGAGCTCCTATATTTTGTTCCCAGAAGCACCTATAGGACTTGTAGTGTGTTAGTCCCATCACACAGAGCTATATTTTCTTCCCAGAAGCACCTATAGGACTTGTAGTGTGTTAGTCCCATCACACAGAGCTCCTATATTTTGTTCCCAGATGCACCTTTAGGACTTGTAGTGTGTTAGTCCCATCACACAGAGCTATATTTTGTTCCCAGAAGCACCTATAGGACTTGTAGTGTGTTAGTCCCATCACACAGAGCTCCTATATTTTGTTCCCAGAAGCACCTATAGGACTTGTAGTGTGTTAGTCCCATCACACAGAGCTATATTTTCTTCCCAGAAGCACCTATAGGACTTGTAGTGTGTTAGTCCCATCACACAGAGCTATATTTTCTTCCCAGAAGCACCTATAGGACTTGTAGTGTGTTAGTCCCATCACACAGAGCTCCTATATTTTCTTCCCAGAAGCACCTATAGGACTTGTAGTGTGTTAGTCCCATCACACAGAGCTATATTTTCTTCCCAGAAGCACCTATAGGACTTGTAGTGTGTTAGTCCCATCACACAGAGCTCCTATATTTTGTTCCCAGAAGCACCTATAGGACTTGTAGTGTGTTAGTCCCATCACACAGAGCTATATTTTCTTCCCAGAAGCACCTATAGGACTTGTAGTGTGTTAGTCCCATCACACAGAGCTCCTATATTTTGTTCCCAGAAGCACCTATAGGACTTGTAGTGTGTTAGTCCCATCACACAGAGCTCCTATATTTTGTTCCCAGAAGCACCTATAGGACTTGTAGTGTGTTAGTCCCATCACACAGAGCTCCTATATTTTGTTCCCAGAAGCACCTATAGGACTTGTAGTGTGTTAGTCCCATCACACAGAGCTATATTTTCTTCCCAGAAGCACCTATAGGACTTGTAGTGTGTTAGTCCCATCACACAGAGCTCCTATATTTTGTTCCCAGAAGCACCTATAGGACTTGTAGTGTGTTAGTCCCATCACACAGAGCTATATTTTCTTCCCAGAAGCACCTATAGGACTTGTAGTGTGTTAGTCCCATCACACAGAGCTCCTATATTTTGTTCCCAGAAGCACCTTTAGGACTTGTAGTGTGTTAGTCCCATCACACAGAGCTATATTTTGTTCCCAGAAGCACCTATAGGACTTGTAGTGTGTTAGTCCCATCACACAGAGCTCCTATATTTTGTTCCCAGAAGCACCTTTAGGACTTGTAGTGTGTTAGTCCCATCACACAGAGCTATATTTTGTTCCCAGAAGCACCTATAGGACTTGTAGTGTGTTAGTCCCATCACACAGAGCTCCTATATTTTCTTCCCAGAAGCACCTATAGGACGTGTAGTGTGTTAGTCCCATCACACAGAGCTCCTATATTTTGTTCCCAGAAGCACCTATAGGACTTGTAGTGTGTTAGTCCCATCACACAGAGCTATATTTTCTTCCCAGAAGCACCTATAGGACTTGTAGTGTGTTAGTCCCATCACACAGAGCTATATTTTCTTCCCAGACGCACCTATAGGACTTGTAGTGTGTTAGTCCCATCACACAGAGCTATATTTTCTTCCCAGAAGCACCTATAGGACTTGTAGTGTGTTAGTCCCATCACACAGAGCTCCTATATTTTCTTCCCAGAAGCACCCATAGGACTTGTAGTGTGTTAGTCCCATCACACAGAGCTCCTATATTTTGTTCCCAGAAGCACCTTTAGGACTTGTAGTGTGTTAGTCCCATCACACAGAGCTATATTTTCTTCCCAGAAGCACCTATAGGACTTGTAGTGTGTTAGTCCCATCACACAGAGCTATATTTTCTTCCCAGAAGCACCTATAGGACTTGTAGTGTGTTAGTCCCATCACACAGAGCTCCTATATTTTGTTCCCAGAAGCACCTATAGGACTTGTAGTGTGTTAGTCCCATCACACAGAGCTATATTTTCTTCCCAGAAGCACCTATAGGACTTGTAGTGTGTTAGTCCCATCACACAGAGCTCCTATATTTTGTTCCCAGAAGCACCTATAGGACTTGTAGTGTGTTAGTCCCATCACACAGAGCTATATTTTCTTCCCAGAAGCACCTATAGGACTTGTAGTGTGTTAGTCCCATCACACAGAGCTCCTATATTTTCTTTGCAGAAGCACCCATAGGACTTGTAGTGTGTTAGTCCCATCACACAGAGCTCCTATATTTTCTTTGCAGAAGCACCCATAGGACTTCTAGTGTGTTAGTGGCATCACACAGAGCTCCTATATTTTCTTCTAAGCAGCACCCACAGGACTTCTAGTGTGTTAGTGGCATCACACAGAGCTCCTATATTTTCTTTGCAGAAGCACCCATAGGACTTGTAGTGTGTTAGTCCCATCACACAGAGCTCCTATATTTTGTTCCCAGAAGCACCTATAGGACTTGTAGTGTGTTAGTCCCATCACACAGAGCTATATTTTGTTCCCAGAAGCACCTATAGGACTTGTAGTGTGTTAGTCCCATCACACAGAGCTCCTATATTTTGTTCCCAGAAGCACCTATAGGACTTGTAGTGTGTTAGTCCCATCACACAGAGCTCCTATATTTTCTTTGCAGAAGCACCCATAGGACTTGTAGTGTGTTAGTCCCATCACACAGAGCTCCTATATTTTGTTCCCAGAAGCACCTATAGGACTTGTAGTGTGTTAGTCCCATCACACAGAGCTATATTTTGTTCCCAGAAGCACCTATAGGACTTGTAGTGTGTTAGTCCCATCACACAGAGCTCCTATACTTTGTTCCCAGAAGCACCTATAGGACCTGTAGTGTGTTAGTCCCATCACACAGAGCTCCTATATTTTGTTCCCAGAAGCACCTATAGGACTTGTAGTGTGTTAGTCCCATCACACAGAGCTATATTTTGTTCCCAGAAGCACCTATAGGACTTGTAGTGTGTTAGTCCCATCACACAGAGCTCCTATATTTTGTTCCCAGAAGCACCTATAGGACTTGTAGTGTGTTAGTCCCATCACACAGAGCTCCTATATTTTGTTCCCAGAAGCACCTATAGGACTTGTAGTGTGTTAGTCCCATCACATAGAGCTCCTATATTTTGTTCCCAGAAGCACCTATAGGACTTGTAGTGTGTTAGTCCCATCACACAGAGCTATATTTTCTTCCCAGAAGCACCTATAGGACTTGTAGTGTGTTAGTCCCATCACACAGAGCTCCTATATTTTGTTCCCAGAAGCACCTATAGGACTTGTAGTGTGTTAGTCCCATCACATAGAGCTCCTATATTTTGTTCCCAGAAGCACCTATAGGACTTGTAGTGTGTTAGTCCCATCACACAGAGCTATATTTTCTTCCCAGAAGCACCTATAGGACTTGTAGTGTGTTAGTCCCATCACACAGAGCTCCTATATTTTGTTCCCAGAAGCACCTATAGGACTTGTAGTGTGTTAGTCCCATCACACAGAGCTATATTTTCTTCCCAGAAGCACCTATAGGACTTGTAGTGTGTTAGTCCCATCACACAGAGCTCCTATATTTTGTTCCCAGATGCACCTTTAGGACTTGTAGTGTGTTAGTCCCATCACACAGAGCTATATTTTGTTCCCAGAAGCACCTATAGGACTTGTAGTGTGTTAGTCCCATCACACAGAGCTCCTATATTTTGTTCCCAGAAGCACCTTTAGGACTTGTAGTGTGTTAGTCCCATCACACAGAGCTATATTTTGTTCCCAGAAGCACCTATAGGACTTGTAGTGTGTTAGTCCCATCACACAGAGCTCCTATATTTTCTTCCCAGAAGCACCTATAGGACTTGTAGTGTGTTAGTCCCATCACACAGAGCTCCTATATTTTGTTCCCAGAAGCACCTATAGGACTTGTAGTGTGTTAGTCCCATCACACAGAGCTATATTTTCTTCCCAGAAGCACCTATAGGACTTGTAGTGTGTTAGTCCCATCACACAGAGCTATATTTTCTTCCCAGAAGCACCTATAGGACTTGTAGTGTGTTAATCCCATCACACAGAGCTCCTATATTTTGTTCCCAGAAGCACCTATAGGACTTGTAGTGTGTTAGTCCCATCACACAGAGCTATATTTTCTTCCCAGAAGCACCTATAGGACTTGTAGTGTGTTAGTCCCATCAAACAGAGCTCCTATATTTTCTTCCCAGAAGCACCCATAGGACTTGTAGTGTGTTAGTCCCATCACACAGAGTTCCTATATTTTCTTTGCAGAAGCACCCATAGGACTTGTAGTGTGTTAGTCCCATCACACAGAGCTCCTATATTTTCTTTGCAGAAGCACCCATAGGACTTCTAGTGTGTTAGTGGCATCACACAGAGCTCCTATATTTTCTTCTAAGCAGCACCCACAGGACTTCTAGTGTGTTAGTGGCATCACACAGAGCTCCTATATTTTCTTTGCAGAAGCACCCATAGGACTTGTAGTGTGTTAGTCCCATCACACAGAGCTCCTATATTTTGTTCCCAGAAGCACCTATAGGACTTGTAGTGTGTTAGTCCCATCACACAGAGCTATATTTTGTTCCCAGAAGCACCTATAGGACTTGTAGTGTGTTAGTCCCATCACACAGAGCTCCTATACTTTGTTCCCAGAAGCACCTATAGGACCTGTAGTGTGTTAGTCCCATCACACAGAGCTCCTATATTTTGTTCCCAGAAGCACCTATAGGACTTGTAGTGTGTTAGTCCCATCAAACAGAGCTATATTTTCTTCCCAGAAGCACCTATAGGACTTGTAGTGTGTTAGTCCCATCACACAGAGCTCCTATATTTTGTTCCCAGAAGCACCTATAGGACTTGTAGTGTGTTAGTCCCATCACACAGAGCTATATTTTCTTCCCAGAAGCACCTATAGGACTTGTAGTGTGTTAGTCCCATCACACAGAGCTCCTATATTTTGTTCCCAGAAGCACCTATAGGACTTGTAGTGTGTTAATCCCATCACACAGAGCTATATTTTCTTCCCAGAAGCACCTATAGGACTTGTAGTGTGTTAGTCCCATCACACAGAGCTCCTATATTTTGTTCCCAGAAGCACCTTTAGGACTTGTAGTGTGTTAGTCCCATCACACAGAGCTATATTTTGTGCCCAGAAGCACCTATAGGACTTGTAGTGTGTTAGTCCCATCACACAGAGCTCCTATATTTTGTTCCCAGAAGCACCTTTAGGACTTGTAGTGTGTTAGTCCCATCACACAGAGCTATATTTTGTTCCCAGAAGCACCTATAGGACTTGTAGTGTGTTAGTCCCATCACACAGAGCTCCTATATTTTGTTCCCAGAAGCACCTATAGGACTTGTAGTGTGTTAGTCCCCATCACACAGAGCTCCTATATTTTGTTCCCAGAAGCACCTATAGGACTTGTAGTGTGTTAGTCCCATCACACAGAGCTATATTTTCTTCCCAGAAGCACCTATAGGACTTGTAGTGTGTTAGTCCCATCACACAGAGCTATATTTTCTTCCCAGAAGCACCTATAGGACTTGTAGTGTGTTAGTCCCATCACACAGAGCTCCTATATTTTCTTCCCAGAAGCACCTATAGGACTTGTAGTGTGTTAGTCCCATCACACAGAGCTATATTTTCTTCCCAGAAGCACCTATAGGACTTGTAGTGTGTTAGTCCCATCACACAGAGCTCCTATATTTTGTTCCCAGAAGCACCTATAGGACTTGTAGTGTGTTAGTCCCATCACACAGAGCTATATTTTCTTCCCAGAAGCACCTATAGGACTTGTAGTGTGTTAGTCCCATCACACAGAGCTCCTATATTTTCTTCCCAGAAGCACCCATAGGACTTGTAGTGTGTTAGTCCCATCACACAGAGTTCCTATATTTTCTTTGCAGAAGCACCCATAGGACTTGTAGTGTGTTAGTCCCATCACACAGAGTTCCTATATTTTCTTTGCAGAAGCACCCATAGGACTTGTAGTGTGTTAGTGGCATCACACAGAGCTCCTATATTTTCTTCTCAGCAGCACCCACAGGACTTCTAGTGTGTTAGTGGCATCACACAGAGCTCCTATATTTTCTTTGCAGAAGCACCCATAGGACTTCTAGTGTGTTAGTGGCATCACACAGAGCTCCTATATTTTCTTCTCAGCAGCACCCACAGGACTTCTAGTGTGTTAGTGGCATCACACAGAGCTCCTATATTTTCTTTGCAGAAGCACCCATAGGACTTCTAGTGTGTTAGTGGCATCACACAGAGCTCCTATATTTTCTTCTCAGCAGCACCCACAGGACTTCTAGTGTGTTAGTGGCATCACACAGAGCTCCTATATTTTCTTTGCAGAAGCACCCATAGGACTTCTAGTGTGTTAGTGGCATCACACAGAGCTCCTATATTTTCTTCTCAGCAGCACCCACAGGACTTCTAGTGTGTTAGTGGCATCACACAGAGCTCCTATATTTTCTTTGCAGAAGCACCCATAGGACTTCTAGTGTGTTAGTGGCATCACACAGAGCTCCTATATTTTCTTCTCAGCAGCACCCACAGGACTTCTAGTGTGTTAGTGGCATCACACAGAGCTCCTATATTTTCTTTGCAGAAGCACCTATAGGACTTCTAGTGTGTTAGTGGCATCACACAGAGCTCCTATATTTTCTTCTCAGCAGCACCCACAGGACTACCGACTACAATGGCTGGAAGACCGCCAAGGGGAGGCAGAGCGTGCAGAGCCAAGAACACAGGGCAGGCAGGCTCTGTTTCTAGTGGACGTGGCCGTGGACGTGGTCGTGCATCGTCATCAGCACGTGGCCATGGGACACGCGCGTCTTTGTTTTCGGCAGCTGGATATGTGGAGCCGCATCATGCTGAAGGCTTGGTAGAATGGATGACCAAGCCCTCCTCATCCTCCTCATTCTCTCTCACCCAGGCTCAGGGTACTGGCAGAGCAGCTGCCAACGCGTACTCAATGGCATCATCAGCCACCCCTTCCCTAGACCCACCATGTCCTCCTGAGGAGTCCCCCGAACTCTTTGAGCACAGTGTTGGGTACATGCTCCAGGAGGATGCCCAACGATTCGAAGGCTCGGATGATGATACCCAGCTTGAGGAAGTCAGTAGTGTGCGCGCAGAGAGAGGGGATGCTGAAGGACAGCAATCTGGCAGTACTGTTCCACCAGCTGCAGCTTACTGCCAGGTTTGCTCTAGTGGTGAAGAGGGAGGGGATGATGAGGTCACTGACGCCACGTGGGTGCCTGGAGGGAGAGAGGATGAGGAGGAGGAGGAGGATGATGCGGCGTCACATGTCCAACGAGGCAGGATGCCCCCTGGAGGCCAGCTAGAGGCCAGCACAGCAACTGTACAACACCGCAGAGCTCCGCCTGTGCAGGGCGCTGCCTCTGCACGTTATCAGAAAAGTTCTTTGGTGTGGGCCTTTTTTGAGACGAGTGCATCAGATCGCACCACTGCTATTTGCAATATTTGTCTCAAGCGTATCTCGCGTGGCCAAAACATCAGCCGCTTGGGCACCACAAGCATGAGCAGACATATGTCGACCTGCCATGCAGCTCGTTGGCAGGCACACATAAAAGACCCACACCAAAGAACTAAGCGGACCTCTCCTTGCTCCTCATCAGCTGGGATCTCCATCCCCACTACATCTTCAGTCCTCTCTGAAAGCTGCTGTGAGAGGACTGAAGGTGTAGAATTAGGTGTGTCACAACCAAGTACTTGCAGTACACCGACGTCCGATTGTAGCAGGCAAATTTCCCTGCCCCAGCTGCTGGACCGTCGAAAGAAGTACACTCCCAGCCATCCACATGCCCAGCGGTTGAATGCTAGCTTGGCTAAATTGCTAGCACTTCAACTGCTGCCTTTTCAGTTGGTAGACTCGGCCCCCTTCCGTGAGTTGGTTCAATGTGCGGTTCCTCAGTGGCAGGTTCCCAAACGCCACTTTTTCTCACGGAAGGCGATTCCGTCTCTCTACCGGCATGTGGAAGGCAATGTCCATGCCTCGCTGGACAGGGCGGTCAGCGGTAAGGTGCATATTACCGCTGACTCATGGTCCAGCAGGCATGGACAGGGACGTTACCTTTCTTTCACGGCCCATTGGGTCACTCTATTGGCAGCTGGGAGGGATGCAGGACAAGGTGCAGTAGTGTTGGAGGTTGTTCCGCCACCACGCCTCCAAAACGCTACTACTGCTACTGGTTGTGACACACCTCTCTCCTCCACCCCCTCCTCTTCTTCTTCCTCCAGTGCTCTGTCCTCGGAACCAGTGGTGCTCCGTAGGCGTACAAGGGGCTACGCAAGTGCGCAGGCAAAAAGATGCCATGCCGTGCTTGCGCTGGTGTGTTTGGGGGACAGGAGCCACACTGGGCCAGAGGTTCTGGCAGCTCTGCAGGGGCAGGCCGAGAGGTGGTTGACGCCACGTCAGCTTAAGCCAGGAATGATCGTTTCTGACAATGGCACCAACCTCCTCTCCGCCCTGCGACAGGGGCAGCTCACCCATGTGCCCTGTATGGCTCACGTCCTCAACCTGGTGGTGCAGCGGTTCTTGGGCAGGTTCCCAGGCTTACAGGATGTCCTGAGGCAGGCCAGGAAAGTCTGTGTGCATTTCCGCCGATCTTATAATGCCAGTGCTCGGCTGACTGAGCTGCAAAAGGAGCTGAACCTGCCCAAGAACCGCCTAATATGTGACATGCCCACCAGGTGGAACTCAACGTTGGCCATGCTGCAGCGACTGCACACGCAGCAGAGGGCCATAAATGAGTACCTTTGCGACTACGGCACCAGGACAGGGTCAGGGGAGCTTGGTTTTTTTCCCCACGTCAGTGGAGCATGATCAGGGATCCATGCACTGTCCTCTTACCATTTGAGGAGGCCACGAGGATGGTGAGCAGTGACAGTGCATGCATCAGTGACACTGTACCTCTTGTCCACCACACTTGGCCAGAGGTTCTGGCAGCTCTGCAGGGGCAGGCCGAGAGGTGGTTGACGCCACGTCAGCTTAAGCCAGGAATGGTCGTTTCTGACAATGGCACCAACCTCCTCTCCGCCCTGCGACAGGGGCAGCTCACCCATGTGCCCTGTATGGCTCACGTCCTCAACCTGGTGGTGCAGCGGTTCTTGGGCAGGTTCCCAGGCTTACAGGATGTCCTGAGGCAGGCCAGGAAAGTCTGTGTGCATTTCCGCCGATCTTATAATGCCAGTGCTCGGCTGACTGAGCTGCAAAAGGAGCTGAACCTGCCCAAGAACCGCCTAATATGTGACATGCCCACCAGGTGGAACTCAACGTTGGCCATGCTGCAGCGACTGCACACGCAGCAGAGGGCCATCAATGAGTACCTTTGCGACTACGGCACCAGGACAGGGTCAGGGGAGCTTGTTTTTTTTTTTCCCCACGTCAGTGGAGCATGATCAGGGATCCATGCACTGTCCTCTCACCATTTGAGGAGGCCACGAGGATGGTGAGCAGTGACATTGCATGCATCAGTGACACTGTACCTCTTGTCCACCTGTTGGAGCATACGCTGCATGGGATAATGGACAGGGCACTTGAGGCAGAACAGAGGCAGGAAGAGGAGGACTTCCTTGCCTCTCAAGGCCCCCTTTATCCGGACAGTGTTCCTTCTGTCCCACCCATCACACAGGAAGAGGATGAGGAGGAGGAGGAGGAGGAGGAGGATTGTGTGAGCGTGGAGGTGGAGCCTGGCACTCAGCATCAGCAGCAGCAGTCTTTTAGGGATGATGTACAGTCCCAACAAACCAGTGGACTTGTACGTGGCTGGGAGGAGGTGGCTGGCGATCATGTCATCCTTAGTGACCCAGAAGACTCCGGACCGAATGCCTCAGCTAACCTACGCTGCATGGCCTCCCTGATCCTGCAAAACCTGCGGAAGGATCCTCGTGTTCTTCGGATCAAGGAGAGGGACCATTACTGGCTGGCCACTCTCCTTGATCCACGGTACAAGGGTAAGGTTGCGGACCTTATCTTGCCGTCGCAGAGGGAGCAGAGGATGAGACATCTCAGGGAGGCCTTGCAGAAAGGTCTGTGCAACGCGTTCCCAGAAACTGGGAGGTTACAAACTCCTGGTCCTGGGCGACGAGTTGCTGAGGCTTCGGTCAGTAGCAGAAGGAGCGGTGGGGAAGGTGGACGTCTGACCGATGCGTTCAGACAATTTTTTTTAGTCCGCAGCCCCAAGGTATGATCGGTTCCAGCAACCATCGCCAGCGTCTGATATACATGGTGCAGGAATACCTTGGGGCAAGGTCAGACTTGGACACCTTTCCCACCGAAAATCCTCTGGCTTACTGGGTCCTGAGGATGGATCACTGGCCAGAGCTTGCACAGTATGCAATTGAGCTACTGGCCTGTCCTGCCTCCAGCGTTCTTTCCGAACGCACATTCAGTGCTGCTGCAGGATTTGTCACCGATCATAGGGTGCGCCTGTCCACCGACTCGGTTGATCGACTGACCTTCATAAAGATGAATCAGTCTTGGATCACCACCAGCTACCAGGCACCTGAAGCGGATATAACGGAATAATTTATAATGTCACACCCCTTCAAGACTGCCTATGCTGATGCTGAGTGACTGTCCTCTTATGTTCACTGACTATCCTCTTCCTCCTCCTCAATGATCCATGCCACCACACCAGTGCCTAAGGCACAATTTTTCAGCCCCTGTTTAACAAGGGCGTGTAATTACAATTTTTTAAAAAAATGCTTCGCAACACGTGTGACTGCTGTGCTCCAAGTACAGTATCTGTGAGGGGTTGCAGTGTTGTGGCACCAGCACCAGTGCCTAAGGCACAATTTTTCAGCCCCTGTTTAACAGGGGCGTGTAATTACAATTTTTTTTAAAAAATGCTTCGCAACACGTGTGACTGCTGTGCTCCAAGTACAGTATCTGTGAGGGGTTGCAGTGTTGTGGCACCAGCACCAGTGCCTAAGGCACAATTTTTGCAGCCCCTGTTTAACAGGGGCGTGTAATTACAATTTTTAAAAAAAATGCTTCGCAACACGTGTGACTGCTGTGCTCCAAGTACAGTATCTGTGAGGGGTTGCAGTGTTGTGGCACCAGCACCAGTGCCTAAGGCACAATTTTTCAGCCCCTGTTTAACAGGGGCGTGTAATTACAATTTTTAGGCAATGCTTTGCAACAGGTCTCATTGCTGTGCTAAGAGTACAGTATCTGTGAGGGGTTGCAGTGTTGTGGCACCAGCACCAATGTCTAAGGCACAATTTTTCAGCACCTGTTTAACAGGGGCGTGTAATTACAAATCTTGATCTAATAGTTCACAGCAGGGCCCATTCCTGCGCCCACCAAGAGTAACTATGAGGGCCTACAGTCTTGTGGCAACACCGTCCACCACCACCGCCAAAGGCCCAATTTTTCTGCCCTGTTCATCAGGTGCTTGCAAATACAAATCTTGATCTAATAACTCACAGCAGGGCCCATTCCTGCGCCCACCAAGAGTAACTGTGAGAGCTTACAGTCTTGTGGCAACACCGTCCACCACCACTGCCAAAGGCCCAATTTTTCTGCCCTGTTCATCAGGTGCTTGCAATTACAAATCTTGATCTAATAACTCACAGCAGGGCCCATTCCTGCGCCCACCAAGAGTAACTGTGAGAGCTTACAGTCTTGTGGCAACTGTTACAGGGGTAATAACCCCTCCCTATGCTCTCCAAAAAGCTTAAAAATAGATTTTTTTGGGATGGAGCTACACTTCATAATGTACCTGTTCAGATTCTACTTAAGAACAAACCTACAGTCCGTGTCTTGTTTGCACCACCTATATACTGCTGTTCAGAGTATATAGGGTTGTAGGTATAGGGTTTTATTTTGGGTGTGGGGTCCCCCTTAATATCCATACAAGACCCAAAGGGGCTGGGGTGGGGGGGGGGGGTGATGGGGTAGCCATGCCATTTTTCTCAAGGATTTTCAGCCATATGGCGGCCAGGACAAGACATGACATTAAAGCCGCAAGTGGTTTTAAATGGCTTCTTTTTTTCCTTTACAAATGTCATTTTGTGCAAGGACAGTTCTAAACACGGGAAACACATGCCACTTCACAGGCATACTTTAGACACCCCCCAGGTACCATATTTAAAGGAAAATTTCACTTTTTTTTTTTCACTTTATGCATCATTAAAATGACTGCTCCCGAAAAAACGTTAGTTTTTAAAAGTTCTTTTTGCATTGATATATGTCCCCTGGGGCAGGACCCGGGTCCCCAAACCTGTTTTATGACATTAACATGCATATTGGCCGTTGTAATTAGCACTTTTGATTTCGAACGTTCGCGTCCATTATAACGTATAGGGTTCGAAAATTCGCGCAAACTTTCGGTCCGTTCGAAGGTACTGGTTCGAACCGAACCTGGGGGTGTTCGGATCATCCCTAGTAGCCACAGGTGCAGCATACAACGCCCTGCCAGAAGCCTGTCAAAATCAATGACCAAACTGCCAGTGTACATGAGCCCTAAAGGTAACCTGGAAAGAAACTTGAAGGTATCATTGCTGATTTCATTTGACAACTTTTTCAAAAGTTTTGCTTCCTGAAATTTTTTAGATCCCTACAAACTGAACACAAATATAATTTCAGAATGACTGTATCACAAAGGACTCAAGCAAAATATGTTATTACCTTTTAATGATTATAATGTATTTATTTTCAACAGGGCTAAAAGTGTTTTCCTGCTGATTCCCCTTTTTACTCAATGTCCAGTGCATTTCACTGCAGTGTCCAACAATAGTTAACCAGCACCAATGGACCCCGGCTTCCATGACTGTTTTTCTATTTTGTCAATGCTCTGGTGAAATCCTTCACCATGTTCTTCATTGACTTCACCTATATTTTCATGAAAGAAGTCCAAATGTGAATGCAGAAAATTAATCTCCAGTGAAATGTTGTACTTCTTGTATGATGTAAGAAGTTGTACTTCCAGCTGAATGTAGTTTGGGGCACTGTGGTTGCCAAGAAAAGTCTCAAACACATCCTTCAATGCTTTACAGGCAATTTATTTCTGGCCCCACTGACAGATCCTTGATGATGTATCTGATCTGAGGACCAACAAAAATGTCTTCCTTAATCTTAGCATCAGTTATTCTTGAAACATCTGTCTCATAACAAAACCTTCACCTTCCTTGTTCATTGCTTTTATTCAATTTTTCATCAGTCCAAGTTGTATGTGATGCAGAGGCAAAAATATTTTTGTCAAGTCAACACGTGGTTCGTGTATGACGTTTGTGTCCAGGAACCAAATTCTTTAAGAGTGTCCATTTATTTTTAATGTAATAACACTCTCTAGTCTGGTTGTGCCATTCACATATGTAACAACAGTATTTGGAATATCCGAGCTGGATTCCATGCAGCAGGACCACTACTTGTAGATCTCCTCAGTTATCCCAGTTGTACTTGGTGTACTGGATGTGCTTCAACAACATTTCCATGTTTTCTAATGTTTTGTCATGTGTGCAGCATAGCCCAACAGGTATTGCAAATTGCAAAAACGGAATACGTCTATAAAACAATACATAATAGGTTAAATGACAGGTTATGAGCAGCCAAAAAAATTACAAGATACACCAAAAAAGTGTTGAGGAAGCAAATTCTTTGTCTAGTTTTTCCTTCTTAAAATGTTGCTTACCTGGCTGCCTCTTGCCACAATGCTTTCTGAGGCACTTACCCAAAACAAGCATAAAAGCATGCAGCTAGTGAAGTCAGATGAATGTCATTACTCCTGACCTGCTACTTGTTTAAGGTATAATTAAAGCGGTTCTGCACACACTTCATTGAGTAAATCTCTTTGCCTTCCAAATCAGGCAAAGAGTACTAAATGGCGTGTTTTTTTTTTTTTTTTCACTTACCTTGTAATTGCTGCTCTGTCTCTTCGGGGGTGGGCAGGGTCTGTGCAGGGATCCTCGTCATGCCGCACTGTCTCCTGGGATCTGGTGTCATTGATCCCAGGAGTCAGTGCGGACATCCGCCGAAATCTCGCAAGATTTACGGGCCTCCTGCCGAAATCTCCCGAGATTTAGGGGCCTGCTGCCGAAATCTTGCGAGATTTCGGCGGATGTGGCCAAAATCTCGCGAGATTTCGACGAACGTGAGGCATGCTGGTTCCCATAATGAAAGGGAACAAGGAAGTAAATGCTTGTGGGTTTCAAATGCCCACAAGCAAAATGACATTGCTGCTGGTATACATTTTAAAAGTTTAGAATTTTAAGAATTACGGACACGGACAACGGACGGACACCAAAAATGTGAGTGCATTGAAATAATAAAAAATTATTTTAACATTACAAGAAAAAAAAAAAATAGTGTGTGCAGAACCGCTTTAAACAAATACAAAAAGTGTTATATTCTGCTGCCACTTTACATTTCTTGTGCAACAGGGTATAACAATAGCTATTCATTTATTTGTTGAGCCAATGCAATTCAGCAGAAGGGAAACTCAAAGAGCTTCTCTATTAAGAGCAGCACTATGTGTCAGATTGTTTGACAGTGTCCTTAAAGTGAACACATAAAAATGTGTTTCACACTGATAAGCTGATAAGATACCTTATAGTGTATACGAGTAAAAAAGCAAGGGGTACCCCTATATTATGTGTGATAACTAGAGCAGACACATATATAAATTGTTGTTCTGGCTCTTAGCCCCCTAATAATATAATAATTCTCAGAGAAGAGAAATCAAAGTTATTAAACTAAAAGCTTCTCCTGAGGCTCTGCCAGCAGAATCTCTCCCAGAAATTCAATCATCTCTTGAGAAAGCTGGGGGGGTGGGGAGGCGACCTGCTGTATAAATGATGGAGTTTGAACAAGTGCATCCTATTAACACATTACATTAACCCATTTTTTGCTGGCAGAAACAGCCATGCTGAATATGTGGATTTGTTACTGTATTTAGATGATAACGTAGTTTTGTGTGCTATAATGTTCCTGTATTTTTAAATTAATTATAAATGCAAATCAACCTTTTTGAGTCTAAAATGAAGAGGAAAAAAACAGGAATGAATAGCATTTACTGATACATTCATATACAGTACATGTTTAATTTCCAGTATATAATATCATTCAGTATTCTTAGGTCCAGATGACTGTGCCAATAATTTATATGATTTACTTGTCATATGGATGGCATTACAAATACTTATTTTGAGTGCATAGCTTGGCTTGCAGTGAATCAGGCAGCATAGACCATGAGCTATAACACCATCAGTCATTTTGAAGATTCAAACAACGCTTATGCAGTAAACACAGAGAAGGCTGGGAAACCCCCAACATCTACATAAATCCATGACCACTCAATCGTCACAGCTGAGTAAAACTGTACCTGAAATTTTCAGGTAACCAAAGCACGAACAGTTTGATAACACAGCTACATCTGTTCCCATCAAGAGGAACCACAGATGTACTGACACCAGTGTATGCCAATACATTAAAATATATCCACTAATTTTTTTCAAGAGTGGAACTTCCAACACAGTCGACATCAAAGGGCAGTAGGCAGACTAAAAGAAAATTTGTAGGAGGAAGAGAGAGTGGGCACCCGCAAGGATGAAGAGCTGAGGGCCCTAAACCATAGAAGTGACACACCATGCAACTGGATATACCATACTTCGTGGCTCTGAAATGGTATAGAGGCCTGCTCCTGGTGGAATGCCCTCCAGTCTCCCACCAACTGGTATGTCACCTCAAAAAGAAGAAACAATTCTCTGCTAGTGGTTTCTCCAGTGGGCCACAAGAGGCCACAAAACAGCCAGGAGTGACCTCAACCTACCTTGAACCCTTTGTTTCATTTAGCACACCTCTGACTCCTGAACTCCCACTACACCCTGATCCTGCCCCCACTATTTACCAGACCGTATAACCCTCTTTTTGCACATCACCCTACATGGCATGTCATACTTTATCTCTGCTGCATTAAGTTCCTGATTCCCTCAAATTCTGCAGACCTTACAAGCCTGTGCCAGGTGCAGCATTGGGATGCGGGCAGTGAATACACAGAGTCCAATAGCAGAGTCCAATTGACAATAGCAATATACTGTATAGTTGAAAAATTCAGTACTAACAGGCCCAGTGGGGAAGCACACCTGTGGGAGCTACTTAAAACTGAGACAGCGGTGGAACAGCGGTTTGAAGAAGGAAGATGCCTGCCACAAGGAGCAGAATGCAGCCAGACCAGTACACACCCAAAAGGGAAGGCTTACTTTAAGTCTTGAAAAAATGGGGATTCGAAATCAACAAGAAACCTTATAAAGGAACACCATGGACTTAAAAAATCAACTTTTTATTGAATATGGTTAAAATTAATTAGTGCAAAAAAACTACCACTTATGCAAACATTAAAAATGACAACATTGTCAAACAACTCAGAGACCTGCCGGCAGCACACCTCATACAACCACCACATACAGTCCACACCGCAATAAGTCTATGGGGATACATGGACTCTTCCACAGTCAGTGGGATAAGAAAGGAAGAGATTATTCAAATGGTAAAGCCTCCATCCACAGAGACCAAAACCCTGGTAATCTTCCAATCAAAAGGGTGTAACAATCTACATAGAATGTCGCTGTGGCTGAATGTTCAATTGAATCGCACTGAGGGTAATACAGGCTGGATGGGGAGAGATAAGGGTGGGATGGAAATGGGAGTAGCTGGCTGTATCTTGGATAGGGTCTATGGATAAACAGCAGAACCAGGCGGGGTGGGAGGATGGGTCAGGCAGGATCACCAGAGTTGCATGGTGACATTACGCTGACCGGTTTTGTTCGCCTATCAGCGAATCTCTTCGGAGTAAGTTTGCTGATAGGCAAACTGCCTGACCCACCCTCCCATCCCGCCCAACTATGAGGGAAGCAGGCTGATTTTGCAGGACTTCAATCTCTCCGGGCTATTGAACTATGAAAAAGGAGCTGGCAAGCACGGACTGCACAAAGCATGAGGATTTGCAACAAACCCCCTTCTGTGAGACATGAGGGGGTGAGCATACTGATATACAGTGGCTATATGCTGCCCAGTGAATGCTATATGGGACTTGTGTGTTGAATCCTCACCAGTCTATATATATATATATATATATTTCATTAGTAAGACCTCATCTGAAATATGCAGTTCAGTTTTGGGCACCAGTTCTCAAAAAGGATATCGGGGAACTGGAGAAAGTGCAGAGAAGGGCAACCAAACTGATAAGAGGCATGGAGGAGCTCAGCTATGAGGAAAGATTAGAGGAACTGAATTTATTCACCCTTGATAAGAGGAGATTAAGGGGGGATATGATCAACATGTATAAATATATAAGGGGACCATATAGTGAACTTGGTGTTGAGTTATTCACTTTACGGTCAACAAAGAGGACAAGGGGGCACTCTTTACGTCTAGAGGAGAAGAGATTTCATCTCCAAATACGGAAAGGTTTCTTCACAGTAAGAGCTGTGAAAATGTGGAATAGACTCCCTGCAGAGGTGGTTCTAGCCAGCTCAGTAGATTGCTTTAAGAAAGGCCTGGATACTTTCCTAAATGTACATAATATAACTGGGTACTGACATTTATAGGTAAAGTTGATCCAGGGAAAATCCGATTGTCTCTCGGGGGATCAGGAAGGAATTTTTTTCCCCTGCTTTAGCAAATTGGAGAATGCTCTGCTGGGGTTTTTTTTGCCTTCCTCTGGATCAACTGTGGGTATAGAATGGGGTATATGGGATTGTATGATATATATATGTATATATATCTTTTTTTTAATTTGTGGTTGAACTGGATGGACGTGTGTCTTTTTTCAACCTAACTAACTATGTAACTATATATATATATATATATATATATATATATATATATATATATATATATCCAGCGACATCTGGCTGTGAATCTCCTGTTGTGGGGTTGACTTATACCAACTTATGTGACTGGTTCTACTGTTTATACATAGACGCTATCCAAGATACAGCCAGCTACTCCCATTTCCATCGTGCCCTTATCTCCCCATCCAGCTTGTATTACCCTCATTGTGGTTTAATTGAATATTCAGCCTCAGTGGCATTCTATGTGGATTGCTACACCCTTTTGATTGGAAGATTACCAGGGTTTTGGTCTCTGTGGATTGAGTGGCTTTACCATTTGAATAATCTCATCCATCCAGGTCTCTGAGTTGTTTGACAATGTTGTAATTTTTAATGTTTGCATCAGTGGTCGTTTTTTGCACTAATTCATTCTAACCATATTTAATAATGTAGATTTTTTAAGTCCATGGTTTTCCTTTATAAGGTTTCTTGGTGATCTCTAATCCCCATTTTTTGCATGTTTATGCATGACTTGAAGGAACCACACCTGTTAATTTAAGTGGGGGCCTCAGCATAGGGATACAGTTCTGATTTTGAACTACCCTGTGCACTAATTAATTATTGGTCTTCCTGTGTGTCTTTTTATACGTTTGTGAGTTACTTGAAGGCTTCCTTGAAGAGGTAGATGTAGTCCCTGCAATGTTCCTACTCCTCCAGAGCCTTTCCCTATCTCTAAGCACTGTTCCTGTCAGACGGGGAACATATCCCTACACTAGCCACTAATAAAGTGTGCCAAGCCTGGGACCCAAGATGGTAACCAAAGTCAAATAGGGTGCCAGCATCAAGTCAGATAGTGGCCCTTCTGTGATCGAGGAAATCATAGAGGAACCAAGTTCCCCTCAACTTCCTCCACAATCTGAATTGCCCCTGCATTCGAGAGCCACCTGCAGTGAAGATTACAGACCTGCCTACACCCCCCCATTTGACAGGTGCTGTCCTTGGCATTGCAACACAGTAAAGAACAACAAATAACTAAATGAACCATAATTACAGCAACAATAGTACCATTTCAAACAACATGGGAAATAAATGTGTAGCGCTGAAAATGTGTCTAAACAACACCAGTAAAACAGAGTATGAGTCTGAATACAGCAGTGTTATTTAGATGATGATGAAAAGCATTCCGTGAAGGAAATCAAAAAAGTATATGTAAACAAAACATATACTCAACTCATATGTGATATAATAAAAACTAGATGGTGGATTACAAGCAAGATATATCTGGCCTCTATAAAACACTGTGGTGTACACCTTCCACTGTATATCAATCCTCGTATGTCTCGAGTTATGAGAACACTGGTGGTGTATAAAACCCTCAAACCAAAATTATATATATATCAAATGACAACAAACATATAAATCATGGTGCAAAAATTAGGGTGCAAGTGTAACCCTTGAAAGGGGTAAATATGTCCCTCAGAACAAGGAAGTGGTGATCCTGACCAAGGAAATTAGTCAGAAAATAAGTGCATATCATCTGATGAATGGTGTCAATGATGAATAAATGACACCATAATCACAAGTGACGACCCACTACTCTGTGGGCATACACTAAGACAAAAAAAAAAAATAATTAAAATATATAAAAATACAAACGTAACAATGATCTACAATTAGATTGTGAATATATGGTGACGGTGCAAATCAATATATCGTTTAAGATATGTGAATTGAACATGTGTTGTCCATAACATTCATCTGAAAAAGTTCATACATTAGATCGTGTATGTACAACTTCCATCTAAATCGTTGTGTAGTTCTCAGATGTGATATCTTCATTCAATATATTAACATCATAAATTGGCATAAAGTAGAGACGAGGTACTCTTACCAGTGGTGGTGGACTCACGAGTCGATGGCTGTGAGTCAAGCAAGCTTTTAAACCGACAAGCGGTGCCCACGGACGGATCCGACTGTTATAAGTGGATGAGACTGTGATGGTGCACCAGTCTGTACTCACCATCTGCTGTATGTTAAAAGATGGAACTTTTGGACCGTCAATGATCTCTGCAGTCCTCTCAGAGCCAACTTTTATTGTCTCTGAGAGATATTTTTGCACCATGATTTATATGTTTGTTGTCATTTGATATATATATAATTTTGGTTTGAGGGTTTTATACAACACCAGTGCTCTCATAACTCGAGACATACGAGGATTGATATACAGTGGAAGGTGTACACCACAGTGTTTTATAGAGGCCAGATATATCTTGCTTGTAATCCACTATCTAGTTTTTATTATATCACATATGAGTTGAGTATATGTTTTGTTTACATATACTTTTTTGATTTCCTTCACGGAATGCTTTTCATCATCATCTAAATAACATTGCTGTATTCAGATTCAGATTCTGTTTTACTGGTGTTGTTTAGACACATTTTCAGCGCTACACATTTATTTCCCATCTCTTTATACAATTAGTCTTATTGTTGTGTTGGCTGCTCACCACTAGGAGGCGCGGTTTTATTCCCCCCATTCTATATTTCAAACAACATGGTCAGGGTATTTTGCAGGGAGTTGTCCACTGTTGGATCGCATTGGGCGGTAAACCTCACTGCCCTCCACGGGTTCACTTTCAGAACAGTAATTTTCTGTTTGTGATTCCAGAGCATCGGGTGGTTGGGAGTCCACAGGGTCTTTACCTCCTGGTATAGGATAACGGAATATAACAGTACCACTCCCGGATGGGAGACACATCCCCAGTGTGAACTTGGTTGTCTATTGCCTCAATGCATCCGTGGTCCTCAAGGCTAGTGGCAAAGACCAGTAGGTGTTTCTCCAGTAGCTGATGGAAAAGACATTGCAGAGGGTAGTCTCGGAAGGGAATGGCCAGTTGTCCCAGCAGCTGTCTGTATTGTTCATTATTTAGGGAGGTCACGGCATCTTGTAATGGGGCACAGATGGCTTTCACTCCTGACTGGGCCCTGGAGATGCAGTGACCCGGCACCATGTACAGTGGAGGTCCACAATGGTGGTGTGATTTAAGAGTGGGACAATGGAGGTTCCCAAGTTAATAAGCTTGTACCTTACCCTTGTGGACTTTGGACAAGGTGTGGGCTGCCAACCACTCCCCCAGTACCCCCAGGTCTTTGCAGTGCTCCATCATCACCGTGGGCCAGCTCTGTCTTAAATGTGGAAATCTCTTGCGTTGTGGACGCCATGTTCTGTGTTTCTTATGTGGTCTGCTTGGCCTGACAGGGGGGATGGGGCCAAGGCCAAGGCCAAGTGCTTCATGTCTCTTTGTCACCGCTATGGTTGCTTCAGCATCTTCCTGTTTCCCACAACCACATCCACTATAGTGTCATTGAAAGAGAGGGAGGGTTGCACCTTTATTCATTCCTACAGGGTTCTTCTTACAGGGCCGGCCTTTAACCCCACCAAAACTGATCCCTCAGTAACTTATCTGAGGAACTTATTTCCGCACAGCCATGCACATCTTACTTCTCCAGGTGCTACCACATGTTCCTAAGGACTACTGCAAAGTGGGGGAGACTTCTCTGCCCTTCTGATGCCTGCGGACAAAGAACCTCCATCTTAGCTCTGGAACTGTTAAATATTCCCCAAACAGGCCTTCCAGGTGTGCCACAATTTGTCACAGGCTGGCCCAGGAGTCTTCCAGTGGCACCATCCCCGCTTGACAGGTGTAATCCTATAAAAGGAGTTAATGACCAGCTCCACGATCAACTGGGTGGGGACCTGGTACAGGCGGGCAGTGCTCTCCAGCATCTCCTCCCATTCCAACAGAGAGATGTTTGACCAAGGCCGCTCCCAATGGCGCCATAGTGGTCCCCGCTCCTTCTTCCTCACCAGCTGCAAAGAGGGGCAAATCCTTCCACCAAGTGTGGACTAGGTGCAGTGTTGTTTGACATTAGCAACATATTGTAGAAAAGTTCAGCAAGTACAAACAGGCCCAGCGGAGAAGCACATCCGGAGCCACTTATGAATGTGACAGCATTGGAACAGTGGTTTGAAGAAAGGAAGATGCCATCAGTGTCTGCCACAAGGATCAGAATATGGTCTGACACTAGCAACATATTGTAGAAAAGTTCAGCAAGTACAAACAGGCCCAGCGGAGAAGCACATCTGGAGCCACTTATGAATGTGACAGCATTGGAACAGTGGTTTGAAGAAAGGAAGATGCCATCAGTGTCTGCCACAAGGATCAGAATACAGTCTGGCCGGTCCACACACTAATAAGGTATTGGCTTCCTGGTAGAGGTAAACATAGTTCCTTCACTGTCTCTTCTACTCCGTAACCTTTCCCTATCTCCAAGCACTGTCCCTGTCAGACAAGGAACATATCCATATGCTAGGCACTCGTATAAAGTGCGCCAAGCCCGGGAGTCTTAAGCGCCCCCCCCCCCCCAATGACCGAGGAAATCATAGAGGAACCAAGTTTTTCTCAACGTCTTCCCCCATCTGTATTGCTGCTGTGGTCAAGTGCTACCTGCAGTGGAGACTGCACCTGCCTACAAGCCCAGTTACTAGGCCATCTGCAAACCTCTGCTTCCCCACAGCAGAGTGGCCCATTGCATTCACTTCTGCTCCATGAGAAATACTGCGCCATTGGATTAACTGTCTTGCGATTTCTATATGGCTGTGTGGTACATACTGTTTTCTTTGGTCAAATAGGGCTTGCACTGATGCGTATTGCAAAATGAGCACTCTTTGTGTTTGTTCCAACAGCGTTTTACCAGTAGCATTAAGGATTAGAGACATTTTGGCATTTTGGGGTCTCTGTATCCCCCGGGGCTGCAATACTCAAAGTTGAGTTGGGACACACTAAGATCATCCGAAGATGCCATCTATGCAGGTGAATTGGTTGTTGTGCTAGCTTTGAACACCGCTAATATAAATGCTGATGTTTTGGGAGGGGGGATGCAGGTTGTCCCTACAATCCGTTGTGGAGGACCCCAAAGCTACCTGCTAATTGGTATGAATGCAACCTGGGCCTGCCTGTCTTTGCATCCTCTCCTTATATAGAACATCACCACTAAGCACAGTGCTAATACTGTTATATAACCGTGGACCCGGTGTTCATGGTTAACTTACTGTTGTAATATTATTGTAAGCAATGCATTAGCATAGCTAAAGGATCAGTTGGTTGTCTAGGGTTGGTTGATTGCCTAGGCCTACACTGAACACCTAGAACACAATTATATAGATGTTCCATAGCTAGGGAGAAGAGCTGCTTTCAAATGTCCCACCTGCCACCTCTTTATCCCATATTTAGTTCAGGCTAAACACCCTTCACATCCATCTAGATACAAATTGGAGAGGCTCTGATACAGTACCTTCCCTGCTCTCCTTTTCTGGTTGGGAGAATCATCTGCTGACATCCCTCTGTGTTTTATTTTAGAGTCTTGCATCCATCCTTCTCACCTCTGAGCCACTCACCTAGCTTACCTCTTCCGTACCACTCTTTGCCTTATTTCATCTTTATTCTCCTTCTAAACTAATACCCTTTCTTACACCGTCGTCTCTGTACACCTTCATGTTGAAAAAACAACAGCATGTAATGTAAATTAGTGTGAACTAAATTACTTTATGCATTATACTTATCTATGCAGCAGGTGGCGCTGTAGTATTATAGTGTTATAGCATGTATTCTATGATTTAACAGGATGTATTATGTATCTATGTTCAATGCACCCATTTGTGTTCTCTTCCTGTTCCATGATAAAGACATGCGTTGATAACCTCCACGAAAGTAAAGGTATACTCTGCATGCAAAAAGCTTCCAGCGCATGATTCAATAACCTGCTAATAGGTTATGGGCCCAGGCATCCCAGCAAACCCAGCCGCACCCAGGCACTGGAAAAAGAGAATTCTGCAAAACAGTGAGTACAGTGAGTCTGTGAATACTGTATGCAAGCAGCTGAAAGATGGCAAGTAGTTCAGGTGTGAAGTTTACAATTGCAAAGCTGAATTACCAGCTGTGGAAGTTTAAACTTGAAATGCTTTTTAACAAGGATGACTTGTGGCAAGTGCTGAATACAGACAGACCCACAAATGGAGAGACGGAGGACTGGGACAGGAAAGATAGACAGGCAAAAGCAACTATAAGCTTACTAGTGGAAGATGACCAGCTTATCCACATAAGGACAGAGAAAACAGCCAAAGGTATGTGGACTTCATTACAAAAACTACATGATCGTTCAGGTCTAAACAGCAAACAGTTTTTGCTACGAAAACTATAAGATGAGACTAAAAGAAGGCCAGCAAATGTGTGACCATGTGAAAGTTATGCTAGAGATCATAGAGTAGCTACGTGCAATTGGAGAGGACATCAAAGATAACAAAATTGTTGCACTGCTCCTCTGCAGCCTTCCAGATACATATGCTGCTCTCATTAAGGCTCTAGAAACCAGACCTGAGCAGAAGCTGACACTGGCATATGTCAAAGGCAAATTAATTTATGAATATAACAGAGAAAAAAGAAAATATGTACCATGATGACAAAGCTCAAAATAGGCAGAGCCTATTTTCATTGTAAAAGGACTGGTCACTTAAAAAAGGACTGTTCTATTTGGAAAGGCAAGCAGTGAAAGCTAGAGTTATCCACAAAGAAAGTGTCAAAGCAATCACAAAGGAAACTGCAGACACATCATGGAGTGGCACCTTTAAAGTAACATAGTCTGGCAAGCCACGCGGCTGGTGCAAAAGACAAAGTTTTCCTAGCAAACAGGAAAAGCATCACATCAGAAGGTAAAGGCTTGGGCTTCCTGAACTGCATTACACCACAAGGAGAGATATCTCTTGATATCTTGGTATGATTCCATATGCAAGATGCAAAGGAAGTGAACACTCTTATGGAACCGGGCTCTCTAAAGAGCAATGAAGCAGAAAATTTGCCGGCCAACAATGATATGTATTGCAGAGCAATCGTTAAGCTGCTATATGTTGCTACTGTGACAAGACCAGACATAGCCGCAGCAGTGGGCATACTATGCAGGAGAGTCTCGGCTCCCTGTCAGCGTGACTGGAACTCAGTAAAAAGAGTGATGCAATACCTCAAACGAACAATTCAGATGAAGTTATTGTTATCAGTAACATCAAATCTAAAACTGGTCGGATATGTGGATGCTGATTGGGCCGGTGACTGCACAGACTGCAAATCCACAAGTGGATTCAGTATGGGGAAGGAACCATAAGTTGGTCTAGTCGAAAGCAAGCAACTGTCGCTCTATCTTCAACTGAAGCAGAGTACATTGCAGCAGTGCGCGCATGTATAGAAGCGATATGGGTTTGTCAACTTTTTGTGGACAATGGGATAGACATGTCTAAACCAATTCCCATTTTTGAGGACAACCAGGGTTGTATAAAGCTAATGCAATCAGAAAGGGTCAATTCTAGGACCAAACACATTGACGTCAAGTATCACCTACTGAGGAGAGCAAGGTGTTATTGACATTCAATATTGCCGTCAGAGGAGATGACTGCTGATGCACTCACCAAGCCTTTATTGAAGGAACGTCATAGCTATTTCCAGAAGAAGCTGAATATAATTTGACAAAACGCATGCTGTTGAAAAGGGGTGTTGAAAGAACAACAGCATGTAATGTAAATTACTGTGAAGTAAATGCTGTATGCATTATACTTATCTATGCAGCAGGTGGCACTGTCGAATTATAGTGTTAAAGTATGTATTCTATGATATAACAGGATTTATTGTCTATCTATGCTCAATGCACTTGTTTGTGTTCTCTTCCTGTTCCATGATAAAGACATGCTTTGATATCCTCCATAAAAGTAAAGGTATACTCTGCATACAACAAGCTTCCAGCGCATGATTTAATAACCTGCTACTTCCTTCAACTCCACTCCCCTTCCTCCCAGATTCCACTCTTCCCGATGCAACCCTTGAGCCCTCATCTCTCTTTTTGGGTCCCACCATGCCGAGTTCAGTAAGCCTCACACGATAGAGATTAATCATGCTCTCCTGAAGAACAATTTCCATTTTATATGATCTACCTCACACTTCAAGTTTTTAGGGATCAGTCTTCCCCCAGATCCTAATAATTTATACACAGTTATTTTCCTACTCTGGTTCAGTCTATCAAAACAGAATTAGAGACCTCTTTTTCTTAGACTGCCAGAGTAACGATAATAAAAATGAAGGTGTGATATTCTCACACTGATATGGAGAATGATAATGGAGATATGTAAGGTGCAGCGAACACCGAGAGGGTCAAACGGTACCCACAAAGGGAAATGGAAAAAATCAATGGGTGGTGTCGCGCTCCTAAACTGGTGTCACTAAAGAAATCGCATAAAACCGCTGGTTTGAGGGATAAGCGGGGAAACTACAAAATATGCAGTAAAGTGACTGTAGTGCAACAATAGCTAAAACATCAGTATGAACAATAAATGAACAATAATAAATACAGTGACTGTTTGAGACTGTAGTGCATCAATTAACCGTAAATAAAAATTATTGATATGCAGATGAATAAATAATATATATAAAAGGAATTAAAGTGACTGTTGTGCATAAATAGCTAAAAACAGCAAAAAATAGTGGTGATGTGGTATATAAAGTGGCTTAGGTTATGAAAACAACCGTGGAGTTGACCAAAAAAATATAAATATATAGAGTGGGAATGGAAACCGCAAATAAAGTGATATGGATAAATAGTATTAAAAATAATTAAATCAACACATAGATGTATCAATCGATCATCGGTAACAGTTCATATAGCAAATGTGCAACGTGATGCAGGATTGTGCAACTGTAATCAGGTCTGGAGATCCCAGTGATATAAGGTGCCGGGTGTGGGTCTAGAGGTGATGATTTAACTTGCACAGGGTGATGAAAGTGCTGTGCTTCTTCGGTGCTAGCGACACCCATGAGCTCGCGACCAGTGCGTCACTTCCGGGGTCCGTATCCAATGCATGATGAAGTCACGTGACGGTGACGACACACGTTGAATATGGACCCCGGAAGTGATGCACTGGTCGGAGTACCCACTTCTCATTAATAAAGCAAGCTGTTATATTTTAAAATACTACACCATATGGGTCCCTTGTCGTTCTCTCCCCTTTCCTTACTTATATTATACGGTATACGCTGAGCAGTACCTGGCCCTACCTGTTAAGGAAGCATCCAGACCCACCACCCCCTAGGCTCCATACACCCTGGAATACAGAGGACGATCGAATAGGAGACCCTAGAGAACCATCCCCCTGAGAGACCATCAGCAGTAAGGTAAGAAGTTAGGACACCGCTAGCACCGAAGAAGCACAGCACTTTCATCACCACTATTTTTTGCTGTTTTTAGCTATTTATGCACAACAGTCACTTTAATTCCTTTTATATATATTATTTTTTCATCTGCATATCAATAATTTTTATTTACGGTTTTATTGATGCACTACAGTCACAAACAGTCACTGTATTTATTATTGTTCATTTATTGTTCATACTGATGTTTTAGCTATTGTTGCACTACAGTCACTTTACTCTGCATATTTTGTAGTTTCCCCGCTGATCCCTCAAACCAGCGGTTTTATGCGATTTCTTTAGTGACACCAGTTTAGGAGCGCGACACCACCCATTGATTTTTTCGATAACAAAAATGAACATCTTCTACAAACAATCCCTATAGCATTACCACCCACTTTTCTGGGGACACTAAATAAGAGCATATTTAAATTTATATAGGATGGAAAACAACCCAGAATACGCAAATACATCCTAAAAGACAACATTAACAGAGCTTACTAAACCTATCACCAAAAAAATAGCGAATTGGAATATCCAAAAACACTCAAAGGCATGGGTCAAAGTGGAATAAGGATGGTCACAACAAGGGCTGTCCTCTTTACTGTGATATAGTTTACATATCAACACAGGTTAAAAAACATGCGCTAATTGGCATTTCTCTGGGTGTGCTTATTAAAGTATGCAAATCACCTAAACTCTACAATTCTGGTCTCTTCACACTAATTACAGGTAACTAATTTCTCCCCCAGAGGAATCAAATGGATTCCTCCAGCACTGGGTCCCAATCATTCTCTTTATAGTGAGTCTGTTTTTTAAATGCCAGCAAATCCCACCCCATGCAGAACTCACTCCCTGGGCAGCAAAGGGGTAATTCATAACAGAAGCACTTCCTCATGAGTTTAGTTCCCCATAATCTCTTGCTTACAAACAAGATATTGCATAATTTGAACCCACTGTTTTAGGCAAACAAAAAAACAGGCACCAAATATACAACCTATATACCCTGCTTGGGTGGCTTGGGTCAAATGAGTAACCTACACTTCAAATCGAAGTGGGAGAAAGCCCTAAAAAGAGCAGTGGCAATATATTTGTACTGTGACTCTCAAAAGTTCACAAAGCCTACAGGAAACTAACTACAGGACTCTCTCCATCTGGTATAGAACTTCAGAACTCCACAACCATACATTTAAAAAAATCTTCATTTAAACCTGCTGTCGGTGCTTAACCAATAAGGGCTTCATATTCAATCCAACCTACCACCCCAGGCTTTAGGTATATAGACTAACAACATACTGATCTAATACTTCTTTTCTGAAAATTGAGGCTATAGTATTATCAGGGAGGGGCACAACTTGCCAGTATGGCACCATCTGGTGGTACCTCCTGGGCAGGCATGTAGGGGACAAGGCTAAGTTCTGGGTTACCCATTGCTGGCACCTATTATCCCCCATTCTTCTTTAATGCCCTCTTCACTCCCCTCCACTTCCTCTTTAACTTTCTGTTCTCCTTCTCCTCCTCTTTTATTATCACCTTGTAAGAAGCCACAGAAAATTGAGGGAGGATGATTCCCACAATCTTTCAAAATCCATTGTTTCACCAGACTCCTTCTTTTAAATAGTTCAAAAGTTTATTGTTGTGTTCATTTATAGATGTTATTTTCAAAATACCAACAAAAATATTGTCACACTATCCTGTTACAAATTATTTTCTATAAATGACAATTGTGCACTGAGATTCTGAAATTTTTACTTTTTCTATTTGAAAAACGTTAAGATAAAGTTTGTAAAAAATACTTCTTTCCTAAGGCCACTGTGTATCTGCACTGAACATAAGTGACTACAGGCAAGTAGTCAAAAGGTAGGAGGACATCATCAAAAAAAGAGATGCCGAAAAAACACTGCAATTTTAAAATAATTCATAGCTGTATAGATTTGGAAAAATATATATTTTTTATGTAGCACACTACTCCCTTGGGAGCTGCAATGTTGTTCATTACCTTTTTGTCAGTTAGCCACATTTCTTCCTTCCCCATGCAATTTAACACACCAGACGACTTTAAGGTTGATAATGCTTTATTCTGGGGTAAATCAATAAATGATAAAGCAGATGATATGAGATGCCCCGTTATTTTATCATATTGGCATGTTACATTTTTTTTCTCCTGGTGACTCCCTCCTGCGCTCAACTTTTGCTCAGTTAGAACTTAACACTTCCAATATGGACCGACCAGCACCACTCTGAATAATGCGTTGAGTTAGACTACAAAGTCACAGGCCACACTGCCTATTTCCATGACTATTGTTGTCATACCTCCATCAAGTCCTGGAATTTGTGTATCACTGCAGTCCTTGGACACACAGCGTGTTCACGGAATAGCACTACTGGTTTGCACTCCCTTTGCTCACTCACAATCAACAGTCCATGTTACTCACAGAAAGCTGATTCCCAGTTTCCTCCGTCCGCTTGACTCCTACTTCCTCCTCCTTTGATGTCCGGTACATCCCCGCATGGGACGCCCGGTCTCCATTAGGTTTCTACATGGTCATTATTCTCCAGGAACCAGTTGTGGGTCCGCTGAACGCCTACTCCTCCGGTTATCCAGCTCTGGGGTCTCTGAACCCCCAGCCCTCCTCCTCTCTCTCCTTTTCTCCTCCAGCCTCCCGCTGAGCATGTGACCCCCCTTTTTATATGAGAGACACCAATTGACCAAAGAAATTAACCATTGGTCAATTCTCTCACATGGGTTTCCTGCCACTCAGACCTCAGTCCTTCCTCTCTGTCCAGTCCTGCCCACTGTCCAGCAGAAGAGGTATCCCTGAGTGTAGGCGGTCACACCCCATTCTACACTAACACTCCCATCCCCAAATAAACAACCAGGCCCATTAAAAACAACAAGGCCCAGACAAATTTACCTACATCTAACCTATACTTACTAAAAAAAAACATTCTAACCACCTATCTAAGCGTGGGGATCGCTACATTTGTAAAATATTATAATAACATTATTATTATAAATTCTACAAAATGAATCACCATGGGTCTGGTTTAAATATATACATGTACATCAAAACAAAACTCACCTGACAAACAGTAAACAGCAAACCAGTGAAATATTCCTTCCTCTGGAATGCTACTTACCTTATGCAAAGTGTCTTTGTGCCACTGAATGACTTCCATTTATCATTTTAAACTGGCACTGTAGGTATTTGGAGCACTTCCTGGTTTGATATGTATTTTGGGTACTTTTTTAGAACAGACCGTCCTATCATTTATTACAGGCTTCATTTCGTCTGTGTGTTTTACTGCATTACAAAATGAGAAAATCAAGGATGCGCTTCAAGTATGTTTCAGAAAATGTTATAAAGTTGCTTAAATACTATTTTAAATCAATGCTTGTACAATGCGTTTGTGAACATTTTAAACATTGTGATGAAGAGTTAAAACTACTGTTAGTTATAAAATTCTCTGGTTCCCTCTGTTGATAATTTCCCCTTCACTAACTGTGCAGGTAGCCATCTTTTCCAAGTGTTGGGAACCTTCCTAACAAGAGTTTTTTACACTCTAAAAATTGCTCTTTGTGTCCCCATTGGATATATTTTCCCTCCTTTCCTGTTCCAGTGTCCACCTGTCATTAGAGCAGGAAGTAATAAGAAAAATTTTAACAGGGTCACTACAGCAATTTAAACTTTTCCTACTCTATAGGAAAAATGTTTTTTGTGGTAACTCTACTTACAATAATACATGCTCTATCAATATAGATTCAGAGGCCAGTGCTTACAGACAGTTTTTTCAGACAGTGGAAGCAAGCCGGTTCAACCTTCCAGAAACCTTCCAAGCCCAGGGCCAACGAAGCTCCTAAGGCTTCAAATAGGTCCTTCTGAAGGTGTCTCCACTTAACCCTCTCGAGTAGGAGCAAGACTAGCCCAATTCGGGGGGGTTTGGGCAGACAAATTACAGGATGCCTGGACTGTAGCCATCATTTGATCACGTTATCGTCTCAAGTTCAAAACAAGGCCTCCTCAGACCTTGTTCTTAGAAGCTGGGCTTCCTACAGATGTTTGTGAGGCTATATAGGGGAGCTGTAGGCAGCAAGGGCCATCCTTCCGGTTCCAAGGCACGAATTGGGGCAAAGAGTATGTTCCCCTCTGTTTTTGGTCCCAGAGGCTTCAGGGGGTTTTGGAATTCTTACATGAAGGTACCACTATTCAAAATGGAGTCATTGGACTCAGGAGACTGGATGGTTTCCATCGATCTGGCGGGTGCGTATCTTCTTGTTTCCATAGACGCATCTCACCATCGCTTTCTCAGGTTTTTCCGTGGAATGCTCTAATTTTCAATTTTAATGTCTCCCATTCGGTCTCTGCACGACTCTGAGAATGTTCTCAAAGCTACTGTCATCGCAACTTTTAGGGTCAAGGGAGTGCAAATATTCCATTATATAGACGACATGCTACTTCTGGTGGTGTTTCTCTTCAGGTGGCGTCAGGTGGCGCAGAAGGAGGTTTCAATGCAACTTTCTTCTTCAATGGGATCGTCACTCCTTGTTCCAGAAAATCTATCTGGCAATTCCGATAATCTGGTCCCTGGTTTGGTGGTCAGTAGCTCGCAATCTTTCCCGCGGAGTTCCATTGAAGGCCTCAGAACCAATAGTGGTGATGACCAATGCCAGTCTAGCAGGCTGCGGGGCACACTGCCTGGGACAGCAGGTTCAAGGCCAATGGAACTTTTGTGAGGTGAAGAGATCAAATTTTTTAATGTCTCCCATTCGGTCTCTGCACGACTCTGAGAATGTTCTCAAAGCTACTGTCTGCTGTCATCGCAACTTTTAGGGTCAAGGGAGTGCAAATATTCCATTATTTAGACGACATGCTACTTCTGGTTCCGTCAAATGAGCTCCTTCTACTACTCCTCCCCTTGTCAGTCCCCTCCCCCCACAGTTAGAATCACTACCTTAGGGAACACATTAACCCCTGCAGCGCCCCCTAGTGTTAACCCCTTCCCTGCCAGCCGCATTTACACAGTAATCACTGCAATTTTATAGCAACGATCGCTGTGTAAATGTGAATGGTCCCAAAAATGTGTCAAAAGTGTCCGAAGTGTCCGCTGCAATGTCGCAGTCACGAAAAAAAAATCGCAGATCGCCGCCATTACTAGTAAAAAAAAATGCAATAAATCTATCCCCTATTTTGTAGACGCTATAACTTTTGTGCAAACCGATCTATATACGCTTATTGCGATTTTTTTTACCAAAAATATGTAGAAGAATACGTATCGGCCTAAACTGAGGAAAAAAAAATAGTTTTTTTTTTTTTAAATGGGATATTTATTATAGCAAAAAGTTAAAAAGATTCTGTTTTTTTTCAAAATTGTCGCTCTTCTTTTGTTTATAGCGCAAAAAAATAAAAACCGCAGAGGTGATCAAATACCACCAAAAGAAAGCTCTATTTGTGGGAAAAAAAGGACGTCAATTTTGTTTGGGTGTAACGTCGCACGACAGCGCAATTGTTAGTTAAAGCGACGCAGTGCCGAATCGCAAAAAGTGCTCTGGTAAGGAAGGGTGTAAAATGGCCCGGTGCTGAAGTGGTTAAAGGAATATTTCACTTTTTTTTTTCACTTTAATCGTCATTAAAATCAGTGCCCCTGAAAAAAATGCATTTAAAAAAAAAAAATTGCATTGATTCATGTCCCCTGGGCAGGAGCCGGGTCCCCAAACCCTTTTTAGGACAATATCTTGCATATTTGCCTTTAAAATTAGAACGTTCAAGTCGAGTCCCATAGACTTTAATGGGGTTCTAAAGTTCGCGCAAATTTTCGGTCCGTTCGAAGGTTCTGGTGCGAACCGAACCGGGTGGTGTTCGGCTCATCCCTAAAGACAAGTTTGAGCCAACATCCGTCAGAAATAAATCCAGGATTTTGATGTCGGAATGTCCGATCGTCTGTACGCAGTTATAGTCTTTCGTGTGTGAGCTCTGTGATTAATGTGTGTGCTGTATGTTCTCTCTGTGTGTATATGTGCTGTTGTAGTCTAACAGAAATTGATATAATCTAATTCTTAAATAATTCTAAGGGGTGCATCTCTACTCATCCGTGGTTTGGGAAAATACTGCAAACATGGCCACTAGCTAGAATTGAATAGGAAATAAATACCTATTTACTATGAGTCTCAGCCCCATCTACTGTAATGGCCACAATGCAGTTTTTCCCCAAACCACTGTATTTTTTTTAGGAATGAGTAACATTTGATCAGTTTTGACGATAGAAGGAGAACATTCGATTTTGCCCCATTTGCACAGAATGAATGTACTAGCAGTTTCGCTGGAAGAACAGCTATGCAAAATTGACCACATGTTTTCGTTGATTTACATATTCTAGCAAGGACCAGAGACACTACCACAGTATTAAAGTGATATTAAAGGCATATTGTTTTTTAAAAAAAAACAAACATGTCATACTTACCTGCTCTGTGCAGTGCTTTTGCACAGAGAAGCCCTGATCCTCCTCTTCTTGGGTCCCCCGCCAGCTGTCCTGGCCACTCCCTCCTGCTGAGTGCCCTCATAGCAAGCAGCTTGCTATGGAGTCACAAGAGCAGGCTCACTCCCGAGCTGCTGCTCTGTGTTCATTCACACATGGCTCAGCCCTACCCCTGCTCTCTCCTCATTAGCTTATTGGCTGTGGTTGACAGTAGCGGGAGCCAAGGGAAGAGGAAGAGAACTGAGAGAGCCACTGCTCTCATGCACATCGCTGGATCGAGATGGGACTCGGGTAAGTATTGGGGGGGCTGCTGCACACTGAAGGTTTTTTACCTTCATACATAGAATGCGTGATGTTAAAAAACCTTGAGCCCTTACAACCACTTTAAGGATCACTTCCAGCTGTTACACCCATTCATGTTGGCTTCCTCTGAAGATGAAGGTTACTGTGAGTACACATTGTTTTACAGTATATAATATATTATGACTAACACATATGTGTTTGAAGAAGTAGTGTATAAGAACCATGAAAAAGTTTCATAAAACCTACATCTCAAGAAATTATTATTATATACAGTATCCATTGAAAATGTAATTTAAACTAAGAGGACTAAATGCACTCAAACTGTGAATCTAGTACACCATTACAAAAAGTACAATGCACTCAAAATGACCACCTCTCGAATTATTATGCACAATATGAAGGATCTAAAATTGTACATTTATTACAGATTATTTATGTTGAAATGTAAAACAGCAACCTATTAGGGTTTCCAGATTTGCTCCTGTAATGTCCAGTGTATAAGCAATGCTTTTAATTTCAGTTAAAAAAAAGTTAGGACCACTGTATGTTAGGACCACCATGCTCAATCAGACAATATTCACATTTTTATAGGTTAGTAGCTGTTTTTTGGATCCAAATGACCACTTTAATTTCTCTTTAAATGTCAACTGGTGACATGGTCTTTAATAGACCTCTTTATATATGAAAACTTAATAACAGAGTTGATAATATAAATAAAATTGGCGACCTGCAGCTTACATAATGCCTTCTCTCTTTGTCCCTGCTGGCCCAACAGAGATTAAAGGGAATGAAAAGAAAGTGTTATAGATGAATCTGAGATCACCTTTAAAGTGAACCTGTTTCTTTACCATATAGAGCTCCAGACAAAACTTTTTTTTTAAGTTTTGGAAAAAAGTGGGGAAACTACAGAACCTCTTTTTTGATTTTTTTTTGTGATCTGTGCTTTAATTGTTATTTCCCTTCGGGTTTTATCAGGAAATCTTTCCAGGGGGAACACAGACTGCAACAAAACACTTCTTACAATAGAAAGGATCTCTGTCCTCTATGCTCAATTCTTGCCTAGTGACAATGGCTTCCTTTAAGTCTTGTCCTGCTGTCAAGGGTACAGTAAAGGTGGTCATACACAGCCTGTAGACTTAACCAAAAAAAAACTGATTCCTCCATTTACACAATACAGCACAGATAGACAAATCTCCCGCTGTGACAACATTGACTAGCAAAATACCAGATCAGCAGCTGTATCTGAATGGATGTGGATCCCGATACCTGGGGCCCGGTGATCATGTGATTGCTATTTGATCACATGATCACAATGTCAACAATATACAAATACATAAGTGGTCCATATCGTGAACTTGGTGTTGATTTATTCACTTTAAGGTCACCACAGAGGACAAGGGGGCACTCTTTACGACTAGAGGGAAAAAAATGTAATCTCCAAATATGGAAAGGTTTCTTCACAGTAATGCAGCGTACACACAATCGCACATTCCGACAAAAAAAAATCCATGTGTTTTTTTTTCTGAAGGATGTTGGCTCAAACTTGTCTTGCATACACACGGTCACACAAAGTTGTCGGAATTTCCGAATGCCAAGGACACGGTGACATACAACACGTACGACGGCACTAGAAGGGGAAGTTCAATACCAAGTGCGCCACCCTTTGGGCTCTTTCCACTAATCTTGTGTTAGTAGAAGTTTGGTGACAGACGATTCATGCTTTTCAGCCTCCTGCTTTTACGATCATTACTGCTCTTCAGTTTGTGTTTTCCTATTTCTATTACGTATTTGATTTTCTTGTCCGCTCGTATTTGATTTTCAGCTCCGGCCTTTGTTTTTCAGTGCTTTCTGTTAGTTCTTTCTGACCAGCCAACCGTTTTGAAGCCATGAGACCCTCACCCCGGACAAGAGGGTTTATATCTACCGTCTAGCCAGAGCCACAAGATTGGTGGAGAACGCTTTTGGGATAATGGTCAGCCGGTTCCGCCTATTTCTTACGCCAATCAACATGGCGGAATACAAACTTAACCAGATAATCCTTGCATGCTGCATTCTACACAACTCTTTAACCACTTCAGCCCCGGAGGATTTTACGCCCTTCCTTACCAGAGCACTTTTTGCGATTCGGCACTGCGTCGCTTTAACTGACAATTGCGCGGTCGTGCGACGTTGCACCCAAACAAAATTGACGTCCTTTTTTTTCCCACAAATAGAGCTTTCTTTTGGTGGTATTTGATCACCTCTGTGGTTTTTATTTTTTCGCTATAAACAAAAGAATAGCGACAATTTTGAAAAAAGCACAATATTTTTTACTTTTTGCTATAATAAATATCCAATTTAAAAAAAAAAGAATTTTTTACTCAGTTTAGGACCATACGTATTCTTCTACATATTTTTGTTAAAAAAATCGCAATAAGCGTATATTGATTGGTTTGCGCAAAAGTTATAGCGTCTACAAAATAGGGGATAGATTTATTGCATTTTTTTTAGTAATGGTGGCGATCTGCGATTTTTTTTGGTGACTGTGACATTGCGGCGGACACTTCGGACACTTTTGACACATTTTTGGGACCATTTACACAGCGATCGTTGCTATATAATTGCATTGATTATTGTGTAAATGTGACAGGCAGGGAAGCGGTTAACACTAGGGGGCGCTGCAGGGGTTAATGTATGTTCCCTGGGAGTGATTCTAACTGTGGGGTGAGGGGACTGACAAGGGGAGGAGACCGATCGGTGTTCCTCTGTACTGGGAACACACCATCGGTCTCCTCTCCACTGACAGGACGTGGATCTGTGTGTTTACACACACAGATCCACGATCCTACTGTGTTCCCGGGCAATCGCGGGTGCCCGGCGGACATTGCGGCCGCCGGACACGCACACCGGGTCCAGAGCGACGCCACAGGCGCGCGTGCCCCATAGACGGCCGGTAATGGGAGGACGTCATATAACGCCCACCCAGGATGGGAGATCAACCCTGTGGGCGTCATATGACAGTGGCCGGTATTGAAGTGGTTAAGGAGAAATTCAATGAACTATGTGGCCACAGTTGGGCTTGAGGCCGGACTTCAACAAGAAACCCTGACAGCGCTTGAAGCTGGCCGTCCTGGCCTGCCCCCCTAAAGCACCCGCGAAGTAAGACAGAAGTATGTCGAGTACTTTGCGGTGGGTGGGGGGGCCATTGATATGCCCAAAAACTGTTTAAGAAACATTTTATCAACAATTTTTGAACTTAAACTGAAAGAAGATTTCCTTTGATTTACTGCCTGGGTTTCTTTTAGCTGTCTCCTAGGTTCTCCAATGGGCTTTTCTTTTTGGACATTTTCTTCAATAGTGCAAATGTAATTTATTTGATACATGAGGTGACAATCTCTTCTTCAGCAAACTATTATTATGCTGTGGGTCTGCTACACACACCTTGTTTTTGTTGTTAATGTATGTAATGCATTACTGACAAAAAATATTCATAATTTTCAGCACCATGAATGAATTTTGTGGAGTCATGAAAATGGCCTGATTGTGGCAAATTAGAAAACAACTGTGGGTGTTATTTACTAAAGGAAATTCCACTTTGCACTCCAAGTGAACTTAAAAGTGCACATGAAACTGCCCATGTAGTATAAAGTGGATTTGCCTTTAGTAACTAACTGTCACTGTAAACACCAACTTACTACAGAAATGGGGATTCTTCAAAAAGACTGTTTGTGAACTCACTGCAAAGTATATTCCCATGGGCAATAAATTTAAAAGGCTAAAAATAAAACCTATGTGGCTCACGGCCAAAGTTAAAAAAGCTATAAACTATAAGAAAAGAGCTTTTAAAAAATATAAAAATGAAGGATCACTAGTGTCATTTAAATGTTACAAAGAACATAACAGAATATGTAAAAAGGAAATCAAGGATGCAAAAATTCAAAACGAAAGACAGATTGCAAAAGATAGTAGGACAAACCCCAAAAAATTCTTCAAATATATTAATAGTAAAAAGGTCAAGTCTGAGCATGTAGGCCCTTTACAAAATAATCTAGAGTGGGTGACTGGGGACAAAGAGAAGGCTAATTTATTAAATACTTTCTTCAGCTCTGTGTATACAAAGGAGCATGGGGGAGCTCATGTCCACAATGGGGGTGGTAGTGACACAGCCCTAAATCCACAATGGCTCAAAAGTGATATGGTCCAGAAATATTTAGACAGAATAAAGGTGGATAAAGCACCTGGACCTGATGGCATCCACCCACGGATCCTAAAAGAATTGAGCTCTTTAATTTCAAAGCCATTGTATCTAATTTTTAGGGAATCATTAATGACAGGAATAGTACCACTGGATTGGCGCAGGGCGAACGTGGTGCCTATATTTAAAAAGGGAACAAAGTCTTTACCAAGTAACTATAGACCTGTTAGTTTAACTTCTATAGTTGGGAAGATACTGGAGAGATTATTAAAAGACCACATAGACGAGTTCTTGCAGGAAAAAAATATTTTAAGCAACAGACAGCATGGGTTCATGAAAGACAGAAGTTGTCAGACAAACCTCATTTCTTTTTATGAGGTGGTAAGTAAAACCTTGGACAGAGGCGTGGCTGTGGACGTGGTATACTTGGATTTTGCAAAAGCGTTCGATACAGTTCCCCACACACCGCTCATGTGTAAGGTAAGGTCTACAGGTTTGGAAATATCGGTTTGTAAATGGATAGAAAACTGGCTAAAAGACAGAATTCAGAGAGTCGTGGTTAATGATTCTTACTCTGAATGGGCTAAGGTTATCAGTGGTGTACCCCAAGGTTCAGTGCTGGGACCCTTACTTTTTAATATCTTTATAAATGATATTGGGTCTGGGATCAAAAGTAAAATTTCTGTCTTTGCAGATGACACCAAGCTATGCAGTGGAATAACGTCCTTACAGGAGGTCTCCAATTTACAAGCTGACCTCAATGCTCTGTCAAATTGGGCGACTATGTGGCAGATGAGGTTTAATGTTGATAAATGTAAAGTTATGCACTTGGGGGCTAAGAATATGCATGCATCATACATGCTAGGGGGAGTACAACTGGGGGAATCCGTAGTGGAGAAGGATCTGGGGGTTTTGGTAGATCATAAACTCAATAATAGCATGCAATGCCAAGCTGCGGTTTCCAAAGCGAGCAAAGTCCTTTCTTGTATTAAGAGAGGTATGGACTCCAGAGAGAGAGATATCATTTTGCCCCTGTTCAAATCATTAGTAAGACCTCATCTGGAATATGCAGTTCAGTTTTGGGCACCAGTTCTCAAAAAGGATATTGGGGAACTGGAGAAAGTGCAGAGAAGGGCAACCAAACTGATAAGAGGCATGGAGGAGCTCAGCTATGAGGAAAGATTAGAGGAACTGAATTTATTCACCCTTGATAAGAGGAGATTAAGGGGGGATATGATCAACATGTATAAATATATAAGGGGTCCATATAGTGAACTTTGGTGTTGAGTTATTCACTTTACGGTCAACAAAGAGGACAAGGGGGCACTCTTTACGTCTAGAGGAGAAGAGATTTCATCTCCAAATAAGGAAAGGTTTCTTCACAGTAAGAGCTGTGAAAATGTGGAATAGACTCCCTGCAGAGGTGGTTCTAGCCAGCTCAGTAGATTGCTTTAAGAAAGGCCTGGATACTTTCCTAAATGTACATAATATAACTGGGTACTGACATTTATAGGTAAAGTTGATCCAGGGAAAATCCGATTGCCTCTCGGGGGATCAGGAAGGAATTTTTTTCCCCTGCTTTAGCAAATTGGAGAATGCTCTGCTGGGGTTTTTTTTGCCTTCCTCTGGATCAACTGTGGGTATAGAATGGGGTATATGGGATTGTATGATATATATATGTATATATATATTTTTTTTGTTTAATTTGTGGTTGAACTGGATGGACTTGTGTCTTTTTTCAACCTAACTAACTATGTAACTATGTAACTATGTAACTATGTAACTACAAAAATTGCTATTGAGCATTGAAAAAAGAAGCCACACATTGTTGAGTATAAAACATTTTACTCAAAGCACATTCACCTGTGCATTAGAAAAGGGTTTTTGAACACACCAACATCTTTGGTGTATATTTATTTTTTTAACATTGTAAATATCTTTTTTTGGTTAAACAGGCATGTTTCAAAGCATAACATACACAACTCAGGAACTTACAAAGTTCAACTTTGACAAAGTGAAGGCAATATCAGACACGAGTATGTCCAAACTGTGTTGATATTGCCTTCATCAGATCGGTTGATGTCACCCCTGTAAAAGCCAAATTTTGAAGATGCACACAAATTGGGATTCAAACTGGGGATTTCCCTCCCGATCCCATGCCTAATGTCATAATGTGCTAGCTCCCATGTAGGCGTACATTGATATCCCATGATGGCAGATAGCACATGTTGACACACTGTGTGCATCTTCAAAATTTGGCTTTTAAAATACTTAAAAAAAAAATATTAAATTCAAAAATACACAAGAAAAATGTAAAATGTTTGTGTGTTTTAGATTCTGCCTAAAACATCAATGATGTTCTTCATTTTTTTTGGAATTTCATTTCCAAAAAATGATGATGCGCATTGCACAAACCTTTCTGCAAGGCCTCCCGAAGATGATTCATTCGCTGCTCTTCCTGCTAAGGCTGGATAAGTTCTACAACCTTACCCTTGTAACGTGGATCAAGAAGGGTTGCCAGACAGTATTTATGCCTCTCCTGGATACCACAAATCCTAGGGTCCTTTCGCAGGCTTTGCAGGATCAGGGAGGCCACACAGCGTAAGTTTTCAGAGGCATTCGATCCTGGGTCCTCTGGGCCACTAAAGATCACATGATCTGCAACCACCTCCTCCCAGCCACGTACAACTCCATGGGTTTCTGGGTTCTGAAAACGATCCCATGAAGACTGCTGCTGATGCTGAGTGTTATCCTCCACCTCCATGCTGACACAATCCTCCTCCTCCTTTTCCTCCTCTTCTTCTTCCTGTGTGATCGGCGGGCCCCCAGGAATACAAATGGATAAAGGGGGCCTTGAGAGTTAAAGAAGGCCTCCTCTTCCTCCCGCTGTTCTGCCTCAAGTGCCCTGTCCATTATTCCATGAAGCGTGTGCTCCAACAGGAAGACAAGAGGGACAGTATCACTGATGCATGCACTGTCACTGCTCACCATCCTTGTGGCCTCCTCAAATGGTGACAGGACAGTGCATGCATCCTTGATCAGTAGCCACTGGCGTGGCGAAAAAAAGTCAAGCTCCCCTGACCCTGTCCTGGTGCCATACTCACACAGGTACACATTGATGGCCCTCAAATGAGGCAGTTCTTGGGCAGGGTGCATTGCCTATGAAGGTCAGCCAGCCGAGCACTGGCATTATATGACCGGCGGAAATGACCACAGACTTTCCTGGCCTGCCTCAGAAGATCCTTTAAGCCTGGGTAGCTGCTCAAGAACTGCTGCACCACCAAATTCAGAATGTGAGCCAAACAGGGAACATGGGTCAAGTGTCCCTGTCAGAGGGCGGAGAGGAGGTTGGTGCCATTGTCGCATACAACCATTTCTGGCTTGGCTTTAACAACCTCTGAGCCTGCCCCTGCAGAGCTGACAGAATCTTTGTCCCAGTGTGCCTCCTGTCCCCTAAGCAGACCAACTCAAGCACCACATGGCATTTTTTTGCCTGAGTGTTTGCGTAGCCCCTTGAACACCTACAGAGCACCGCTGGTTCAGAGGACAAATCTGCAGATTAAGAGGCCATAGAGGAAGAAGAAGAGGAGGGGGTGGAGGAGAGAGCTGTGGCAGAATCACCACTACTAGAATTTTGGAGGCGTGGTGGTGGAACAAGCTCCAACAATACTGAACCCTGTCTTGCATCCTTTCCAGCTGCCAGCAGAGTTACCCAGTACTCCGTGCAATAAAGGTAACGTCCCTGTCCATGCCTGCTGGACCATGAGTCAGCCGTAATATGCACCTTACTGCTGACCGCCCTGTCCAACAAGGCCAAGACATTGCTTTCCACATGCTGGTAGAGAGCCGGAATGGCCTTCCATGAAAAGAAATGGCGTTTGGGAACCTGCCACTGAGGTACTGCACATTCCACAAATTCACGTAAGGGGGCAGAGTCTACCAGCTGAAAAGGCAGCAGTTGCCATGCTAGCAATTTGGCCAAGCTAGCATTCAGACGCTGAGCATGTTGATGGCTGGGACAAAATTTCTTTTGACGGTTTAGCAACTGGGGTAGGGAAATTTGCCTGCTAAAATTGGATGTTGGTGTACCGCTAGCAGATTGGCCCCAAGTACTTGGGACACCTATTTCTATACATTCATTCCTCTCAGTGCAGGTTTCTGAGAGGACTGGAGGTATAGTGGGGTTGGAGATCCCAGCTGATGAGGAGTAAGGAGAGGTCTGCCTTGCTCTTTGATGTGGGTCTTTTAAGTGCTGTTGCCAACAGACTGCATGGGAGGTCATCATATGTCTGGTCAAGCATGTGGTGCCAAAGCGGCTGCTGTTTTGGCCACGCTTGATACGCTTCAGACATACAGTATGTTGCAAACAGCAATGGTGCGATCTGCTGCACACGTGTCAAGAAAGGCCCACACCAAAGAACTTTTCAAAATATGCAGGGAGTCAGCAGCGCCCGGCACCTGCTTAGCTCTGCGGTATGATGCAATAGGGTGGCTGCCCTTAAGCTGCCCCCTGGAAGGCATCCTGCCTCATTGGAGATGTGCCTCCTCCTCTCTTCTATCAGGCACCCAAGTAGAGTCAGTGACCTCATCATCCCCTCCCTCCTCGTCACTGAAGCAAACTTGGCAGTATGCTGCATGACTACCAATTTCTTGTCCTTCTTGGGCACCCCCTCTCTCTAGGCTCACGTTAGTCCCTTCCTCAACCTGGGTATCATGGTCGGAGCCTTCAAATCGCTGCGCATCCTCCTGCAGCATGTACCCGACACCGTGGTCGAATAGTTCGGGGGACTCCTCCGTGCATGATGGTGGGGCTAGGGAAGCAGTGACTGTTGACATTAGCCGATGGAATAGGCCGCTTTGGCAGCAGCATTGGCAGGTAAACTACTCTGAGCCTGGGTGACAGAGGATGAGGACAAATTTGTTATCCATTCCACCAACTCTTCTGCATGTTGTGGCTCAATAACACAGCCAGCTGCAGAAAAAAAGGACAAGCGTGCCCCACGGCTACGTGCTGAGGATGCACCGTGTCCACGAACAGCACTGTTGACTGTAGACACAGAGCCTGCTTGCCCTCTTTTAGTGGCCTGTGAGCGTCTGCCTCTCCTTGGTGGCCTTCCGGACATGCTGTAGATTTTGTTTAGCAAAACCACACTACACTGTATTGTGTACTGTGTACACCACCAGAAAAGTAGTAGCAACTGCAATATGGGTGCACGGTACTGTGTACACCACCAGAAGTCTAATAGCAACTATGGGTGCACTGTATTGTGTACTGTGTACACCACCAGAAAAGTAGTAGCAACTGCACTATGGGTGCACGGTACTGTGTACACCACCAGAAGTCTAATAGCAACTATGGGTGCACTGTATTGTGTACTGTGTACACCACCAGAAGTTACATAGTTACATAGTTAGTTAGGTTGAAAAAAGACACAAGACCATCCAGTTCAACCTTAAATAAAAAAAATATATATATCATACAATCCCATATACCCCATTCTATACCCACAGTTGATCCAGAGGAAGGCAAAAAAAAAACAGCAGCGCATGCTCCAATTTGCTAAAGCAGGGGAAAAAATTCATTCCTGATCCCCCGAGAGGCAATCAGATTTTCCCCGGATCAACTTTACCTATAAATGTTAGCACCCAGTTATATTATGTACATTTAGGAAAGTATCCAGGCCTTTCTTAAAGCAATCTACTGAGCTGGCCAGAACCACCTCTGCAGGGAGTCTATTCCACATTTTCACAGCTCTTACTGTGAAGAAACCTTTCCGTATTTGGAGATGAAATCTCTTTTCCTCTAGACGTAAAGAGTGCCCCCTTGTCCTCTTTTTTGACTGTAAAGTGAATAACTCAACACCAAGTTCACTATATGGACCCCTTATATACTTACACATGTTGATCATATCCCCCCTTAATCTCCTCTTATCAAGGGTGAATAAATTCAGTTCCTCTAATCTTTCCTCATAGCTGAGCTCCTCCATGCCTCTTATCAGTTTGGTTGCCCTTCTCTGCACTTTCTCAAGTTCCCCAATATCCTTTTTGAGAACTGGTGCCCAAAACTGAACTGCATTATCCAGATGAGGTCTTACTAATGATTTGAACAGGGGCAAAATGATATCTCTCTCTCTGGAGTCCATACCTCTCTTAATACAAGAAAGGACTTTACTCGCTTTGGAAACCGCAGCTTGGCTTTGCATGCTATTATTGAGCTTATGATCTACCAAAACCCCCAGATCCTTCTCCACTACGGATCCCCCCAGTTGTACTCCCCCTAGCATGTATGATACATGCATATTCTTAGCCCCCAAGTGCATAACTTTACATTTATCAACATTAAACCTCATCTGCCACATAGTCGCCCAATTAGACAGTGCATTGAGGTCGGCTTGTAAATTGGAGACATCCTGTAAGGACGTTATTCCACTGCATAGCTTGGTGTCATCTGCAAAGACAGAAATTTTACTTTTGATCCCAGACCCAATATCATTTATAAAGATATTAAAAAGTAAGGGTCCCAGTACTGAACCTTGGGGTACACCACTGATAACCTTAGACCATTCAGAGTAAGAATCATTAACCACTACTCTCTGAATTCTGTCTTTTAGCCAGTTTTCTATCCATTCACAAACCGATATTTCCAAACCACATCCACCGCCACCCCTCTGTCCAAGGTTTTACTTACCACCTCATAAAAAGAAATCAGGTTTGTCTGACAACTTCTGTCTTTCATGAATCTATACTGTCTGTTGTTTTTTTCCTGCAAGAACTCGTCTATGTGGTCTTTTATTAATCTCTCCAGTATCTTCCCAACTATAGAAGTTAAACTAACAGGTCTATAGTTACTTGGTAAAGACTTTGTTACCTTTTTAAATATAGGCACCACATTGGCCCTGCGCCAATCCAGTGGTACTATTCCTGTCATTAATGAGTCCCTAAAAATTGAACATTACAGAGCTCAATTCTTTTAGGATCAGTGGGTGGATGCCATCAGGTCCAGGTGCTTTATCCACCTTTATTCTGTCTAAATATTTCTGGACCATATCACTTTTGAGCCATTGTGGATTTGGGGCTGTGTCACTACCACCCCCATTATGGACATGAGCTCCCCCATGCTCCTTTGTATACACAGAGCTGAAGAAAATATTTAATAAATTAGCCTTCTCTTTGTCCCCAGTCACCCACTCTAGATTATTTTGTAAAGGGCCTACATGCTCAGACTTGACCTTTTTACTATTAATATATTTAAAGAATTTTTTTGGGGTTTGTCCTACTATCTTTTGCAATCTGTCTTTCGTTTTGAATTTTTTCATCCTTGATTTCCTTTTTACATATTCTGTTATATTCTTTGTAACATTTAAATGACACTAGTGATCCTTCATTTTTATATTTTTTTAAAAGCTCTTTTCTTATAGTTAATAGCTTTTTTAACTTTGGCCGTGAGCCACATAGGTTTTATTTTTAGCCTTTTAAACTTATTGCCCATGGGTATATACTTTGCAGTGAGTTCACAAACAGTCTTTTTGAAGAATCCCCATTTCTGTTCTGTGCCAGTCTAAGTCCTGGAGAGCAGCCCTCATCCTTGAAAAATTTGCTCTCTTGAAATTAAGTGTTTTTATCTTTCCCGTATGTGATTTTTGCTTACAGCTAACATCAAATGAAATCATGTTATGGTCACTGCTACCCAGATGTTCCTTTATCTGAACATTAGTAATACGCTCTGCATGGTTTGAGATTACCAGATCCAGCAGAGCATCATTCCTAGTTGGGGCCTCAATAAACTGGACCATAAAATTGTCCTGTAATAGGTTTATACATTTTTGCCCTTTAACTGCCCCAGCAGTGCCATTATTCCAGTCAATTTCTGGGTAGTTAAAATCCCCCATTATTATCACTGTCCCAGACCTTGCAGCCCTTTCCATCTGTGCAAGGAGTCTCCACCTCCTCATTAACATTGGGTGGTCTATAACAAACTCCAATGATTAACTTTGAACTACTCACATCTGTATGCAGTTCCACCCATAATGCTTCAGACTCATCACACTCTCCATCCACCAGGTCCTCTTTCACACTCGCTTTGAGATCACTTCTCACATACAGACAGATCCCTCCACCTTTTCTTTGAACTCTGTCTTTCCGAAAGAGTGCATAGCCAGGAATATTTATAGCCCAGTCATGTGAGGAATGAAGCCAAGTTTCAGCAATACCGATTACATCATAGCTCTCCTGATGCACCAAAGCTTCCAACTCGCCTATTTTGCTTGGCAGACTTCTGGCATTGGTGAACAAACACTTTAATGCATTACTATATTTTGACCGGTCACATACTATCCTCTTGGGTGTTCCAAACTAGGACTTGCTACTATACTTACCTTGGGTTTATGTGCTTTGGTTACCCTACCACTAATGCCCCTAATATTACCCTCTGGAATATGTTCCACGCTGACTATTTCTATCTCTGGACCCTCCCCCCCATCGCCTAAAAGTGTAATAACAACTATGGGTGCACTGTACTGTGTACTGTGTACACCACCAGAAAAGTAGTAGCAACTGCACTATGGATGCACGGTACTGTGTACACCAACAGAAGTGTAATAACAATTATGGGTGCACTGTTTTGTGTACACCACCAGAAAAGTAGTAGCAACTGCACTATGGGTGCACGGTACTGTGTACACCACCAGAAGTCTAATAGCAACTATGGGTGCACTGTATTGTGTACTATGTACACCACCAGAAAAGTAGTAGCAACTGCACTATGGGTGCACTGTACTGTGTACTGTGTACACCGCCTGAAGTATATTAAAAAAAGTACACCAGGAATGGCCTGAAGTTAGATATAGGCTACAGTGGATGCAGTATATATATATATATATATATATATATATACAGTGCCTTGCGAAAGTATTCGGCCCCCTTGAACTTTTCCACCTTTTGCCACATTTCAGGCTTCAAACATAAAGATATAAAATTTTATTTTTTGTGAAGAATCACCAACAAGTGGGACACAATTGTGAAGTGGAACGAAATCTATTGGATTTTTGAAACTTTTTTAACTAATAAAAAAATGAAAAGTGGGGCGTGCAGACATTCCAGACATTCAAAAATGTCACTGGGCATGTCACCTGACCAGAATAATTGACTGGCATGTATATAAGAGTAGTAAGGATTGTATTCAGCTTGAAAATTCCTGTGCTCAGATTCCACTATCCCACTCCCCTTGGATCAACCAAACTCATGTCCCAAAAGGATTTACCTTACACCCACTAATTAATGCCACCCTACGGCAATTTAGAGCTGCCTCCAAAAAACTGAATTTGATCTCCACTTGTCAAAAACCCAGATTTTCCACCGGGCCTGTCCCTACACAACCTATCTGTTGATTCACACAGACCCCAAATAAGAGCACAGCAATTCTTTCAGAACAACAAACTTCTGTCCAAGCAATATCCTCTAGGTTCCCAGAATATAACATTCCCTTCTTTAAATTCTTACAACTATGACGCTTCTTCCTAGACGCTAAACCCAACACACCTTGGTACTGGGAATACACGTCATTCAAACTACTTTGTAACAGCGAAGAACCCCAAAAACACCTAATCTCGACTGTATACGCACTCCTTTTCTCCAACCACAAGATCAAAAAAGACAAAATTGTCTGACAATGGGAATCGGACCTGTCTATAAATCTAACCAACACAGAGTGGGAACACATATACAGTCATATCCACAAGGGCTCCATCAATGTCTCTACCCAAAAAAGTAGATACAAAATATTTTCCAGATGGTACAGGACACCTGAGAAGATCCACAAATGTCATCCCGGTCTCCCCCCGACTTTCCGGAGATGCAATACAGCTCAAGGCTCTCTATTACACATTTGGTGGGAATGTTCGCTCCTAAAACCGTTCTGGATAGAAATCTATCGCCTAATTACCCAAATAACAACTTACACCCTGATTTCACACCTGCGCAATTCCTACTTCAGTACACTTCCATCGCTCTGTCAACCTACAAAAAATCCCTCTCCCTACACCTCATAAATGTGACCAATCAATGTATCCCGGTCCATTGGAGCAGCACCTCACCTCCCACAGTTACTGAATGGTTCCAACGGGTTGATAGAATAGCAGAGATAGAAAACCTTATACACCAAGCCAGAGACAACCCGCCAAAATACAGGGAAACCTGGGCATGCTGGACACATTTTAGAGAATCCACAGATACTGGCAATCTTGACAAGGATTCACCCTCAGCTACCTAAAGAACACCATCTCTGGATCCCGTAAACACACAGTGGACCTCCGCCTCCCCCCCCTTCTGCCAACCCCAAACCACTAACTCCCACATGACCACTCTGTTGACCAAATACTTCTACCAAACTCCTGGTAAAATAGTCCTATCGGCTTCCTCTAATAGGACAACACCCCTGAGCAGCTATTAGAGATCTGCGACTTATACTACACTTAGGCTTTCTACACTGGGGTTTCACACATTTAAAGATTGGGCTTACCTATACAACACAGTATACTGAACCTGTTCAGACCACATGAACACATACCTTCAGCCCCCACCCGGTCACAGTCTGCTCCCTATAAGGGTGACTGGGTGCAGAGGTGGCTGACTTTGTTATACATATTTTTTCCGCTCAGAGCCCGTAGCCTGCCAATACCCCAACCCTCCAACTCGGAGAAACATAGAATAAACCTCACAACCGCGGCCATAATAGCCAAACCACCTACACAGGGAAGCGGTCATATTTGGACAGGACAGTTTAAGTCTACCACATGCTTCAAGAAACTATCCAGATATCGACTAACAGCTCTCCCATTGCTATATGCTCTGTATTAGACATGTGCACACTGAAATATTTCGTTTCGGAATTTCGTTTTCGTCCGAAAAATAAATTTATTTAGTTACTCCCGAAATTCGTTTTTATTTATTTCGTTTTTCGTTAAAAATGTAATTCGTCCGAAAATCCAAATGAATTAAGGTCGAATCTTTCATTGAAGGCTTATGGTGTCTGTCGAAAGTTCAAAGAAGATTCGACGGAGCAGCTAAACTGGATGACTCTGTATAGTTTAGCTGCAATTCCACCCAATTCCAGCAGCAATCTTTCCTCTCTACGTCAAAACTTTCCTCTCTACGTCGAATCTTTCCTCTCTACGTCGAATCTTTTCTCTCTATGTAGAATAATCTTGGACTAATAGAGTTAAGGTTAGGCACATTCGACCACAGGTTCAATGGACACAGATTGTTATTGTCAGCTTCGAATCCCTTATCTATATCGAACTGTTGTCACAACGAAAATAAAGCATTTGTTTATGTCTGATCTTTCGTTTTTCGGATTCTGCACTTTCGTTATCGTTTGTTAAAACGATAACGAAAATATCTGAAATTCGGACGAAAATGCATTCGGACGAAAACGAATGCACATGTCTACTCTGTATATCTCTCATCATTTATTTTCTTTTACTGATTATTCTTTGTACTTTATGACTGTGATTTCTGTAAACCTTGTTAAACGTTAATAACATTTCTTAAAAAAAACACAGAAAAAGTCATTGTGCATAACTATTCACCCCCCTAAAGTCAATACTTTGTAGAACCACCTTTTGCGGCTATCACAGCTCCAAGTCGCTTTGGATAAGTCTCTATGAGCTTGCCACATCTTACCACTGGGATTTTTGCCCATTCATCCTTGCAAAACTGCTCCAGTTCCTTCAAGTTTAAAGGTTTGCGCTTGTGAACAGCAATCTTTAAGTCTGACCACAGATTTTCTATTGGATTGAGGTCTGGGCTATGACTAGGCCATTCCAACACATTTAGCAGTGTGTTTGGGGTCATTGTCCTGCTGGAAGGGGAACCTCCATCCTAGCCTCAAATCACACACAGAGTGGTACAGGTTTTGCTCAAGAATATCCATGTATTTAGCACAATCCATCTTTCCCTCAACTCTGACCAGTTTCCCAGTCCCAACTGCTAAAAAACATCATGCTGTGGGGATGGTGTTCTTTGGGTGATGTGATGGATATGGCCAGACATAGGGGGTTATTTACTAATGGCAAATCCACTTTGCGCTCCAAGTGCACTAAAATTGCAGTCTCTGTAGATCTGAGGGGGACATGCAAGAAAAATAAAAATTAGCATTTTAGCTTGCACATGATTGGATGATGAAATCAGCAGAGCTTCCCCTTATTTCAGATCTTCCCCTCATATCTACAGCGACTGCACTTCCAAGTGCACTTTCAGTGCACTTGTAGTGCAGAGTGGATTTGCCTTTAGTAAATAACCCCCATAGTGTTTTCTTTGATGGCCAAAAAGTTAAATTTTTGTCTCATCAATCTAGAGCACCTTCCTCCATACATTTTGGGAGTCTCCCACATGCCTTTTCGCAAACTCAAAACGAGCCATTTTGTTTTTTGCTGAAAGTAATGGCTTTCTTCTGGCCACTATGCATAAAGCCCAACTCTATTTAGCATACGGCTTATTGTCGTCCTATGTACAGATACTCCAGTCTATGCTGTGGAACTGCAGCTCCTTCAGGGTTACCTTACGTCTGTGTGCTGCCTCTCTGATTAATGCCCTCCTTGCCTGGTCCGTGAGTTTTGATGTGCAGCTGTCTCCTAGGGATCATCAAAGATTTGGATATTTTTTTATAACCTTACCCTGACTCCTCAACAACATTGTCCCTTACTTGTTTGGAGAGTTCCTTGGTCTTCATCGTAGTGTTTGGTTAGTGGTGCCTCTTACCTAGGTGTGGCAGCCCCTGGGGCCTTTCAAAAAGGTGTGTATATGTAATTACAGATCATGTGACACTTAGATTACACACAAGTGAACATCATTTCACTAATTATGTGACTTCTGAAGGTAATTGGTTGCACCGGAGCTTTTTATGGGCTTCATAACAAAGGGGGTGAATACATACGCAAATGCCAATTATCAGTTTTTTATTTCTGAAAAATAGTTTTATGTATAGATTTTTCTAATTTTACTTCACCAACTTAGACTATTGTGTTCTGATCCATCAAATATAATTCAGATAAAAAAAAACATTGAACTAAAGGCTGTAATGTAACAAAATAGGTAAAAAGCCAAGGGGGATGAATAATTTTGCAAGGCACTGTATGTAACTATGTAAAGCTGTTATGAATGAATTAATTCATAACAGCTGTGTTTCCTATGCCATGATTGGCTCACAGCTATTACATGGTACCTGGGCCAATCACAGCACCCTGTACCATGTAATTAGAAGTAGCCAGTCACAGATTGCTAGTGATCACAGCTGTCATGAATATAATCCATTCATGACAGTTGAAAATCTTGCTGTTACAATGATCTTCAATCTTCATTTTAAATATTGAACATTAAATATATATATATTTTTTTTTACATACTGTCACTACTCAGTGTCTCTGATCAGCGGCACGTCAGTCACATGATGATGCTGTACTGCACTCGTGACTGTATGGAGAAAAAAAATTTGGACAAAAAAAAAATTACTTTTATTTAATTTCTTAATTTTCAAAAAAATTGCAACAAAGAATTACTTCAAAAAACATGTCATGTCTCTTACTAAATGTCTCAGACTGTCTACTTTCCAAACATGGGCAATTTGAGTTGAATTTGTACAGTCCTGGCATTTAGAGCCTTAAGAAATGAGATGTATTAATACATCAGAATTGATAAATTTTCATATACTGTATATATATATATATATATATATATATATATATATATATATATATATATATATCATAGTTTGTAGATGCTATAACTTTCACACAAAACAATTAATTTACACACTTATTGGGATTCTGTTTTACTAAAGACATGTAGCAGAATACATTTTGGCCTGAATTTATGAAGAAATTAGATTTTATTGGATATATTTTATGACAGAAAGTAGAAAAAAAATTTCTTTCAAAATTTGTGGTCTTTTTTAATTTATATTCCAAAAAAAAAAAAAAAAAGAAGCTCAGTGGTGATCAAATACCAACAAAAGAAAACTCTATTTGTGTGAAAAGAATGACAAAAAATTTAATTTGCATTAAGTGTTACATGACTGCCCAATTCCCAGGTAAAGTAGCACAATGCTGAATAGCAAAAATTATATCCTAACCAAGGTTTTGACCTGCTTTTTACAAAAAAAATAAAGATTTTTGTTGATTTGTTGCAGTCCCACTGGAGAAATTTCCTCTGACTTCCTGTCCCAATAGTTAATGGAAAAGTGTCCCCAATGAGAACATAGATCCCATAGTGACTTCATCCCTTCCCCACTATGTCCAAAACTAAATAAAAGGCATTGTCTGTCATTAGGTAAGGTAAAGGAAGTCTCTGGAGGAGAACGTCTGTTTTTTTAGCCAAATTCTGGTGACATTACACTGCTACTGCAACCTTTGTTACAATGCCACAGTTGATTAATACATTTAAAAGAGGCTGTTGATACCTGATAAATCTTCTGCCAAGGTTCGGTTAACCTTGAAGTTCAAGATATTTTGTTAAGTGCCATGCTCGTTTATTTTTACAATGAAAATTGAAGTAGGTGTAATTTCATATAGTGAACAAAAGGCCTTGGCAGACTTCTATGTATAGAATTTTTAAATAAAAACCAGTGTGCACTGCATTACAGCAGTGTAATGGCAGAGTATATACAGTGGCTGGAGAGATACACTTCAAGAAACTAGTAGTCACAATTAGGTGTACTGGAGTGCCTATTTACTCAGATGCAGGCAAATGCCTCATACACGCCATTTCCTACAACTCCCTGGGTTCCTGGACAAGCTCAGGGAGTTTTATTTCCTCAGCTTTCCTCCCTCCATCAGCAGGTCTGGCAAAGGTAGCTTGGTAAGTCATCTGCAGTCATGTGAGCGAGCCCCCACTGTCAAAACCAATATGCAACATCCATGCCAGAGCCTATTAGCCCACAGTTAGTTTCTCTGGAAGACCCAGCTGCTATGAAGGGCATTACTCCAAGAGTACTCCAGTTCCAGTGTGGTAGCCCTTAGTCTTTGGGTCTTGGATGCCTATTGCTGATCGCCTGTCTTACCTGTAATCACAAATAGCTATTTGTGTTCTGAACTGTTACTGAAGTAGTGATTCTCTGTTGTTATAGAGTCATAAAAAGACTATTCATTGCAGCCATGCTACCCTGAGTCACATAGACATTGCTGTGAAGAGCCCATGTTTGTGCATCTTTCATAATTATTCTGCAGTGTTTGCATGCTCATTGGCATCCTGAACCTGTTTTGCATGATTGCAGTTGAAGTTACAGTTACCCCCTGTTTGTTAATTTGGCCGATTGCCTATTGCCTATTCTGTCAAGGAAACCTGTCTGTCAATTTGCTTCCCCATTTCCAACCTGTTAGACCACACACTGGTTATTCCTCTGCTCTTTGATTTAGTTTTGTATTTTGTGTAAAAACATGTACAAGATAACACAAATATGAATTTTACTCTATTAGTTAACCTGCATAATATTAACAGTAAGCCATTGTAATGACTAGGGTTCCTGTGAGCCAATAAAGGAACTATTGCCATACAATTCTAAATGCCTCTTATGTGGGCCATCTATGTGGTATGAGATGGGTAGCTGTTTGCCACTAAAATACCTAAAATATTTATACACTGTAGTGAAATAGGTACCATTGATCTTTAATCCATCACAGTGTACATTGTTAATCCATATCTTTAGTAGGCAACATTTGTATCTCTTTGAACAAGAGCAGCATTTTCCTTCTATTGAGGAAGCGTATGACCTATGTGAAAAATGTTAAACTGCAACCAGGCTTCCTAGGAAAAAATTCCTTAGAACATGGGTCCTTAAACTTTTTAAACAAAGAACCAGTTCACTGTCTATCAGATTGTTCTGAGGTCGGGCTGTGGTCAGAGGAACTAAAACAATGTCAGTGGTCAATGGGAGTACAAAACTCCCCTTCCTTAGTGGTCAATTGTAGTACAAAATGCCCCTGTATTGGTTGGTTGTTGGAGTAATGAATGTCCCTGTGTCAGGGGGAATAGTAAATCTCCCCCTCAAGCATTGGTACTGGGAGAGTTAAAGCCACCCCCTCCAGCTATGGTGTTAGTAAAATACTTCCTCCCAGTATTGGTGTCAGCAAGCATAGTAAAAGCCCCCACAACCTGGGTTGCAGTGGGAATAGCAAATTCCCCAAGCATTGGTTTGACAGGGTGTGACAGGAGTCACTTTGGGTGGGGGGCTCCTGGAACCCAGCTTACCTTAGAGAGTTCTGGAAACCCATTTTCCAGCTCCCCCCGTCCCTCTTATGTGTAAGTCAGCCTGCGTCAATTAAGGGCACAGGGTGACTGAGAACTCCAGACGGGTCTGTCCTTGTCAGAAACCATGAATCAGACTGAGACAGAAGTACAGTTAAATCACACTTGTTTAATAATAATAAAAAAAGGTAAACAGAGTAAATGTAGTCAAAACATAGCCAGAGTTCAGGAACCGGAACGGATAGTCAGACAAGCCAAAACATCAGGGAGCCAGAGAACAGCGTAGTAGAACAGCAAGCAGGGTCTGGAGCCAGAAGAAATGTCAGCCAAGCAAATCTTTAACAGAAACACACAAGAGCGTCTCTAGAGATGTGACCAAGGCGAAGGCAGAGATCATCTGGACTGGACGACTTAAGTAGGCAGGACTGACTGCCTACTCATCAACAGATGAGTCACTGTGGAGATATAGGAGCTGGTAATTAGCCGACAACTGAGCGGCCAGCCCAGAATAGGAAGGGCTGTGCCCAGCCCTGACAGTATCCCCTCTTCAATGACCCCTCCCCCTCAGAGAACCACCAGGCTTGAGGGGAAAACGTCGATGAAAATCACGGAGGATGACAGGGGCGTGTACGTCCGAGGATGAGACCAAGAGCGTTCCTCCGGACCGTACCCTTTCCAATGCACCAGGTACTGTATGCGCCAATAGAACCTACGGGAGTCAACAATGGACTGTACTTCATACTCCTCATGGTTCTCAACCTGTCCAGGGTGAGGACGAGGCACAGAGGTGGTAAAGCAGTTGCAGACCAAAGGTTTTAATAAGGAGACATGAAATACATTTGAGATACGCATATTAGAAGGAAGGTCTAATGCATAAGCCACTGAGTTGATCCTATGAAGAATAGGGAAAGGCCCAATAAACCGAGGTGTGAACTTCAGTGAGGGAACATGAACTCAGAGGTTGCAATATGACAGCCCGACCCTGTCCCCAACCTGGTAGGAAGGCGCAGGCAGGCGTCTGCCGTCAGCATGGAGTCTGTACCTATCATTAGCATGTCGCAAAGCCTCCTGGACTTCTGTCCAAGTGGAACGAAGACCACGGAGATGCTCCTCTAATGTAGGAATACTCTGCGTAACAAATGAGTCAGGCAACATGGAAGGTTGGAAACAATAGTTTGCCATAAATGGGGACAATCGGAAAGCAGAATTCAAGGCACTACTATTGTGAGCGAACTCCGCCCACAGTAAGAGGTCTGACCAGTTGTTATGATGGTAAGAAATATAGCAATGTAGGAATAGCTCCAAGGACCCCATTAGACTGCGGCACAGTGGTGTAGTGGTTAGCACTCTCACCTAGCAGTAAGAAGGGTCGCTGGTTTGAATCCCAACCACGACACTACCTGCTTGGAGTTTGCATGTTCTCCCTGTGCCTGCGTGGGTTTCCTCCGGGTACTCCGGTTTCCTCCCACAATCCAAAGACATGCAGGTAAGTTAATTGGCTTCTGTCCAAAAAAAATTGGCCCTAGTATATGAATGGGGACATTGGATTGTGGGCTCCTTGAGGGTAGGGACCGATGTGAGTGTGCAATGTACAGGGATAGGGACAATTGTAGACACTCACTCAGGTTGAACTGGATGGACCGAGGTCTTTATTCAACCTTACTAACTATGAAACTATGAGACTGCGGGTGATATGCAGAGGAGAAATTAAGCTAAATTCCCAACTGTGCACAAAAGGCTTGCCAGAACCAGAACACAAACTGACTACACCTGTCCAAGACAATCACTTTGTGTAGCCCATGTAAGCGAAAGATCTCCCGAGCAAAAATGGAAGCCAGTTCCTTAGAAGTGGGCAACTTCGTAAGTGGAATATAATGAGACATTTTCAAGAACCGGTCAACCACCATAAAGATAACTGTGTTGCCCTGGGAGATGGGTAACTCCACAATGAAATACATAGACAGGTGGGTCCATGGCCTCTCTCTTTTGGGTATGGGTTGTGTGAGGCCCACTGGAAGGTGTCGTGGAGTCTTACTCTGAGCACACACGGAACAGGCAGCTATGAAGGCGGTTACACCAGCTTGTAGACTAGGACCAGAATAGTTGGGAAATGGACCAAAAGAGTTGATTCCTCCCAGGGTGGCCAGCAGCCTTGGGAGAATGGTAAGTCTGGAGCACGGCAGTACGGAGACTCTCTGGGACAAAGCAGCGTTCACAAGGTTTCTCTTGAGGAGCATGGACCTGAGCAGCAAGAATTTTGTCACTCAAAGGAGAAGTGAGACTGGTGCGAACCGTAGCCAGAATATGATCAGGAGGAATCACAGGAACCAGAACCGACTCCATCTTGGAAGTGGAGGAAAATTGTGGTGACAAAGCGTCATCTCTTACATTCTTAGTATCATGTAAGAAAGAGACAATGGGGGTTATTTACGAAAGGCAAATCCACTTTGCACTACAGGTGCACTGCAAGTGCACTTGAAAGTGCACTTGGGAGTCCAGTCGCTCTAAATCTAAGGAGTAGATCTGAAATGAGTGGAAGCTCTGATGATTTTATCATCCAATCATGTGCAAGCTAAAATGCTTTTTTTTATTTTCCTTGTATGTCCCCCTCGGATCTACAGCGACTTTACTTCCAAGTGCACTTTCAGTGCAATTTCAAGTGCACTTGCAGTGCAAAGTGGATTTGCCTTTAGTAAATAACCCCCAATGCAATTGAAACTAGACAAGAAAAGAGCCCATCACGCCCTTCTGGGAGAGAGGCCTTTAGCCTCAGACAAGAATGTGAGATTCTTATGGTCAGTAAGAATGCGAACCGGCATAGTGGTACCTTCAAGGAGATGTCTTTATTCCTTCAGGGCTAAAATGATCGCTAACAGCTCTCTGTCACCAATCTCGTAATTGCACTCCGCAGGTGACAATTTCTTGGAAAAGTAGCCACAAGAATGCATAGCGCTCTCAGAGGTAGGACGTTGAGACAGAAGGGCGCCAACTCCACTCTCAGAAGCATCAACCTCATGGATAAAAGGTAACATAGGATCAGAGGTAGGATGTTGAGACAGAAGGGCGCAAACTCCAGTCTCAGAAGCAAAGGTAACGTAGGATCACGATGTGCCAACACAGGAGCAGAAACAAAGGCAGCCTTGAGACTCTCAAAGGCCTTAATGGACTCCGTAGACCACTCTGTGGGTTACGGTCCTTTCTGGTCATATCAGCCAGGGGTTTGACCAGAGACGAGAAGTTATGAAAAAACTTCTCATAATAGTTTGCAAAGCCAAGAAAACGCTGCAGAGGGTGTAAACCCATGGGTCAGGGCCACTGTAGGACTGATGAAAGTTTCTCTGGTTCCATCGATAAACCAGCAATGTAAATTACATGACCCAGGAATTTAACCTGTTCACAATGGAATTCACACTTCTCCAATTTACAATAGAGATCGTTCTCTCTTAGTTTCTGAAGCACAAGACAGACATATGTGTGGTGGCTCTCCAGGGACTTGGAAAATATGAGGATATTGTTGAGATAAACCACCACACATAACTGCAACAAATCTCAGAGGACATCGTTAATAAATTCCTGGAAAACTGCCGGGGCGGTACAAAGACCAAAAGGCATTATGAGGTACTCATAATAGCCTGTTCTGGTATTAAACGCAGTTTTCCACTCGTTGCCCTCCTTAATCCTCACAATACTGTATGCCCCTCTCAAATCAAGCTTTCTGAAAACCATTGCTCCCTTGAGGCGGTCAAATAACTCCATAATCAACGGAATTGGATAGGCATTCTTAATCGTGAAACGATTGAGACCCCTATAATCAATGCAAGGTCTCAGAAGAAGAAGAAACCAGCACCAGCAGGAGATGCGGATCTGCGGATGAAACCTTGAGAAAGTGCGTCTGCAACATACTCCTCCATGGCCTTATCCTCCAAGACCGGCTAAGGGTAAACCCGGCCAGGAGGGGGGTATGGCACCAGGTTGAAGGTCAATTGTGCAATCATACGGCCGGTGTGGAGGCAAACTACCGGATTGACCTTTGTCAAAGACAACGCTAAAATCACGGTACTCCTCCGGCAGGGAGGACAGTGAAGAGGTGCACAGGACCTTGGCTACCTTCTGGAAGCATGTCTTACTGCATTCTGGCGACCAGGAGAGAACCTCAGCACGGAGCCAATCAAAAGAAGGGTTGTGCCTCTGTAACAAAGAATAACCAAAAATCAGCAGAAACTTAGGTAAGGAAATACCTTGGAATTGGATTATCTCATGGTGAAGGGCCATGGACAACGGAACAGTCTCATGAGTCACAGGGGCAGGCTGTAGAGGTTTCCCGTCAAGAGCCTCAATGGCAAGTGGAGTGGAATTGAGTATTTCAATACAAAGGCAGCATCAATGAACAGGCCTGCAGCCCCAGAGTCGATTAGAGCCTGTATCTCGACGGACGACTCATCCCAAGAAAATGTAACTGAAACCAGGAGCTTATCCTTCTGGATAACTGGGGATGAAACTCCGCCACCTAAGGTCTGTCCGTGACAAGACCTCAAGGTTCGGGCGTTCCCTGGATGGGTAGGACTCAACTTCAAAAAGTGACCTGCCTGGCCACAATAAAGGCACAGGCTCTCCCTCCTCCTAAGGGTTCTCTCATCCACAGAGAGACGTGTGAAGCCCAAGTACATCAGCATCATCCTTTTTATTATTTTAGGGGGGATTTCCAGAAAATCTGAAAATGCCATAAAATTAATTTATATTCACCCATGAATTGAATTTTGGGTACAATTCATATTAAATAAGCGATGGAAAATTGTGATTGTTTTACTTTGCTGGTTTTCATTGGCTTCAATACTCTCTGAGCTACTGGTCCTTAACAAAAATACAGGTTGGGGGTTCTGACTTCCCTTGCTATATGCTTGTACCAGATCAATGAGTCATAAAGTATGGAAAGACACCCAACATTTTAACCAGGCAGCTAGTACTTACAGAAGATCCACAATGGTGGCCTATATATTTTTTTCATCACAGGACTGCATAGTTGCCAACAGTCCCATATTTGCCAGGACATTCACACTTTTTAGACAGCTGTCCCGAGACTGCTTTGTCCTGAGATCCCAGCCACAGGGACAGCTGCAGTGAGTGTGCCTGTCATTGCAACTAAACATACTGATTCTGTCAGCATGGGAGCGAAGGGGGAGACTGCTTTAGCTCTCCTGTTTCTTTTAAGTTAGCTTGAAAATTTCCAGAGACAGCAGCCAGAGTTGGTGGGAGGCGCAAGAGGTGTGGAAGCCTCCTCCACTCCTCACAAAGGTGGTTGCTTTATTTTGGATAATCCTGCAGCTGAAGATTAGGATCGAGGAGAGGCCAGAATGAAGCAGCCCAGGAAGTCTTCAATCTCCTCAGCTATGTGGTAAGTGACTTAGTGCCCTGACATACTAATTACTAAATACTGAACTAGCCTGACAATTCATTCTACCCTAGCCTGACACTACATACCACTGACTGACTGCCCCATCACTACATACTGCTCACTGACTGCTCTATCACTACATACTGCTCATATGAACTTCATGGAAGTGCTGGTGCGTCAGAACAACCTGATTAGCTTTGGGAGTATGCTAGAGAATCACAAATCATGCTTAAAGAAGGTGTTGAAGGGATTTTAGCATCAAACTCGGGGGGCAGGGCTGCGGTCATCTGTGTTACTGTTATAGTGTGAAAAGTGAAAAAAGGAGGCCTACCAGCTCTTAGCAAGAAAGCTCTAAGGAAGGACCAAGCAGAAGGTTCGTTTCTTTTGTCTAACTTGGAAAAGTCTTGAATGTTGCATGTATTCACCCTACATGTTCAAAAAAGAAGCTCAACTTACATGATATCTCGCCTTTAGTACCTCCCTCAATGGAACATTGGCTGCATTTCAAAGTCGACTTTGCAAGAACTTCCAATACCCAAAACAACAGGAGAAGATATGATCTAAGAGTTCATGGCCTACAACCTAGTGACAGGTTGCTGCTGTAAAACCTGTATCATGGGAAGCACAAATTAGCTGACCTATGAAGGGGAAGAGAGGACTTATGAATACTTGTGTCATAAACTGGATGTGACCAGAACTGTGTGACTGCAACAGAGTAAACCAACAAAGTAGATGAAAATAAGTGATTTTATTAAGATAAATGCATATAATGTGAATACACCACCAATACCAAACAGAGTGAGAAAACCAAATAACAGTGACACAAACCAACCAGTATATATAACAAAGGGGATACCAGAGTTGTAGTAAAGACAGGCCAGGGTCATAAGTAGGGATGGGCCCGGTGTTCGATTCAAACCCACGTTCGAATCGAGCACCGGGCGTTCGCCCGCTCGACGAGCCCAGAACTATTTGGGCCGTTCGCATCACATTTGTGTGATGCGAGCGGGCCGCAATGCATTGCGCCAGTCGCAATGCATTGCTGGCTGATAATTGGCCAAGCATGCACTGTGACCCCGCATGCTTGGCCAATCACAGCGCCGGTGGCGAGGAGAGCAATAATTGGCTACAGGCAGGACACCTGTAGCCAATTATAGCTCAGGGGCTTTAGTACACGTCCCACTGTATAAAAGGCTGCCGCCCCGTCGGCCTAGTGCACTGTGTTCCGGCTTGATTCTGATATAGGCAGACTGCTGATGCTGATGCTGATTCATTATCATTACTACTGAATACTGATCATTTGATTGCATCACTGATTCATTCTGCTGATTGCACTGCTGCTGAGTGGTGACATTATCTGCTGCTGAGTCTAACTGCTGTGATTCTGGTGTGTGCGTGCTGTTAGTACAGCATTGCAGTATCACCTTCTGTCCTATTGTGATCTAAGGCAGGCAGGCATTTATAGGAGCTAGTGTGTGTGTGTCAGCACACATAAAACCACCTCAGTCACTCTATCTGCTATAAGGCCCAGTTGTTGTCATCAAAGGCAGCCAGGCATCTCCAGGAGCTAGCGTGTGTGTGTGTGCTCTGTTAGTACAGCACACATAAAACCACCTCAGCCTCTCTATCTGCTATAAGGCCCAGTTGTTGTCATATAAGGCAGCCTCTATCTGCCGTAAGGCCCAGTTGTTGTCATCGAAGGCAGCCAGGCATCTCCAGGAGCTAGCGTGTGTGTGTGTGCTCTGTTAGGACAGCACACATAAAACCACCTCAGTCTCTCTATCTGCCATAAGGCCCAGTTGTTGTCATATAAGGCAGCCTGTATCTGCCGTAAGGCCCAGTTGTTGTCATCGAAGGCAGCCAGGCATCTCCAGGAGCTAGCGTGTGTGTGTGTACTCTGTTAGTACAGCCCACATAAAACCACCTCAGCCTCTCTATCTGCTATAAGGCCCAGTTGTTGTCATATAAGGCAGCCTGTATCTGCCGTAAGGCCCAGTTGTTGTCATCGAAGGCAGCCAGGCATCTCCAGGAGCTAGCGTGTGTGTGCTCTGTTAGTACAGCACACATAAAACCACCTCAGCCTCTCTATCTGCTATAAGGCCCAGTTGTTGTCATATAAGGCAGCCTCTATCTGCCGTAAGGCCCAGTTGTTGTCATCAAAGGCAGCCAGGCATCTCCAGGAGCTAGCGTGTGTGTGTGTGCTCTGTTAGTACAGCACACATAAAACCACCTCAGCCTCTCTATCTGCCATAAGGCCCAGTTGTTGTCATATAAGGCAGCCTGTATCTGCCGTAAGGCCCAGTTGTTGTCATCGAAAGCAGCCAGGCATCTCCAGGAGCTAGCGTGTGTGTGCTCTGTTAGTACAGCACACATAAAACCACCTCAGCCTCTCTATCTGCTATAAGGCCCAGTTGTTGTCATATAAGGCAGCCTCTATCTGCCGTAAGGCCCAGTTGTTGTCATCGAAGGCAGCCAGGCATCTCCAGGAGCTAGCGTGTGTGTGTGTGCTCTGTTAGTACAGCACACATAAAACCACCTCAGCCTCTCTATCTGCTATAAGGCCCAGTTGTTGTCATATAAGGCAGCCTCTATCTGCCGTAAGGCCCAGTTGTTGTCATCGAAGGCAGCCAGGCATCTCCAGGAGCTAGCGTGTGTGTACTCTGTTAGTACAGCACACATAAAACCACCTCAGCCTCTCTATCTGCTATAAGGCCCAGTTGTTGTCATATAAGGCAGCCTCTATCTGCCGTAAGGCCCAGTTGTTGTCATCGAAGGCAGCCAGGCATCTCCAGGAGCTAGCGTGTGTGTGTGCTCTGTTAGTACAGCACACATAAAACCACCTCAGCCTCTCTATCTGCCATAAGGCCCAGTTGTTGTCATATAAGGCAGCCTGTATCTGCCGTAAGGCCCAGTTGTTGTCATCGAAGGCAGCCAGGCATCTCCAGGAGCTAGCGTGTGTGTGTGTGTGTGCTCTGTTAGTACAGCACACATAAAACCACCTCAGCCTCTCTATCTGCCATAAGACCCAGTTGTCATATAAGGCAGCCTCTATCTGCCGTAAGGCCCAGTTGTTGTCATCGAAGGCAGCCAGGCATCTCCAGGAGCTAGCGTGTGTGTGTGTGCTCTGTTAGTACAGCACACATAAAACCACCTCAGCCTCTCTATCTGCCATAAGGCCCAGTTGTTGTCATATAAGGCAGCCTCTATCTGCCGTAAGGCCCAGTTGTTGTCATCAAAGGCAGCCAGGCATCTCCAGGAGCTAGCGTGTGTGTTTGTGCTCTGTTAGTACAGCACACATAAAACCACCTCAGCCTCTCTATCTGCTATAAGGCCCAGTTGTTGTCATATAAGGCAGCCTCTATCTGCCGTAAGGCCCAGTTGTTGTCATCGAAGGCAGCCAGGCATCTCCAGGAGCTAGCGTGTGTGTGTGTGTGTGCTCTGTTAGTACAGCACACATAAAACCACCTCAGCCTCTCTATCTGCCATAAGGCCCAGTTGTTGTCATATAAGGCAGCCTCTATCTGCCGTAAAGGCCCAGTTGTTGTCATCTAAGGCAGCCTCTATCTGCCGTAAGGCCCAGTTGTTGTCATCTAAGGCAGCCTCTATCTGCCATAAGGCCCTGTTGCTGTCATCTAAGGCATCCATCTGCAGGAGTTAGTGTGTGTGCTGTGTGACTCCAGCACAATATACACTACCCACTACAATGCCTGGAAGACCGCCAAGGAGAGGCAGACAGTCCCGAGGCAAGAACACAGGGCAAGCAGGCTCTGTTTCTAGAGACAACAGTGCTGGTCGTGGACGTGGTCGTGCATCGTCATCAGCACGTGGCCATGGGACACGCTTGTCCTTGTTTTCGGCATCTGGACATGTTGAGCCGCATCATGCCGAAGGCTTGGTAGAATGGATGACCAAGCCCTCCTCATCCTCCTCATCCTCTCTCACCCAGGCTCAGGGTACTGGCAGAGCAGCTGCCAACGCGTACTCAATGGCATCATCAGGCACCCCTTCCCTAGACCCACCATGTCCTCCTTGTCCTCCTCGGATGATGCTACCCAGCTAGAGGAAGGCAGTAGCGTGAGCGCAGAGAGAGGGGATGCTCAAGGACAGCAATCTGGCAGTCATGTTCCACCAGCTGCAGCTTACTGCCAGGTTTGCTCCAGTGGTGAAGAGGGAGTGGATGATGAGGTCACTGACTCCACGTGGGTGCCTGAAGGGAGAGAGGAGGAGGAGGAGGAGGAGAAGGAGGCGGCGGCACATGTCCAACGAGGCAGGATGCCCTCCGGAGGCCAGCACACCAACTGAATCACACCGCAGAGCTCCGCCTGTGCAAGGCGCTGCCTCTGCACGTTATCACAAAAGTTCTTTGGTGTGGGCCTTTTTTGAGACGAGTGCATCAGATCGCACCACTGTTATTTGCAACATATGTCTCAAGCATATCTCGCGTGGCCAAAACATCAGCCGCTTGGGCACCACAAGCATGACCAGACATATGTCGACCTGCCATGCAGCTCGTTGGCAAGCGCACATTAAAGACCCACACCAAAGAACAAAGCGGACCTCTCCTTGCTCCTCATCAGCTGGGATCTCCAACCCCACTACATCTTCAGTCCTCTCTGAAAGCTGCTCTGAGAGGAATGAAGGTGTAGAATTAGGTGTGTCACAGCCAAGTACTTGCGAGCACTCTGTTAGCAGTACACCGACGTCCGATTCTACCAGGCAAATTTCCCTGCCCCAGCTGCTGGACCGTCGAAAGAAGTTTACTCCCAGCCATCCACATGCCCAGCGGTTGAATGCTAGCTTGGCTAAATTGCTAGCACTTCAACTGCTGCCTTTTCAGTTGGTAGACTCGGCCCCCTTCCGTGAGTTTGTTCAATGTGCGGTTCCTCAGTGGCAGGTTCCCAAACGCCAATTTTTCTCACGGAAGGCGATTCCGGCTCTCTACCGGCATGTGGAAGGCAATGTCCATGCCTCGCTGGACAGGGCGGTCAGCGGTAAGGTGCATATTACCGCTGACTCATGGTCCAGCAGGCATGGACAGGGACGTTACCTGTCTTTCATGGCCCATTGGGTCACTCTATTGGCAGCTGGGAGGGATGCAGGACAAGGTGCAGTAGTGTTGAAGGTTGTTCCACCACCATGCCTCCAAAATGCTACTACTGGTTGTGACACACCTCTCTCCTCCACTCCCTCCTCTTCTTCTTCCTCCATGGCCTCTTCGAGTGCTCTGTCCTCGGAACCAGCCGTGCTCCGTAGGCGTACAAGGGGCTACGCGAGTACGCAGGCAAAAAGATGCCATGCCGTGCTTGCGCTGGTGTGTTTGGGGGACAGGAGCCACACTGGGGCAGAGGTTCTGGCAGCTCTGCAGGGGCAGGCCGAGAGGTGGTTGACGCCATGCCAGCTTAAGCCAGGAATGGTGGTTTCTGACAATGGCACCAACCTCCTCTCCGCCCTGCGACAGGAGCAGCTGACCCATGTGCCCTGTATGGCTCACGTCCTCAACCTGGTGGTGCAGCGGTTCTTGGGCAGGTACCCAGGCATACAGGATGTCCTGAGGCAGGCCAGGAATTCTGTGTGCATTTCCGCCGATCGTATAATGCCAGTGCTCGGCTGGCTGAGCTGCAAAAGGAGTTGAACCTGCCCAAGAACCGCCTTATATGTGACATGCCCCCCAGGTGGAACTCAACGTTGGCCATGCTGCAGCAACTGCACACGCAGCAGAGGGCCATCAATGAGTACCTGTGCGACTACGGCACCAGGATAGGGTCAGGGGAGCTTGGATTTTTTTCCCCACGCCAGTGGAGCATGATCAGGGATGCATGCACTGTCCTGTCACCATTTGAGGAGGCCACGAGGATATTGAGCAGTGACAGTGCATGCATCAGTGACACTGTACCTCTTGTCCACCTGTTGGAGCATACGCTGCGTGGGATAATGGACAGGGCACTTAAGGCAGAACAGAGGCAGGAAGAGGAGGACTTCCTTGCCTCTCAAGGCCCCCTTTATCCAGACAGTGTTCCTTCTCTCCCACCCATCACACAGGAAGAGGATGAGGAGGAGGAGGAGCAGGAGCAGGAGGATTGTGTGAGCATGGAGGTGGAGCCTGGCACTCAGCATCAGCAGCAGCAGTCTTTTAGGGATGATGTACAGTCCCAAAAAAACAGTGGATTTGTACGTGGCTGGGAGGAGGTGGCTGGCGATCATGTCGTCCTCAGTGACCCAGAAGACTCCGGACCGAATGCCTCAGCTAACCTGCGTTGCATGGCCTCCCTGATCCTGCAAAGCCTGCGGAAGGATCCTCGTATTCTTCGGATCAAGGAGAGGGACCATTACTGGCTGGCCACTCTCCTTGATCCACGGTACAAGGGTAAGGTTGCAGACCTTATCTTGCCTTCGCAGAGGGAGCAGAGGATGAGACATCTCAGGGAGGCCTTGCAGAAAGGTCTGTGCAACGCGTTCCCAGAGACTGGGAGGTTACAAACTCCTGGTCCTGGACGACGAGTTGCTGAGGCTTCGGTCAGTAGCAGAAGGAGCGGTGGGGAAGGTGGACGTCTGACCGATGCGTTCAGACAATTTTTTAGTCCGCAGCCCCAAGGTATGATTGGTTCCAGCAACCATCGCCAGCGTCTGATATACATGGTGCAGGAATACCTAGGGGCAAGGTCAGACTTGGACACCTTTCCCACCGAAAATCCTCTGACTTACTGGGTCTTGAGGATGGATCACTGGCCAGAGCTTGCACAGTATGCAATTGAGCTACTGGCCTGTCCTGCATCCAGCGTTCTTTCCGAACGCACATTCAGTGCTGCTGGAGGATTTGTCACCGATCACAGGGTGCGCCTGTCCACCGACTCGGTTGATTGACTGACCTTCATAAAGATGAATCAGTCTTGGATCACCACCAGCTACCAGGCACCTGAAGCGGATATAACTGAAAAATTTATAATGTCACATCCCTTCAAGACTGCCTATGCTGAGTGACTGTCCTGTTATGTTCACTGACTATCCTCTTCCTCCTCCTCAATGATCCATTCCTTGATAGCTTGGAAGAACATTTTTGTTTCTGGGTGCCACTACACCAGTGGCTAAGGCCCAATTTTTCCGCCCCTGTTTAACAGGGGCGTGTAATTACAATTTTTTAAGCAATGCTTCACAACAGGTCTAACTGCTGTGCTCCAAGTACAGTATCTGTGAGGGGTTGCAGTGTTGTGGCACCAGCACCAGTGCCTAAGGCACAATTTTTCAGCCCCTGTTTAACAGGGGCGTGTAATTAAAACATTTTAAGCAATGCTTCGCAACAGGTCTGACTGCTGTGCTCCAAGTACAGTATCTGTGAGGGGTTGCAGTGTTGTGGCACCAGCACCAGTGCCTAAGGCACAATTTTTCAGCCCCTGTTTAAAAGGGGCATGTAATTCAAAGTTTCATAGTTTCATAGTTAGTAAGGTTGAATAAAGACATCAGTCCATCCAGTTCAACCTGAGTGAGGTGTCTACAATTGTCCCTATCCCTGTACATTGCACACTCACATCGGTCCCTACCCTCAAGGAGCCCACAATCCAAGGTCCCCATTCATATACTAGGGCCAATTTTTTGGACAGAAGCCAATTAACCTACCTGCATGTCTTTGGATAATTACAAATCTTGATCTAATAGTTCACAGCAGGGCCCATTCCTGCGCCCACCAAGAGTAACTGTGAGGGCTTACAGTCTTGTGGCAACACCGTCCACCACCAAAGGCCCAATTTTTCAGCCCCTGTTTAACAGGGGCATGTAATTACAAATATTGATCTAATAATTCTCAGCAGGGCCCATTCCTGCGCCCACCAAGAGTAACTGTGAGGGCTTACAGTCTTGTGGCAACACCGTCCACCACCACCAAAGGCCCAATTTTTCTGCCCTGTTCAACAGGGGCATGCAATTACAAATCTTGATCTAATAATTCACAGCAGGGCCCATTCCTGCGCCCACCAAGAGTAACTGTGAGGGCTTACAGTCTTGTGGCAACACCGTCCACCACCACCACCAAAGGCCCAATTTTTCTGCCCTGTTCAACAGGTGCATGCAATTACAAATCTTGATCTAATAATTCACAGCAGGGCCAATTCCTGTGCCCACCAAGAGTAAATGTGAGGGCTTACAGTGTTGTGGCTACACCAACATCTAATGGGGCAAATTTCTGCAGAGTATATACGGCAGGCCCCTACTTTCAAACATCCAACCTACAAACGACTCCTACTTGCAAACGGAAGGAGAAAACAGGAAGTGAGAGGAAATCTACCCCTAGGAAGGGAAATTCTATCCTGTTACATTTAATTTGGGAAAAAGGTATCTCCTCTCTACTGATGCTTTATTACCAATCCTTGTTTCAATAAAAACCCCACTTTTCCAAAAACATTTGTCATTGGGACGGAAAGTGAGGTGAAATGTTCTGAACAGATGTGCAAAGACAGCAAATGTTACAGGGGTGATAACCCCTCCCTATGTTCTCCAAAAAGCTTAAAAATAGATTTTTTTTGGATGGAGCTACACTTAAAAATGTACCTGTTCAGATTCTACTTAAGAACAAACCTACAGTCCCTGTCTTGTTTGCACCGCCTATATACTGCTGTTCAGTATAAAGCCGCAAGCGGTTTTAAATGGCTTCTTTTTTTCCTTTACAAATGTCATTTTGTGCAGGGACAGTTCTAAACACGGGAAACACATGCCACTTCACAGGCATACTTTAGACACCCCCCAGGTACCATATTTAAAGGAATATTTCACTTTTTTTTTTTTCACTTTATGCATCATTAAAATGACTGCTCCCGAAAAAAAGTTAGTTTTTAAAACTTCTTTTTGCATTGATATATGTCCCCTGGGGCAGGACCCGGGTCCCCAAACCTGTTTTATGACATTAACATGCATATTGGCCGTTATAATTAGCACTTTTGATTTCGAACATTCGCGTCCATTGTAACGAATAGGGTTCGAAAATTTGTGCGAACTTTCGGTCCGTTCGAAGGTTCTGGTGCAAACCGAACCCGGGGGTGTTCGGCCCATCCCTAGTCATAAGCAGGAGGTCAGCAGATGGGGGGAAAAGGAGAAAGGGATCGGGTAGCAGGACAAGGTTCCAGGGATACAGGAATAGGCAGGATCAGGTACAACAGGTTCAGGGATCAAGGTTCAGGCTAACGGGTAACAGGATGCAGGTCAGGGCTCAGGGACAAAACCAAGGCAAACATGTAAATGCTTGCCGGGTATTTATAGTCCTGTGATTGGCCTCAAGTGACACCTGATTGCAGGAGGTGCTGTCTGCCCCACACTGCCAGGATCCATCCGCTGGTGGATGCCAGTACTGCAGCCCAAAGATGACATAACTGCAGGGAAAAGCTCTCCTGACAGTTCCAAACTGCCAGGAGACACCTGCTGGTGGACCGCAGTACTGCACGCCAAAAGACAGATATTACCAGCGGATAGAACATTTCCTGACAGTACCCCCCCTCAAAGGAGTGGCCTCCGGACGCTCCAACTGGTTGTAATTGTCCATAGTCTATGGCATCAAGCAGAACAATGGGTAGGGGTACTTCAGGCTGGGCATCAGGCACTTCAGGGCAGATAGTGGGCTCCAGGTTTTTAAGCTGGGCGGCAGGCACCTTGAACTGGGCAACAGGCACATCAGGCTGGGCAGCCGGCACTGGCACATAAGGCGAGGCAGCAGGCACATCAAGCGGGGCAGTCGGCATGGGTACATCAAGCTGGGCATCAGACAGGAACACATCGGGCTGGGCAGCAGACAGGAACACATCGGGCTGGGCCGCAGACAGGAACACATCGGGCTGGGCCGCAGACAGGAACACATTGGGGTGGGCCGCAGACAGGAACTCATCGGGCTGGGCCGCAGACAGAAACTCATCGGGCTGGGCCGCAGACAGAAACTCATCGGGCTGGGCCGCAGACAGGAACTCATCGGGCTGGGCCACAGACAGGAACTCATCGGGCTGGGCAGCAGACAGGAACTCATCAGGCTGGGCAGCTGGCACATCCGACTGGGAAGCTGGCAGCGGGTCATCAGACTGGGAAGCTGGCAGCGGGTCATCAGACTGGAAGGCAGGCAGCGGGTCATCAGACTGGAAGGCAGGCAGCGGGTCATCAGACTGGAAGGCAGGCAGCGGGTCATCAGACTGGGAAGCTGGCAGCGGGTCATCAGACTGGGAGGCAGGCAGCGGGTCATCAGACTGGGAGGCAGGCAGCGGGTCATCAGACTGGAAGGCAGGCAGCGGGTCATCAGACTGGAAGGCCAGCACCAGGACATCAGACTGGAAGGCCAGGACATCAGACTGGAAGGCAGGCAGCGGGACATCAGACTGGAAGGCAGGCAGCGGGACATCAGACTGGAAGGCCGGGACATCAGACTGAAGGCCGGGACATCAGACTGGAAGGCAGGCAGCGGGACATCAGGCTGGAAGGCTAGAACGTCAGGCTGGAAGGCCGGCAGCGGGACATCAGACTGGAAGGCCGTCACCAGGACATCAGGCTGGAAGGCTGGGACATCAGGCTGGAAAACTGGGACATCAGGCTGGAGAGCTAGGACATCAGACTGGAAGGCTGGAATGTCAGGCTGGAAGGCCAGCCGCGGGACATCAGACTGAAAGGCCGGCACCAGGACATCAGACTGGAAGGCTGGGACATCAGGCTGGAGGGCTAGGACATCAGACTGGAAGGCTGGAACGTCAGGCTTGAAGGCTGGAACATCAGGCTGGAAGGCCAGCAGCGGGACATCAGACAGGAAGGCCGGCACCAGGACATCAGACTGGAAGGCCGGCACCAGGACATCAGACTGGAAGGTTGGCTGGAACATCAGGCTGGAAGGCTGGCACTTCAGACTGGAACTCTGGCACCTCCGGCTGGAACAGATTGGTGGGTGTGGAGGCAGGCAGGATTGTTTTGGTTGGGAAAAACTTTCATTTTTTTCTTTGGTTTAGTCACTAAAGCTCTGTAGGTGGGGGGTGCAGCAGACTGGAAAGGAGGATTGGGATATGGCAGAGAGAAGGTAACAGCAGCTGGGGGATGTTCTTGTGGATTAGTAGGCAGCTGAGTAGAGGCAGGTGGGTTGTATGCAGGATAGGTACAGGGAGCAGAGACCGGATACGAGTATTCGTTTGGAAGCAACGTAAGCTGGGCTGATACTGGGTTTGGCATAGGTGATGGGGAAACAGACTTTTGGGCAGGCAAGTGTCTGATGGCAGAGGTGGTTTGTTGTGGGTTGGTTGGGGCTGGTTGTAACATATAAGACCATGCTGAGAGTATTGGTTGGACAAAGAACGGATCACATGCTGCCTGTCTAACAAGGGTCTGTACTGAGTACATTCCATAAGCTTCTGCCGAGGACAAACAGGATAGTACTCAAAAAAGCATGCGGAATCATCCTCTAACAGCCACACCTGAGATTCCACCTGATCAGTACTGAAAGGGGAGAAAAATCATCACCAGTCTTTGGAACACAGGACAGGGCTAGCTCAGCACATATTTGGATCAAAGGCTACACATCCCTAAACAACATACAGCCCTGGTCAACCAGGGAGTGGGCCAAACGGATGAGCTCAAGCAGCTGGTCATTGGTCCACTCTTTCAGTGTCCGGCTGAGATACTCGCCACTCTCTGACGCCAGCAGAGCATAATAGGAAATCGCATTAGGATTCATTCCAGCAAAGCCAACAGAACCAAGATGGTTCCTCTGTGCAGCCACTTCAGGTCAGGACAGAGTAAACCAACAAAGTAGATGAAAATAAGTGATTTTATTAAGATAAATGCATATAATGTGAATACACCACCAATACCAAACAGAGTGAGAAAACCAAATAACATTGACACAAACTAACCAGTATATATAACAACGGGGATACCAGAATTGTAGTGAAGCCAGGCCAGGGTCATAAGCAGGAGGTCAGCAGATGGGGGGAAAAGGAGAAAGGGATCGGGTAGCAGGACAAGGTTCCAGGGATACAGAAATAGGCAGGATCAGGTACAACAGGTTCAGGGATCACGGTTCAGGCTAACGGGTAACAGGATGCAGGTCAGTGCTCAGGGACAAAACCAAGGCAAACATGTAAATGCTTGCCGGGTATTTATAGTCCTGTGATTGGCCTCAAGTGACACCTGATTGCAGGAGGTGCTGTCTGCCCCACACTGCCAGGATCCATCCACTGGTGGATGCCAGTACTGCAGCCCAAAGATGACATAACAGCAGGGAAAAGCTCTCCTGACAGTTCCAAACTGCCAGGAGACACCTGCTGGTGGACCGCAGTACTGCACGCCAAAAGACAGATTTTACCAGCGGATGGAACATTTCCTGACTACTTGGCACTGCAACTACCACTTACCACTGAGTGAGTAGGTGTGCCCTTCTCTGACTGAGTAATCTTCAGCAGATTCACCCCTCTGTAGGTGAACTCTAGTGATTCCATCACAATCACCTCCTTCTGCTCCTTCTGAAGAAGAGGTAAATGACTGGGAGGAAGATCAAAGGATAGTATGATTCCCTTATTCCCCTACAGGTTTAGTGCAATATCCTATTTAGGGAGTGCCAACCCCCCACTCCACCCACAAAAGAGGGCTACACATGTTATGAATGCACCACATTTAGTGTATTGCAGTTCCATGCATTGGTAGTGCATGGTAGAGAAGCTGCCAATGCACATTGTGTGCATTGTGTTGCAGCAAAAAAAGTGTGTTGCTAGCCAATTCAGAATAAACGGCTTGCCATAATGAAGCACTCCTAAATTCACAACACATCATTTATAAGGGGCCTTAAAGTCTTCCCAATGATTAAACTACTCTTCAAACCTCTCTGGGCTGAAGTTTTTAACTGAAAGCTTGTCAACATATCTCTTGAAGCTTTCCATTAAAGTGAATGGAGATTAGGCTGCATTGGGAGAAAGTTTGTAAAATTTGTAGGCTGCATTTCAAGTAAAGATGTTTTTAGCAAGTAAAGATGTTTTTTGCAATTTGCAATAACTGTTGGTAACAAAAACTGCTGTGCAGGATACCTAAGAAGTATATGTATGCTAAACGTGGTTTGCCAATGTATTTGGGTGCATGGTAGCCACAGGTGCAGCATACAACGCCCTGCCAGAAGCCTGTCAAAATCAATGACCAAACTGCCAGTGTACATGAGCCCTAAAGGTAACCTGGAAAGAAACTTGAAGGTATCATTGCTGATTTCATTTGACAACTTTTTCAAAAGTTTTGCTTCCTGAAATTTTTTAGATCCCTACAAACTGAACACAAATATAATTTCAGAATGACTGTATCACAAAGGACTCAAGCAAAATATGTTATTACCTTTTAATGATTATAATGTATTTATTTTCAACAGGGCTAAAAGTGTTTTCCTGCTGATTTCCCTTTTTACTCAATGTCCAGTGCATTTCACTGCAGTGTCCAACAATAGTTAACCAGCACCAATGGACCCCAGCTTCCATGACTGTTTTTCTATTTTGTCAATGCTCTGGTGAAATCCTTCACCATGTTCTTCATTGACTTCACCTATATTTTCATGAAAGAAGTCCAAATGTGAATGCAGAAAATTAATCTCCAGTGAAATGTTGTACTTCTTGTATGATGTAAGAAGTTGTACTTCCAGCTGAATGTAGTTTGGGGCACTGTGGTTGCCAAGAAAAGTCTCAAACACATCCTTCAATGCTTTACAGGCAATTTATTTCTGGCCCCACTGACAGATCCTTGATGATGTATCTGATCTGAGGACCAACAAAAATGTCTTCCTTAATCTTAGCATCAGTTATTCTTGAAACATCTGTCTCATAACAAAACCTTCACCTTCCTTGTTCATTGCTTTTATTCAATTTTTCATCAGTCCAAGTTGTATGTGATGCAGAGGCAAAAATATTTTTGTCAAGTCAACACGTGGTTCGTGTCTGACGTTTGTGTCCAGGAACCAAATTCTTTATGAGTGTCCATTTATTTTTAATGTAATAACACTCTCTAGTCTAGTTGTGCCATTCACATATGTAACAACAGTATTTGGAATATCCGAGCTGGATTCCATGCAGCAGGACCACTACTTGTAGATCTCCTCAGTTATCCCAGTTGTACTTGGTGTACTGGATGTGCTTCAACAACATTTCCATGTTTTCTAATGTTTTGTCATGTGTGCAGCATAGCCGAACAGGTATTGCAAATTGCAAAAACGGAATACGTCTATAAAACAATACATAATAGGTTAAATGACAGGTTATGAGCAGCCAAAAAAATTACAAGATACACCAAAAAAGTGTTGAGGAAGCAAATTCTTTGTCTAGTTTTTCCTTCTTAAAATGTTGCTTACCTGGCTGCCTCTTACCACAATGCTTTCTGAGGCACTTACCCAAAACAAGCATAAAAGCATGCAGCTAGTGAAGTCAGATGAATGTCAGAACTCCTGACCTGCTACTTGTTTAAGGTATAATTAAAGCGGTTCTGCACACACTTCATTGAGTAAATCTCTTTGCCTTCCAAATCAGGCAAAGAGTACTAAATGGCGTGTTTTTTTTTTTTTTTTTTTCACTTACCTTGTAATTGCTGCTCTGTCTCTTCGGGGGTGGGCAGGGTCTGTGCGGGGATCCTCGTCATGCCGCACTGTCTCCTGGGATCTGGTGTCATTGATCCCAGGAGTCAGTGCGGACATCCGCCGAAATCTCGCAAGATTTACGGGCCTCCTGCCGAAATCTCCCGAGATTTAGGGGCCTGCTGACGAAATCTTGCGAGATTTCGGCGGATGTGGCCGAAATCTCGCGAGATTTCGACGAACGTGAGGCATGCTGGTTCCCATAATGAAAGGGAACAAGGAAGTAAATGCTTGTGGGTTTCAAATGCCCACAAGCAAAATGACATTGCTGCTGGTATACATTTTAAAAGTTTAGAATTTTAAGAATTACGGACACGGACAACGGACGGACACCAAAAATGTGAGTGCATTGAAATAATAAAAAATTATTTTAACATTACAAGAAAAAAAAAAAAATAGTGTGTGCAGAACCGCTTTAAACAAATACAAAAAGTGTTAAATTCTGCTGCCACTTTACATTTCTTGTGCAACAGGGTATAACAATAGCTATTCATTTATTTGTTGAGCCAATGCAATTCAGCAGAAGGGAAACTCAAAGAGCTTCTCTATTAAGAGCAGCACTATGTGTCAGATTGTTTACAGTGTCCTTAAAGTGAACACATAAAAATGTGTTTCACACTGATAAGCTGATAAGATACCTTATAGTGTATACGAGTAAAAAAGCAAGGGGTACCCCTATATTGTGTGTGATAACTAGAGCAGACACATATATAAATTGTTGTTCTGGCTCTTAGCCCCCTAATAATATAATAATTCTCAGAGAAGAGAAATCAAAGTTATTAAACTAAAAGCTTCTCCTGAGGCTCTGCCAGCAGAATCTCTCCCAGAAATTCAATCATCTCTTGAGAAAGCTGGGGGTGGGGAGGCGACCTGCTCTATAAATGATGGAGTTTGAACAAGTGCATCCTATTAACACATTACATTAACCCATTTTTTGCTGGCAGAAACAGCCATGCTGAATATGTGGATTTGTTACTGTATTTAGATGATAACGTAGTTTTGTGTGCTATAATGTTCCTGTATTTTTAAATTAATTATAAATGCAAATCAACCTTTTTGAGTCTAAAATGAAGAGGAAAAAAACAGGAATGAATAGCATTTACTGATACATTCATATACAGTACATGTTTAATTTCCAGTATATAATATCATTCAGTATTCTTAGGTCCCGATGACTGTGCCAATAATTTATATGATTTACTTGTCATGTGGATGGCATTACAAATACTTATTTTGAGTGCATAGCTTGGCTTGCAGTGAATCAGGCAGCATAGACCATGAGCTATAACACCATCAGTCATTTTGAAGATTCAAACAACGCTTATGCAGTAAACACAGAGAAGGCTGGGAAACCCCCAACATCTACATAAATCCATGACCACTCAATCGTCACTGCTGAGTAAAACTGTACCTGAAATTTTCAGGTAACCAAAGCATGAACAGTTTGATAACACAGCTACATCTGTTCCCATCAAGAGGAACCACAGATGTACTGACACCAGTGTATGCCAATACATAAAAATATATCCACTAATTTTTTTCAAGAGTGGAACTTCCAACACAGTCGACATCAAAGGGCAGTAGGCAGACTAAAAGAAAATTTGTAGGAGGAATAGAGAGTGGGCACCCGCAAGGATGAAGAGCTGAGGGCCCTAAACCATAGAAGTGACACACCATGCAACTGGATATACCATACTTCGTGGCTCTGAAATGGTATAGAGGCCTGCTCCTGGTGGAATGCCCTCCAGTCTCCCACCAACTGGTATGTCACCTCAAAAAGAAGAAACATTAACAGAAATCCTCTACTTGACAATTCTCTGCTAGTGGTTTCTCCAGTGGGCCACAAGAGGCCACAAAACAGCCAGGAGTGACCTCAACCTACCTTGAACCCTTTGTTTCATTTAGCACACCTCTGACTCCTGAACTCCCACTACACCCTGATCCTGCCCCCACTATTTACCAGACCGTATAACCCTCTTTTTGCACATCACCCTACATGGCATGTCATACTTTATCTCTGCTGCATTAAGTTCCTGATTCCCTCAAATTCTGCAGACCTTACAAGCCTGTGGCCCAGGTGCAGCATTGGGATGCGGGCAGTGAATACACAGAGTCCAATAGCAGAGTCCAATTGACAATAGCAATATACTGTATAGTTGAAAAATTCAGTACTAACAGGCCCAGTGGGGAAGCACACCTGTGGGAGCTACTTAAAACTGAGACAGCGGTGGAACAGCGGTTTGAAGAAGGAAGATGCCTGCCACAAGGAGCAGAATGCAGCCAGACCAGTACACACCCAAAAGGGAAGGCTTACTTTAAGTCTTGAAAAAATGGGGATTCAAAATCAACAAGAAACCTTATAAAGGAACACCATGGACTTAAAAAATCAACTTTATTGAATATGGTTAAAATTAATTAGTGCAAAAAAACTACCACTTATGCAAACATTAAAAATGACAACATTGTCAAACAACTCAGAGACCTGCCGGCAGCACACCTCATACAACCACCACATACAGTCCACACCGCAATAAGTCTATGGGGATACATGGGCTCTTCCACAGTCAGTGGGATAAGAAAGGAAGAGATTATTCAAATGGTAAAGCCTCAATCCACAGAGACCAAAACCCTGGTAATCTTCCAATCAAAAGGGTGTAACAATCCACATAGAATGTCGCTGTGGCTGAATGTTCAATTGAATCGCACTGAGGGTAATACAGGCTGGATGGGGAGAGATAAGGGTGGGATGGAAATGGGAGTAGCTGGCTGTATCTTGGATAGGGTCTATGGATAAACAGCAGAACCAGGCGGGGTGGGAGGATGGGTCAGGCAGGATCACCAGAGTTGCATGGTGACATTACGCTGACCGGTTTTGTTCGCCTATCAGCAAATCTCTTCGGAGTAAGTTTGCTGATAGGCAAACTGCCTGACCCACCCTCCCATCCCGCCCAACTATGGGGGAAGCAGGCTGATTTTGCAGGACTTCAATCTCTCCGGGCTATTGGACTATGAAAAAGGAGCTGGCAAGCACGGACTGCACAAGGCATGAGGATTTGCAACAAACCCCCTTCTGTGAGACATGAGGGGGTGAGCATACTGATATACAGTGGCTATATGCTGCCCAGTGAATGCTATATGGGACTTGTGTGTTGAAACCTCACCAGTCTATATATATATATATATATATATATATATATATATATATATTTCATTAGTAAGACCTCATCTGGAATATGCAGTTCAGTTTTGGGCACCAGTTCTCAAAAAGGATATCGGGGAACTGGAGAAAGTGCAGAGAAGGGCAACCAAACTGATAAGAGGCATGGAGGAGCTCAGCTATGAGGAAAGATTAGAGGAACTGAATTTATTCACCCTTGATAAGAGGAGATTAAGGGGGATATGATCAACATGTATAAATATATAAGGGGACCATATAGTGAACTTGGTGTTGAGTTATTCACTTTACGGTCAACAAAGAGGACAAGGGGGCACTCTTTACGTCTAGAGGAGAAGAGATTTCATCTCCAAATACGGAAAGGTTTCTTCACAGTAAGAGCTGTGAAAATGTGGAATAGACTCCCTGCAGAGGTGGTTCTAGCCAGCTCAGTAGATTGCTTTAAGAAAGGCCTGGATACTTTCCTAAATGTACATAATATAACTGGGTACTGACATTTATAGGTAAAGTTGATCCAGGGAAAATCCGATTGTCTCTCGGGGGATCAGGAAGGAATTTTTTTCCCCTGCTTTAGCAAATTGGAGAATGCTCTGCTCTTGCCTTCCTCTGGATCAACTGTGGGTATAGAATGGGGTATATGGGATTGTATGATATATATATGTATATATATATTTTTTTTTAATTTGTGGTTGAACTGGATGGACGTGTGTCTTTTTTCAACCTAACTAACTATGTAACTATGTAACTATGTACTATATATATATATATATATATATCCAGCGACATCTGGCTGTGAATCTCCTGTTGTGGGGTTGACTTATACCCAGTGTTGTAAGTAACGCGATTAAAGTAAACGGCGTTACGTAACGCCGTTACTTTAAAGGGTAACGAGTAATCTAACTGATTACTCTTCCCCTCGTGGTAACGCCGTTCCCATTACTGGGGCGGCGTTACCGCAATTACTCGCCGCGATCCGCGGAGCCGTCCGCGGTCTCGGCCTTAGGAAAGGCCGCGGCTTCGGCCTAGCTCCGGAGCGGCGGCCATCTTGGTGCACCCGTCGGCCGTTTACAATGTGATTGCTCCGTCAAATGACGGAGCGATCACTTTTAAAGAAACCGGCGTCAAGATGACGCCGGTTCCTCTCTCCCCTCTGTGTACAGATCTGTACAGTGGAGGGGAGAGATCGGATGCCAGCACATACCCTGCCAATACTCTGCAATACCAGCCAACACCCTGCAATACCCAGGTAATACTCTGCAATACCCTGCCAATACTCTGCAACACTCTGCCAATACTCTGCAACACCCTGCCATACCCAGCCATACTCTGCCATACTCTGCAATACCCCGTAATACCCATCCATACTCTGCCATACCCAGCCATACTCTGCAATACCCCGTAATACCTAGCTATACTCTGCAATACTCTGCCATACCCAGCCATACTCTGCAATACCCCGTAATACCCAGCCATACTCTGCAATACTCTGTAATACCCAGCCATACTCTGCAATACTCTGCAATACTCGGTAATACCCAGCCATACTCTGCAATACTCGGTAATACCCAGCCAATACTCTGCGATACCCAGCCAATACTCTGCAACACCCTGCCAATACTCTGCAACACCCTGCCAATACTCTGCGATACCCAGCCAATACTCTGCGACACCCTGGATGCGCTTCAAATATGTTTCAGAAAATGTTATAAAGTTGCTTAAATACTATTTTAACCACTTCCCGACCGCCCCATGTAGATATACGTCAGCAGAATGGCACGTACAGGCAGAATCACGTACCTGTACGTGCCATTCTTCAGGCGCGTGGGGGGTCGGTTCGGACCCCCCCGGCCGGCGGGGACGGTCGGGATCGCTTCAGGAGCGATCCGGGATGAGGGGACGGCCAGTGGTTTCTGGCCACCCCCTCGCGATCGCTCCTGGCGAATCAGATGCTTCCTCTGTCTGTGTCAATCAAAACACAGGCAGAGGAAGTGATGTCACGCTCGGTGCGCCGGTCTATGTGACCGGAACGCCGAGGAGACAAGATGTAAAGGTTAGTGCACCAACAGTACACTGACACCAGTACACATAGGCACATATTCCACCCCCCTGTCACCCCCAGATCACCCCCCAGATCACCCCCCCTCCCCCCCCCAGTCACAGTGTCACTAATTGCAGTGATCATTTATTTACTGATCACTGCATTTAGTGTCAGTGTGACTGTAATAACTGTCAGGGCAGTTAGTTTTAGGTCCAAGGTAGCCCCCTACCCCCCCCCCCCCTAATAAAGGTTTAACCCCTTGATTGCCCCCCAGGTAACCCTTTCACCCCCTTTTGCCAGTGTCACTAAGCGATCGTTTTTCTGATCGCTGTATTAGTGTCACTGCTGTCGCTAGGTAACCATTTTTTTTTTTAGGTAACCGCCATGTTTATATAGGTTCATAAATAGGTTTATAGGTCAGGTACCCCCATATTACAACCTAAATAAAGGTTTTAACCCCCTGATTGCCCCTAGAGTTAACCCTTTCACCAGTGATCACCGTATAACTGTCACTGGTGACGCTGGTTATCCAGTTAGTTATTTCGTTATTTAGGTTCCCCGTCAGGTTTTTATATAGTGTCAGGTACCCCCATATATTACCTAATAAAGGTTTTAACCCCCTGATTGCCCCTAGTTAACCCTTTCACCCCCTTTTGCCAGTGTCACTAAGCGATCGTTTTTCTGATCGCTGCATTAGTGTCGCTAGGTAACCAGTTTTTTTTTAGGTTAACCGCCATGTTTATATAGGTTCATAAATAGGTTTATAGGTCAGGTACCCCCATATTACAACCTAAATAAAGGTTTTAACCCCTGATTGCCCCTAGTTAACCCTTTCACCCCCTTTTGCCAGTGTCACTAAGCGATCGTTTTTCTGATCGCTGCATTAGTGTCACTGGTGCCGCTAGGTAGCCAGTTTTTTTTTTTTAGGTAACCGCCAGGTTTATATAGGTTCATAAATAGGTTTATAGGTCAGGTACCCCCATATTACAACCTAAATAAAGGTTTTAACCCCCTGATTGCCCCTAGAGTTAACTCTTTCACCAGTGATCACTGTATAAGTGTCACTGGTGACGCTGGTTAGCCAGTTAGTTATTTAGGTTCCCCGTCAGGTTTTTATATAGCGTCAGGTACCCCCATATAATACCTAATAAAGGTTTTAACCCCCTGATTGCCCCTAGTTAACCCTTTCACCAGTGATCACCAACTGTTACGGGTGACACTGGTTAGATAGTTTGTTTTTTATACTGTCAGGGCACCCGCCATTTATTACCCAATAACGGTTTAACCCCCTGATCGCCCGGCGGGTGATATCAATTAGGTTTTAGGGTCAAATAAGGTCTGCGTCGCCCCAGGTTAGTGCCAGCACCGCAAACACCCACGCACAAAGCATACACCTCCCTTAGTGGTACAGTATCTGAACAGATCAATATCTGATCTGATCAGATCTATACTAGCGTCCCAGCAGTTTAGGGTTCCAAAAAAACGCATTGTTAGCGGCATCAGCCCAGATACCTGCTAGCACCTGCGTTTTCCCCCTCCGCCCAGCCCAGCCCAGCCCACCCAAGTGCAGTATCGATCGATCACTGTCACTTACAAAACACTAAGCACACATAACTGCAGCGTTCGCAGAGTCAGGCCTGATCCCTGCGATCGCTAACTGTTTTTTTGTGGTAGCGTTTTGATTCAGTCGCTAACAGTCAGGAGCTTTTTTACCTGTAAATCTCAAAAAAATAAAAAAAATAGTTGTCGTTTTATTGTTCTCTCTCTATTGTTGCTCTTTTTTTACTCCATTCTATTCTGCAATGTTTTTATTATGTTTTATCATGCTTGCTTTTCAGGTATGTAATTTTGTTTACTGTGTTTTAGTGTTAACCATTTTTTTGTTTTCAGGTGCGCCATTCAGTTGCAGCGCGGATTTATTTATCTTGACAGCAACAGTGTTTGCTCCCACGATACATAAAGACGCGACTCCAACACTGTAGGAGGTGATTTCACCACCACAGTTAAAAAAAAGAGCATATATGCCGAAGCATGGGGGCAGCAGGGGGGGGGGAGCGATTGGCTCCTAATGCTGCGTACATACGGTCGAAATTCCGACGGAGCCTTGCCCCGTGGAAAAGTGCAACCGTGTGTACATGGCATAACTTTTGTGGGAGGATGCCCCCATGCTTCGGCATATATAAATGGTGCATGTATGCCCATCATTAGAAGTGGGTGGATGAAGGGAGGTATTCTAATGGTGGGCATTCCCACCAATCAATCTCTTTTTTTCGTTCAGCCAAGAGGCTGCATGAAAAATAAAGATTACAATATATGTCCAGTATGTTGCTGGACTTTGAATGGTTATACCAGAATGATGCCTGCAGGTTTAGGTATCATCTTGGTATCATTCTTTTCAGCCAGTGATCGGCTTTCATGTAAAAGCAATTCTAGCGGGTAATTAGCCTCTAGACTGCTTTTACAAGCAGTGGGAGGGAATGTCCCCCCTCCCGGATATAAACCGCGCCATTGGGAAATTGGGAAAGCGTTTTATCACACCGATCTTGGTGTGGTCAGATGCTTTGAGGGCAGAGGAAAGATCTAGGGTCTAACAGACCCCAATTTTTTCAAAAAAAGAGTACCTGTCACTGCCTATTGCTATCATAGGGGATATTTACATTCCGTGAGATAACAATAAAAATGATAACAAAAGAAAAAAATGGAGGGAACAGTTTTAAAATAAAATAAAAAAGCTAAATAAAAAAAAAAAAAAAAAAAAAAAAAAAAGCACCCCTGCCCCCCCTTCTCTTGCGCAAAGGCGAACACAAGCGTTGGTCTGGCGTCATACGTAAACAGCAATTGCACCATGCATGTGAGGTATCACCGCGAAGGTCAGATCGAGGGCAGTAATTTTAGCAGTAGACCTCCTCCGTGAATCTAATGTGGTATCATGTAAAGGCTTTTAAAGGCTTTTAAAAATGTATGTAGTTTGTCGCCACTGCGTGTTTGTGCACAATTTCAAAGCATGTCGTGTTTGGTATCCATGTACTCGGCCTAAGATCATATTTTTTATTTCATCAAAAATTTGAGCAATGTAGTGTGTTTTAGTGCATTAAAATAAAAAAAAGTGTATTTTTTCCACCAAAAATGCGTTTGAAAAATCGCTGCGCAAATACTGTGTGGAAAAAAAAAAATGCAACACCCACCATTTTAATCTGTAGGGCCTTTGCTTTAACAATATATATAGTGTTTGGGGGTTCAACGTAATTTTCTTGCAAAAAAAAAAAAATATGTTTTCATGTAAACAAAAAGTGTCAGAAAAGGCTTTGTCTACAAGTGGTTAGAAGAGTGGGTGACGTGTGACATAGGCTTCTAAATGTTGTGCATAAAATGCCAGGACAGTTCAAACCCCCCCCAAATGACCCCATTTTGGAAAGTAGACACCCCAAGCTATTTGCTGAGAGCAATGTTGAGCCCATTAAATTTTTTATTTTTTTGTCCCAAGAGATTGAATAATGAAAAAAATATATATATATATTTTTTTTACAAAAAGTTGTCACTAAATGATATATTGCTCAAACATGTCATGGGCATATGTGGAAATACACCCCAAAATACATTCTGTTGCTTCTCCTGAGTATGGGGATACCACATGTGTGGGACTTTTTGGGAGCCTAGCCGCGTACGTCACCCCAAAAACCAAGCACCGCCTTCAGGCTTTCTAAGGGTGTAATTTTTTTATTTCACTTCTCACTGCCAATCACAGTTTCGGAGGCCATGGAATGCCCAGATGGCATAAAACCCCCCAAAATGACCCCATTTTGGAAAGTAGACACACCAAGCTATTTGCTGAGAGGTATGGTGAGCATTTTGCAGATCTCGCTTTTTGTCACAAAGTTTTGAAAATTGAAAAAAGAAAAAAAATATTTTTTTTTCTTTACTTTCTTCATTTTCAAAAACAAATGAGAGCTGTAAAATACTCACCATGCCTCTCAGAAAATAGCTTGGGGTGTCTACTTTCCAAAATGGGGTCATTTGGGGGGGTTTTGTGCTATTTTGGCATTTTATGGCCTTCGAAACTGTGATAGGTAGTGAGGAGTGAAATCAAAAATTTGCACCCTTAGAAATCCTGAAGGCGGTGCTTGGGTTTCGGGGCCCCGTACGCGGCTAGGCTCCCAAAAAGTCCCACACATGTGGTATCCCCATACTCAGGAGAAGCAGCTAAATGTATTTTGGGGTGCAATTCCACATATAACCATGGCATGTGTGAACAATATATCATTTAGTGACAACTTTTTGAAAACATTTTTTTTTTTTTTTGTCTTTATTCAATCACTTGGGACTAAAAAAAAAATATTCAATGGGCTCAACATGCCTCTCAGCAAATAGCTTGGGGTGTCTACTTTCCAAAATGGGGTCATTTGGGGGGGTTTTGTACTTCCCTGCCATTTTAGCACCTCAAGAAATGAGATAGGCAGTCATAAATTAAAAGCGGTGTAAATTCCAGAAAATGTACTCTAGTTTGTAGACGCTATAACTTTTTTTTACTAAAGACATGTGGCTAAATACATTTTGGCCCAAATGTTTGATTAAAATTGAGTTTATTGGATTTTTCTTATAACAAAAAGTAGAAAATATCTTTTTTTTTTTCAAAATTTTCGCTCTTTTTCCGTTTATATCGCAAAAAAAATAAAAATCACAGAGGCAATCAAATACCATCAAAATAAAGCTCTATTTGTGGGAAGAAAAGGACGCCAATTCCGTTTGGGTACAACATTGCATGACTGCGCAATTACCAGTTAAAGCAGTGCAGTGCGAAATTGAAAAAAGACCTCTGGTCCTTTGGCTGCCAAATGGTCCGGGGCTGAAGTGGTTAAATCAATGCTTGTACAATGCGTTTGTGAACATTTTAAACATTGTGATGAAGAGTTAAAACCTCTGTTAGTTTTAAAATTCTCTGGTTCCCTCTGTTGATAATTTCCCCTTCACTAACTGTGCAGGTATCCATCTTTTCCAAGTGTTGGGAACCTTCCTAACAAGAGTTTTTTACACTCTAAAAATTGCTCTTTGTGTCCCCATTGGATATATTTTCCCTCCTTTCCTGTTCCAGTGTCCACCTGTCATTAGAACAGGAAGTAATAAGAAAAATTTTAACAGGGTCACTACAGCAATTTAAACTTTTCCTACTCTATAGGAAAAATGTTTTTTTGTGGTAACTCTACTTACAATAATACATGCTCTATCAATATAGCAATGTTGTAATTAGTTTGACTCTGCTAACTGCCCTCCATCCCTTGTGTTCTTTTACAAATACATTTTATGCAAGTGCCAAAAAACACCTGTTGATCCTGCCAGAGTCCCAGTGTTCCCTTCCTGTGCAGTGAATGGATCTCAAACAATATTATTAGCCTCTCAAGCTGTTCTATGTCATGGAGAGAAGGTGTTTGTAATCCAAACTAGGAGAGGAGCCTATGATGACATTATAATGAGTAAGCATTGTCACCCTAGGACAGGAAAAACGGTACTGGCAAAAGGCAACATCACAAGGTGAAAATAAAGAGAAAAAAAGCCTGAAATGGAACTTAACCCCTTACTGCTGCTGCCCCCTGACTCTTTAAATACTCTAAATGACAGGAGGCAGAGGCGGCATTCAGATCACATGGCTTGTGCAATTGTCTGTCACAGCGGTCACATGATCACACACTCCCACGCTACAAGTATGCATTGAGAGCTTTCCATGACATTTTAGTTACTGTGCTGGGAGCGCACAGTGAGTGTGCTCTCAGGCTCAGCACAGGAAACTGTTCCCTATGGCCACATATAAGGGGCCACTCGGTGTTAAAGCCCACCCATTTAGAGGCCACATGTATGCATACAGTAAAGGGGTTATCTCGATATTACAAATCCCATTCCATACCTCCACTTGACATTTTCAGAATACACATCTAAAATATTGACAAGCCTATAGTAAAATGCTATCAGAATATAATACACAGTTACATAGTCAGTCAGGCTGAAAACAGGACATCTAGTTCAATCAATAAAAAATAATGAATAAATAAATACATTGAAATCCTCTGTATACAGAACTTTATACCCACCAGAAAATGGTAAAAGAACAGAGTATATGGAAGAATCCTAAGCAGGCCATAAATGATACGATTTTCTTTCCTTCCACCAACGTAGAGACTAAATACGTTACCAGGTTCAAGGCTAAGACTGAAACCAAGAGATCCCCTAGACATGAACAAGACATGGCAGACTAAAGCATTAGTCAAAGCAAAGACCAGGGCAAGCAGAATTCACACACAGCCATACTGGCATCAGGGCTGAGAACAAAAGGCCAGCAAATAAGTCTGTGAAAATGCACCCAAGAGCCCGTTTACACTACAATGGACAACCAGAGTCTAGGGTCTAGTGCCCTTTGTACGTCAATCAATCAGAATTTGTTAACAATGCTAATCCACACACCTTGCCTAATAGCATAAATAACACTGATGGCAAATAGGCTGTCCACTTTGCAAGGACATTTTTACAGCTTAATGAAAGTGGTGTAAATTCAGGAGAGTAAAAAAAAACTATATTTTTGCTTGCACAAGGTTGGATGATGCTAACCTAAGCTAAGGGAAAATTCCCTTGCAAAGTGAATGGCTTTTTTACCTATAGTAAATAAATCTCATGGCGTTCATGGCTACAACCCTGCAAGTTCGAAGGGCAGGTTAAAGGATCCTCATCCCTTCCCCCCAAGAAGAATGAAGTGCAAAAGAGGAGGCTGCAGAGGCACAGAGCAAGACAGAGGGAAGTAGAGCAGGTAACCTCTTACCTACGATACTGTACTTACATTGAAACATTTTTTATAATTCACTCCACAGAATTATAAAAGAATGATAAATTAATGACTAATGTACTAATTGAAACCAGGCATGACCTCTCTTCACTTTTACACTTGCTTTACTTTAGAATGACAAGGCGGATTTTCACTTTACAACAGGAACAAACTATTTACTCCATACTACATAAGTATGATTAATTACTAACTGAAATGCTAGTTTCAACCTGGCGAGGCCTCTGTTCAGTTTTACACTTGTTTTATTTTAGAATGACAAGCCCAATTTTCTTTTTACTCCTTTATTTATCTCTGTTTTCTTCTATTCAGACGGTAGTTCAGAATGGCTGTCTTTACTGTACAAAACACCAAAAATGTTTATGAAATTGTATAGGTATATAGTTTGTTACAGAATAAAATCCTTAGCGGTGCCATTTTAGGAAGCTGTTGATAACATTAATATTGTTCTTTTATACAGTAGATGGTTCACACTTCTGTGTTGAAAAAAAAGTGTGTTTCGGTTTTTCATTTGAGACTCTTCATCAGAACTAGTATGCTTTAGCATGCAGCATTAGAAATGTCACATGTTTTGAGCTGTATCTCAGCTCAGTGCTGAGATATACACTTTTCCAGTGACACCAATGTGTTGTATTTTCAACAAGCTTTTCCAATGCTCTATTTCCCTTGCTGGAATCTATAGGTAGACATCCACCCAAATCAACACCCCTTTGCCAGGATCAGTACTTTGACAAGTTTTCTCAGTGCCCATGGCACTCCCTGTTGCCTCCCATCTGCTAATGCATATCGTAGCATGGGTGTACTGCCCTATGCCCATTCGCTGCCTCCCTTGCTCTGCCTACCTGGTTGGCATTGAGTGCACATGCAAATGCATAGCTAATCACTTGCTTTCTAGCAGCTAGAAGGTAGATGCTGGATATGTTTTTGTGTCAGGAGTAGGAGCTGGGTTGGACAGTTGCTGAAGCACAGTATCAGAGATCAGGTGACAGTGCCTCTTTAAAACCTATGGGGTGGAAAAAGGTATAGTTATATTAGGTAGGAGAGGAGTATGTTACATCTGATCACTGTATAGGGTAGCATAGAAGGTAATTTTGCATATGTGTTTTGGAGGACTGTTAGCATATTTAAAGGGGGAGTAAATCTAACATGATGGGGAAAAGAAATCCAGAGACAGGTATGTGTCTGAAATCACTACCCAAATGACACCTGAAAAATGTAGACTCGTAGACACAGTAGATACACCCAGTGCTGTATCCTGGCCTAGGCCGACAAGGCCCAGGCCTAGGGCGGGACTTTGTGGGGGGTGGCAAATGAGCCGCCCCCCGCCAGGGTGATGGCAAAAAAGCCTAGGGTGACCACATGTCCTGCAAAAAAAACTGACACAGAGCAGTCCGAAATGCAGGCAACAGGGGCAGACTGAGCCGCCGTAGCGCTGGCCCCACCCCCACCTGAGATTCTACTGGTCACTAGTTGCTAGAGCCGCCTGGCCTGGCATCTAGCAACCAGTGACGTCACAGCCACGACTCCCTGGCCCTGCCCAGCATTTCTCCTCCTCCGTGCCTGGTGCTCATGGGGCCCAAAGCAGCTGCCTAGGGAGTGTTTACTAACTGTGGGGGAGGTGCTTTCACTGCATGAAGACATGGATCAGTGTTCCTGCTTCACAAAAACACAGGATCCATGTCTTCTGTACTCATGGAATGACAGTCTGCCTTGTTTACAGACTGTCATTCTGCCAGAGTACCGAGCGATTGGTAGGTCCCGCAGACATCGGGTCTGCGGGACCCTCTGATCGACTCCCACTGTGTAAAGCTTGTGACTAAAACCCAGGAGTGCAGAATCATGTATACAGAATATATTTGATTCTGCGCACAGCAGCCGCCCTGTAGCAGTAAAACTGCTATAGGACAGTCGTAAAGCATTTAAACAGGAAGGGGGTGGGGCAAATTTACATGAGGGCACCCCAATTTTAGTCTTGCCTAAGGCAGCACAAAACCAAAATGCACCACTGGATACACCCTGTCATACACTCTTCACTTGATATTTGTAAAACCTTAGCTGGTTCATACTCTCATTAAAAAAAATTTTTGTTAGAAATGTAGCGGTCACACTTTAACAAGTGTGCGCTATAAGTGGAAATTTAGTTTATTGTACAGGTTTACTATGGCATCAGTTTGGCTGGGCTGTACTAGGGTTCTGCCTGGTCATGGGTGCAGTTAGGTACCCATGACAGGCCTAGAACCAGGCCTTGTTGGACGTCTTAGGTATCAATCTTCCCCGGAGCCAATCAGTGGGCGCGTCTGGCCCCGCTGTGTAGTCTGGGGAAGGGTACTTAAGGTGCTGAAGTCATGTGTTCGGGGTTCGGCCACAGTCCTGCTTCCTGGTTCTGGACCGGGGTAGCCCCGCGAGGGGTCCCGGGCCTAGGAGCGCTTGCCGTCCCGCAAACATGGTCAGTCTGACTAACCCCTTAGACCCGCATGGTCTGGGGTGGGGATCCGTCTGTTCCAGAGTCTCAGAGCCGGTTAGCCCGAGGCCCAGTAACTGAAGGAGGATTCAAGGCGTGCCGGTGTGCTTTCAGTATTGGAGGGACACAGAAACTCGTACAAGTCATCATGGGAGGACTCTTCGGAGGATGGCCAACAAGCTGGCATCTCAGTAAGAGCCTGGAAACTGAGTTGTATGGACTAGGGATGAGCCGAACACCCCCCCCCCGGTTCGGTCCGCACCAGAACCTGCGAACGGACCGAAAGTTCGCACGAACGTTAGAACCCTATTAAATACAATGGACGCGAACGTTCGAAATCTAAAGTGCTAATTATAACGGCTAATGCCACGTACACACGATCAGACTTTCCGGCCGGACTGTCCGCCTGACTTTCCAGCGGAGGTCCGCCAGACTTTCCGAACGTGCAAACTTGCCCACACACGCCCGGACTTTTCCTGCGGACAATCCGCCGGAGTTTTGGCGTAAGTCCGCGGGACTTTTTAAATGAATGGACTTGCCGACACACAGAGTAAAGTCTGTTCATTTATAACGTGACTTCAGGTAGACGGGACTAGGAAGGAAGTCAATGTCGCCGCCTCAATCGGCGAGATTGACACTTCGCTAGCACCATCACCTGGTATGGATTTAAAGGGGAATCCCTACACCGAAAAAACGTTGTGGGCCCCCCCCCAGATCCATATCAGACCCTTATCCGAGCACGCAGCCCGGCTGGTCAGGAAAGGGGGTGGGGACAAGCGAGCGCCCCCTCCTCCTGAGCCGTACCAGGCCGCGTGCCCTGCGGCCCCCCACCCCAAAGCACCTTGTCCCCATGTTGATGAGGACAAGGGCCTCTTCCCGACAACCCTGGCCGTTGGTTGTCGGGGTCTGCGGACAGGGGGCTTATCGGAATCCGGGAGCCCCCTTTAATAAGGGGCCCCCAGATACCGGCCCCCCATCTTATGTGAATGAGTATGGGGTACGATGTACCCCTACCCCTTCACCTAAGGGAAAAAAGTGTAAATAAAAACACAACACAAGTTTTTAAAATACTATTACTAATACTATTACACAGCTCCGGGGGTCTTCTTCCACCTTGGGGGGTCTTCTCGCCGGACTCCTCCGATATCTTCTGCTAGCTCTTTTACTAGCGGAGGTGCCCGGCTTTCTCCTTCGTCTTCGCCGCCTGGAGGTCTTGTTCCGACTTAAAGGGTCTTGTCCCGCTCTTCTGTTCTTCTTGCTGGGCCTCCGCTATCTTCTGCTAGCTCTTTTACTAGCGGTGGCCCAGGCTTTTGTCGCCGTCACTGTTGCCGCCTTCTGCTTCTGCTTCTTCTTTCTTCATCCGATGTTGACCCGACGCTGTCTCCTCTTCTAATGGCCCAGACGTGTTGTGCTGCCAGTTATATCGGGACAAGGGGCGGGGCCACTAGCACATCATGTCATATGGTGACCCCACCGCACATATGATGTCACAGTCCCAGCATCCTCCGGTGAAAAAAAGTGAAATATTCCTTTAAATATCGTACCTGGGGGGTGTCTAAAGCATGCCTGTGAAGTGGCATGTGTTTCCCGTGTTTAGAACTGTCCCTGCACAAAATGACATTTGTAAAGGAAAAAAATAAGCCATTTAAAACTGCTTGCGGCTTTAATGTCATGTCTTGTCCTGGCAATATGGATGAAAATCTTTGAGAAAAATGGCATGGCTACCCCATCAGCCCCCCCCCCCCTCTACCCCAGCCCATTACCAGCCCCTTTGGGTCTTGTATGGACATTAAGGGGAAACCCGCACCCAAGATAAAACCCTATACCTAAAATCCTATATGCTCTGGACAGCAGTATACAGGCGGTGCAAACAAGACAGGGACTGTAGGTTTGTTCTTAAGTAGAATCTGTTTGTAATTTGGAACAGGTCAATTTTTAAGTGTAGCTGCAGCCAAAAAATGTATTTTTAAGCTTTTTGGAGAACATAGGGAAGGGTAACCCCTGTAACATTTGTTTTGCTGTCTGTGCATCTGTTCAGAACATTTCACCTCACTTTCCGTCCCAATGACAAATGTTTTTGGAAAAGTGGGTTTTTTATTGAAACAAGGATTGGTGATAAAGCATCAGTAGAGAGGAGACACCTTTTTCCCATATTAACTCTTACAGGATAGAATTTCCCTTCATAAGGGTAGATTTCCTCTCACTTCCTGTTGTCTCCTTCCATTTGCAAGTAGGAGTCGTTTGTAAGTTGGATGTTTGAAAGTAGGGGCCTGCCGTATATACTCTGCAGAAATTTGCCCCTTAGGTGTTGGTGTTGCCACAACACTGTAAGCCCTCACAGTTACACTTGGTGGGCGCTGGAACGCCCTGCTGTGAACTATTATATCAGGAATTGTAATTACATGCCACTGTTGAATAGTGGTAGGAAAAATTGGGCCTTTGGTGGTGGTGCTGGTGCTACAACACTGTAAGCCCTCACAGTTACTCTTGGTGGGTGCATGAATGGGCCCTGCTGTAAATTATTAGATGAAGAATTGTAATTGCATGCCCCTGTTGAAGAGGGGCAGAAAAATTGGGCCTTTGGTGGTGGTGGTGTTGCCACAACACTGTAAGCCCTCACAGTTACTCTTGGTGGACGCAGGAATGGGCCCTGCTGTGAATTATTAGATCAAGAGTTGTAATTACACGCCCCTGTTAAACAGGGGCTTAAAAATTGGGCCTTAGGCACTGGTGCTGGTGCCACAACACTGCAACCCCTCACAGATACTGTACTTGGAGCACAGCAATGAGCCCTGTTGCAAAGTATTGCATCAAAAATTGTAATTACACGTCCCTGTTAAACAGGGGCTGAAAAATTGGGCCTTAGGCACTGGTGCTGGTGCCACGACACTGCAACCTCTCCCAGATACTCTAGTTGGAGTGCAGGAATGAGCCCTGTTGCAAAGTATTGTATAAAAAAAATTGTAATTACATGCCCCTGTTAAACAGGGGCTGAAAAATTGGGCCTTAGCCATTGGTGGTGGCACCCAGAAACAAAAATGTTCTTCCAAGCTATCATTCAGGATCATTGAGGAGGAAGAGGATAGTCAGTCAACATAACAGGACAATCACTCAGCATTAGCATAGGCAGTCTTGAAGGGATGTGACATTTCAAAATAAATTATTCTGTTACATCAGCTTCAGGTGCCTGGTAGCTGGTAGTGATCCAAGACTGATTCATCTTTATGAAGGTCAGTCGATCAACCGAGTCGGTGGACAGACGCACCCCTGTGATCGGTGACAAAGCCTCCAGCAGCACTGAATGTGCGTTCCGAAAGAACGCTGGATGCAGGACAGGCCAGTAGCTCAAATGCATACTGTGTAAGCTCTGGCCAGTGATCCATCCTCAAGACCCAGTAAGCCAGAGGATTTTTGGTGGGAAAGGTGTCCAAGTCTGACCTTGCCCCTAGGTATTCCTGCACCATGTATATCAGACGCTGGCGATGGTTGCTGGAACCGATCATACCTTGGGGCTGCGGACTAAAAAAATGTCTGAATGCATCGGTCAGACGGCCACCTTCTCCACCGCTCCTTCTGCTACTGACCGAAGCCTCAGCAACTCGTCCAGGACCAGGAGTTTGTAACCTCCCAGTCTCTGGGAACGCGTTGCACAGACCTTTCTGCAAGGCCTCCCGGAGATGTCTCATCCTCTGCTCCCTCTGCGATGGCAAGATAAGGTCCGCAACCTTACCCTTGTACCGTGGATCAAGGAGAGTGGCCAGCCAGTAATGGTCCCTCTCCTTGATCCGAAGAATACGAGGATCCTTCTGCAGGCTTTGCAGGATCAGGGAGGCCATGCAGCGTAGGTTAGCTGGGGCATTCGGTCCGGAGTCCTCTGGGTCACTAAGGACAACATGATCCGCAGCCACCTCCTCCCAGCCACGTACAAGTCCACCGGTTTCTTGGGACTGTAAATCATCCCTAAAAGACTGCTGATGCTGAGTGCCAGGCTCCACCTCCATGCTGACACAATCCTCCTCCTCCTGCTCCTCCTCATCCTCTTCCTGTGTGATGGGTGGGGCAGAAGGAACACTGTCTGGATAAAGGGGGCCTTGAGAGGCAAGGAAGTCCTCCTCTTTCTGCCTCTGTTCTGCCTCAAGTGCCCTGTCTATTTTTCAATGCAGCATATGCTCCAACAGGTGGACAAGAGGTACATGTCACTGATGCATGGACTGTCACTGCTCACCATCCTCGTGGCCTCCTCAAATGGTGACAGGACAGTGCATGCATCCCTGATCATGCCCCACTGGCGTGGTGAAAAAAATCCGAGCTTCCCTGACCCTGTCCTGGTGCCGTAGTCGCACAGGTACTCATTGATGGCCCTCTGCTGCGTGTACAGTCGCTGCAGCATGGCCAACGTTGAGTTCCACCTGGTGGGCATGTCACATATAAGGCGGTTCTTGGGCAGGTTCAACTCCTTTTGCAGCTCAGCCAGACGAGCACTGGCATTATATGATCGTCGGAAATGCACACAGACTTTCCTGGCCTGCCTCAGGACATCGTGTAAGCCTGGGTACCTGCCCAAGGACCGCTGCACCGCCAGGTTAAGGACGTGAGCTACACAGGGCACATGGGTCAGTTGTCCGTGTCGCAGGGCGGAGAGGAGGTTGGTGCCATTGTCGCAAACCACCATTCCTGGCTTAAGCTGGCGTGTCGTCAACCACCTCTCAGCCTGCCCCTGCAGAGCTGACAGAACCTCTGCCCCAGTGTGGCTCCTGTCCCCCAAATACACCAGCGCAAGCACGGCATGGCATCTTTTTGCCTGCGTACATGTGTAGCTCCTTGAATGCCTACGGAGCACCGCTGGTTCCGAGGACAAAGGACAGGAAGAGGCCATGGAGGAAGAAGAAGAGTAGGGGGTGGAGGAGAGAGGTGTGTCACAACCAGTAGTAGCATTTTGGAGGCATGGTGGCAGAACAACCTCCAACACTACTGCACCTTGTCCTGCATCCTTCCCAGCTGCCAAAAGAGTGACCCAATGGGCCGTGAAAGGACGTCCCTGTCCGTGCCTGCTGGACCATGAGTCAGCAGTAATATGCACCTTACCGCTGACCGCCCTGTCCAGCGAGGCATGGACATTGCCTTCCACATGCCGGTAGAGAGCCGGAATCGCCTTCCGTGAGAAAAAGTGGCATTTGGGAACCTGCCACTGAGGAACCGCACATTGCACAAACTCACGGAAGGGGGCCGAGTCTACCAACTGAAAAGGCAGCAGTTGAAGTGCTAGCAATTTAGCCAAGCTAGCATTCAACCGCTGGGCATGTGGTAGGCTGGGAGTGAACTTCTTTTGACGGTCCAGCAGCTGGGGCAGGGAAATTTGCCTGCTACAATCGGACGTCAGTGTACTGCTAGCAGAGTGCCCACAAGTACTTGGCTGTGACACACCTAATTCTACACCTTCTACATTCCTCTCAGTGCAGCTTTCAGAGAGGACTGAAGGTATAGTGGGGTTGGAGATCCCAGCTGATGAGGAGCAAGGAGAAGTCCGCTTTGTTCTTTGGTGTGGGTCTTTAAGGTACGCTTGCCAACGAGCTGCATGGCAGGTCAACATATGTCTGGTCAAGCATGTGGTGCCCGAGCGGCTTATGTTTTGGCCACGCGAGATACACTTGAGACATATGTTGCAAATAGCAGCTGTGCGATCTGATGCACTCGTCTTAAAAAAGGCACACACCAAAGAACTTTTGGAATAACGTGCAGAGTCAGCGCCCTGCACAGGCGGAGCTCTGCGGTGTTATTCAGTCGGTGTGCTGCCCTTAAGCTGGCCCCTGGAGGGCATCCTGCCTCGTTGGAGATGTGCCTCCTCCTCCTCTCTCCTATCAGGCACCCACGTGGAGTCAGTGACCTCATCATCCCCTCCCTCTTCACCACTGGAGCAAACCTGGCAGTATGCTGCAGCTGGTGGAACATGACTGCCAGATTGCTGTCCTTGAGCATCCCCAGCCTCTCTGCGCTCACGCTACTGCCTTCCTCTAGCTGGGTATCATAATCAGAGCCTTCAAAACGCTGGACATCCTCCTGGAGCATGTACCCAACACTGTGGTCAAACAGTTCGGGGGACTCCTCAGGAGGACATGGTGGGTCTAGGGAAGGAGTGACTGATGACATTGAGACAAGGGAAGAGGATGCATTGGCAGCTGCTTTGCCAGTACCCTGAGCCTGGGTGAGAGAGGATGAGGAGGATGAGGCGGGCTTGGTCATCCACTCTACCAAGTCTTCGGCATGATGCGGCTCAACACGTCCAGCTGCCGAATATAAGGACAAGCGTGTCCCATGGCCACGTGCTGATGACGATGCACTGCAACCACGACCCGCACTGTTGCCACGAGCCCTCTTTTATTGGCTCGTGACTGTCTGCCTCTCCTTGTTGGCCTTCCAGACATTGTAATGGCCTGCAATTGGGTAGTGTATATTGTGCTGGAGGCACAACACACACAACACACAAAACACCCAGTGTAAAGGCTGCAGATGCCTGTATTAGAGAACACCAGCAAATAAGGGTAGATACAGGTGTATGCTGTGCTGGAGGCACACAACACACACAAACTCCTGCAGATGGCTGTATTAGAGAACACCTGCAAATATGGGTAGATACAGGTGTATACTGTGCTGGGGGCACACAACACACACAAACTCCTGCAGATGGCTGTATTAGAGAACACCAGCAAATATGGGTAGATACAGGTGTATACTGTGCTGTGCTGGAGGCACACAACACACACAAACTCCTGCAGATGGCTGTATTAGAGAACACCTGCAAATATGGGTAGATACAGGTGTATACTGTGCTGGGGGCACACAACACACACAAACTCCTGCAGAAGGCTGTATTAGAGAACACCAGCAAATATGGGTAGATACTGGTGTATACTGTGCTGGAGGTACACAACACACACAAACTCCTGCAGATGGCTGTATTAGAGAACACCAGCAAATAAGGGTAGATACAGGTGTATACTGTGCTGTGCTGGAGGCACAGAACACACACAAACCCCTGCAGATGGCTGTATAAGAGAACACCAGCAAATATGGGTAGATACTGGTGTATACTGTGCTTTGCTGGAGGCACACAACACACACAAACTCCTGCAGATGCCTGTATTAGAGAACACCAGCAAACATGGGTAGATACAGGTGTATACTGTGCTTTGCTGGAGGCACAGAACACACACAAACTCCTGCAGATGGCTGTATTAGACAACACCAGCAAATATGGGTAGATATTGGTGTATACTGTGCTGTGCTGGAGGCACACAACACACACAAACTCCTGCAGATGGCTGTATTAGAGAACACCAGCAAATATGGGTAGATACTGGTGTATACTGTGCTTTGCTGGAGGCACACAACACACACAAACTCCTGCAGATGCCTGTATTAGAGAACACCAGCAAACATGGGTAGATACAGGTGTATACTGTGCTTTGCTGGAGGCACAGAACACACACAAACTCCTGCAGATGGCTGTATTAGACAACACCAGCAAATATGGGTAGATATTGGTGTATACTGTGCTGTGCTGGAGGCACACAACACACACAAACTCCTGCAGATGGCTGTATTAGAGAACACCAGCAAATATGGGTAGATACAGGTGTATACTGTGCTGTGCTGGAGGCACAGTACACACACTAACTCCTGCAGATGGCTTTATTAGAGAACACCAGCCATTAAGGGTAGATACAGGTGTATACTGTGCTGTGCTGGAGGCACAGAACACACACTAACTCCTGCAGATGGCTGTATTAGAGAACACCAGCAAATATGGGTAGATACAGGTGTATACTGTGCTGTGCTGGATGCACACAACACACACAAACTCCTGCAGATAGCTGGATTAGAGAACACCAGCAAATATGGGTAGTAGGGATGGGTCCGGTGTTCGATTCAAACCCATGTTCGAATCGAACATCGGCCATTCATCTGCTCGTCGAGCCCAGAACTATGTGGGCCATTCGCCTCAAATTCGTGTGATGCGAACGGCCCACAATGCACTGCGCCAGTCGCAGTGCATTGCTGGCTGATGATTGGCCAAGCATGCACTGTGACCCGCATGCTTGGCCAATCATAGAGCCAGCGGCGAGGATAGAAATAATTGGCCACAGGCAGGATGCCTGTGGCCAATTATAGCTCAGGGGGTTTAGTACACGCCCCACACTATATAAGGTCGTCGCGCCAGCGGCCTCATGTAGTGTGTTCCGGCGTTAGGAAAAGTGAGAGACTGTACTGTTCTGTACAGTGTCTGCTTGTGCATTATCTGCTGTTTTGATTCATCTGCATTATCTGCTTGTGATTCATCTACATTATATGCTTGTGGATTCTGGGGATTAGTTTAGGGAAAGAGAAAAAATAGGCAGGGTAGTTTATTCTTCTCAGTGCTGTTCTCAATCTCTACCAATCCAGCCACCTGCAGGAGGAGTTAGTGTGTGTGCGTGCTTTGTTAGTATAGCACTGCAGTAGCACATTAAACCACCTTTACCCTTCTGGCCTGTTGTGTCATCTAAGGCAGCCATCTGCGGCTAATGAATTACCGGCTCCCGTAACACAGAGAACGCACGGGGACATCATGGGGACTTCCCTATGGCTTTCCCCATGACGTCAGAGGGGGGGTCACCAGGTGGCCCCACCCTCCGTCATAAAAGAGCTGTCAGATGCAGCGAAGCCTCACACAGCGGGAGCCTCCCATTGCGCGGAGCAGCCCAAGAAGAGACACCGACGCCGTGGTAGAAGATGCCGGACGAGAAGACCAGAGCAAGAAGAAGCGGATCGGATGAAGAAGAAGATGGAAGAAGAAGATGGAAGAAGATGGTAGAAGATGGAAGAAGAAGATGAAGAAACCGAAGGATGAAGAAAGGAAGAAGGAAGACCAGAAGAAAGAAGATTTTAATAAAGGAATTGTCAAAGACCGTCTCCTGTCATTTTTAACATTTTTGTCACTTTTTTGGTGAAATGGTAGGGGTACTTTTTTACCCCCTTACCATTTCACACAGGGGGGGGCTGGGATCTGGGGGTCCCCTTGTTAAAGGGGGCTTCCAGATTCCGATAAGCCCCCCGCCCGCAGACCCCTACAACCAATGGCCAGGGTTGTGGGGACGAGGCACTTGAGGGAGGGTGGCCGCTCTCATTCCCCCTTTCTTTTCCTGCGGCCTGCCAGGTTGCGTGCTCGGATAAGGGTCTGGTATTGATTTTAAAGGGGGACCCCACGCCTTTTTTTTTTTTTTTTTGGCCGGGGTTCCCCTTAAAATCCATCCCAGACCTGAAGGGTCTGGGATGGATATTTAGGGGGACCCCTACACCATTTTTTTTTTAATTTAAGCGGGGTTCCCCTTAATATCCATAGCAGACCTGAAGGGCCTGGTAATTGAATTTGGGGGAAACCCCACACTTTTTTTTTTTTTTTTAGCAATGACTTTTTTTTTATCAATGACTTTCAATGAATGACTGTTCTCTGTGTTACGGGAGCCGGCAATTCATTAGCCGCGAGTGATTTTAAATAGCTTTTTTTCCTGCAAAAATGACACTTTGTGCAGGGACAGTTCTAAGCACTGGAAACATGCGCCCCTTCACAGGCATACTATACACACCCCCCAGGTACGAAATTTAAAGCTGGGTTCACACTATTGCTAATTCGCAGCGGTGGAAAACACTGCGAATTCGCAGGACATTTCAAAACCCATTGTTTTCAATGGGGCATGTTCACATATGTCCGGTGCATGCACAATGCGGCCAAATGAGGAATGTGAAAATACACTAGAATCTGAGCTGCTGCCATAAGAACCTACATCAACATAAATACATTTATAATTTGCGTCTGCCACTGCCATTAATACCAACGAAAAATATTTTTTATAATTAAAAAATTGGCTCCCACTAGCTGGAGGCTTGAGGATGCGTACATGTTTGCCATCAATGGCTCCAAGACAGTTGGGGAAGTTGCATCGCTCCCAGAATAGGTCCGCTACCATCAGCCATTCTTCTAGTTTGGGCTTCTTCATAACAATATCCTTCAGTTCTTCCCATATGACTAGGCAGGTAGCATGAACAATGCCACTAATCGTTGATTTTCCAACCTTGAATTTATAGTGCAAACTTCCAAAGGAATTTCCTGTTGCTAAGTACCTAAAAAAAAAAAAAAACATGATGTTGTTATATATTTTTCAGTGCACTACTTACAGACAAGATGGCGTAGCATGCGTGATGCTTACAGAAAATATATGCGGCACCTCAAAAAAACAAGGAGTGGCTCGGGGGCAGCGCCCAGGGTACCCTATATGTTTGCCAGGGACTTGGATTTTCTACAACCCATTGTGGAGATGAGGGAGTAAGTTTTCATGTACATCATCTATGTAACGCACAATCTGTTAATAATTAATATGCCTAGTTAATTTTTTACATTTTTACAATATAAAACAGGACAGAATCTAGTTGGGAGGAGCAAGATGTTTTGGAGGAAGAACCAGAACAACAAACAGAGCAGGAAGCACCCATTGATATTCCAGAAGACACAGAGGATTTAGCACTAATCCAAACATCTTCCAGTCTCTGGGAAACTAATCCAGATGAACAATGTTCAGGGGCAGAGGAGGCTGTCCCTGGGCCATCCTCTGCTCCTCTGCTCCTGCACACATTGGTCAGCCTGGCAAAGTGCCACGGAGGCGCCCAGCACTATCCCAATCTGACCTAAGTGAGCGCTTATTAGACATGTTAAAAAACATGACCACAAAGGTGGATGCATTTTTATGTCCTGATACAATCCTGGCGCTCAGTTTTGTACCACTAATTAAAAAGGTACCCCAAGAGCGTTACTATGAAATGCGAAAAAATATAGAAAAAATGATGCACTCCTTCTCCCAGCCACAGCAGGAACCTGCATTTAACTACCCAAATGTGCCCCAACCAAGACCTCCCCATAACTACCCAAGATACACGCACTACCCTGAGCAGCAACACCATCCTTACCCCTATAATCCACCATCATATCCCTCAAGTTATGACAAGCCAATCTCCAGATATGAAGTGCCACACAGTAACCTTCCCTATCCCATCCCATCCCCACTTCCTTCAATTAGGGCCCCCCCCCCCCAAACTCAGGGTATGTATGTGCAAATTCAACATGGGGAGGCTAGGCCTGCTCCCCACACTGCCAGTGATGACCCAGCTTCCGCAACTCATTTCTCCTATGAGGCCCCTTTCCCCAAAACATATCAGAATCTGTGATGAGGTCTGTTCAAGTTTAAGGACCAACATGACACATTTTGATAAAACAGGGAAGAGGCCTACTTGACAGGCAAGTTTTTTGTTTTTAAGTTATTTCAGAGTTAATTTATGTTTTATACATGGGTAAAGTTTATATTTTTATCATATTTTATGATACGTGAATAAATTATTATTCCAACATTTTTTGTGCCGTCATATTTTAAAAAATACCCAGGTAAAAAAACATAAAAAATAAAAAAAAACATGGTCAATATAACGCATGACAAATGACATGAGTGATGATAATTACCTTAATGTGATCAATAATCTTTCAGCAGGCTGGATTCTTTTTCTGAAGCTCGTGTTCTGACGCTCCAAGTGAGGGGAGATTAAGCCCAGCAATTCGTCAAAACTGAGTTAAAAAAAAATTAAATTCATAAATACATGTGGGAAAAACATTTGGGCATACTGTATAAAAAAGAGTAAGGTAAGTGGTTAAGGACATTATTTATGGTAACAAGGCAGGCATCCTTAGTTACAATATAATTATGGCTAAATAAGTGGCAGAAAAAAAAAAAAGGCATATGGGTCCTCATTTCAAAGAAGAAGCCACTGGCCTTTTAATTTAACAGTAACAATTGTCTGAGCCAAAAATACTAAACAAAGCTGCGTGGCATCACCACCACCCACAAAGCAACTTGTCACTAGCAATTTTAGGCCAAGGTATTTGGGGGGTAAAATATCCCCCCCCCCCCCAAAAAAAAAGGGCATATGACCTGGCTTACACCAGGAGGGGGGTGCTAGCTGACGCTCATTTTGTGCCCTTTAGGCTGCATGCTGAAATAATGTACAGTTTGTATTTTGGGGGGGGGGTGGACAAGCTTATTAGTTACAATAATCTTAGAATGACATAATCACACATAGGTTAGACTGGATGGACTTGTGTCCTGCAAATATAAAACATACTATACATCAATGGCTACAAATTAAGTATGGTTTGGCAGAAACATTACTCACCTACTAATTGACATGCGTGTGAAATTGAAAATTTTTTCTTCATGCCCACGGAGGCGCCCATACAAGATCACGAACATGAACATGTCCCCTGGGGCAGGACCCAGGTCCCCAAACACTTTTTATGACAATAACATGCATATTAGCCTTTAAAATTAGCACTTTTGATTTTGAACGTTCACGTCCATTGTAATTAATAGGGTTCGAATGTTCGCGCAAACTTTCAATCCGTTCGCAGGTTCTGGTGCGAACCGAACCCGGGGGTGTTCGGCTCATCCCTAATGGGTAGATACAGGTGTATACTGTGCTGTGCTGGAGGCACAGAACACACACTAACTCCTGCAGATGCCTGAGTAAATAACACGCTGCCCCTGCCTATCTAGCTCTCTCCCTGAACGCCAGAAAACACTACACAAGGCCGCCACGCTGATGGCCTTATATAGTGTGTGAGGCGTGTACTAAACCCCCCGAGCTATAATTGGCCACAGACATACTGCCTGTGGCCAATTATGGCTCTCCTCACTGCCGGCGCTGTGATTGGCCAAGCATGTGGGGTCACAGTGCATGCTTGGCCAATCATCAGCCAGCAATGCACTGCGACTGGCGCAGTGCATTGTGGGCCATTCGTATCACACGAATTTGATGCGAACGGCCCACAAAGTTCTGGTTTCGTCGAACGGACAAACGGACGAACGGCCGATGTTCGATTCAAACATGGGTTTGAATCAAACACTGGGCTCATCCCTAGTATGGGTATGGGTATGGACACTATGACAGCAAGCATACAAAATAGGGATCTGGAGGCACTTGTGCTTCTAATATTTTTATTTTGCATATATCTGCATCCCAGAGGTGAACAAGATGTCCTGCTAATCCTGCATATACCAATTAATTTTCATATAAAGATATCATCTATTCTAAACTGTTCATTCTAGAGGAAAAGAAGGACAGACAGTATTTACCTGAATTATGTGCATGGTGATCAAACCATGACCCTTTAATGTAGCGTGCTTATGAAATATACATACTGCATGACTGCTCTGGTTGCTGTGCAGCCTGCAGAATTAATTTTTCAGAAGAGTTTTGCATTACGTGAAGTGCTGAGGAATGGCCTCAGATCTTAAGCTTCAGGTATGGTAGCGGTTAATCTTCAAGCTCAAGAGAAATAATTCATCATCAGGGTGACAGACATTGCATGACGTGAGTTGGATATAACTAGGCTCCGAGACCCCCTCTTTCAGATTTGATTGCACTGAAAGCTGGCAGAGAAGGGAATTAAGTCAATTGAGCAGTGAATATAAAACTAATGACATGAAGAAAGTTAGAATAGTCATTTTACACCAATAAACACAATTCCTTGTGACTATGTGAAGGATTGCATGCAATGGCCTAGTCATTTACTGTCATTAAAGTTACAAACCTCCCATAGTTGCTTTATAATCCTATTTATTCAACACTCAGCAGACAGCATTCAGACTATGAGAAAGAAATACAGAAAAAGGTTGTTAGTTTTCTCAATCTGTCATAAGGTAATAAATATGAAACCCTTACAAAAAAAATGAGATTGACATACTAGCATAAGTGATCCTGGGCCTTGAAAGTGAACAATTGTGTACTTTAAGGAAATTATATGTGTTATATTGGTTTGGAGGTCATTTTTACTTTTGAATGTGTAAATACTTTTACATTGATTTATTGTTTTATTATTTACAAAAAATCTTTATTTTACAAATAAACATTTCAAACATGGTGCACCCATGACAGCATTATGGATAAGAGGAGAATAGCAGAGCATAGCCTGTCTGAACGTAGAAGAAAGAAATAGGGTCGGGTGTGGGAAGTCACTCTAAAGCCCCATACACACGGTCGGATTTTTGCATGGATTCTGTCCGATCGGACAATGTTGTTGAAAAATCAGACCGTGTGTATGCACCATCGGACAGTGTACGTCGGATTGTCCGACGGACAAATTCCTATCTCCTGCTGGATAGATTTGCCGACAACACGGTCCGATCACACCAAATCCGATCGTGTGTACGGTTGTCCGACGGACAAAGTGCTACTTATGCTCAGTTCACATTACAAGACCAAAGCTATTGGCTACTAGCCTCTACGTAGTCCCGTCGTACGCAACGAACGTCACCACGTTCAGAATGATCGGATTTTCCGACAACTTTGTCCGACCGTGTGTACGCAAAACCAACATCGGACAAAGTACGATGGACATGATCCGACGCACCTGGTCCTCGGATAATCCGAGCGTGTGTATGGGGCTTTAAACCTTTAGTTGTGTGTGTGTGTGTGTGTGTGTAAAGTTGAGCTTGAGCCACTGATTTTATAAACAGCATGCTTTTTCAGCAGCAAAGGTAATAAGAGACTAAAGCTCCAGCTCCACTGACTCACTGGAAAGGGAGATATACATTTTTTATGAGCCATCTTTTTTAAAATTATATTTTTTTACCCTTAAACATAACAAAGAATGAAAACATATACAAAATCAGTAGTTCACAAGTGACTCTTTTTTTTTTTAAGTACCAAAGAGGTTTATACCTACCTGCTCGGTGCAATGAAATTGCACCGAGCAGTCACGATTGTCCTTTTCTTAGGTCCACCCTGGCGCTACCGGCTCCTGCTTTTCTTGATGTCCCACCATAGTAAGCTGCTTCCTATGATGGCACAACTGTGTGCTTGATCCCGATTCGTGCTGCAGGCATCTATAGGAACAGACAGCGCGGCTCTGCCCCGTCCCCTCATCACAGGACTTGACTGACAACAGGGGGAACTAATTGCTCCCTTTGCTTTCAGCCAAGCCTGTGAGAGCAGGGAGAAGGGAGAGAGTCGCTTCAGAGTGAGGGCACAGCGCTGAATCGAGTGAGGGCTCAGGTAAGTATAGGGAGTGGGGGGGGGGGGGGGTTGAGGTGGCAAACTGCTACCTAAACATTTTTTTAACTTAATGCAAGGAATGCATTAAGATAAAAAATGTTTAGGCTTTAGAACTACTTTAAAGGTGAATTCCAGGTATGGATTTTATAGCATGGTTACTTTGGTCTAGCTAGGGCTAATGTAAAGATGCATTTGCCATACATGGTGGATCACTTCAGACCTGGAAATTACTGTAGTAGTTTTCGTTACTACAGTGATCAATGCTGTCTTCCGGGTTCCGTGCTGAGAAGCTAGAGCAGCTGCATAGAAACCACAGGGGTCACCCACTTGGCACAGGTGACATTCACAGAATGCTTTGCATTTTTCTCACTGAATACAAGGCGTTCTCTGATTGAACAAGAACATATAAAGAGATGTAGTGAGCGCTAAAACCAACACAATGTTAACCACCATCCTAATTGCTCACGATGAAAGACGACACATGGTGGCGGCTATAGCAGTGAAATATAAAAAACATTGGCTTAAATAAAGTCCATGTAGTTTGTAGAAAAATAGCAACTTTGGAAGGCAGCCCCATTAAAGATACTGGTCTGCTGGTACTGAATGTGGCCTCCCCAAAAAATTGTACCTCCACTGCGCCAAAAAGCCAACAACATGAACAAAATCAGTGAAAAAACAGTTGCTACTTCAGTGAGAGAACATATAAACAAATAAATTATACCTAAACTGTGTACTGCAAATGATGATTAGGTGATAATTCAGTAGCGCTGATACAAATTATAACGTGATCTGTATAAATGAATGTAAATATAAATATAACACCCAGTGATACTGTGCTATATAATGAAAGAGTCCATTGATAAATGTGCACGGAAATCAGTAGAAAATTTATTTGCATCAAATCCTTCAATCTTCCACCACACCGACGTGCCCGTAACTCCTCTCCCAATGAAATCGCACTCACAAACTGATGTTGCCTCCCACTCTCGTGTTTGGCAAAAGAGCATATAGACCACACCTGGGTCATTATAACGATTAATCCAGGCCAGGCATATCCATATGTGAAAAATAAAAAGTGCTCCACATAGCGTGATACTATTTAAACCGATTTAATAAAAATTTCACAACCACACTTCAATATTTCGACTCACATGTTTAACGAATTGTGCCAGCAAAGAAAAAATCTCTCACAGCAAACTGTGTACAAATGATTCGGCGGTGCACTATGGTCACGGCGGATTCGAAGTGTGTGCCTCAGCTCTCACCCACTCCATGGTCTCAGTTCCCAATGGTGATGTGTAGGTCACAGACAATTACCAACCGCTCAGACCAGCTACGAACCGCTCCGCTCAGTAACGGCTGATATCAATGGAGTCAGTATCCGCGTAGCCACGCCCCGACATGTTTCGTCACTCCGACTTCTTCCTAGGGATTGGCTACACGGATACAGAATCGCCCTTAAGTATTAATTCTCCCGGAACTCACATGGCCCAGTTGAAGAGTAAGAAGCAATCTTCTGGAAACACTGGGGATAGAACAAAGGCACCACTCTAAGTGCAGTAAATCAAATATTGTTTTAATAAAAGCTGAAAACACGGTACTCACAAAGGTACACTAGTGACTCATGAACTGCCGGATATTCGTGAAGTAGATCAGATCCGTGGACTGGATGACGGCGGTGTTCGGGAAGCAGGCTGCTTCAATGGTTGCTGACACTTCCTGTGGTTGGAGCTCAGGCTGACAACCAAGGGGATGAGGTCACTTCCGGGAACTAAAGCCAGTTTGCGGAGCTACGCTCCTTCTTAAGGTCTAATGTAGGCCATGATAGGTCAAAGCTTATACAGCTGGTGGGCAGCGCTGATAGGTCATAATGATGCACAGCTCATTGGTTGACAGAGCATTCACTCGTAGCATAACATTGAGAATAAAAACAATGACTGGTTGATATACATCTAGTATCGAATTTGAAAATTAATTAAAGACAAATTAAAAACCAAGCTGAAAGCACTTTAGAAGCACTTTGAATACTCATTGCAAATTGTACGAAGGGGTCATATGCGGACCAATAAACGGAGCTGGGAAGAAAAAGAGGGAAAGAAGGTGCACATTGTAATAATATAATAATAATAGTAAAATGTAAATTGCTTTGCAGCCATGAATGACAAATGTATGGGGGAACAGAAATTTTTTTTTAAAAAGAGGGACGGAATAAAATAAATGTGCCTTAAGGCATGGGAGTCCCCCTCAAAATCCATACCGGACCCTTTTCCGAGCACGCAACCTGGCAGGCCGCAGGAAAAAAAGGGGGACGGGAGAGCGCCCCCCTCCTGAACCGTACCAGGCCACATGCCCTCAACATTGGGAGGATGCTTTGGGGTCCCCCCCAAAGCACCTTGACTCCATGTTGATGAGGACAAGGGCCTCATCCCCACAACCCTGGCCGGTGGTTGTGGGGGTCTGCGGGCGGGGGGCTTATCAGAATCTGGAAGCCCCCTTTAACAAGGGGACCCCCAGCTCCCGGCCTCCCCCTGTGTGAAATGGTAAGGGGGTACAAAAGTACCCCTACCATTTCACCAAAAAAGTGACAGGAGACGGTCTTTGACAAGTCCTTTATTAAAGTCTTCTTTCATCTTCTTTCTTCTGGTCTTCTTCCTTCTTCCTTTCTTCATCCTTCGGTTTCTTCATCTTCTTCCTCCATCTTCTTCTTCCTCCGATCCGCTTCTTCTTGCTCCAGTGTTCTCGTCTGGCATCTTCCTCCACGGCGTCTCTTCTTCGTTATCGGGCCGCTCCGCGCAATGGGAGGCTCCCGCTGTGTGACGCTTCTCTTCTTCTGACAGGTCTTATATAACGGAGGCCGGGGCCACCCAGTGACCCCGCCCCCCCTCTGATGCATGGAACCCCACAACTCATGGCGCAAATGCTTTGTAAATCAGCCCCAATGTGTTGAATAGTTTTGTATGTATTCTTTTGTTTCTGGGCATGCGTAGTCTTGCTCTTACGATTTATTTTATACGAAAACCATACTAATGAAACGAAAATCGGACTTCGAGTTCACATCGGACAAAAATTTTATAGTCTGCACATCCAGCTTTTGTCTGACGAAAAAGCGATCCGAAAATCGTCAGACAGCTCGCCGTACGAATTTTTCCATCCCATTTTCGTATCGTGTGTACGGGCCTTCAGGCGACACTCCTGTCTGTCATCTCCTGAGAGAAAGTTATTTAGCACTTACCAGTTTTTGATATGCCTGCCTACCTGTACCATCTTCTGGCAAGTACTACACGGCACTCAAGTCACTGCACCTGTTCTCTTTTCCAGGGGCCCTGAACCAGAGGTGTAAGAGAAGCTATCCTCATGCTATCCTTTGGGCGGCACAGTGGTGTAGTGGTTAGCACTCTCACCTAGCAGTAAGAAGGGTCGCTGGTTCAAGTCCCCACCACGACACTACCTGCCTGGAGTTTGCATGTTCTCCCTGTGCCTGCATGGGTTTCCTCCGGGTACTCCGGTTTCCTCCCACAATCCAAAGACATGCATGTAGGTTAATTGGCTTCTGTCCAAAAAATTGGCCCTAGTAGATGAATGGGTACCTTGGATTGTGGGCTCCTTGAGGGTAGGGACCGATGTGAGTGTGCAATGTACAGGGATAGGAACAATTGTAGAGACTCACTCAGGTTGAACTGGATGGACTGGTGTCTTTATTCAACCTTACTAACTATGAAACTATGTCTTCAGGCCCATCAACCAAGTATGTGATAGTTTGTCTAATAAATGAGTATAGAACTGGAATGTTTTATGTTGATCATATAAAAATGTTGTATATATCAGAAATAACTTTATATATTTGTCTGAAACAAATTATGACATCCTTATGGGGTCCATAAAGAGGTTTTTCAATATACTGTGCTGTACATAATTCTTTATCATTGGTTTTATTAAAATTTATTAATAAATAAATAATGAATAAATATGAATAAAATTATTTACTTTTAATCTTAACAATGAATTGACCCATTAAAAGCAATAATCCCATCTTTCAGTATGTATGGTTTTAGGAAAACTTAAAATAGTGGCATAAAAGTTAAAGAAAAAAAAAACTTTGGGGAAAAATGCTAGTAAATATATTTACCTTACCCCTGGCTTCCACCTGTAGCACCTATCCAAACTCTTGAGAAATGACAAGTATCCAAAATCTTGTTTTTTATAGCAATTACATGATAGCTGTGGCCTTCTGTAATGCCACAGACTGACTTGAGGACAGGACTCTTCAAGAACACGCAAGATGGACGCCCTGTAAAATGCAGGAACGTGCACTGCAGGCTGACAATACTGTCACATCTTTGGATAGTGCTGTCACCTGTTCATCAGAAGAACCAAATGCTGGCAGGAACAAGTGGTATTTTATAGGACTTAGAACTCACTCAAAAAAAAAGGAAAGGGACTATTTTCAGACAATTAATTATTTGGAGCGTACAGACACTGTATATGATTGGACATTAAAGTAAACATAGCTTGTCATGACATTGATACATAAAAAAGTATAAATCATATAAAACTACATGACCCATGAAACATTTAAGACAGGGACAGAGAATGAATCACCCAAAATAGCCTAGTGCATACAAAACCAGCAATGAACAAAACCCAGGAAGAAAACCTTGAGAAACTGGTTCTCCACAAACAACTATACTGACAAGATTTAGAATTGCAAAAGAGGTATCAGACTTGTGTAACCATGCAGAAAAAGAAGACAAATCTGGGAGATTTTAACATCCATATCAGCAAATAAGAGTATTTCATTAAGGGAGACCCAGGCTAAGAATATTACAGCTCCATATGAGAAACTTAAAGCAGACCTTCAGATCTTTTTTTCAACTTTTCATCTATTAAATCTTCTGCCCTTGTTGTTTTAACTTTGGATAGTAAAACATTTTTTTCCTGCCAGTAAATACCTTGTACAGTCCACTTCCTGTTTCTTGTCTGGTAAAAAGCCTAGGCTTATGACATCATGCACAGCTCTCTCTCTCACTCTAGTGAGAGTTTGCCAGGAAGGGAGGGGGGGTGAGTCATAAGAGGGCCAAAGAGAGCTGCAGAGCTGGAGGTGTGCCTCTGTGTTTCTGTGTAAATCCAGGAAGTGAACAGGCAACAGCTTCAGCAACCCACAGTTAAAATGGATGCAGCCAGACTTAGTGGAGGGAAATTTCTGCAGCATATTTGGCAAGTACAGAATCACAGTATATATACCCTGTTTCCCCGAAAATAAGACCTAGCGTGATTGTCGGTGATGGCTGCAATATAAGCCCTACCCCCCAAATAAGCCCTAGTTAAAGTCCTTGTAGGTCTTATTTTCAGGGTAGGGCTTATTTTCGGGGAAACAGGGTAGGGCTTATTTGGTGGGTAGGGCTTATATTGCAGCCATCACCGACAATCACGCTAGGTCTTATTTTCGGGGAAACAGGGTAAAATATTATGCAAAGTGGTTGGAGGGAAGCTTCAGAATGGCAAAGATATTTTTGTTACAAATTATGTGAGCAGACGGGAGTTCCCCTTTAATTAAAAAGGGCAATAAAAGCGCCAAGACAAAAAAACTAACGTTATTGTTCCAAGGTTGAAATTACCTATCCCAGAGACAACCAGTGTTTACTCAGCTGAGTACAGACAATACAAATAAGTAATCACCTTTCCAAATGAAGACAAGTTACAAAACCAGCTAAAAAGAAAGAGAGATATATAGTACCAAATTCTTTAATATATATATATATATATATATATATATATATATATATATATATATATATATACAGTATCTCACAAAAAGGAGTACACCCCTCACATTTTTTTTTATATTCAATTCTATCTTTTCATGTGATAACACTGAAGAAATTACACTTTGCTACAAGTGAGTATACAGCTTACATAGTTACATAGTTACATAGTTAGTCAGGTTGAAAAAAGACACAAGTCCATCCAGTTCTAACACAAAAAAATAAAAAAATAAAAACAATATCATACAATCCCATATACCCAATTCTATACCCACATTTGATCCAGAGGAAGGCGAAAACCCCCAGCAGAGCATGCTCCAATTTGCTAAAGCAGGGGAAAAAATGAATTCCTGATCCCCCGAGAGGCAATCAGATTTTCCCGGATCAACTTTACCTATAAATGTTAGTACCCAGTTATATTATGTACATTTAGGAAATAATCCAGGCCTTTTATAAAGCAATCTACTGAGCTGGCCAGAACCACCTCTGCAGGGAGTCTATTCCACATTTTCACAGCTCTTACTGTGAAGAAACCTTTCCGTATTTGGAGATTAAATCTCTTTTCCTCTAGACGTAAAGAGTGCCCCCTTGTCCTCTTTGTTGACTGTAAAGTGAATAACTCAACACCAAGTTCACTATATGGACCCCTTATATATTTGTACATGTTGATCATATCCCCCCTTAATCTCCTCTTATCAAGAGTGAATAAATTCAGTTCCTCTAATCTTTCCTCATAGCTGAGCTCCTCCATGCCTCTTATCAGTTTGGTTGTCCTTCTCTGCACTTTCTCCAGTTTCCCAGTATCCTTTTTAAGAAATGGTACCCAAAACAGAACTGCATATTCCAGATGAGGTCTTACTAATGATTTGAACAGGGGCAAAATGATATCTCTCTCTCTGGAGTCCATACCTCTCTTAATACAAGAAAGGACTTTGCTCGCTTTGGAAACCGCAGCTTGGCATTGCATGCTATTATTGAGCTTATGCTCTACCAAAACCCCAGATCCTTCTCCACTACGGATTCCCCCAGTTGTACTCTCCCTAGCATGTACGATGCATGCATATTCTTAGCCCCCAAGTGCATAACTTTACATTTATCAACATTAAACCTCATCTGCCACATAGTCGCCCAATTAGACAGAGCATTGAGGTCGGCTTGTAAATTGGAGACATCCTGTAAGAACGTTATTCCACTGCAAAGCTTGGTGTCATCTGCAAAGACAGAGATGTTACTTTTGATCCCAGACCCAATATCATTTATAGATATTAAAAAGTAAGGGTCCCAGCACTGAACCTTGGGGTACACCACTGATAACCTTAGACCATTCAGAGTATGAATCATTAACCACTACTCTCTGAATTCTGTCTTTTAGTCAGTTTTCTATCCATTTACAAACTGATTGTATAACAGTGTAAATTTTCTGTCCCCTCAAAATAACTCAACACACAGCCATTAATGTCTAAACCGCTGGCAGCAAAAGTGAGTACACCCCTAAGTGAAAATGTCCCCATTGGGCCCAATTAGCCATTTTCCCTCCCCGATGTCATGTTACCCAGTCCTGTGTTTGTTTTTAACCCCGTCAATACCCGCCCATAGTCATATGACGCCCACAAGGTGGATCTACCATCCTGGGTGGGCGTCATATGACGTCCTCCCATTCCCGGCCGCCTGGGGGGCGCGCGCGCGCGCCCGCGGCGTCGCTCGGGACCCGGTGCGGGTGCCCGGCGGCCTCGATGTCCGCCGGGCACCCGCGATTGCCCGTTAAAACAACGGGACCGTGCGGGACCGTGGAGCTGTGTGTGTAAACCAGGGATCCTCAAACTACGGCCCTCCAGCTGTTGCAGAACTACACATCCCATGAGGCATTGTAAAACTCTGACATTCACAGACATGACTAGGCATGATGGGAATTGTAGTTCCTGAACAACTGGAGGGCCGTAGTTTGAAGACCCCTGGTGTAAACACACAGCTCCACGTCCTGTCAGCGAGCAGGAGACCGATCATGTGATCCCAGCACAGAGGAACACATGATCGGTCTCCTTCCCTTGAGTCCCCTTCCCCCACAGTTAGAATCACACATTTAGGGAAAACATTAACCCCTGCAGCGCCCCCTAGTGTTAACCCCTTCCCTGCCAGTCACATTTACACAGTAATCAATGCAATTTTATAGCAACGATCGCTGTGTAAATGTGAATGGTCCCAAAAATGTGTCAAAAGTGTCCGAAGTGTCCACCGCAATGTCGCAGTCATGAAAAAAAAATCGCAGATCGCCGCCATTACTAGTGAAAAAAAAAAAATGCAATAAATCTATCCCCTATTTTGTAGACGCTATAACTTTTGCGCAAACCGATCAATATACGCTTATTGCGATTTTTTTACCAAAAATATGTAGAAGAATACAAGAAGGAAAAAGCAGCGCCCAAACGTGAAACAAAGCTGCTAACACTCCAATATGACAAAATTGCAAAAAGTATAAATGTGTAACAGTGTAGCGCTAAAAATGTCTCTGTACAGCAATGGTTGTGGACTAGAAAGGTCGGCAACCACCAATTTACTGTTCAGACTGTTGTTATAAAAGACAAGTTTAAGGTCAAATAAGTGGTGGACATCAGGTCCCCTAGTGGTAAGGGGGTGTGATGAATCACCAGATTAGATGGACCGAAAGTGTGGATACACTACCCAGTGGTCCACACTCACCTTAAGTGGGTGTTTTAGTGAAAATGTGAATGATACAACTCAATGCCTAAAATCACATCAATAATGAAAAAGCCAGTATTCATGACCCTAGAGCCATAGGTTTCACAGATTATGCAATCAAAAAATGTCTAAAATCATACAAACAATCAGTGAAAATATAATGGGGTGCCAATATCTGTGATACTAAAACTGTGATATAAAAAGAGTGCTGCAAAGACACAAGGACTGAAGTACATGAGAATGTCAAAATAGAGCATGTGTCATCAAGGTACTTATTAAAACTGGCCACTGAACTAACATGCCAAACAGGCAAAATAGAAATACATCACAGTATAAATCAGTAGCACATAATAAAGATGGTAATTTCTGAAAACATCTCTATAAGCAGTCCTGATATTAATAATTAGTGAACGGACAAAGTCACCAAACTATATTTCAAGTAGAGGGACTACTTCATAGAGTCCAGATAACGCAAAGTAAGATGATGTTGATAACACAGTTCAGATGCAGAGCCACAACAGTAGTGATGATATGGTTCAAATGCTGGATCCTCTTATACAAGGGCAACAGTGCAACCAGAAGAGTAATTTCATAAGCGCTTACCATATGCGGTGGACCAATTCACCGGAAGTGAAAGGTCGGAAACAGCTTGTATGGCTACCTCCAGGTACCAAAAATGTGGAATAGATTGGGAGTTGGGAGCATAGACTGGAGCGTCTCGAGATCCTTAGCAAATACTCACCGACCGAATGGATGTTTACTGGATCACTTTAGTTAGATCAGTGCTCATCGGTCAGACTTGCCATAGGTGGAGAGAAAAAACAGAAGAGGGACTCCTCATCGTGTAAAACCCAACTACAAGGGTTCACTTTATTATAAAAGAGAACAAGCATCCAACATAAAAGCAAATAAAATGGAGCTGTTCTACTACAATTGAATAAAAAACGCAGTAGGCAATAATGCTTGGAGACCCGACGCGTTTCGTTTAAAAAGACTTCTGCTGGGGTATGCTCCAGCTTATTCCTGCTGCGTTATATATAGTATACAAAAACAATTAAACCACTAACGCACCTGAGTGTTTCAATCAGCCCCACTTCCTGTTTCCTGTTCAATATTGAAGCGTATTGGAGGTTCAGGACGGAAATGGACCAATAGGGAGGAGTGTAAAAAACAGGCCATATTGTTGGCCAATGGAAGCGCGGTCCAAAAATAGGGCAACTGTGGCGGGAAAGATGTTCCAATGAGAGGCCTGATACCTGGGCGGGCAAGAAGCACATAACTGCCCAATGCCTAAGGTAGTAACCAACAAACTAGTGGCTCATAGGTGGACAGAAAGGCAATGGAACCTCCCCAATAATGGCGCCAATCAACCAGCAAAGCCTGTAATGCAATATCCTGGAGCCAGACATCGGCCGCGTGGGACGCCGCGGCGGAAGTGCTGCGCCGGAAGTGATGTACCGGAAGTGACGGCCGGGGCGGATGTGACGCGCCACAAAGGCGAAAGCGGATATGACGTCACTGGCCTCTATAAATACAAACAAAAGGGATACCAAGGCAAAAAACTAATGTGGAAAGTGTCCACAAGATGGCGAAATTGAGACTGAACTCGGAGTCTGGCTGATTGAAAGCAATGGATGCAATAAGACAATACAGATCCCAATATAAATGGCATCATTATTCCATTGAACACCATGTGTACAGTAAAAGTGTATAAATATCAATGTCGATAACGTCATTATCTTATCAATATAAATAAGATATGATAGACAGTTTAGGGAAGAGAACAGGATTCATATACAATGATATAGATGAAATCAATTAAGACAGCCAATCTCAATTAGAGAAAGGGAACAACATATAGAATAACCTAAATATATATATATAAAAACCACAGTAATTGTTGTAAAAATTAGGAGTTGATGACAACTCATCTATATGTGTTATTAACGTTAAATAATTAACGCAAACCCCTCTAAAGCATCGGTACCTGTAAGTGTAACACATTCTATGGGGTGTGGATGGAATAAAAAGTGAGGTTTATATGTGATATTAAAGGTACAGTATGAGATTACAGTTTTAGTCTATATGGTATTAAGGGTACAGTATGGGATTACAGTTATAGTCTAGTGTAGTCTTCGTGTAGAACTCGTCGAGTGGGATCATGAGCGATTAATAAACGCATTAATATCCCACTCGACGTTTAAACCATGGGGAGTATAGCACTTGATCTGGTGTATCCAAAATGTTTCAAGTCGGGATACACCCCTTATATTCGACTCACCCCTCCAGTGGGGTACAAATTTGTCTATAATCTGAAAACGTGACCCTGCTGGATTTCGATTGTGGTTTAGGAGATAATGCTTGGAGACACTATGGTTAGTGTGTCCGGCTTTGATGGCGGCCAAATGTTCGTTCACCCTGATGGCGAACGTGCGTTTGGTCCGACCTATATATTGTTTACCGCATGGACACGTGATGAGGTAGACAATAAATTTTGTGTGGCATGTTACAAAACATTCCATCATGTATTCTTTATTGGTAATGTTAGATTTGAACGTATCACACTTCCTCCTGCAGATGTTGTTCTTGCAAACGTTGCACTTCCGACAAGGGTAAAAACCCTTCATATCATGGAAAAAAGAAGGGGGGTTAGGTGGATCCATGATGTTTGGTGCAACTTTGCCCCTTAAAGAAGGGGCTCCCCTATAGATAACCCCTGCATGTTCTGGTAAAATGGGCCCTAGGATTTGATCATTTTTCAAAATGTCCCAGTGTTTTTGAAATATCCCTTTAATTTGTTTGTGTTGGACCGAGAATCTGGTAAAAAAAGACCACCGAAACTTATCCTCCCTTTTGCTAGGAGGTTTCTCCGTCAGCAAGGACATTCGATCAATGGATGCGACTTTTTGGATTTCGACATCTATGAGGGATGCCTTATAGCCACGGTCAATAAATCTGTTTTTTAGAATGAGGGCATGTTCATAATAATCAGGAAGACGAGAGCAATTTCTACGGATGCGCATAAGCTGGCTACGTGGGACGGAACTAAGCCATGACGGGTGGTGGCAACTATCGACCGGGATGTAGCCATTCCGGTCGGTGGTTTTGAAAAATGTTTTGGTGGTAATTTGGCCATCAATCACTGCAATTTCTAAATCCAAAAAATGGATAGACGAAGAACTGGCTTCGTAGGTAAGTTCAATGCCAATATTATTGGCATTGAGTAAAGTCATAAACTGATTGAGAGAGTCTATGGAGCCCTTCCATAGGAGGAGGATGTCGTCGATATATCTGGACCACAGCACTAATTGTGGGGGGTCCAGTACATGGACGACATCCTCCTCCCACTTGCCCATAAAAATATTGGCAAGGCTGGGGGCGAACTTGGCGCCCATGGCCACCCCTTTTTCTTGCAAATAAAATTTGCCATCGTACCAAAAGTAGTTATGTTTTGTAGCATAGCGCAGAAGGTCCATTATGAACCTCTTTTGGGTATTAGGGATGGTTCTTAACCTGCTTAAAAATAATTCGACAGATTCAAGCCCTAAATGATGAGGGATACAAGTATACAAAGACGTGACGTCTGCGGTCACAAAAATAAGGTCACTAGAATAACTGATTTGTTGTAATTTAGAAATGGTGTCCCTAGTGTCTTTCAAATAGGAGGGTATGGTCTTAACTATAGGCTGAAGGAAGAAATCAATGTATTTCCCTATGCGGGAAGTAATGGAGTCCAGACCGCTAACAATTGGACGTCCAGGTGGATGGGTGATATTTTTATGGACCTTGGGGAGGTAGTACATAATTGGAATTCGAGGAGACACAGGGACAAGATAGTGTTTTTCCTTTCTGTCCAAGATGCCCAATTGGACACCCGTGTCCACAAGATCGGTCAAGATTTTCTTGTAGTCAGAGGTAGGGTTCTTGGACAGCAAGGAGTATGTTTGGGTGTCGCCAAGAATTCTAAGCATTTCTGTATGATAGGCGGTCTTATCGAGGACTACTATCCCGCCCCCCTTGTCGGCAGGCCTAATAACAAGGTCCTTCCGTTCAACTAAGGACTTTAATCCGGTCTTAATGTCGGGGTTGTTAAAGATCTTTTTATTAGGTAAATTGTCAAGGTCCTTTAGGACTAGATCTCGGAAGACTTTAACAGAAGGGGCAACGGAACAGGGTGGGTTGAATGTCGAGGGGTTCGCCAACCCAGAGTGTACTACTTGGGAGGAGACATTAGCAAGAGTGCTATTTCTAGGGTTGGACAATATATATCGTTGTACATTCAACTTTCGCACAAACTTGTGTACGTCGATGAACGTAGAAAATTTGTTTAACTTAGTGGGTGGGACAAACTTTAGTCCTTTATTCAGAACTGCTGATTCCGCCTCGCTTAGAACCACTCCGCTCAAGTTAAAAATTCCGTTACTACTTATACTCTCTTTCTTTTTCCTGACGCGCCGCCCCCCTCTGGAGCCGCGCTTGGTTTTAGATTCCGTTTTTGGTCTTCTAGTTCCCTGGGAAAACCCGATGAATTGGAGGGTCTGGGGAGATTATAGTTATACGGGGATCTTTCATAATAACCGTAATCACGGTCATGATGGGAGTAGCTTTGATTGTGATCAATACGTGATCTGTCTTCCCTCAATGGTGAGAACCTGTTATATGTGTGTACTGGGGTTCTTTGTGAAGAATATGGATATTGTTCGGTGCGATATGAATAGTCACAAGCAGGTGAGCGATCATAACCTTGGTATTCATGATTGTAATCTCTTTTGTTGTTATTTTTTCCCCTACCTCTGTTGTTATTATTCTTACCTCTAAAGTTGGCATTTTGGTAAGAACCCCCTGGGTGAGGGGTGGAGGGGGGTGGTAATCTGTTTTGAGGTATTTTATTATAGTAGTGGGTCGTATCATTCCTCTTTAGTAGAGGAGGAATAATATTAATTTGTCTAGAACTGGTATCAGAGGTGTTAGAAGACTCCATTGGTGAAGGTTCAGTACCAGGGATTGGGTGGGACTGATCCCTAGTTTGCCAATTGAAAACAAGGCCTTCCTTGTAATCTGTAATATCCCTACTGTACTTTTTTTGTTTCTTAATTTTCTGGTCTCTTTCTTCCTTTTCAAGGTGATTCTTAAGGTTTGTGGATAAGGTGCTGTATTCAGTCGTGGTTTTATGTGGGAGGAGTTTATCTCTGATCTCTTTAATCTCTATGTCTACAATAACTCTGCGTGCCCGTTTTTTCTCAACAAGAAACACTAATAGTGAGATACCGGCCTCGTTGAAGTAGCGAAACCAGGCATCTGGTTCGGTGTCACCCTGTTGTGGATGAACATTCCACCTTAATCCGCGGGGGACCATGCGCTCCTTGATATATTGGTCAAGGAATGCTATGTCCCACTCGAGGTGGAGTTCGGATACCATGAGGTTTTTAAGCCTCATAAATAAACCCCCTATTTCGGAGTCAACACTAATAGCAGTGAACACGCCATCTGTGTTAAATGTTCTATTAGACCTATAATCAAATACGTCCATGATAATGTTAAATGAAAACACAATGTGAATATAGTGGTGATAAGAATTATCAATGAAATCTATCAAAGATAGCGTGAGACACCTATAAATCGAGGTGTCATAACATTATTTTTGGGCTGCTACAATCATGTCAAACGGCAAAAACAAAATAGAAGAAGGGTTTTCCCAGGGAACTAGAAGACCAAGAACGGAATCTAAAACCAAGCGCGGCTCCAGAGGGGGGCGGCGCGTCAGGAAAAAGAAAGAGAGTATAAGTAGTAACGGAATTTTTAACTTGAGCGGAGTGGTTCTAAGCGAGGCGGAATCAGCAGTTCTGAATAAAGGACTAAAGTTTGTCCCACCCACTAAGTTAAACAAATTTTCTACGTTCATCGACGTACACAAGTTTGTGCGAAAGTTGAATGTACAACGATATATATTGTCCAACCCTAGAAATAGCACTCTTGCTAATGTCTCCTCCCAAGTAGTACACTCTGGGTTGGCGAACCCCTCGACATTCAACCCACCCTGTTCCGTTGCCCCTTCTGTTAAAGTCTTCCGAGATCTAGTCCTAAAGGACCTTGACAATTTACCTAATAAAAAGATCTTTAACAACCCCGACATTAAGACCGGATTAAAGTCCTTAGTTGAACGGAAGGACCTTGTTATTAGGCCTGCCGACAAGGGGGGCGGGATAGTAGTCCTCGATAAGACCGCCTATCATACAGAAATGCTTAGAATTCTTGGCGACACCCAAACATACTCCTTGCTGTCCAAGAACCCTACCTCTGACTACAAGAAAATCTTGACCGATCTTGTGGACACGGGTGTCCAATTGGGCATCTTGGACAGAAAGGAAAAACACTATCTTGTCCCTGTGTCTCCTCGAATTCCAATTATGTACTACCTCCCCAAGGTCCATAAAAATATCACCCATCCACCTGGACGTCCAATTGTTAGCGGTCTGGACTCCATTACTTCCCGCATAGGGAAATACATTGATTTCTTCCTTCAGCCTATAGTTAAGACCATACCCTCCTATTTGAAAGACACTAGGGACACCATTTCTAAATTACAACAAATCAGTTATTCTAGTGACCTTATTTTTGTGACCGCAGACGTCACGTCTTTGTATACTTGTATCCCTCATCATTTAGGGCTTGAATCTGTCGAATTATTTTTAAGCAGGTTAAGAACCATCCCTAATACCCAAAAGAGGTTCATAATGGACCTTCTGCGCTATGCTACAAAACATAACTACTTTTGGTACGATGGCAAATTTTATTTGCAAGAAAAAGGGGTGGCCATGGGCGCCAAGTTCGCCCCCAGCCTTGCCAATATTTTTATGGGCAAGTGGGAGGAGGATGTCGTCCATGTACTGGACCCCCCACAATTAGTGCTGTGGTCCAGATATATCGACGACATCCTCCTCCTATGGAAGGGCTCCATAGACTCTCTCAATCAGTTTATGACTTTACTCAATGCCAATAATATTGGCATTGAACTTACCTACGAAGCCAGTTCTTCGTCTATCCATTTTTTGGATTTAGAAATTGCAGTGATTGATGGCCAAATTACCACCAAAACATTTTTCAAAACCACCGACCGGAATGGCTACATCCCGGTCGATAGTTGCCACCACCCGTCATGGCTTAGTTCCGTCCCACGTAGCCAGCTTATGCGCATCCGTAGAAATTGCTCTCGTCTTCCTGATTATTATGAACATGCCCTCATTCTAAAAAACAGATTTATTGACCGTGGCTATAAGGCATCCCTCATAGATGTCGAAATCCAAAAAGTCGCATCCATTGATCGAATGTCCTTGCTGACGGAGAAACCTCCTAGCAAAAGGGAGGATAAGTTTCGGTGGTCTTTTTTTACCAGATTCTCGGTCCAACACAAACAAATTAAAGGGATATTTCAAAAACACTGGGACATTTTGAAAAATGATCAAATCCTAGGGCCCATTTTACCAGAACATGCAGGGGTTATCTATAGGGGAGCCCCTTCTTTAAGGGGCAAAGTTGCACCAAACATCATGGATCCACCTAACCCCCCTTCTTTTTTCCATGATATGAAGGGTTTTTACCCTTGTCGGAAGTGCAACGTTTGCAAGAACAACATCTGCAGGAGGAAGTGTGATACGTTCAAATCTAACATTACCAATAAAGAATACATGATGGAATGTTTTGTAACATGCCACACAAAATTTATTGTCTACCTCATCACGTGTCCATGCGGTAAACAATATATAGGTCGGACCAAACGCACGTTCGCCATCAGGGTGAACGAACATTTGGCCGCCATCAAAGCCGGACACACTAACCATAGTGTCTCCAAGCATTATCTCCTAAACCACAATCGAAATCCAGCAGGGTCACGTTTTCAGATTATAGACAAATTTGTACCCCACTGGAGGGGTGAGTCGAATATAAGGGGTGTATCCCGACTTGAAACATTTTGGATACACCAGATCAAGTGCTATACTCCCCATGGTTTAAACGTCGAGTGGGATATTAATGCGTTTATTAATCGCTCATGATCCCACTCGACGAGTTCTACACGAAGACTACACTAGACTATAACTGTAATCCCATACTGTACCCTTAATACCATATAGACTAAAACTGTAATCTCATACTGTACCTTTAATATCACATATAAACCTCACTTTTTATTCCATCCACACCCCATAGAATGTGTTACACTTACAGGTACCGATGCTTTAGAGGGGTTTGCGTTAATTATTTAACGTTAATAACACATATAGATGAGTTGTCATCAACTCCTAATTTTTACAACAATTACTGTGGTTTTTATATATATATATTTAGGTTATTCTATATGTTGTTCCCTTTCTCTAATTGAGATTGGCTGTCTTAATTGATTTCATCTATATCATTGTATATGAATCCTGTTCTCTTCCCTAAACTGTCTATCATATCTTATTTATATTGATAAGATAATGACGTTATCGACATTGATATTTATACACTTTTACTGTACACATGGTGTTCAATGGAATAATGATGCCATTTATATTGGGATCTGTATTGTCTTATTGCATCCATTGCTTTCAATCAGCCAGACTCCGAGTTCAGTCTCAATTTCGCCATCTTGTGGACACTTTCCACATTAGTTTTTTGCCTTGGTATCCCTTTTGTTTGTATTTATAGAGGCCAGTGACGTCATATCCGCTTTCGCCTTTGTGGCGCGTCACATCCGCCCCGGCCGTCACTTCCGGTACATCACTTCCGGCGCAGCACTTCCGCCGCGGCGTCCCACGCGGCCGATGTCTGGCTCCAGGATATTGCATTACAGGCTTTGCTGGTTGATTGGCGCCATTATTGGGGAGGTTCCATTGCCTTTCTGTCCACCTATGAGCCACTAGTTTGTTGGTTACTACCTTAGGCATTGGGCAGTTATGTGCTTCTTGCCCGCCCAGGTATCAGGCCTCTCATTGGAACATCTTTCCCGCCACAGTTGCCCTATTTTTGGACCGCGCTTCCATTGGCCAACAATATGGCCTGTTTTTTACACTCCTCCCTATTGGTCCATTTCCGTCCTGAACCTCCAATACGCTTCAATATTGAACAGGAAACAGGAAGTGGGGCTGATTGAAACACTCAGGTGCGTTAGTGGTTTAATTGTTTTTGTATACTATATATAACGCAGCAGGAATAAGCTGGAGCATACCCCAGCAGAAGTCTTTTTAAACGAAACGCGTCGGGTCTCCAAGCATTATTGCCTACTGCGTTTTTTATTCAATTGTAGTAGAACAGCTCCATTTTATTTGCTTTTATGTTGGATGCTTGTTCTCTTTTATAATAAAGTGAACCCTTGTAGTTGGGTTTTACACGATGAGGAGTCCCTCTTCTGTTTTTTCTCTCCACCTATGGCAAGTCTGACCGATGAGCACTGATCTAACTAAAGTGATCCAGTAAACATCCATTCGGTCGGTGAGTATTTGCTAAGGATCTCGAGACGCTCCAGTCTATGCTCCCAACTCCCAATCTATTCCACATTTTTGGTACCTGGAGGTAGCCATACAAGCTGTTTCCGACCTTTCACTTCCGGTGAATTGGTCCACCGCATATGGTAAGCGCTTATGAAATTACTCTTCTGGTTGCACTGTTGCCCTTGTATAAGAGGATCCAGCATTTGAACCATATCATCACTACTGTTGTGGCTCTGCATCTGAACTGTGTTATCAACATCATCTTACTTTGCGTTATCTGGACTCTATGAAGTAGTCCCTCTACTTGAAATATAGTTTGGTGACTTTGTCCGTTCACTAATTATTAATATCAGGACTGCTTATAGAGATGTTTTCAGAAATTACCATCTTTATTATGTGCTACTGATTTATACTGTGATGTATTTCTATTTTGCCTGTTTGGCATGTTAGTTCAGTGGCCAGTTTTAATAAGTACCTTGATGACACATGCTCTATTTTGACATTCTCATGTACTTCAGTCCTTGTGTCTTTGCAGCACTCTTTTTATATCACAGTTTTAGTATCACAGATATTGGCACCCCATTATATTTTCACTGATTGTTTGTATGATTTTAGACATTTTTTGATTGCATAATCTGTGAAACCTATGGCTCTAGGGTCATGAATACTGGCTTTTTCATTATTGATGTGATTTTAGGCATTGAGTTGTATCATTCACATTTTCACTAAAACACCCACTTAAGGTGAGTGTGGACCACTGGGTAGTGTATCCACACTTTCGGTCCATCTAATCTGGTGATTCATCACACCCCCTTACCACTAGGGGACCTGATGTCCACCACTTATTTGACCTTAAACTTGTCTTTTATAACAACACTATGTAGAAGAATACGTATCGGCCTAAACTGAGGAAAAAAAAAAATCGTTTTTTTAAAAAAAAATGGGATATTTATTATAGCAAAAAGTAAAAAATATTGTGTTTTTTTTTCAAAATTGTCGCTCTTCTTTTGTTTATAGCGCAAAAAATAAAAACCGCAGGGGCGATCAAATACCACCAAAAGAAAGCTCTATTTGTGGGAAAAAAAGGACGTCAATTTTGTTTGGGTGTAACGTCGCACGACCGCGCAATTGTCAGTTAAAGCGACGCAGTGCCGAATCGCAAAAAGTGCTCTGGTAAGGAAGGGTGTAAAATGACCCGGTGCTGAAGCGGTTAAAAAGTAATCGTATTTCAATTCTGTTAAATTCTTTCATTGTGTGTGTGTGAAATATAAATCACCAGTAATTTAAGTTTTGTATATAGATATATAAATATACTTATATTTTAATAAATTATCTTTATTATTTAATTGGGAGATATTTGTATATTTGAAATAGCTTAAAAAACTCTGAAAATGTATGGTTGTGGTATACTATTGAGTGTCTGAACTAAATTCATATAATTTATTAAGTCATTTAATACTTGCCGTAAACGGCTGAAGGCACTGTCTATTAATTCTATTTATGATTCAAGCACCGCCCTTTTATTAATAATTTATAATCACCAAGCCCCTCCCCCGACTTTCCTCGGCTACTAAACAACCCATAACCTCAGCTACAGCGGCATGTTACCTAGCATGTTACCTAACAAAAGACTCTGAACCAGATCGTCAACCCACAGAAACCGCCTCACACTAGGGAGCGGTATCCAGAGATTTTTCTGGGACCAGCAGCACTCCTCATCAGGCGCCATTACAGCAGACCCACGTGTCCCCTATATGGAGTAGGCCAACACACCTGCCCTACTCACTCCTCGCTTCACATCCACCGACCTAGACCTATCTATGGGGACTCCGACCACTTTTCATTCTGACATGGCCGGACCCTCACAACAGACGGGCGGTATACCACAGGCCCTCCCTACAAAAACGGACATTGAGGCCCTTATCTGCCGCATTGAAGAGGCCCATGGATGCACTATACAGGAAGTGAGGGCGGAGGTACCCTCACTCACCGATCGAGTGTTTTCTGGAAAGGCCCAAGTTACCTCCCTGGAGCACCAGGTGATGGCTTTGCAAAGTGCACAAACAGCTCAGACTGCCATGGATGTGGATCTACAGCTCCATTTGGGGGACCTGGAGGACCGCAGCCACCAAAATAATCTGTGGCTCTGGGGCCTCCCGGAGGCCACTGGCATGGGGGACTTGTGGCGGTGACAGTGGTGGCCATCTTCCAGGACATGGATGAGGAGAATTTAGCTTGGCTGCCGTGCCGTGTTGCCACCCTCTGTATGTTGAGTCTGGGGAGGTGATCTGATGTGTAGCGAGTAAAGGAGCGGTGAGATCGCAGCACCGCCCCATCTGGCATGACTTGTATACAATAACATAAAGGCTTGTCTGATTTGTATCTGATGTACGTGCAATATAGTTTTTAATAAATTAGTTACCTCAAGTGATTTTACACTATCAGAAGCTCTGTCTTCACTTTTTTTCCTACATGTGGAGTGTGAGGTCAAGCATTTGGATGGAGTGTGGCATCTATTAGCGGCTCTTTAATTTAATTCCTGAGTGTATTTTGGCAAATTTTGGCACACAAAAGAGTGAATGACAACAACATCTGGTGAGCTTGTTTCCTAAGGGAGTGAAAGTAACACTTATCACTGTGGTGGAGGCATTGGTGTTTTACCATCAGTTTTTTGCACTCAACTTTTCACATTCAAGAGGACTGTTGTTTATGTTCTGTGGGGAATTGCAAGATATTCTCACACTTTTTTCATTTCAATTTATGGACATTAATATATGCTTTATGGACAACTGTGAAAAATTATATAATTGTATTTTTATTTATTTTTCACCTGTTGGTGTGTATTTTTTTTTTGTATTTTTTTATTTAAGTAGCAACACTATTATTTATCGATCAGAAAAGTTTAAGTCCGAGTTTAAGTCGGTAGTCTCTATTTCATTTGTATATCCTGATGAAGCAAATATGCGAAACATGTTGGGTTAACATGCAAATCTTCAACTAAATCGACACAGACAGATTTGTGTTCATTTATGACCATCTAGCCTATGATTTTCTATTTTGTAACTGAATCTGTGAGCTTTTTAACCGTGAACTTTATTAAAATTTGTTATATCTTTTTCTTATATAAACTTTTTTCTCATTATTTAAAGGCACCTCTAAAACCCCCTATCCCTCTACTCTATTTATACTATTATTTATCATTTTTGGTGTTTTAAGAGCAGTGCATACAGATTTATTGGGAACAGGTACCTGTTTTTGACGGCCCCCCTCCTCTGCCGCTGGGCCTATTAGAAAGTGCAGTGCCCTTCGCGCATGCGCAGTAGGGAACCGACTGTGAAGCCAAAAGACTTTGCTGCCAGGTTACATAGTTAAAAAGTAGGGGAGGTTGAAAAAAGACACAAGGTTGAAAAAAGTATTATCACTATTGTGGGGTCACCAGTACGGTATTTGTAAAATTGAAATCATATCCCCTCTCAATCGTCTTCTCTAGAGAGAAAATGTTCAGTGCTCGCAACCTTTCCTCATAACTAACATCCTCCAGACCCTTTATTAGCTTTACTGCCCTTCTTTGTACTCGCTTAATTTCCATTACATCCTTCCTGAGGACTGGTGCCCAGAACTGGGCAGCATACTCTAGGTGCGGCCGGACCAGACTCTTGTAGAGCGGTAGAATTATTGTTTTATCTCTGGAGTTGATCCCCTTTTTAATGCATGCCAATTTTCTGTTTGCTTTGTAAGCAGCAGCTTGGCATTGCATGCCATTGCTGAGCCTATCATCTACTAGGAACCCCAAGTCCTTGTCCATCCTAGATTCCCCCAGAAATATTCAAAGTTTTGCCACCCAAATGCAATATTTTAAATTTTTCTACATTGAACCTCATTTGCCATGTAGTTGCCCACCCCATTAATTTGTTCAGATCTTTTTGCAAGGTTTCCACATCCTACGGATAAGTTATTGCCCTGCTTAGCTTAGTATCGTCCGCAAATACAGAGATGAACTGTTTACCCCATCCTCCAGTTTGTTTATGAACAAATTAAATAGGATTGGTCCCAGCACAGAACCCTGGGGGACCTCACTACCCACCCCTGACCATTCCAAGTACTTCCCATTTATCACCACGCTCTATACTCGCCCTTGTAGCCAGTTTTCAATATATGTACTCACCCTATGGTCCATGCCAACAGACCTTATAGTTTATGGGGAACTGTGTCAAATGCTTTTGCAAAATCCATATACACCACATCTACGGGCCTTCCTTTATCTAGATGGCAATTCACCTCCTCATAGAAGGTTAATAGATTGGTTTGTCAAGAACGATTCTTCATGAATCCATGCTGATTACTGCTAATGATACCGTTCTCATTACTAAAATCTTGTATATAGTTCCTTATCATCCCCTCCAAGAGCTTGCATACTATTGATGTTAGGCTAACTGGTCTGTAATTCCCAGGGATGTATTTTGTGCCCTTTTTAAATATTGGTGCTACATTGGCTTTTCTCCAATCAGTTGGTACCATTCCAGTCAGTAGACTGTCAGTAAAAATTAGGAACAATGGTCTGGAAATTATTAGACTGAGTTCCCTAAGTACCCTCGGGTGCAAGCCATCTGGTCCCGGTGATTTATTAATGTTAAGTTTCCCAAGTCTAATTTTAATTCTGTCCTCTGTTAACCATGGAGGTGCTTCCTGAAATGTGTCATGAGGATAAACACTGCAGTTTTGGTTACTGAAGCCCCCCGATTCCCTCGGGAAGACTGAGGAGAAGAATAAATTCAATACCTTCGCCATCTCCCCATCCTTTGTAACCAGATGTCCTTCCTCATTCTTTATGGGGCCAATATGATCTGTCCTCCCTTTTTTATTGTTTACATACTGAAAGAATTTCTTAGAATTTTTCTTGCTTTCCTATTGTGTCTTTCATATTCTATCTTAGCCGCCCTAATTGCACCCTTACATTTCTCGTTGCAATCTTTATAAGTCTAAATGCTGATGATGATCCCTCAACCTCGTATTTTTTGAAGGCCTTCTCCTTTGCTTTTATATGAATTTTTACTTGGGAGTTAAGCCATCCAGGACTTTTGTTTGCTCTTTTAAATGTATTACCCAATGGGATACATTGGCTAATGCCCTTATTTAATATGCTCTTAAAGCAAACCCATCTCTCCTCCGTGTACTTTGTTCCTAAGATTTTATCCCAATTCATGCCTTCTAGCAAGGTTTGTAGTTTAGGGAAGTTGGCTCTTTTGAAATTCAGTGTCTTTGTATTCCCCATAATGTCTCCTATTTGTGTGATTTATACAAAAGCCAATTGACCTGTGATCGCTGTTTCCTAAATTGCCCGGTATTTCCACATCCGTGATCAGGTCTGTATTGTTGGTAATCAGTAGATCTAGTAACGCTTTATTTCTAGTTGGTCAATCTACCAATTGAACCATGAAATTGTCCTGCAAAACATTTAGGAACTGGCGAGCCTTAGACAAATGCGTGCTTCCCTCAGCCCAGTCTATGTCTGGATAATTAAAATCCCCCATTATGATTAGGGATGAGCCGAACACCCCCCCGTTCGGCTCGCACCAGAACCCGCAAAGGGACCTAAAGTCTGTGCGAGCTTTAGAACCCTATTAGTTATAATGGATGCGAACGTTCGAAATTAAAAGTGCTCATTTTAAAGGCTAATATGCATGTTAATGTCATAAAAAGTGTTTGGGGACCTGGGTCCTGCCCAGGGGACATGTATCAATGCAAATTTTTTTTTAAAAACGGCCGTTTTTTCAGGAGCAGTGATTTTAATAATGCTTAAATTGAAACAATAAAAGTGTAATATTCCTTTAAATTTCGTACCTGGGGGGTGTCTATAGTATGCCTGTAAAGGGGCACATGTTTCCCGTGTTTAGAACTGTCTCTGCGCAAAGTGTCATTTTTGAAAGTAAAAAAGCTATTTAAAATCACTCGCGGCTAATGTTAATTCACGGCTCCCGTAACACAGAGAACAGTGATTCATTGAAACTCATTCATAAAAAAAAGTCATTGATAAAAAATAAAAAAAATGAAAAAAAAAAAGCGTAGGGGTCCCCCCAAATTCAATAACCAGGCCCTTCAGGTCTGGGATGGATATTAAGGGGGATCCCAGCCAAAAAAAAAATGGCGTAGGGTCCCCCTCAAAATCCATACCGGACCCTTGAGGTCTGGTATGGATTTTAAGGGGAACCCTAGCCCAAAAAAATGGCGTGGGGTCCCCCTCAAAATCCATACCAGACCCTTATCCGAGCACGCAACCTGGCAGGCCGCAGGAAAAGAGGGGGGGACGAGAGCGGCCCCCCCTCTCGCCTGAACCGTACCAGGCCACATGCCCTCAACATTGGGAGGATGCTTTGGGGGTCTAAGACCCCTAAAGCACCTTGTCCCCATGTTGATGAGGACAAGGGCCTCTTCCCCACAACCCTGGCCGGTGGTTGTGGGGGTCTGCGGGCGGGGGGCTTATCGGAATCTGGAAGCCCCCTTTAACAAGGGGACCCCCAGATCCCGCCCCCCCCTGTGTGAAATGGTAAGGGGGTACAAAAGTACCCCTACCATTTCACCAAAAAAGTGGCAAAAATGGTAAAAATGACAGGAGACAGTCTTTGACAATTCCTTTATTAAAATCTTCTTTCTTCTTTCTTCATCCTTCGGATTCTTCATCTTCTCCTTCCTTCATCTTCTTCCATCTTCTTCTTCCATTTTCTTCTTCCTCCGATCCGCTTCTTCTTGCGCTGGTCTTCTCGTCCTTCTCGTCCGGCATCTTCTTCCGTCGGCGTCGGTGTCGGTGTCTTCTTGGGCCGCTCCGCGCAATGGGAGGCTCCCGCTGTGTGAGGCTCCGCTCCATCTGACAGGTCTTTTAAAACGGAGGGCACCTGGTGACCCCGCCCCCCTCTGACGTCATGGGGAAAGCCATCATGGAATTCCCCATGACGTCCCTGTGCGTCAGAGGGGGCGGGGTCACCAGGTGCCCTCCATTATAAAAGACCTGTCAGACGGAGCGGAGCCTCACACAGCGGGAGCCTCCCATTGCGCGGAGCGGCCCAAGAAGAGACAGAGACACCGACACCGACGGAAGAAGATGCCGGACGAGAAGGACGAGAAGACCAGCGCAAGAAGAAGCGGATCGGAGGAAGAAGAAAATGGAAGAAGAAGATGGAAGAAGATGAAGGAAGGAGAAGATGAAGAAACCGAAGGATGAAGAAAGAAGAAAGAAGATTTTAATAAAGGAATTGTCAAAGACTGTCTCCTGTCATTTTTACCATTTTTGCCACTTTTTTGGTGAAATGGTAGGGGTACTTTTGTACCCCCTTACCATTTCACACAGGGGGGGGGCCGGGATCTGGGGGTCCCCTTGTTAAAGGGGGCTTCCAGATTCCGATAAGCCCCCCGCCCGCAGACCCCCACAACCACCGGCCAGGGTTGTGGGGAAGAGGCCCTTGTCCTCATCAACATGGGGACAAGGTGCTTTAGGGGTCTTAGACCCCCAAAGCATCCTCCCAATGTTGAGGGCATGTGGCCTGGTACGGTTCAGGCGAGAGGGGGGGCCGCTCTCGTCCCCCCTCTTTTCCTGCGGCCTGCCAGGTTGCGTGCTCGGATAAGGGTCTGGTATGGATTTTGAGGGGGACCCCACGCCATTTTTTTTTGGGCTAGGGTTCCCCTTAAAATCCATACCAGACCTCAAGGGTCTGGTATGGATTTTGAGGGGGACCCTACGCCATTTTTTTTTTTTTTTTTTTTTGGCTGGGATCCCCCTTAATATCCATCCCAGACCTGAAGGGCCTGGTTATTGAATTTGGGGGGACCCCTACGCTTTTTTTTTTTGTTTTTTATTAATGAATGACAGCTCTCTGTGTTACAGGAGCCATCAATTCATTAGCCGCGAGTGATTTAAATAGCTTTCTTCCTGCAAAAATTACACTTTTTTGCAGGGAAAGTTCTAAGCACAGGAAACCTGCCCCCCTTCACAGGCCACCTATAGACACCCCCCAGATGTGATACTGCAATGCTGTTCTAACAGCATGCACACACATATCCCCAGAAATAAAGCACATATTGTTGTCAGCAGTCAGCAGCACACTGACACGCTGACACTGTCTGAAACATAATATGCGAGGCCGCCGGCGCGGCGGCCTCTTATACCGTGGGGCGTGTACTAAAGCCCCTGAGCTATAATTGGCTACAGGCATCCTGCCTGTAGCCAATTATGGCTCTCCTCGCTGCCGGCGCTGTGATTGGCCAAGCATGCGGGGTCACAGTGCATGCTTGGCCAATCATCAGCCAGCATTGCACTGCGCGGGCCGCAATGCATTGCGGGGCCGCTCGCATCACACGAATTTGATGCGAGCGGCCCCAATAGTTCTGGGCTCGCCGAGCGAGCGAACACCCGGTGCTCGATTCGAACATGGGTTCGAATCGAACACCGGGCTCATCCTTAATTATGATAACACTTCCCATCCTTGCTGCTAATCCAAATTGTGATAGGAGATCCATCTCCCCCTTCTCCCTCAAGTTAGGGGGCCTATAGCATACTCCCAGTATTATTTTCCCCTTAGCTTCATCACTTTGGAGCTCTACCCATAAGGATTCCACCTCCTCCCTAGCTCCCTTAGTGATGTCATCTCTCACATTCACTTCTAAATTATTCTTGATATATAGGCATACTCCTCCCCCTTTTTTACCCTCTCTATCCCTGTGATAAAGGGTATACCCTTGAATAGTTTCCCTCAGTGTCTCCATGGAGACAGGATGCGCTGCGCTGGACGTCGTCAGAAGAGATCAGCCATCGCTGGACCCCGGAGAAGAGATCACCCATCGCTGGATAGCAAGAGTGGATTACCACCACTGGAATCTTTTTTTTATTTTTTTTTTATTTTTAATAAAGGACTTTTCCCAACTGTGTCTGTGTGTTTTTAAACAATTTTTTAAACTTTCTTTATGAAATGGTAGGAGTACTTTTGTACCCTCTTACCATTTCAAACGGGGGGGGTGGGATCTGGGGGTCCCCTTGTAAAAGGGGGCTTCCAGATTCTGATAAGCCCCCCACCCGCAGACCCCCACAACCACTGGCCAGGGTTGTGGGGATGAGACCCTTCTCCTCATCAACATGGGGACATGGTGCTTTGAGGGGTCACAGACCCCCAAAGCATCCTCCCAATGTTGAGGGCATGTGGCCTGGTATGGTTCCCCCTCTTTTCCTGCGGCCTGCCAGGTTGCGTGCTTGGATAAGGGTCTGGTATGGATTTTGAGGGGGACCCCCCACGCCATTTTTTTTTTAAATTTGGCGTGGAGTTCCCCTGAAAATCCATACCAGACCTGAAGGGTCTGGTATGGATATTTAGGGGGAACCCCACATCATTTTTTTTTTAATTTGACTTAATATCCATACCAGACCTGAAGGGCCTGGTTATTGAATTTTGGGGGAACCCCACGCTTTTTATTTTTTTTATTAATGACTTTCAATGACTGTTCTCTGTATTACGGGAGCCGACAATTCACTATAGCCGCGAGTGATTTTAAATAGCTTTTTTTCATGCAAAAATTACACTTTGTGCAGGGACAGTTCTAAGCACGGGAAACATGCGCCCCTTTACAGGCATACTATACACACCCCCTAGGTACGAAATTTAAAGGAATATTACACGTTTATTGTTTCACTTTAAGCATTATTAAAATCACTGCTCCTGAAAAAAATTAAGTTTTTAAAACTTTTTTTTGCATTGATACATGTCCCCTGGGGCAGGACCCAGGTCCCCAAACACTTTTTATGACAATAACTTGCATATAGGCTTTTAAAATTAGCACTTTAGATTTCTCCCATAGACTTTTACAGGGTGCTCACGGCTTTTCAAATTTGCCGGGAACACCCCAAATTGTTCGCTGTTCGGTGAACAGGCGAACAGGCAATGTTCGAGTCGAACATGAGTTTGACTTGAACTCGAAGCTCATCCCTAGTGACCGACTGAGAAGTCGACCCAGTCCTCCAGAAACCCAAACCCCTCCTTACTACACCAACTCCTCAGCCACTTGTTTACTTCCCTAATCTCCCTCTGTCTTTCTAGTGTGGCTCGATGTACTGGTAGTATTCCTGAGAATACTACCTTGGAGGTTCTTTTTCTCAATTTAGCTCCTAAGTCCCTAAAATCGTTCTTTAGGACACTCCATCTGCCTCTGACTTTGTCATTGGTGCCAACGTGCACCATGACAGCCTGGTATTCCCCAGCCCCTCTCAGTAATCTGTCCTCTAGATCCATGATGTGACGAACCCGAGCACCCGGTAGACAACATACAGTTGGGCGCTTCAGGTCTTTGTTACAGATTGTCCTCTCTGTCCTTCTAAGAATTGAGTACCCTACCACCAGAATCTATCTTTCCTTTCCCTTCGCTTCCCCCCCACTCTCACTGGAGGAGTTCTTCCCCTAGCAGCTAGGGGAGTCCCTCAGCTCCAGCTGGTCCCTGACTGGTTTCACCAATGTCACTCAATGGAGCATACTTATTGGGATGCTCCAGCCCTGGATAGGCCTCCCTACCCTTCCTGACGGTCACCCATCTACTCTTTTCTAGTGCCTTCCTCTTTGTCTCCACCCGCCTCTGTGCTGGTCCCTGATGATGATCAAGGAACGCATACATGCTGCAAGATGCACACTGAGTCGCATCTCCACACCCGTCGGGCAATGTACCTTCTAATTTAATGAGGATTGGGGATTATAGCCTGTCTAAATTACCTAACAACTAGCTTCTTAACACTAATAAGGGTTCCCTTACTATAAATGGCGGCGGCAGCACCTGAGAGCCAATCCGAAAATCACCTGGGGTGCCGACATCAACTTTGACAGGTAAGTGTCCTAATATTAAAAGTCAGCAGCTACAGTATTTGTAGATGCTGACTTTAAATTTTTTCGTGGGGTCCCAGAACTCCTCTTTAAGCTAAGTGAATATTGTTTTGTCTTAGTAAACATTCTCTACTTTGTCTAAATCAACCCTATTAAGTCATTACTGAATGCCGGAAACACTTACAAAGTATAAACTAACATATTTTCTAATGCCTAACAGCTTAATCTCTCTTTAGTCAGGTCACTAAGCATAACAATTATGGCTATTTTTATACGCTTAAATGCTTAGTGTAATAGACACAAACAGCGGGAAAATCTGCCTGGTGCCATGTTGCCAGCACGGGGCGGCATAGTAACTTTTTACGGACAAAAGAGCATGGCAATATACAGAGTAATTGACTTCACATTTAGAATGCAAATGTTACTGAGGCTGGCCTGAGTGCAGTAGACAACAGTGACAAGCAACCTATCATTGCTTATTGATCTAGCAGACTATCAGTTAGTTTACAAATAAAATTATCATTCCTCACTGTTTGCAATCATAACCATTTACATGTTTTTTTTCTGTTGTTGTCCTGAAATGCTCACCCCTGTGTACAAACATGCACATATTCTTTAATGCTAAATACTCTGTAATACCATATACCGTATATACTCGAGTATAGGTCGTCCCGAGTATAAGCCGAGGCCCCTAATTCACCACAAAAAAATGGGAAAAACGTATTGACCCGTGTATAAGCCGAGGGTGAAATATGCAGCAGCTACTGTAAGTGGAGAAGAGTCAGCAATGCCCATCTGCATCTGCATGTCCCCTGTACAGACCCCCGTGTCCCCCGTACAGACGCCCGTGTCCCCTGTACAGCCTACCTGCGCCGATCCGCCGGTCCGCCGGTTCTGGGTCCTCGGTCCTGGGTCCTTGGTCCTGTGTCCTCGGTCCCTCCCTGTACGATCTGGCAGCCGATGCAGTCCCGCTCTGTCCCCCAGTGTAAGGCGCCATTCCAATGATACAAAAACCGCGCCTCCTCCTCCTCCTCGTCCGTGATAGGAGGAACACTTTTTTCCCAGCAGTCAGTGTGCAGTGTTCCACCTATCACGGACATCCTCTCATCCTCGTCCGAGAGATGAGAATGACAGGACGTCCGTGATAGGCGGAACACTGCACACTGACTGCTGGGAAAAAAGTGTTCCTCCTATCATGGACGAGGAGGAGGAGGAGGCGCGGCTTTTGAAAACTGCCGTCTGTCTGCATGACACGCTGTTCATGTAGGCAGACGGCGGTGACTCGATTATAAGCCGAAGGGGGTTGAAAATCTCGGCTTATATTCGAGTATATACGGTATGTGAATTTCACATCCTGACTGCTCAAAGGAGAATGAACCAACATGAATACCTTTGTCAGATGACCCTGGGAGCAGTAAGGCTAGGTTCAGACGTGCGGCAAAGATTGCTACGCCATTGGCAATTGCCATTGCGGTTCATCACTTTTCACAAGCAGTTGACAGGTGGTGAGAAGGCTATATGATGCCCCCTCACTGCCAGTTTTAACTCTATAAATGCCACACCACTATGCTGAATGGGTCATGTCTGGCCTTTGCAACTTATGCGAGGAGCTAAAAATGTGGCTCAGCCGCCTATTTTAAACACCACCCAAGTGTAGATGAGCCCCTCATTAAACAGCAGGGACAAGACCTGGAAGTTGCATGTTCCAGGAGCATTGATCTACTGCAAGTGCTACTTTCCTGGTACCATTTTTGGTTGGCTGTCTCTTGGAAACAAGAGCACAGAGGTAAGTACAGTTAACACGTTACACTTCCTGATTGTTTTTCAGTTATATTTGCAGGAACTCTCTTTATATATTAGAAAGAGGTGGGTGTGGTATTTCGTCTGTATTTTTGAACTCTATATATTTTGCAGTATGTTTAGCATCATGCCACATTTCATACAGTCTATAGCAAACTATTTTTGTTCTCTCATTTGGCCGATGATCAGGTCTAGTAAATAGGCAGCCCAATGGCCAACTATAGCAGCTCACATGGCAGGCTGCCAACATTGCTGCTAATTACAAGGCAGTGGCATAGCTTTTTGTCGGACTGCAACAGAAAGTGTTAGTATCGGCAGGATCTCCAAGTAAAAAACTTTGAAACAGATTCATAAAAAATATTTGCTTAAAAGGGCTGTAAACCCTCTTTTTTTTTTAACCACTTCAGCTCGGACCATTTGGCTGGCAAAAGACCAGAGGACTTTTTGCGATTCGGCACTGTGTCGCTTTAACTGACAATTGCGCGGCCCTGCGACGTGACTCCCAAACAAAATTGACGTCCTTTCTTTCCCACAAATAGAGCTTTCTTTTGGTGGTATTTGATCACCTCTGCGATTTTTTGCGCTATAAACAAAAAAATAGAGAAAATTTCGAAAAAAACACATTTTTTTTTTACTTTTTGCTATAATAAATATCCCCAAAAAAAAAATATAAAAAAATTTTTTTCCTCAGTTTAGGCCGATACGTATTCTTCTACATATTTTTGGTAAAAAAAAAATCGCAATAAGCGTGTATTGATTGGTTTGCGCAAAAGTTATAGCGTCTACAAAATAGGGGATAGTTTTATGCCATTTTTATTAATAATTTAGTTTTTACTAGTAATGGCGGACAGATCGGACACTATTGGGCGCTATTTTGGGACCATTCACATTTATACAGCGATCAGTGCGATTAAAAATGCATTGATTACTGTGTAAATGTGACTGTCAGTGAAGGGGTTAACCATTAGGGGGCGCTGTATGGGTGAACTGTATCCTAGGGAGTGATTCTAACTGTAGAGGGGGTAGGCTATGTGTGACACGACACTGATCATCACTCCCGATTATAGGGAGCTGTGATCAGTGTCAGTGTCACTAGGTAGAATGATCTTCCTCTCCGTGAGACGATCACACTCATGGAGCTCACGGCACACGCGCCCGCCCGCAAGCCGCTTCTTAAAGGGCTACGTACAGGTACGTTAATATGCCTGTATGTGCCCTTCTGCCGACGTAAATCGTTGTGAGCCGGTCGGCAATCGGTTAAATAACAAACATATACTTACCTCCACTGTGCGGTTTGTTTTGCACAGTGTGGCCCCGATCATCATCTTCTGGCGTCTCCCAACTGCGCTCGTGGCTCCTCCTCACATCGGTAAACCCCCTAGGAGAAGCGCTCTCTCTGGGGGTTACCTTGCAGGTGCGCTCCTGAGTCCAGCATTTGCATCCATAGACACAGAATGCCGGACTTGGCCCCGTCCTCCAGCACCCGCGTCATTGGATTTGATTGACAGCAGCGGGAGTCAATGGCTGTGCTGTTATCAATCTATCCAATCAAGAGCCGAGAACCCCGGGCAGAGAGGTACAGCGTATCTCAGCCGAGGGAACGAATGGGCTCAGGTGAGTAAAATGGGGGGCTGACGGGCTGGTCAGTGTCAGAAGTTTTTTCACCTTAATGCATACAACCCCTTTTAAGAAAACTATTTTGAAAACTATTTTGAGACATGATGGCATAAATACTGAAATATAGATTTAGCATTTACACACTTATTAATCACTTACACCCCCTTCCTGCCCAAGCCATTTTTCAGCTTTTAGCGCTGTCGCAGTTTGAATGACAATTGCGCGGTCGTGCTACACTGTACCCAAGCAAAATTTTTATCATTTTCTTCACACAAATAGAGCTTTCTTTTGGTAGTATTACTGCTGTTTTTTACTTTTTTTCTGTCAGTACATTTTGTAACTAAGTAAATTTTCACCTTCTCGCATGTGCGCTGATGAGGCGGCACTGATGGGCACTGATAGGCTGAACTGGTGGGCATTGATGAGGTGGCACTTATGGGCACTGCTGAGGTGGCACTTATGGGCACTGATGAGCTGGCACTGATGAGGAGGCACTAATATGCTGCACTTATGGGCACTGATAGGTGGCACTGATATGTGGCACTGATGAGCACTGATAGGCGGGACTTATGGGCACTAATAGGCGGCACTGGTGGGCAATAGGCGGCACTGGTGGGCACTGATAGGTGGTACGGATAGGCGGCATGGATAGGCGGTACTGATTGGCACTGATGGGCATTGAGAAGTGGCACTGATGGGCAACACTGATGGGCATTGATCGACAGCAGTGATGGGCATTGATCGACAGCAGTGGCACTTGTGGGCACTGATTGGTGGCACTTGTGGGCACTGATTGCTGCCACTGGTGGGCACTGATTGCTGGCATTGGTGGGCACTGGTGGGCACTGTATGGTGACACTGTTTTACTATACTGTAATCAGGGCACTGATGATCATATGATGGCCGTTCTGAGAGGCAGTCATATGACGGCGTCCCAGAATGAGAGCCGCACCGCCCCACCGTCATTTGACGGCGGGGTGGGCGGCAACCAGTTAAAGGCTAAGTTCACTTTTAGCAGCATGTTACAATATGTTACACCCATATTTAAGGAGTAATGTGTAACATGCTCCTATACACCCACCTCCTGCTGCCTGCGCTTTCCACTCTGGGATAGCAAACAGGGGATCTTCTCCCCGCACCCACCGTCAAAATTTGAAAACAGCATAACTGTACGGGACTTTCCCCGCACAGCTGCATTATTCATTTGCGGTTTCCTGTAATGTTAATTTTCATAGCATGTCACAGAATGCACCCTCATGGCTAACAGAGGACAGAATTAGAAATAGACTTGAAAAACATGAATAAGTCACCGGGACCAGAAGGCTTGCAACCGAGGGTCCTTAAGGAACTCAGTCAGGTGATAGCCAGACCATTGGTCTTAATTTTTTTGGACAGTTTACTGACTGGAATGGTACCACCTGATTGGAGAAAAGTCAACGTGGCACCAATATTTAAAAAAGGGTCAAGATATATACTAGGGAACTACAGACCAGTTATCCTAACATCACTAGTCTGCAAGCTACTGGAGGGGATCATAAGGGACTAGATACAAGATTTCAGTAATGAAAACAGTATCATTAGCAGTAATTAGCATGGATTCCTGAAGAATCGTTCTTGCCAGACCAATCTATTAACCTATGAAGAATTGAGCTGCCATCTAGATAAATAAGGCCTGCGGATGTGGTGTATCTGGATTTTGCAAAGGCATTTGATACAGTCCCCCACAAATGTTTACACATGGACCAAAGGGTGAGTACATGGATTAATAACTGGCTACAGGGGCAAGTCCAAAGGGTGGTGATAAATGGGGAGTGCTCGGAATAGTACGGTGTGAAAAGTGGGGTCCCACAGGGTTCTGTCCTGGGACCAATCCTTTTTAATTTATTCATAAACAATCTGGAGGATGGGATAAACAGCTCAATCCTCCATGTTTGGAGGAAGAAAAATGCTGACTATGACCCTAAGAATACCATCCCTACAGTCAAGCATGGAGGTGGAAACAAGATGCTTTGGGGCTGTTTCTCTGCTAAAGGTACAGGCCGACTTTGCCGCATTGAGGGGCCAATGGAACGGGGCCATGTATTGTAAAATTTTGGATGAGAACCTTCTTACCTCAGCCAGAACACTAAAGATGGGTCATAGATGGGTCTTCCAGCATGACAATGACCTAAAACATACCGCCAAGGCAACAAAGGAGTGGCTCAAGAAGAAGCACATTAAGGTCATGGAGTGGACTAGTCAGTCTCCAGACCTTAATCCTATAGAAAATGTATGAATGGAACTGAAACTTCAAGTTGTCAAGAGACAGCCAAGAGACCTTAAGGATTTAAAGAAGAGTGGACCAAAATCCCTCCTGAGATGTGTGCAAACCTGGTCACTAACTACAAGAAACATCTTACCTCTGTGCTTGCCAACAAGGGTTTATCCACCAAGTACTAAGTCATGTTTTGCTTGGGGATCAAATACCTTTTTTACTCACTGAACTGCAACTTAAATTATAGCATTTGTTTTGTGTGTTTTTTTCTGGATTTTTGGTTGATATTCTGTCTCTATCATTTAAAATATACCTGAAAACTAGACCCTTAATTTCTTTGTAAGTGGGCAAACTTACGAAATCTACAGGGGATCAAATAATAATTTTCCCCACTGTCAACTCACTGAAGTGACAAGCCTCAGGTGATACAAAGACCTTCTTCATAAATAATATCTGGTTTTCTGCAGCATCTGTTTTTTCATTTCTTCAGTTGCTTTCTTGTTTCTGGCCTAGGCCAAAATGTCATTATACCCAGGAGTCTTCATTGGCATTTTTTTTTTCTTTCATCTGCAGGAGCGGAGAAGGGGCTTTCTCAGCTAAGTACACCCTCTTGCCTGCATGCCTGACGTAAGGGCAAATGGAGTTCAGGAAGAAAATGCTACATTAGTACTCTAACATTACTCAAGATGACCACAACTAGAAATGCTAAGGGAGTGTTATCAAAGTGATTTCTCAACAAAAAAAACCCCATAGAGACATGGATAGATGGGTGAGTTTGTTTTGAATATTAAAAACATAATTAAATAGCACTTTCAATTTGTGGTGCTCAAATACAGTTCAGTTCCACTTTAAAGTATTGCATCATTGATGGGAAAGAATCCACTGTAATCATTTTATACAAGTGACTGAAACAATTGTAGTAGATTGGGAAAGCAAGCATGATCTGATATATTAAAATTACAATAGTTGGTATGCACGTGCTATGTCAGTAATGATACTCCATTACATCAATTCTAACTATAAAGGACCACAAACAAAGGATGTTTTATAGACTTCCAGTCAGTTGCAAATCTGTTGCTAAAGCTTTGGGTATGACTGGGTGAAGATATCTGGAAACACCAATTCCGGAGGACTGTTTTAGGAAATATTGCTTTACAAGATACCAGTGACAAAATCAAATGAGCACTACAAGGTTTTTATACATGACATGACCAGTATTTACTACACATCTGACAGTACAGCACTAAACATTTTAAAAAACAGCGGGTTAAGTATTTGAGACAGATAACATTTAATAAAATGTACTACCAACATGTACAGTTGAGCTCTTTGAACTGTAAAATTGGGTTTGGCACCTTACATACTTTTTCTATTAGAGCTTTGAATTTTCCCCTGCTTCTCTGAATTCAGTTTTCTTTATAATGGACCTGTCATAACCACATAAAAGCACATTAATGACCTTAAAATATCAAGTGCGTATTTGCCTGTCTTTAGAAAAAAAAGAGAAAAGGAACTATTCTATTTTTTTTCCCCTACCCATCAAGTTCAATATTAATTACTGGGTACACTCGCAATACTCTCATGAAACATGCCATCCATCTCCTACTCTTGAAATAAACCACATTTTTTTTTCTACTTTTGTCCTGAATAGGTTTTAACTAATAATTGGCTGGTCTCTCCAACCTTAGTGGATGTATCTTTAGGAAATAATTATGTACAGTACATGGTAATATTGTGATTATATTCAGACTTTATCCTTTACATCTAGCTGACAGAGAAGCTTATCTAGGCTGGACAAACAGAGCAATGTGTTTTGTTGATAATCACAAATGATATGAAAGCCACCGAAACTAGTGCTGCAAACTCCAAATTATTCAGTTGATTCCAGCTATTGCATCTGCCATTAAAAAAGCAAAACTATAGCAGAATGTTGACAGATTCTTGCATCCAACTAAACAGATTTTCATTGCAATAAAAGTTATTAATATGCTAATAGAAACTGGGGTCAAGTAATAATCTTGTATCTCCAAAAACATTCGGCCAAGAACAAGCAATATATTAACCAGTTCAATACCCGGCCATAGTCATATGACGCCCACAAGGTGGATCTACCATCCTGGGTGGGCGTCATATGACGTCCTCGGATTCCCGGCCGCCTGGGGAATCGCTCGGGACCCGGTGCGAGTGCCCGGCGGCCGCGATGTCCGCCGGGCACCCGCGATTGCCCGTTTAAAACAACGGGACCGGGCAGGACCGTGGAGCTGTGTGTGTAAACACACAGCTCCACGTCCTGTCAGCGGGGAGGAGACCGATCATGTGATCCCAGTACAGAGGATCACATGATCGGTCTCCTCCCCTTAAGTCCCATCCCCCTACAGTTAGAATCACTCCTATTAGGGACACACATTAACCCCTCCAGCGCCCTCTAGTGTTAACCCCTTCCCTGACAGTCACATTTACACAGTAATCATTGCAATTTTATAGCAACGATCGCTGTGTAAATGTGAATGGTTCCAAAAATGTGTCAAAAGTGTCCGAAGTGTCCGCCGCAATGTCGCAGTCACGAAAAAAAAAAAATCGCAAATCGCCGCCATTACTAGTAAAAAAAAAAAAAAAAAATTCAATAAATCTATCCCCTATTTTGTAGACGCTGTAACTTTTGCGCAAACCGATCAATATACGCTTATTGCGATTTTTTTTACCAAAAATATGTAGAAGAATACGTATCGGCCTAAACTGAGGAAAAAAATTGTTTTTTTTTTAAAAAATGGGATATTTATTATAGCAAAAAGTAAAAAATATTGTGTTTTTTTTCAAAATTGTCGCTCTTCTTTTGTTTTATAGCGCAAAAAATAAAAACCGCAGGGGCGATCAAATACCACCAAAAGAAAGCTCTATTTGTGGGAAAAAAAGGACGTCAATTTTGTTTGGGTGTAACGTCGCACGACCGCGCAATTGTTAGTTAAAGCGACGCAGTGCCGAATCGCAAAAAGTGCTCTGGTAAGGAAGGGTGTTTAAAAGCCCTGTATTGAAGCGGTTAATAATAGATAATAGATCTACCTCAGGATTGACTCCCAGAGACATAATCTACATGAATGATTGCACACGAAGAGACCACTCGACTTAACCGAGTGCGTGACAGAAAATCCACTCAGATGTTCTGGACTCTGAGGAAGTAAGCCGATGAAAAGTTGCCTGGACCCAAGACATGATAGGTTCGAACTCCTGGAATAATGTGGTGCTTCGAGAACCTCTATAATTCTTTACATGGGAATGGACGACAGCGATGAACATCTGACAAAGCTGACTCTCCCTTCCGCAGATAGAAGGACTAAAAAAGGCACACCAGGCTGCCGAAAGTTCCAGGATGTACTAGCCCAGGCTGAAAAGACTCGTACCCTTGAACAAGATCCGATGTGCAGCGGATTCCCCAACCGGTACTGCTTGTCATCGGTCATGTCCTTAACCCATGATATGGGACAACGGAGTGGCAATCTGAGCCGGTTTTGTGCTGAAGCCACCAGAAGAGGCTTTTCCTCGTTGTTGACAACATGTGAATAGGTTGACTATTGCCCCTTGTCATCCATTACCTGCATAAACCTGACGGATCAGGGTAAAAAACTCCTGAAGGGACTGCTTGACCTTAGGGGTCGTGGAGACCATCGAACCGATGGAATTAGGAATGGAATTAGGTACTATGTTACCACTGTAACGAACTGGGCCCAAAAGAACATCAGCCGGACTGGTTCTAGGTGGCTTTTTCCCAAAGAGTCACCCAAAGTTGGTTGAGATGGAGAAATTCTATTCCCTGCAAACTAGCAGCTGGACTTTGTCCTAAGACAGCAACAGAAGGATGTCGAAACAGTGATAAAGACATACTCTTCTCGTTCCGATGAGGGCCATTATGGGCAGAGGAAATATTACAAAGAACTGCAGATGGAACCGGAGGTATTTGAGAAACTCCTTCACTACCTGAACATGGAGGTAAGCATCTTTAGGTCGATTGAGATTAGCTGATCACCTGACCGAACACCATAAACTGTTCTCTTATTGTGCCAAGAAGAGGAGAAATATACCCCCTGAAATTTTTCGTCCTGGGGAAGGCGTAACTATAAGGCCCGTAACTATAAGGGCCATTTAGATCAAGCCAACCGGAGGATCCGATTGACACCAGCTCCAGCTCCTTAACTGCTGAATTTTGGAGAACTCCTCTGAGTACGAGACTCTGTACTCTGTTCAAGTTTCCATATCGCTAGACATGACTGCTAGAGCCAGGGCAGGTTTACAAGCCATACCGGCCAACCCGTACGTTTATCTTGAAATCTCAAATAATTTTCTCTCACATCTGTCCAGGACACAGCATCCTCTAAAGAAAGCATAACCTGTTTTGCCAGACGCAACAAAGCCGCATCAATGGGGGGAAAGTTTACAGAAACTTCACCTCTCCTGCCTTGAAAGGATACAGTCTGGAGGTCTTTGCTTGACATAGAATTTTCCTTGTCCATCTTGCTCACTCGTCATCACTCAAAACTGTAATGGGCGAAAAGAGAGAGAAAGAGTTTTATTTTCCCTAGATGCTTAGAGAACTACCTTGCTTAGCCGGGGGGTGGAATGGTCTACCCAGAAAGGGACTTCCATAACCGATTTGACTTGTGAAGGAACCAGAGAACAACAAGGCTTCCGACGTACTTGTCACCTTCCAATTCGCTGACCGAGGAATCCAGAGAAGCAGCGTAGGGCTGGGAAGAGCCTGAATCCTTTGGGCCACATCAGCCAAGGAGCCGAGAAGATATAAAACAGGCTCCATGTGTAGGATATACCCTATTACCTTTAGGGATTACAGCATCACACATTTCACGAGAGACTCCACATTCATATTACCCGACACCTATTTTTAACCCCATCTGCCTGGGCGTGACGCGGGTCATATACGGACTTGCCCTCCTGGACTTGCGTCCCACAACTCCGGCAGGCTCTGCGCTCCAAGTGGCTGTCATGGCGGTGGGTGCGGTGACTAGAGGAGGAATGGAAACATCTCCTCTAGTTGGAGGAGGAATGGCAACATCTCCTCTATCCGGAGGAGAAATAGTAACGTCTCCTCTAGTTGAAGGAGGAATGGCAACATCTCTAGTTTGGAGGAGGAATGGCAACATCTCCTCCTAGTTTGGAGGAGGAATGGCAACATCTCCACTAGTTGGAGGAGAAATGGCAACGTCTCCTCTAGTTGGAGGAGGAATGGCAACATATCCTCTAGTTTGGAGGAGGAATGGCAGCATCTCCTCTATTTGGAGGAGGAATGGTAACGTCTCCTCTATCCGGAGAAGGAATGGCAACGTCTCCTCTAGTTGGAGGAGGAATGGCAACGTCTCCTCTAGTTGGAGGAGGAATGGCAAAAGAGAGCAGTGAGCTCTCTTTTATTTGAATGGGGTCCTATAGCATTGGAGAGGAGGCGGGGTTAACCCACACATAGGCTGCCATGGAGTTTGTCAGGAAACAATCATTTATCCATTAGACTCCAAAACTATGTAACTGATATTTATTTAAAGCAGAACTGTAGTGTGGCTATGGCATACTTATTTCTGGCAGCTCCACGGTTTATATCTTCCTGCCCAGTATGGTCATTGGGAAGCCACTAATAATGTATTCCTGTGTTTTTTACAGACAAAAATTTGCAATGAGAAAGGGGAAAGAAAGAGTCTTTTGTCAGAAGAGTGCTTTCTGCATTTTTTCTTTAGGGTTTGATTATGCTTAGAGCCAAACGCGTCGCTTTACGGCAGTACAGCTACTACACTGAACTCTCCACTCCAGCCCTCTTTGTGACCGTCCAGCCGCGCTCCAAGCCTCGCTGTGGATCCCGCCCGAATCCCGGAAGTCTCCTGTGGATCAGGACGCCAGCAGCATAGATAAACATAGCCTATTTCCATCCGGACTGCAGAGATCGTTTGTGGTTACATTGGACTCCCCTGCGCTTGACAACTGTTTTTTTTTTTTACATGTGAGTGTTTTAATGCAATTTGTTATTAAATTCAAACAGTTTTACTAAGAGGCGCATGTTGCTTTGTTTTCTCTCTTACATATTTAGAGTGGCTTCAACTCCCCCTACAAGGCTACCCTACCATACAGACTGTACATCATCACATAGAGCTGTATTTGCTCAAAGGACTTTTGTTATGAACTTGCATTGCTTATCTCCATACTTTGACCTGCACCGCTATCCATTGCTGTTTTTCTTCAGTGTCATTAACATAGTCGGTACTATTATAAAAAAGGGGAATAGAAGGGTGAGCGGTGAGGTTAAGGTTTGAAGGAGTGGGGTAAGAGATGCATATGTGTCCATCTTTCTACCCCCTGCACTAAACCAGTGGGCACTATAGGTCTCATAGCAGACAACGGACAACCAGAATCAAGATGTTCAGTCAGAGGGACTATACTGGCACCGAATGCCTATGGACAAGAGTCACGCTATGCTGCAATCAATTTAAAATAAGACCACCAGTACCAGGTACAGTACATTTATTTAGTCTCCCCCTCTCTTGCGATACTAATTAGCTCTTCAATCCTTTCCATTCTGTTAATTCTCCAGAACCATTTCTCAATTGTCAGGACCCTATATGAATGCCAGTGGCAAGGAATGCAATGCCTGACTGCATTGATCATGAACATCACCAGAGATTTACAGTAAATATTCTTGGGAATGGAAGTGTGGTACAAGAGGTATTGCGATGTCTCTGCAGCTGTTTCCTACTGCAAAGGGTCTCGAGTGTGTTTAATGGTCTACTCCAGGTGTCAGGCATGCTGTGAGACACTAAAAAGTGCTTTATTTGGGCATAGGTCCAGAACAGCAATGTGTGTGGTGCAAGACAGGCATTGAGGGCAGCGAGAGAAAGGAGTTTACCTTGTTTGTAAAAGTGTTAAGCCAAGGCGTAAGGGACAGACCCTTATTCTTGATGAGGGTCTGGTATGGATACCACGTTAAAATAAAAAGAAGAAGAAAATGGCTGGGGGTCCCCCCAAATTCCATACCAGAACCTTTGGGCCTGGCATGGATTTTAAGGGGAAACTCAGTTCAAAATACAAGAAAAAAGTATGGGATCTCTCCAAAATCCATACCAAATCAAACCCTTACCTGAGCATGCAGCCTAACTGGCCAGGATAGTGGAAAGATGAGCTTGTGCCCCTTCTACCTCCTGAACCACACCTCGCCATATGCCCTCAACATGGGGAGAGTTACTTGCCAGTTGGGACCCCCTTATAAAGCACAGTGTTTCCATGTTGATGAGGACAAGGGTCTCTTCCCCACAACCCTGGCCCAGTGGTTGTGGGGGTCTATGAACAAGAGGTTTTTCAGGATTTTGGAAGCCCCCTTTAAAAAATAGGTGGGGCCCCTAAAATAATGGATAAGGGGTAAATAGCACCCATGCTCATTAAAAAAATGTAAGATAAATAAACACACAGACACACTTTGACAAGTCCCTCAATAATGTCACTCAGGATACCATTCCCCATTGTTGAAATTCAGCTTTGAGACCCAGAAATTGGCAGGTCAGCTTGTTTTTATCTTTGGCAGGTTAGCGGGTGTCTTTTATCGTGATTGAGGAGGATCTGCAATCCTGGATGATAGGATTGATGATGGATTTATATGACCGGGTTTTATTTACCCCTACTCATTCGCTTAGGAAGGAGCCAGTATCTGGGGGCCATCCTATTTTTGAAAAGGACATACAGATTACGATAAGCCCCATACACACAGACCCCCACAACTACCAGGCCAGGGTTGTGAGGAAGAGGCCCCTCCCCCCCTACGCACATACACACACCTTTCCTGACCAGCCAAGCTGCATGTTCAGATAATGGTCTGGTATGGAATTTAGGGGGAACCCCACACCATTTTTTTGTTTCAGGCCCGCTTTAAAGTCCATACCAGTCGACACCTGAATTTTAGGTGGGCATTTTTTCCATGTAAGTTTCTTTGCAGGGGGTCCACCCTTTTGTTTACACCTGAATGGGTCAGGTGGGAATAAATCAGCGCCAGCTCCCGGCCTGACTGTGAAGGTGTCAGTTAGTGGTTGTCAGAAACCATGAATCAGACTGAGACAGAAGTACAGTTAAATCACACTTTATTAATAATAATAAAGAGGTAAACAGAGTAAATGTAGTCAAAACAGCCAGAGTTCAGGAACCGGAAAGGATAGTCAGACAAGCCAAAATGTCAGGGAGCCAGGGATGAGCATAGTAGAACAGCAAGCAGGATCTGGAGCCAGAAGGAATGTCAGCCAAGCAAGTCTTTAACAGGAACACAGAAATATGTCTCTAGAGATGTGACCAAGGCAAAGGCAGAGATCATCTGGGCTGGACAGCTTAAGTAGTCAGGACTGACAAGCAGGATATCATCAACAGGTGAGTCACTGTGGAGAGATAGGAGCTGACAATTAGCCAACAATTGAGCGGCCAGCTTTGAGAAGGAAGGGCAGCCCAGCCCTGACAGTAGTACATAGTTAGTCTGGCTGAAAAAAGACACAAGTCCATCTCGTTCAACCAATAAAGTAGTAAAACCTCTGTTGAATGTTTCTCTTCTCCTGCAGCCAGAGGTTCAGCCCGGCTAAAAACCCCATTTAGTTTGTCTGAACGCTGAATGTTGAACGTGTAAATTTTGACCAAACCCTCCCTAGTCAGAATGAGGCTCCTGTTCCCTGTGCTGCAGTCTGTGTTTTCCAGTCACTACAGGAGCTTCATTCTGACTTGCATAATAAGTCATTCATCTTCAACAAGTACAAAAGTAAATAAAGAATAACTTACTACGTAAGTCAGAACAAGACTCCTGTTCCCTGTGCTGTGGTCTGTGTTTTTCATTCACTTGTCACATGAGCCTCATTTTGCCCCCCCCCCCCCCCCTCCTGTATCAGCATTGATGGAGCTGAGCTCTGCTGTAAACATGCCTGTCTGGGCATTTTTTTTAATCTTTTTGTTTCTTTTTAACTATCACTGACTCCCACTGTAACTGACTAGTTGAGGTGCCCCCACCCATGCATAGCTAGTGATGGTGCTTGTCTTGGTGAAGCACCTGGTGCCAAAAGACAAACACTGTTAATTATCGACCATGCTTACACAAGTTAAAAACACTGGGGCAAAAAAATAAATAAATTGTGAGACTTCTTTTTTTAAGTAATTTTGTCATTAGAAATAACCATCCTGCAAAACCGGAGAAATATTACTTACTAGTCCTGCCACCTGTAACTGCTCTTTTTCACAGCGGCACAGTAATGACGTGGCAGCCAGCAAGTTAATGGATGTTAAAGGTTCATTGGTGTAGATAGAAAATTGAAGTCTGAGTGCCCAAACAGATAACTATTACTCTTCTTTTACAATGTAGATTTTTTTAAATTGTTTTCTAATATTTTGACAATAAAGTCAATATTAGAGTCACTTTAAGAGACATCGGGAATGTAGCAGAAAATCTAAACAAATAAAAAAAATGGCATATTCTGAGCCTCAAAATTTTTTTCTCAATGCCCTCAATTTTATTATGAATAATTATGTATTTTTTTGTTATTTTGATGAAATAAAATCATATACAGAAAGTGATTTAATAGATGGGCTTCAGCCAATAGCTAACTATCGGTGGAAAACACTAAACACTAAAGTCATAAAGGGGCTGAAGGAAATCTTACACATCAATAGTTTGCGGTAAGCCAGCTGTGAAACAATGTTGCCAAAAGGCCCATTAAAGAATGCTTCTCTTGCCACAACATGACAAAAATGGATAGACTGTATCCCACCTGCATTGCAGCAGATAAGGTTCTTTTGATGCTGATGATGTCAATTAAAACTAAGAATAATAAATTAAAACTCTCAGAGCTGAAGAAAGATTGTTGTTCTTTAACTTAGCACTTGGGGGTTATTTACTAAAGGCAAATTCACTTTGCACTGCAAGTGCACTGAAAGTGCAATTATTGGAAGTGCAGTCGCTGTAGATCCGAGGGGGACATGCAAGGAAAATAAAAAAAACAGCATTTTAGCTTGCACATGATTGGATGATAAAATCAACAGAACTTCCACTCATTTCAGATCTACCCCTCAGATTTAGAGCGAGTGCACTTCCAAGTGAACTTGCAGTGCAAAGTGGATTTGCCTTTTGTAAATAACCCCCTATATGTGGGTCACAGCATCTACCTCCATTTCAAAACCTTTTCTTTGATAATAGTTTTATTTGCCGTTAGAAAGGAATTAACTTTGTAAAACTCTTTTATATTGATGATTAAGGACAAGTGGAGTGATTCTGGTCAAATTGGTGTATTTTTCCTTTTTTGTGTATTTGATTGTTCCTTGTGTGTTATTGCTTGTGTTAATTTTATTGTCTTTTTTTCTCTTTCTGAAAAAAATGAACAATAATAATGGGACTAATGAGGGGGGTTAGCATAGTTTAAATAAGCTTTTGTAACCCTCAGGAGCCATTGAAATGGCATTGCTTCTTTAACCACTTTCAGACCAAAGCACTTTTTGCGATTCGGCACTGCGTTGCTTTAACTGACAATTGCGCGGTCGTGCAACGTGGCTCCCAAACAAAATTGACGTCCTTTTTTTCCCACAAATAGAGCTTTCTTTTGGTTGTATTTGATCACCCCTGCGGGTTTTATTTTTTGCGCTATAAACAAAAAAAGAGCGAAAATTTTGAAAAAAACACATTATTTTTTACTTTTTGCTGTAATAAATATCCCCCAAAAATATATAAAAAAACGTTTTTTTCCTCAGTTTATGCCGATACGTATTCTTCTACATATTTCTGGTAAAAAAAATTGCAATAAGCCATTATTGATTGGTTTGCGCAAAAGTTATAGCGTTTACAAAATAGGGGATCGTTTTATAGCATTTTTATTAATATTTTTTTTTACTAGTAATGGCGGCGATCAGCGATTTTTATTGTGACTGCGACATTATGGCGGACACATCAGACATTTTTTGACACATTTTTGGGACCATTGTCATTTATATAGCAATCAGTGCTATACAAATGCACTGATTCCTGTGTAAATTACACTGGCATTGAAGGAGTTAACCAGGGGGTGGCAGTGTAGGGGTTAAGTGTGTCCTAGGGGCATGTTACTAACTGTGGGGGGCATGGCTGTGTGTTAGTGATCACTGATCTCTGCTCCAATCACAGGGAGCAGAGATCAGTGTCACTTGTTGCTAGGCAGAACGGGGAGATGCTGTTTACTCCCGCATCTCCCCGTTCGTCCTCCCCGTGAGACGATCGCGGGCATCCCCGCGGACTCACGGGGATTACGACTGATGCGCGTGCACGCCGGCATTTTCAAAGGGACGTACCTGTACGCCCTTATGCCTGTCCTGCCATTCTGCTGACGTGTGCGCCGGTCGGGAAGTGGTTAAAAAACACCAAAAATTACCTTAAAGTGGACCATCACTAATTTTTTCATCTTTCCATCTATTAAATCCTCTGCCCTTGTTTTAACTTTGGATAGTAAAACATTTTTTTTTCTGCCAGTAAATACCTTATTTACCACTCCCTGTTTCTTGTCTGGTAAAAAGCCTAGGTTTATGACATCATGCACAGCTCTCTCTCTCACTCTCGTGAGAGTTTTTCCAGGAAGAGAGGGGGTGAGTCATAAGAGGGCCAATGAGAGCTGCAGGGCTGCAGAGCTGGATGTGTGCCTCTGTGTGTCTGTGTAAATCCAGTTAAAATGGCTGCAGCCAGACTTAGTGGAGGGAGATTTCTGCAGCATATTTGGCAAGTACAGAATCACAGTATATATAAACTAATATGCAAAGTGGTTGGAGGGAAGCTTCAGAATAGCAAAGATGTTTTTATTACAAACTATGTGCACAAACTGCAGTTCCTCTTTAAGCTGGCCATACATCCATAGCTTTCTTTTGTTCAGGCTTTGGCATACTTGTAGTCTATGGTGTTATGCTCAAAAGGTATCATTTTATTTACTACAAAACCAACATTTTAGATTTTTATATTTTGGAGTTGGGTACCTTAAAAGTCTGTTGGGTTTATGCCTGCAGATCTTTTCAAATTTATTCTCAAAAGTAGTCCAAGTATGCACTGAGGGTTATACTCAAGATTGATAAGGGTAGAGCGGTAACTGTATGTATCGCCGACACTTTACTAAAGTGTGCGCTATGCATGTGTAAATTTAGTTTTCCAGAACTGCAACAGAGTTCTGGGGGTTAATTGTACAGGTTTTTACTTTGGCATCAGTCTGGGCTGTACTGAAGTTCCACCTGGTCATAGGTGCAGTGAGGCACCTGTGACAGACTGGGAACCAAGCCTGGTTGGACGTGTTAGGTACCAATCTTTCCCGGAGCCAATCAGTGGGCGCGTCTGGCCCCGCTGCGTAGTCTGGGAAGGGGTATTTAAGGTGCTGAAGTCATGTGTTCAGGGTTTTGGCTGCTGCTTTGATTCCTGGTTCCGGTCCGGGTCAGCCCCATGAGGGGTCCCGGACCCAGGAGTGTCTGCCGTCCCCGCAAGCCTGGTCACCCTGACCAGCCCCAGAGGCCCTCATGGTCTGGGGTGGGGATCCATCCGTTCCCGAGCCTCGGAACTGGCTAGTTCGAGGCCCAGTAACTGAAAGGAGGATCCGGAGGGGTCCCGGTGTGCTCTCGGTATTGGAGGGACACGGCAACTCATACAAGTGACCAGGGGAGGGCTCTTCGGAGGAGGGCCAAGAAGCTGGCTGCTCGGTAAGAGCCTGGGAGCTGAGTTGTATGGACAAAGAATCCACACTTCCCACAGTATCGCCAAGAAGGATGAGAGATCCCTGTACTGTGGGAAAGGTTCCTACTTATCTTCAGTTACAATCTAGTCTGTGGCAGAGACTTTGCAAAGTTTCCGGATCACATGTTGGCTGCTACATCTATGGTTAGAGGTTTATCCAGCAGTGAAGCGCCCAGTTGCGAGTGGCTACTCTCTGGGCTTACTAGAGACATTCAGTGGATGTCAGCAGTTAAAAGTGCCTGAGTTTTATCATCTGTACCCTCTATTCCCACCTGAGACTGTGTTACTGTTGGATGTTACCCCTGCAAAATAAAAATCCTCAAAAGGACTTTTGTGTGTCAGCTTCTGAAGTTACTGGGTACTAACCCTGGGAACCCCTAGACAACGAAAGACGAGCTACGAGGAGGTTATTGGTAAGCCCAGAAAACTCAAGACTGCCCCTAGGGGTTATGGCCGCTACATGTATAACTACTGTCTTAGTCAAATGAGCACTTGGTTGGAGGTCAAGCAGATAAAAGGTGTACATTTCTTCCATGACACACTTTGTAAATGAGCACATAAATGATGGTCACAAAAAGCTGCTGTTTTCCAACTTGCTTTTTGCTCTCAACAGTCTACCGTCTTCAAAATCACTGTATTGGACCATGGATAATACTTGGATAGAAGAGAAATAGGCAACAAGGGCAATAGAAGCAGCAGACAATGTTTACTAAAACATATTTTGATTTTTTAAAGGAGAAAAGTACAGATAAAAAGAAAATCTGGTAGGATGGGCTTACCATTTCCATCCAAGCTGAAGTTCCAAAATGTGTGCCTTTAACATCTGTGGACCTTGCACCATAATCACAAGGTCTGCATATTTACCCTACACTGTCATTCCAAAACACTGTAAAAAGAGCTAATTACAAAACCCTGTAGAAAATAAATGTTTTAATTATATTTACTCTTCCCAGCTTCCGACTGCATCAGCTAAACAAGAATGGTGTAATGATCTTTCTTTTTTCCCTAAACTTGTTTCTGTCCACCACTACAGCAGGATTATAAGTAACATCATTAGAAATAATTACAGTGGTTTGGCATCAAATGCTCCTTGCCCACCCTCACCTTTTTCACTGATACATTTACAATGGGTTCAAAGTCCATTAGCACCAATAATGTCAGTACTTTCAATGGTGTTCTCCATCTCCTCAAAGTTCCTTAACCACTAGCCGACCAGCCGCCGTCATTATACTGCGGCAGGTCAGCTCTCTCTCGCAAATCGCCATAGCTGTACGTCGGCCCTTTAAACAGCTAGAGCAGGGGAGCCAATGCACGTGGCCGGCGGTCGGGATGACCGCCGGCCACGTGCGATCGTGGGCATGAGAGACAGAATGGGCATTTGTGTGTGTAAACGCACATATCCCGTTTCTGTCAGGAGAGGAGATACAGATTGTCTGTTCCTACTGGCTAGGAACAGCGATCTGGCTTCTCCTCTAGTCAGTCCCACCCCCCACAGTAAGAAACATGCTGGGGGAACACATTTAACCCCTTGATCACCCCATAGTGTTAACCCCTTCCCTATAAGTGACATTTACACAGTAATCAGTGCATTTTTATAGCACTGATTGCTGTATAAATGTCAGTGGTCCCAAAAATGTATCAAAAGTGTCCGATCTGTCCGCCGCAATGTCGCAGCCCCAATAAAAATCGCTGGTCGCCGCCATTACTAGTAAAAAAATAAAATAATAAAAATGGCATAAATCTATCCCCTATTTTGTAGACGCTATAACTTTTGCGCAAACCAATCAATATATGCTTATTGAGTTTTTCTTTTACCAAACATATATATCGGCCAAAACTGATGAAGAAATGTGTTGTTTTTTTTAAATTGGGGATATTTATTATAGCAAAAACTAAAAAATGTTGTTTTTTTAAAATTGTCGCTCTTTTTTTGTTTATAGTGCAAAAATTTAAAACCGCAGAGGTGATCAAAAACCACCAAAACAAAGCTCTATTTGTGGGAAAAAAAGGACATCAATTTTGTTTGGGTTGCATGACCGCGCGATTGTCAGTTAAAGCGACGCAGTGGCGTATCGCAAAAAATGGCCTGGTCATTAAGGGGGCAAATCCTTCCAGGCTGAAGTGGTTTTAAAGTATTTCATGCATTTGTTAAAGTAAATTGTCAGATTCATCATCCAGTGAAAAATGGATGAATGATATTTCACATTTTATAAGGTTTGTGATATTGGTGTAAACTGACCAGAGTTTAGGGGTACTTAGTGATTAGGCAGTATCTTTTCACAAATCCTAAACACAAAATCAATATGATTTGACTTGAAGTAATTGTAATAAAATATTGCTACAAAATTTGATTAAATAGATAAAGACTCTGAAAGCAAATCATGAATATAAAATGAACAGAACTATTAATTATTCACTATTACTATTACTATTAAATATTGCCACATTGGATAAAATATGGTGATGTGTATTGCCATATACAGAATTATGTGACTTGGCATAGGTTTTTTGACACAGTTCGTTTTAAATGCAAAAAGTATATAACTGATTAACAGAGACTTAAAAAAAGCATAAATTATTTCTACCCAAATACGCCAAAAGGGAGGGGGCGTGATGACGTAGCGGACGTCACGGAGGGAGGAGCCTGACAGAGCCGCAAGGTTCGAACGCCAGCAGGAACCCGGAATGCATCGGCACGGAGTGGAGAGTGAGAGCCTCCATGACCGAGGCTGACAGGCCACAAGACCCCCCCACTGGCTCCGAGGAGAAGCAGTATCCGCGGCGGGTCCCGCGACGCACACCATCACGGCAGTAGGAAGCCAGAACCCCCCATCCCGCTGTACTGCATATGAAACCACGGCGTAACCGTGCACCCACCTCACGGGGAGGAAGCAGGTCCTGGGAGAGGAGGTAAGAGATAAGGGGGCTGACAAACGGACAGCCCAGGGGAAGGAAGTGGAGGACGGGTCGGATCTCCAGCAGAGGAGCAGAAGATTAAGGTACCCCGAGAGGGAAGCGAAAGGGAAAGGGGAAATGTAATATGCACTGTGGGGCATCTCTTGTTACAGCAGGAAAAGGGAAATGAAAGGACTGTTTTAATAAAAAGCGCATATCAAGAAGCATAACCCAAAAGATAAATCCCGGTATACTTTGCACACAGTATATAGAGCATATAAGAACTGCATTGTAGGAACTATTACAGGTATCTGTACACAGTAGGAGCTCCGGGTATTTTCTTCTCATGATACAGTAAAGTGCATGTAACCTGAGTTGTGGAAGACGACCTTGCGCTTGATCTTGCCCTTTTCCTTTTTTTTTCTTTTTTTTTTTTCTTCCCCTTTCGGGGGCTCCCCCCCCCTTCTCTACCCCTCTGCTGCCTGGAAAAACAGTAAGACACTAAGAACTGGAGTTTCTGTACACCTATTGTAAAATCCCTATCTGGTAGAACTGACTTTAAATAGTTCATATGTAACCGGTGGGGAAATTTGAGTTTGAGTGTTGGTGGGAAGAAAGGAGGAATGGGGATTGAAACCAGCAGATGATAACGGTGAAAATAACGGTGAAAATAACGGTGAGAAAGACTCCCCCCCCACGTGGCCGCTACCATCCCCTCCTTCCTCGTCCCTGGGTTCTCCTCCTCCCCTTTTCATGTTATGTCCCCCTTGCTTTGTCTGGCTTAAGTGTCAGGGATTAAATCTGCCCTCGTTATAATGACAAAATAGGTCGGGCAATATATACGCCGGAAATTGGACCTGGAGCCAGGAGCAGCATAGTACGGGGACATAAAAACCTTATACAACAACCACAACAACAACTACCAGGACCTCCGTACTGATCCCTTTATGTCCCCCCTGATTATCCCAGGAAGGGGTAATAGCACCCGGGAGAGGGTCAGGTGAAGGGGGAATAGGGGATCCCCCAGGACTCTCTTTCCCCTTTCCTTTTTTTTTTTTCTAAGCCCCTTTACCGTATTAGAGTACCCACTCCCCATCAAGGACCCTTTAGACAGCAAGTGTGCTGCTAGAGAATAAGGGTGTGAAACTTAAATCTGTAAGGGAAAGGGCTTAGACACCAACAGACAAATAAACAACACTATCATCCCTATCGGGCATTGTAGGGGCAAAAGGAGAATCCCCGGTCAGAGGTAACGGTAAAATTAACAAAACAAGCTGGGGAAACGAATAAGAAAGACAAAGGAAACAACGATGAGTAAAACAACGAACAAAACAACAAAGGGGAGTGTCCCCAAAACCCCGAAGGCAACAAGCAGCACGATAAAACAATATATGAATCAGGGAGTAAGTCCACAAGGAACGGAACAGCAAGGTAAACCAGACAGAAGAAAAGGTAATGCTCCAAAACCTGGAGAGGCATCAGACCAGTCAAGAGGGGACATAACCGCAGAAAGCGAATCCGAAATAAGCAGAGTAGAAGAACAAAGAACAGACCCTCAAATGTTAACGAAAGAAGACATGATGGACATGTTCTTGAAACTCGAGACTGCAATTAAGGCGGATATCAACGCATTAAGAGGAGACCTAGGCCATCTGCTGACGAGAGTCGAGGAGGCTGAAGAAAAAATGGCCAAACATACCCAGGAATTAATCGAACTAAAGGAACAGGTCAAAATAACAAAACACAACCAGAGGCAAATCCTGTACAGACTGGAGGACCAGGAGAACAGGAACCGAAGACAGAACCTGAGAGTGAGAGCGGTCCCAGAGATGAAGGGTGAAGACCTAAGAGAAATAATGGTAAAAATATTTAACCCCCTCCTCGAGAGACCCCCAGAGGACTTCCCAAAGATCGAAAGGATCCACAGGGTCGGAAGAACCAGAAACGCAGCGGAAGGAAGGCCAAGGGACATTATAGCTAGATTTCGATTTTATGAGGATAGGGCGGAGGTTTGGGCTAAGGCACGACGGGCAGCACCTTTATTATATGATGGAGGGGGGGTGCAGCTGTATACGGATCTAGCCCCAGACACTCTGACAAGAAGGAGACTTCTGAAACCCCTTTTGGAGCAGATGAGGACACAGAATATCAAGTACAACTGGGGGTTCCCAGCATGTCTCATAGGACAGAAAGAGGGAATATCCGCTAGATTAGTCTTTCCAGAAGACTTGGTAGAGTTTTGTAATAAATTAGACCTCCTGATACCCGTATTGCCAGGTTGGACAGATGAAGAAACTTAGGGAGAGGGAGGAGATGGAGGGGAGGGGGGATGGAGGGGAAGGAGGGGAGAGGGCCTACGGCTGGGTAGATTACACTTTCATATTGGTATTGTCTTTGCTCCCTCTACTGGGACCGGTGTTTTCTCTAATGCGGGAGGGATAGGGAAAGAAAAGGGAGGTAAATAGCGGGAGAAAGGGGGGGGTTAAGTGGGTAAGGAAAAGGAGTTGAGTAAGACCCAACGCTGGGGTTCGACCGGCATGCACATATACACCATCTACTTCCATCTTGTTCTTCTGTACAGGAAATACAAGGAGTACAAGCCCATCAGGAATGCAACAGATGATCTAAGCTGCCTGAATTTACTTGATCGGAGGGAAGTATGTGCATGGGCGGTTAGTCAGGGAACCCACCTCAATAGGAAGAAATCGCAGATGGCCAGGGAGTACCGGGCCATAGGCGAGTTCGGGGTCGGGAGAGGGCCACAGGGAAGGAGGGACGAGGGAGGGGGGAGGGAGGAAGAAGCTGGGGGTCAGGGGGGTTTGGGAGGAAGGGAGGGAAGACAGGGGGAAGGGGGGAGGGGGGAGGTTGGGAGGGGTGGGGGGGATGCTGGGGGGGGAGGGAGGGAAGATAAGGGGATAGGGGGAGGGAACCTCATCCACCTTGGTTAATAAAGTGCCTAGGAAGATTAAGGATAAATATATGTACGTGGGTTGACTTTAAAAAAAAAAAAAAAAAAGAGTATAAATGACTGAAATCCGTTTCCTGACATACAATGTTAGAGGCTTAAATACACTAGCCAAAAGAAATAAGATCCTCAATGAACTCAGGGACTACCGCGCAGACATAGTTTTCCTACAAGAAACGCACCTATCGCATGAAACAAATATAAAATTATCATCAGCCAATTATCCGACATGGTACTATGGGGACACGATTAACACAAGAACAAGAGGAGTAGCAATAGGGATGTCCAAAGGGATAAGATTTCAATTAGAAGAGAGGTTAACAGACCCGGAGGGAAGATTCCTGTTTTTAAAAGGAAAACTAGGCGAAATGGAACTCACATTGGCAAACATCTATGCCCCAAATACGAATGCAGCAAAATACTTGATTAAAATATTGGGAAAATTAATGGTTTTCCAGAGGGGGTATGTGATCTTAATGGGAGATCTCAATCTCTGTCTGGAACCGAGTATAGATAGTACGTCCCGTGTGCAGGGGACAGAGAACGTACAGTTAAAAGCACTAAAACAAAAATTAAAAAAATGTCAGCTAGTGGACGCTTGGAGGATACACCATCAAAAAAGCAAAGATTTAATAAAAATAGAAATAGCTTCATTGTCGGACCACGCCCCGGTAGTAATGAGATTAAAAACGGTAGGAAACCAAAGATATTCCAATAAATGGCGAATAAACGATGCAACGTTAAGGGATGAGGAAAGCGCTGAGAAGCTAAAAAAAGAAATAGAGCAGTACTTCCAGATAAATGATACTGAAGGAATCTCAGCAGCAACATTGTGGGAGGCCCACAAGGCGTACGTGAGAGGAGTACTAATAGCGCTAGGAGCAAAACAGAAAAAAGAAAGGGCAGAGAAAATAAAGGGGTTAAGGGAGGAAGTAGCGATAGCGGAACAACTACATAAAAAACACTTAAGCCCACACTCCACCTTATACCAACAATTAGTAATCAAGAGAGGAGAACTGAAAGAGTACATGGACCAAGAAGAAAAAAGAAAATATAACAGAATAGCCCAAGAGCGATATAAATGGGGAAATAAAGCCAGTAAACATTTATCTAAAATACTCCAAAAGAAAAAATCGATAAACTATATTGACAAAATACAAACCGAAACGGGAGAGATGGTTTATGAAACTAAGGAAATCGCAGAAACATTTAAAAATTACTACAAGAAGCTGTACTCTGTAAAGAATAGGGGGTCCCTGCTGGAGGAGAAAATTCGGAAAACGAAAGATTTCTTAATCAAGGCACAACTACCAGCTATTACAGAAGAGGAGAGGGAGGAGCTAGAGACACCCATAACTCAGGAAGAGATTAAAGAAGCTTTAAGAGATACGGCGCCAGGTAAAAGTCCGGGCCCGGACGGGTTTACAACCGCTTATTATAAGAAATATGGGGAGATCCTGATTCCAAGATTATGTCAGTATTTTAATGGCCTGGGAGTGGAATATGGACTGAGCAGGGAGGCGGCGACCGCCCAAATCACGGTTATACCAAAAGAGGGAAAGGATGTATCGATTTGTTCTAGTTATAGGCCGATCTCGCTTTTAAACACGGACATAAAACTTTATGCTAAAGTATTGGCAAGGCGGATCAAGGGCCTGATGAACAAATTGATACATCCGGACCAAGTGGGTTTTATCTCAGGTAGGGAAGGGAGGGATAACGGGGTTAGGTCGCTTCTCCTGATACAGAGGATAAAAGATAGTGGGTCCCCAGGTCTACTCCTGTCGATCGACGCTGAAAAAGCTTTTGACAGGGTAGACTGGGGACTCATGGTACAGACTCTGGAAATAATGGGATTCGGAACAAGAATGATCCGGTGGATCCAGTCGCTGTACCAGCACCCCACAGCCTCAGTGACAATAAATGGACTATCATCCGCCCCCTTCGAGATGAAGAACGGGACGAGACAGGGGTGTCCCCTGTCCCCCCTATTATTTATTATATCGGTGGAACCACTCTTGGCTACCATAAGAAACAACACAGAAATTAGAGGAATTTGGGCAGGGGAGGAAGAGCATAAAATAGCAGACGACATATTATTTTACATCGGACACCCAAGGACCACCCTGCCGAAGCTACTCATTACCTTAAAACAATACGGTGAATTATCAAATTTTAAAATTAATTTAGCCAAATCAGAGATTTTGAACATAAATATGACTAAAAGGGAAAAAAAGGAGATACAGAAAGAGTTCCATTTCCCCTGGCGAAAAACAATCAAATATTTAGGCATAAAATTAACTAACTCCCTTGAAAAGATTTATAAAACTAATTATATACCACTCCTGGACGAAATCAAACAAGAATGTAAAAGATTTCTTAATAAGCCAATATCCTGGATCGGACGCATAAATACCCTAAAGATGGTCCTCCTCCCCAAAATAACGTACAAATTTCAGATGATACCCGTTGCATTATCACAAACATACCTCAGGAAACTTAAAACCATAGTGATGAACTTTATATGGAAAAACAAAAAGCCAAGAATATCCTTTTTAACATTAAAACAGGAAAAAAAAAAGAGGGGGATTAGGAATACCCGATATTCAAAATTACTATAACGCCGTAGTACTATCCAGAGTAGTGGAATGGGTAAGGGACACAAGGGAAAAAAGGTGGGCGAGCATAGAGAACACACTGTGTAATGCACGTTTGAAAGACATAATATGGAATCCCCCAAAATTTAGAGGTATAGGAACTAACACTCATGCACTGACACAAAACACTTTAAGAATTTGGGATAAAGTTTACAAAAGCCTAAATGGAGAGTTTAATTCACCCTTAATAGCGTTAAAAAATAACGAGATGTTTGCACCGGGGGGGGAAAAAATTGGGGGTAATTGGATTAAAAACGATAGGGCACAACTAAGGGACATAATGGAGAATGGAAAATTAAGAACACTACACGATTTAGAACACAAGAAAGAGCTAATGGTGATAAATGAGTGGCGGTATCAGCAGCTAGGTCAGTTTGTAAAGAAGTTACCACAACCAAATAGGTCAGAATTGGATCTGACACAGCTGGAGCGGATATGCACAGCAGAAAATACAAGAAATACAATTTCTAAAATATATAAATTACTGATGACGACTGACGAGCTGGCGATCCCCCCATTCATTGTCAAATGGCAAAGGGAATTAGGAGCACAGAAAAGCACTTTGAAAATAGGGAAAATAATGAAATTGACACACAATTCTGCGGTAGATACGAAGACAGCAGAGGTAAATTACAAGTGTTTAACAGGCTGGTACGCGACCCCAGACAAAGTAAGCAGATATCAAACGGGAAAATCCCCTGAATGTTGGAGAGGGTGCGGGGAGGTCGGAACTATGGCACACATTTGGTGGCAATGTCCGAAAATTAAAACGTTTTGGGTAAAGATAATAGATTTAGTAAAAGAAATTACTCAAAAGACATTGGAGTATGACCCGTGGGTTATCCTGTTTCATGGAACAGATGAAGGGGTAGTGAAATACAGGGAATCATTAGTACCACATCTCTTAAACGCAGCAAAGCGACTTATACCTAAGAATTGGAAAGGATTGGACAGCCCACAAATCTGGGACTGGATAGATGTAGTAGAAGAAACCTATAGGATGGAAAGTCTGAGAGAGGAGGTTGAGGAAAAAGATATAGGGTTGAAAGGAAAATGGGACTGTTGGAGAACCTTCAAAAAATCATGGAGTCATGCGCAAGAATTGAGGCAATAGCATCAGCACGAGCAACGGAAAATTAGATAAGGCAGAGTAGGAATATATTGATAGATATAGAGGACCGAGGTGGGTGAGGTGGGGGAGGGAGGTAGGGGAGGGGGGTAGGGGGGAGAAGGGGGAAGGGGAGAATACTGAGGGGGTAAATAAATAAAAATAAATGTAAAAGTCTGATGTTAATTATAAAATAATATTATTATTTAAAAAAGGGGAAAAAAAAAAAAAGTTGCCATACATAAAGTGACTTAAGCCACAATGATGTGAAAAGGAGAAGGGACAGAGATGAACTCTCAAGTTGAATTAAGTCTCTCAAAAGATATCGCTGAAGTGGCAAAAAAAGAAGAAAAAAAAAAAACAAATACGCCAAAAGTAACAGAAATAGAAAAAAGTGTATAGTGTTTAAAATATGTGAGATGCTTTTAAATGTTGAAGTATCATTCGTGCTACTTGGTTAATATGTTTTGTTCTACCTTTTTCTAAACAAGAATGATAACACTAAATTTCATATAACCATCCAAATCCAAAAAAGAATGTGCTTTACACACGAGAAATAATTCCCAGTGCAAGGATAATTAAGTGGCCATGATCAGTGCCAGTAGAAATGCTGGCTAACTAGGAACTTAGGCACATAATGGGGGATTTACTAAAATGGGAAAATCTGGTGGAGCTGTACATAGAAATCAATCAGCTTCCAGGTTTTATTGTCAAAGCTTAGCTCTGTAGCCATTTGCAGACCATCTGCCCACAATGTACCTGTACATCGCTGCCTGCTTTCGGCTTTAGGGCAGGCATATGCTGCCCCCTTCGCTGGAACCCGTTGTGATTGTAAACAGTGGAAACCTGTCAGCAAGTCCCGCCCAATGATTCAAGGCTGGGACCTGCTGATTGGCTGCGTACAATCACAGCCCAGAGCTCTGTATTGACAATCAACACAGAGCTCTGTACAGAGGGAACAATCTCTCTGTTTCAAAGCAGGCATGAGAAACTAAGAGATCTATTACTAAAAGCAGCACACTTAATGCATATTACACATAGTTAAGCACACATTTAAGGCCTTGATCGCCCTAGATGTTAACCCTTTCCCAGCCTATGTCATTAGTACAGTGATAGTGTATAGTATTATAACTGATCACTGTATTAATGTCAATGGAGATGTTAGGGGCAGTTAGTCAGTTTCTCCCAGCTTCATTTAGATTGCTCGCCACACTATCGCAGTCCCATTTGCTGATCCCCGCCATTAGTAGTATAAGAAAAGAAATTCTAATATTTTTCCCATAGTTTGTAGACACTATAACTTTCACACAAACCAATCAATATACATTCATTGGGATTTGTTTGTATCAAAGACATGTAGCAGAATACATTTTGGCCACAATTTATGAAGAAATTAGATTTTTTTCTATTCTGTTTTGTAGCAGAAATTAAAAAATATATATTTTTTCAAAATGTTCGATTTTTTTTTTGATTATATTGCAAAAAAGAATAATCCAGTGATGTTCAAATACCACCAAAAGGAAGCTCTAATTGCATGAAAGAAAATTATACAAATTTTGTTTGGGTACAGCAGTCCATGACTCTGCAATTACCAGTCAAAGTAGCACAGTCCTAAAAACAAAAAACAACCTGGTCATGATGGAGGTACAATCTTCCAGGTAAAGGTAAAAACCTTGCAGCAGTAGAGGAAAATACACACTTGCATGTTTGATTACTTTTTTAATGAAAATAGTTTTTTCCCCATGTTGTCACCCATGTACCTTTTGTAGGTATCTGACCACTTCTTTCAAGTGTAAATTAATTTCTGTATCAACCATTGGTCATTTAGCCAGACAGCATAACTATTTGTTAGCAAACCTAAAGCTGGCCATACATTATACAATTTTCTTGTTCAATTTCCTTTAGATGTAAAGCAAGGGCCTGCCTGATTGCATACAAATTGAAAGTGTTTAGGCTTGACCTTATATTATATGGTTTTGGTAAATCTAAAAGAAAATTTTATAATTAAGGTTTTAGGCAAGACCTGACATTTATTATCTTTGCGTCCATGAACTCATTACACAGAACTGCTAGTTGGAGCAGAATTGTTAGTTCACAAAATTAAGCAGGAGCTAATCGTAGGATATGTACTGAAAAGAGAAGGTGTCACTGCTTGCATTAATTAGTACTTGCTTTGTGTAAGCAAGGTTTTCAGTAAGCCACTATCATAAATAAATGATAGATCAGAGGAATACTACAGGGTACTGTTTGAGTGACAGCTCTAAGTCTGCCTGGGGCTGCACCCGGCAGCAGTTTCAGACCTGTCTGATATCATGATATCATCAACTGCTAGGAGTTTAAATGTACAAAACAAGGTCATTTATTTTGATGCTGATGTTAATAGTATGGGTAGTGGTAGAGGGGAAGATTTTCACAGGTTATCAAAATGTGGACAAAGCCTTTACTTGAGTCCAGTTGGCCTGTATGTAGCACACTCACCACAAAGACAGGGATCTCTCAAGAGTGGGCATTCATCCAACTTGAGAGATCCAAGTATAATAGATCAAAGTGAGCACCAAATGTAAAATCCTTAGGCATCCAAAGTCTATTTTGTTCAATTGATTACAACAAGTAGCTACTTTTTTTGTGAACATCAGCACTGGCTGTAACATCCTCTGCCTGCAGACAGGGCCGTTGTGGGGCCCAAAGCAGCTGCCCCTTGAGCCCGCACTGCCCGCAAATAGTTGATAAGTGGATTTGGGAGGGCCCAAAAAACTGCTTGCCCAGGTCAATATTAATGCTCCTGTCGGTATTCCTGAATGTAGCTCGGGGTTAAATTTCAGTAACATTAGCGGTAACCCCGACCCACACTCGGGATTGCATGGCAGAATCCTGGTCCCAACTTACCTTGTCCCCAGGATCCTGCGATGTCCCCCCGCGGTTTCCCCTGCCGGATCCACCCGATGCTCTGTGTGCCGGGCTCTGTTCTCTGCGAGCGTCGTAACGCATGGGGGCGGAGCCCGGCAGCAAATTAAAAAAGTACAAAATACATTAAACATACAAATATAATATAAAATGATTTTGCGCTCATATGTAACACATAGAGGTAAATGAATAAATGATAAAACACAGTCTTGATCGATATATACACATAAAAATCATACACCAAGTGTTATAAACGTGTAAAATAGTAAAAATGGTGACTAAGAAATTGTGAATAAAATTTCATTAAATTAGTCTCCTATAAATTAAGACACTTCGATAAAGTGCCTAGCAAAGTGAATAATTCATCCAAGTCCAATTGGGTTAAAAAATGGGTGAATAAAAAATAAAAAATAAAAATTGGACCAAAGATAACAAACGTCAAAAAGTGACTAGTGCAGTTGATTGGTGCAAAATAGTTCTTCAAAGTGAGTACAAAACACTATATATAGTATCCAAACGTGAATAGTGCAACGGTTCAAGCTTGGACTGTGGTGGGTGTGTGGGGATGGGATCCTTAAACGTGCTCTCTAGACCCTCACCTTAAAGCACGCATTTGAAAGCGTGAATGGATGTACAAGAATATCCCGTCCTGTATTACACTCCTCGCATCAAATGGTTCCACCGATCTCCACAACTAGGAGCTATATGATCTTCACTGAGGTCTTCCTCTTACTCTCCTATTCCCTGGATGACTTGGATCGGCCCACCAATCTATAAGTAGGTTAGGGCTCTCCAGCCCTGTAGGCTCGCCAGCCAGCAGGGAATATAAATAGAAAAAAGGGGGAGCCCAATGGTGAAGTACGTCTTCAAAAGAGTGTTTAATAAAGCGATAAAAAATTCTTACATAGAAACGAACGAACAGGTGCTAGCAGCTGACAGCAAGTGGATGCTAGTCTCACAGTACTTCCGGTATCTGGTCCGGCCACTCCCTACGTTTCGTCACTAGCATGTGACTTCCTCAGGGGGACTTCCCCTGAGGAAGTCACATGCTAGTGACGAAACGTAGGGAGTGGCCGGACCAGATACCGGAAGTACTGTGAGACTAGCATCCACTTGCTGTCAGTTCCCCTGAGGAAGTCACATGCTAGTGACGAAACGTAGGGAGTGGCCGGACCAGATACCGGAAGTACTGTGAGACTAGCATCCACTTGCTGTCAGCTGCTAGCACCTGTTCGTTCGTTTCTATGTAAGAATTTTTTATCGCTTTATTAAACACTCTTTTGAAGACGTACTTCACCATTGGGCTCCCCCTTTTTTCTATTTATATTCCCCGCTGGCTGGCGAGCCTACAGGGCTGGAGAGCCCTAACCTACTTATAGATTGGTGGGCCGATCCAAGTCATCCAGGGAATAGGAGAGTAAGAGGAAGACCTCAGTGAAGATCATATAGCTCCTAGTTGTGGAGATCGGTGGAACCATTTGATGCGAGGAGTGTAATACAGGACGGGATATTCTTGTACATCCATTCACGCTTTCAAATGCGTGCTTTAAGGTGAGGGTCTAGAGAGCACGTTTAAGGATCCCATCCCCACACACCCACCACAGTCCAAGCTTGAACCGTTGCACTATTCACGTTTGGATACTATATATAGTGTTTTGTACTCACTTTGAAGAACTATTTTGCACCAATCAACTGCACTAGTCACTTTTTGACGTTTGTTATCTTTGGTCCAATTTTTATTTTTTATTTTTTATTCACCCATTTTTTAACCCAATTGGACTTGGATGAATTATTCACTTTGCTAGGCACTTTATCGAAGTGTCTTAATTTATAGGAGACTAATTTAATGAAATTTTATTCACAATTTCTTAGTCACCATTTTTACTATTTTACACGTTTATAACACTTGGTGTATGATTTTTATGTGTATATATCGATCAAGACTGTGTTTTATCATTTATTCATTTACCTCTATGTGTTACATATGAGCGCGAAATCATTTTATATTATATTTTTATGGGATTGTGTTTCACCGTTAGATTTTGCAGCTTTTTTAGGAATTCATTTCCACATTTGTCACGATATATTGGCATTTTCACTGTTATTTATTGCACGTTATTGAGTATGTGTATATGATCTAGTTAAACAAAGCGCGAAGGTCACCCACACCACATTAAACATACAGTACACTGTAATCTTACAGATTACATTACTGTATCAAATCATTTCACCTCCCTTTTGTCCCTTGTGATTTGTCCAGTGCCCTGCAGGGACTTTTATATTATATATACTGTTCTTTTTGCCTGGAAACTTGAGATTGTCCATAGCAACCAAAAAGTGTCCCTTTACGTGAAAAGTGGTTTTAGACCAGCTAGAAAACAGCGATAGTAAATTAAAATCACTTGCAAAATTGAGCGATAGTGAATTGTGGGGAAATTCATTTTATTATATTATTATTTTTTATAATTATTTATAGTTATTTATTATATTGTAATTTATGATTTTGTGTTCCAAACTTTATCATACCCGGGATGTCTACTAGACTCTTGTTTGGACAGATTTAAGTGTGTTATTACTAAAGCCACGTACACACGGTTGGACTTTCTGACGGGAAATGTGCGATGTGAGCTTGTTGTCGGAAAGTCCGACCGTGTGTATGCTCCATCGAACATTTGCTGTCGGAATTTCCGCACACCAATGTTTGAGAGCAGGTTCTCAAATCTTTCGCCAACTTCACTTGTTGTCTGAAACTCCGATCGTGTGTACACAAGTCTGTCGCACAAAAGCTCACGCATGCTCGGAATCAAGCAGAAGAAACCGCACCGGCTATTGAACTTCCTTTTTCTCGGCTCGTTGTACGTCATGTACGTCACTGCGTTCTCACGTTCGGAATTTCTGACAACATTTGTGTGACTGTGTGTATGCAAGACAAGTTTAAGCCAACATCCTTCGGAAAAAAAATTGTTGTCGGAAATTCTGATCGTGTGTACGGGGCATAAAATATAAAACGCCAAATTTCTATTTCTATACAAAACAATGTAGCGCTTTGAGATTTAAAAATCTGACATAATAAAACGGCCAGGGAGGTTAAAGACGCCCCTGCCTGAAGATCAGTCTTCTTAAATGTATTTTTGAGCCCATTTAAAGCGTTTGTTACCCCAACACATTATATTCCTGATATGCGCCTGCTGTACCATGTACTTGTATGAGAAAGTAACCTGTTCTCTTTGTATTGCTTACTTTATGTAAAATCCTTGGTGTCCCTTCTAGTCTTCTTGCTTTCCTAATAAAAACTGACCACACTAAGCCGAAGAACCCATTGTGTTCAGTACTCTAGCTGTGCTGGGAACTCAGTGTGCTCTCCTCCAATGATCAGACTTGTCCTGACATGCCCCTGTTGCACAGCCATTCACCAGAAAGCTCAGTGTACTGCTGCTTCTCCTCCCCCATCTCTTATGCAGCTGAGAACAGAGGGAATGTGATCACTTATAAAAAAGGGGATAGGGTATTTATAATGTTTTTTGATCGTTTACAATCACTTTAACATTCTGACATTTCACCCAGCCCTGTGTGGGCCCCAAAACATGTTGGCTGTACTTTGCCCTGCATGTTGTAACCAGTTGAACAATAAAGACTTTGGACTCCTAATTATTTTTTAATTAGCCATTTCCTTGACCTAGTTTGTAGTACACTTGGATTAACCACCTTCACGCTATTTTGCACTGTAATATTTTAACTGGTAATTGCACAGTCATGCAACGCTGTACCCAAATTAAATTTTTATCATTTGTTTCACACAAATAGAGCTTTCTTTTGATGGTATTTGATCCCCACTCGATTTTTTTTTATATATATAAATGAAAATACCAATTTTTTTTTTAAAACTAATATTTTTTATTTTCTGCTATAAAACATATCCAATAAAAAACATTCTGCTGCATGTTTTTGGTTTGGTTTGCGAAAAAGTTATAGCATGTCAAAACTATGGTGTATATATATATATATATATACTGGATTTTTTTTAAATACTACTAATGGCAGTGATCAGAGACTTTTAATGGGACTGCGATAGTGCGGCGGGCAATCTGACACTAACTAACACTGAGTGGGAACTGACTAACTGCCATTGACATCACCTGAGACACTAGTACAGTGATCAGGGATTATGCTATACACTGTCACTGTACTAATAAAGCTGGCTGGGAAGGGTTAAACATAAGTTAACATCTAGGGTGATTAAGGGGTTAAATGTGTGCCTAATTATGTGTAATGTGGGTAATGCTTACTGTTTTTTTCTAAAGATCTCCTTGTTTCTCAGAGAGATCGTTCCTTCTGTACCTCTTGTTCCTTCTGAACACAGGGCTCTGGGCTGTGATTAGACACAGCTGATCAGCAGGTCCTGGCCATGAATCATTGGCTGGGACCCGCTGACAGACTCCCCCCATGTACAATAACAGGGGGTGTCAGTGGGGGGCAAGCATGCACTCGCCATTAACTCAAAAGCAGGCAGAGACGTATAAGCACATTACTTTGCCTGTACAGGCAGGCGGTCCACAAGTGGTTAATAGTACAGGGACAGGGTCTCTTTAACCGCTTCAATACTGGGCACTCTTATCCCCTTCCTGCTCTGGCTAATTTTCAGCTTGCAGCGCTGGCACATTTTGAATGACAATTGCGCAGTCATGCAACGCTGTACTTAAAAGATAGAGCTTTCTTTTGGTGGTATTTAATTACCACAGTTTTTTTTTTTTTGCTAAAAATTGGAAACAAAATCAAGTTTTTCTTAGTTTCTATTAGAACATTTAGTAAATAAGTAATTTTTCTCCTTCAGGGATGTGCGCTGATAAGGCTGCACTGATGGGCACTGATGAGACTGCACTGAAGGGCACTGAGACGGCACTGATGAGGAGGTACTAATATGCAACACTGATGGCCACTGATATGCAGCACTGATAGGCGGCACTTATGGGCACTGATAGGCGCCATGGATAGGCGGCACTGATTGGGGGCACTGATGGGCGGCACTGATGAGCAGGCACTGATGGGCACTGAAAGGCTGCACTGATTGGCATCACTAATGGGCACTGATTGGCATCACTGATGGGCACTGACTGGCATCACTGATAGGCACTGACTGGCATCACTGAGGCACTGTCGGGGCTGCACTGATAATCAGGGCACTGATCAGTGCCCTGATTATCTGTATAGGTCTCCCTAAGAGAAAGCTGATCGGCTCTCCTCTCCTCACACTCTGTCGGTGTGAGGAGAGGAAAGCCGATAACCATCATTTCCTTGTTTACGTGTGATCAGCTGTGATTGGACACAGCTGATCACATGGGTAAAGAGCTGCATCATCGGCTCTTTACCAAGATCAGGGGTTGCGCCGTGTCCCGGTGACACAGCGCACTGCCGTTCGCCGCGCTGCAAGCTAGTCCCAGAACAAGAGAGCACCTCGCCCACTGTCATTTGTCTATACGGTGGATGGGAGGTGGTCAAGCTTCAAGCTTCATTATTATCCCATTAAAGAAGAAGAGAATGTGTGCTGCATTTCGAGATTTCATAATTTGCTGTGTCACGAATGTTATCACGTAATGTTCTCCATTACGAGCGCTAGTTTACAAGATCGTCCTTGCTTCCGAACATGCGTGTTTGTACTTTGGACTTTTGTCTGACTGACTTGTGTACACACGCTCGACAGACATCAAATGTCAACAGACATTTGTCCACGGAAAATTTTAAAGCCTGCCATCCAACATTTGTCCACGGGAAATACAACAACAATTGTCCGATGTCGGATTTTCCGCCAACAGCCTGTCATCACACAATTCACATCAGAAAATCTGATCGTGTGTACGAGGCATAAGAGGAGGTCTAGTGCTAGAATTATTGCTCTCACTCAGACGTTTGCAGCGATACTTGTGGTGCGAACACCGTTTACATAAGTGGACATGGCATCTGTATGTGTTCACCACTAAGCACTCGGGGATGGGGGCGCTTTAAAGAAATTACATTTTTTTATTTATTTTATTACTTTTTTTTACTTTTGCACTGTCCCTTTAAAGCATGATCCAATTTGTTACAACAGGGGGAAAAAAATTCTTCCTGATCCTTCCTTCTTTCCTTCAATCTAGAAGAAAGTCTGGTGCCTGAGGTGCGCTTTTTTACTACAGTGATATTTACAGTTACCTCTAGTGATATCAATATGCACTCCTCACAGTATTGTTACTACATCAGAAAGGCGGGCAAAATAGCTGACTGAGACAGCAACAAACAGATTAAATGCTATGTTCATTTGTGGTGCGCCACTAATTAACTGGCATATGTTCAGACTCTGAAGCATGTTCTGCTCAGCCAACTCTTAGCCATATGTTTATTGTCACTGGTGCCTCATTGCTATAAAAATGTGATTGGGTCATTCAGCATACCTTTTAGGCACATTGATGTGATGTTGCAAACCTAGCCTTACACTATGGGAAATGCAGCTCACAGTGCATATGTATAAACCTAGATTTAAAGTTACATAGTTAGTAATGTTAGTAAGTTGGTTGAAAAAAGACATAAGTTCAACCAATAAAAGGGAAAAAAAACGTAGCCAATCCTGTATACACAATCCTATACCCACAGTTGATCCAGAGGAAGAACCCCCCCCCCCCCCCCCCAGCAAAGCATGATCCAATTTGCTCCATTAGGGGGAAAAAAACACAGACATTCAGTACTTGCGCTAAAGTCCAAAATGATCTATAGACATAAGAGGTCTGTGCAATGCAAATTCAGCCATACAGTTTGTATGGCTGAATTTGCATCGCATTCGCACCAAAATGCTGCAGGACCCTTGTTTTGGTCCACTCTGGAATCGGATCGCATGGATGTTCACACCTATGCGATCCAATTCCTGCACCATTTCACCGTTCGCACTGAGAACTGATCTGGGGGTGTCATTAACTTTTTATTGACACCCGCAGCGGTATGCAGAGGGAAGTGTGAACTGCCAGCAATTCAGGTGAAATGGGGGAACCCACACAGGATTAGCTCTGGTTCCCGCATCACACAAGTGTGAACTAACCCTTCGTTTTTTGTGTTCACACCACCTTGCAGGTCTTAAACCACTTCAGCCCCGGAAGATTTTCCCCCTTAATGACCAGGCCATTTTTTGCAATACGGCACTGCGTCGGTTAACAGACAATTGCGCGGTCGTGCAATGCTGTACCCCAAAAAAATAGACAAAAATAGACTTTTCGCTATAATAAATATCCCCAAAAAATTATTTAAAAAAAAGAATTTCTTTGTGAATTTAGGCCAATATATATTCTTCTACATATTTTTGGTAAAAAACTTAGCAATAAGCGTATATTGATTGGTTTGCACAAAAGTTATAGTGTCTACAAAATTGGGGATAGATTTATGGCATTTTTATTATTTATTTTTCCGGCGGCGATCAGCGATTTTAAGCGGAACTGCAACATTGTGGCGGACAGATCGGACAGATCGGACACTTTTTTGGACCACTGACATTTATACAGCGATCAGAGCTAAAAATAGCCACTGATTACTGTATAAATCTCACTGGCAGGGAAGGGGTTAACACTGGGGGGTTAAATGTGTTCCCTCATGAGTGTTTCTAACTGTGGGGGGATGGGACTGACTGGAGGAGGAAACATATAGCTGTTCCTAATTAGTAGGAACAGCAGATCTGTCTCTCCTCCCCTGTCAGAAGGGGGATTTGTGTGTTTACATAAACAGATCCCCACTCTGGCTCTCAATCCGCAATCGCAGGTGGCCAGCGGACATCGTGGCCACCGGGCCACGCGCATCGGGTCCCCCTGCCGTGCAGTGGGCGAGCGCCTGCTATGGCTCTTAAAGGAGCCGATGTACCCATACGTTGATTTGCGGGAACTTGCCAATGTAAATGTGCATGAGCTGGTCGGCAAGTGGTTAACTGATAACTGTAAGAACACAAAGGAAGAAAGAGTGCCAGAGGCTCTTGATGCAACACCTTTTATTGAGATAAAATAAAGTAAATTTAAGTAAAGCAATGCACTTACAAACGTGCAGATATGGGCCTTGAAATCTATAACTGAGGCTCCACTTCAAGCCTGGCTTGCAGCAAGCATATTGGGGGACTGGATGTGGATATCAGCGTGCAACCACTGACAAGCTACACGCCACACTCCTTCTTCAGGTCCTCCATGTATCATCATAGCAACCCTTATATAGTCTGAGACAGAGCCTAGGGATTAACCCCTCACTCACCGGCTACTGGGTAATCTAGATGGCACTCAGGTGAAGCTTTTAGGCACTGGTACTTTAACTATACGAATATTATACTTAACCCCTTACTGGTAAAATCTATTGTTTGCATTATTCAGTGTTTAAATAAAATAATATAATATAGTCTAGTAGCACCGGTTAAAATCTCATAAGCATATTAACCCCTTCCCGTCCACGCTATAGCCGAAAGACGGCTACAGTGAGTATTTTGATTGCCGGGAGGGAGTTCATGTATGTTCTCTTGTCCTAGAGCGGTCTGCGGGGCGTGCACAGTGTATTTTTTGATCAGTGAGTCAAGGAGACTCGGCTGATCATAGATCGCAGTAAGGGGCTGATCCCGACCCCTTGCCACGTGCCACCCATCAGCCAATGACAGCTGATCACGTGATGTAATTAGAGCTGGTAATCGGCTAGTTTTTCTCTTCACGCTGACAATGGCTACTGTCAGAGGGACATTGGTCCCTCACACAGAGAGCCACTGCTGCCTCATCTGTGTCCACCAGTGCTACCTGACAGTGCCCGCCAGTGCCATCCACCAAAAGAAAGCTCTATTTTTGTGAAAAAAATTATAAAAATGTAATTTGGGTACATTGTTACATGACCGCGCAATTATCATTCAAAGTGCAACAGCGCTGAAAGCTGAAAATTGGCCTGGGCAGGAAGGGGGTTTAAGTGCCCAGTAGGCAAGTGGTTAAAATATGCTTAGAAATATATATATATATATATATATATATATATATATATATATGCATGTGAACATAGACACCTACTAATATTAAATATTCTATAAAATTCAATCAGTATAAAGCTGATGAGATTATATATAAAAGTGAGATTGGTCCTAATAATGAGTATATATATATAAAAAAGAATTCTATGTTGAAATTGACATTAAAACAACCTAATACTTGATGGGATTTTTTATATATATGTGTATATATATATACCCTGTTTCCCCGAAAATAAGACCTAGCGTGATTGTCGGTGATGGCTGCAATATAAGCCCTACCCCCCAAATAAGCCCTAGTTAAAGTCCTTGTAGGTCTTATTTTCAGGGTAGGGCTTATTTTCGGGGAAACAGGGTAGGGCTTATTTGGGGGGTAGGGCTTATATTGCAGCCATCACCGACAATCACGCTAGGTCTTATTTTCAGGGAAACAGGGTATATATGCAATATTTAATTTCAACAAGCATGTTCATTGTACATAAAAATTGTTATAAGTTATGAAGGGAGACTATGAGAACAAGATAAGTATATAGTTTAAAGTTTAAAGGAATATATATAGATTTTATGCAGTCTATCTGGGACCAGTCTGGTTTTAACCAATCGAGGTGTGTTGTTCATATAAGGATCACAGATTGACCCTGCATGTCCCGATCATGAAAATAAGTCTATAGATTCCAGGGGGAGGGGTTAGTTGACATCCTTGGCACTTCTCAACTGAAGAGCAGTTAAATAATGGTACTAACCTCTAACGCCTCATTGAGCCCACCTGGGCTCATGGAGTTTAGGGTAAAGATCCAAAATGTTTCTCTTTGGCACAATTGGGAGTATCTTTCCCCTTCTGGTAAATGCATAGGAATGGCTTCTATGCTAAATAGTTATAATCCTATTGTATTCTCGTTGGGATGGGTACTAAAGAGACAAGGCACACTATGCTTGGTGATACCTTCCTCAATGAACCTCCTATGTTCATTGAATCTCATTCGCATAGTGCGGCCCACATAATATAGGCCACTTAGACACTTTAAGCCACATACTACAAATTGAATACTGCATTTATTAAATAGATTTATCCTAAAGGTCAATCCATTGCTATCTTTGAATTCCTTTTGACCATGTCTTATGAACACACAAGCCTTGCAATTAGATTTTCTACACCTGTATGTGTCCCTAACATCAAGAAAGGAAGGGATATTGCCAATTTTGGGTTGTAATGCCTTAATTTTACTTGGTGCTTTGCGTTTCTTAATATTCCTAGCCCTCCTAAAGACAGTGTTGGGTTTGGTGGTAAAATATTGGCCAAAGCTGAACCCTGTAATAATATGGGCCAATAATTCCTAAAGGTATTTTTAAATAACCAAAATTGGTTATTATAATTGGTAATGCATTTTGTAGAGAAATTCCTAGATCTTTTGGCGACATCTCGGGCCCTCATTTCATATTGATGTCCATTTAGATATTGGAAGCATCCTGAGTGTGTTCCTCTTCATAACCTTTTTCTGTAAATTTCCTATGCAGGATTTTCCTTTGTTCCAAGTAATCTACTGTGTTGGTGCAAATTCTGCGTAACCTGTTGAATTGGCTATGAAGTATATTTTGTTTCCAACTTAACCTTCTATGAGGAGGTGAGTTGCCATCTAGATAAAGGAAGGCCTGTAGACGTGGTGTATCTGGATTTTGCAAAAGCATTTGACACAGTTCCCCATAAACATTTACCATACAAAATAAGGTCCATTGGCATTGACCATAGGGTGAGTACATGGATTGAAAACTGGCTACAAGGGCGAGTTCAGAGGGTGGTGATCAGTGTTGGTCATCTTACTTTAAAAAAGTAATTAGTTAAGTTACAAATTACTTCTCCCAAAAAGTAATTGCGTTAGTAACTCAGTTACTACATTGGAAAAGTAATTAGTTACGCAGCAAAGTAACTGACTTTTTTTTTAAATATTCTATACGTGTAACTAAGGGGCGGGTCTAGTATTACTGTAACCAAGGGGCGCATTTATTATTATAGTTATATATCGTGTAACCAAGGGGCTGCTCTATTATTACTCTAACCAAGGGGCAGATCTGTTGTAGCGTGTAAGCAAGGGGCGGGTCTATTATTATTATATCGTGTAAGGGGCGGATGGCTACAGAAGAGGGCAAATGTTAAATTAATGGGCAGAGATCGATATATAACAATAATAATAAATGCGCCCCTTGGTTACAGTAATACTAGACCCGCCCCTTACTGACAAGATAGACGCCCCTTGCAGAGTAGCACGAGCATCAGGGGTGTGCGGCATCGCCTCGTACAATTACATGTTAACTGCGCCTGCGCGGTGTAGAGTTCACTCAGAGCTGTTTAGGTTCGGCAATTTTCGGAAGCTCCGTAGTCCTTCGTACTGCGCAAGCCCTGCGCCTGCGCAGTACAGGGGGTCCTTATCCGGCGGGGGAACTTTTTCGGCAGGACACCGGAATTAAACTACTGCCATTTAGTGGCGGTAGATGTAATTGGGGTAACTAAGCCAAAGTAATGGGAACTGAGTTACCATGAGGGGAAAAGTAATCAGTTAGATTACTCGTTACCCTCTAAAGTAACTGCGTTAGGTAACTCAGTTTATTTTAACTCAGTTACTTACATCACTGGTGGTGATAAATGGGTAGTACTCTGAATGGTTAGGGGTGGGTAGTGGGGTCCCCCAGGGCTCTGTGCTGGGATCAATTCTATTTAATTTGTTCATAAATGACCTGGAGGGTGGGGTAAACAGTTCAATCTCTGTATTTGCGGACGATACTAAGCTAAGCAGGGCAATAACTTATCTGCAGGATGTGGAAACCTTGCAAAAAGATTTAAACAAATGAATGGGGTGGGCAACTATATGGCAAATGAGGTTTAATGTAGAAAAATTTAAAATAATGCATTTGGGTGGAAAAAATATAAATGCAATCGATACAATTGGGGGAGAACCTCTGGGGGAATCTAGGATGGAAAGACCTTGGGGTCCTAGTAGATGATAGACTCAGCAATGGCACGCAATGCCAAGCTTCTGCTAACAAAGCAAACACAATATTGGCATGTATTAAAAGGGGATCAACTTCAGAGATAAAACAATAATTCTCCCGCTCTACAAGACTCTACAAAGACGGGCAAAAAAGCTAATAAAGGGCCTGGAGGATATTAGTTATGAGGAAAGGTTGCAAGCACTGAACTTATTCTCTCTGGAGAAGAGACGCTTGAGAGGGGATATGATTTCAATTTATAAATACTGCACTGGTAATCCCCACAATAGAGATACAACTTTTTTGCGGAAGGGTGTTTAACAAGACACTTGGCCACTCATTAAAATTAGAAGAAAAGAGGTTTAACCTTAAGCTACGTAGAGGGTTCTTTACTGTATGTGTGGCAAGGATGTGGAATTCCCTTTCACAGGCGGTGATCTCAGCGGGGAGCATCGATAGTTTCAAAAAACAATTAGATAAGCACCTGAATGACCATAACATACAGGGATATACAATGTAATACTGACATATAATCACACACATAGGTTGGACTTGATGGACTTGTGTCTTTTTTCAACCTCACCTACTATGTAACTATGTAACTAGATAGGTGACAAATCCCATAGTGCAGATGAGAGTTGCCAGCAGTTTCTTTAAAGTGAGTTTTAGAAATAATATTGCCATCCTCATCCCAAGATAACTGTAGATCTAAAAACACCAAAGTCTTTAGGTCCACAACGAATGTAAATCGAACATTGTATGGATTACTGTTACAATATTCAACGGAGTTAGAGATCACATCTGGAGGACCCTCCCAAATGATGATAATATCATCATAGTAAACTTAATGTTTACTGAAGGGGTTATTCCTCCAAAAGCCCATGAAAAGATTTGCTTAAAAGGGCTCAAAATGGGCACCCATAGATGTCCCCAACTTTTGTACATAATGTGTGCCTTGGAACTGGAAGTAATTGTGCTCCAACACAAATTCAGTACAGTTGCTGATAAATTGGACTTGAAGGGGGTGTAGGTAATCTGTATTAGGCCCCTTTTGCCGCGATTTCATCGCAATTTCAAGGAATGCCTGTGTAAGTGGCATCAAAATCGGACCAAAGTAGTGCAGGGACTACTTTGAAGTCGGAACGACTTGAAGTCGTACTAATATAAATGTCTGTCATTGGAAATCATGGGGAACGACTTTTCATGTTACTTTGCAGTCCCAAATCGTGGGACAAGTCATATAAGTGTGAAAGGGGCCTTAGTGAGAAAGTGATTTAGTGCCTTGATTCCTGCCTTATGAGGGATGGATGTGTACAGTGAGCACACGTCCAAGGAAAGCCACGTATAGTGAGGAAACCATTTGTATTGTTCCAATATGTCTAGAACGTGAGATGAATCTCTCACATATGCCGGAGGTGATGTCACAATAGGCTGCAGGAAATAATCTACATATTGTGAAATGTAGCTGGTAAAACTGTCTATGCTAGCAATAATTGGACATCCCGGGGGGCAGGTTGTGTTTTTTATATATGTTTGGGATGTTACATAGTTACAAAGTTAGCTAGGCTGAAAAAAGACAAGTCCATCCAGTTCAACCATAAAAAAAAGAAATAATAAATAAAAATAAAAAATATCGTACAATCCAATATACCCAATTCTATACCCACAGTTGATCCAGAGGAAGGCAAAAAAAAACCCCAGGAGAGCATGATCCAATCTGCTACAGCAGGGGAAAAAAATCCCTTCCTGATCCCCCAAGAGGCAATCGGATGTGCTAAAAGTAGAGTGTTTTATAATACTCTCTGATAAGAAAACTTTTTCCAGTTTTATTTATACCCATCCTATAAGCTCCTTCCACCATACTATGCAATTTGGGCTTGTACACAGGTAATGGATCTCTGGAGAGCTTTTGGTAAGTATCCACATCGGAGAACAATCTGTGTGCCTCAAATATATAATCATTCCTATTCTGGATTACCACCCCCCCCCCCCCCACCTTTATCAGCTGTTCGGATAACAATCTTCTCATTGTTTTCCAAATTCTCCAGAGCCATTCATTCATTCATGAACTGTGGTTAGGCGAGCACCTGTACCAGGTATTTTAATTTAATTTCACAAAGTCTGCATATACACCATGGAATGAAAGGTTTTGATATAATCACTTTTGGCATGGTGGGTATAAAATAGGGATTTGGGTCTAAAGGTGGTATGTACAATTGGATTATTATAAGGGGTAGACACCATGTCATCAATGTTGTCCAGTAACTTCAGAATCATATTTTCTTCCTTATCTAACTTTCTATTCTGTCCAGTGGCTTGGGTAGGTTTGCTGCTGTCTTTAAGATAATAAGATAATAATAAAGTAGGGGAAAAAATTCCTTCCTGATCCCCCAAGAGGCAATCTGATATTCCCTGGATCAACTTTACCTATAAATGTTAATATATATATATATATATATATATAATCCTTATATATATATATATTATGTACATTTGGGAAAGAATCCAGGCTTTTTTTTTTTAAAGCAATATATTGAGCTGGACAGAACCAGCCCTTGAGGGAATCTATTCCACATTTTCACAGCTCTTACTGTGAAGAAACCTTTCCATATTTGGAGATTGTAAAGAGTATAGCCTTATACTGCAAAGCAGCTGAGGGGGAATTATATATGAGGTGGCCATGATGATTTTTGTGCCGCTAAAATTATTACAGCTGTTGCGCTGAGCCACAGCCCACTCCGGTTTTCTGGAGCTCTCCCATTCAATTAGGAAGCCTGGGACCATTGTAAGCGGTCAGGTTGGCAGCACAAACAGGAGAAGGAGGAACATTCATTTATCCCTCCCCTCTGAAAAAGGAAACCAGAAGCTACAAGGATTACATCCCTTCTGGGTCTGTGCTTACCTGACCAGTACTGGCTAGGGAAGCAGACGATCAAACTAATCTGTCTTGGAGGGCAGAGGAGGGATCAGGATTCTAATAGACTCTTGATCTCTGTTTAAGGAGGACCTGTCACTGCCCATGCTATCACAAGGGGTTATTCATGAGCAAAATAAACATTTTAAAAAGCAATTATTCTGGTGTAAGATCCCACATTTAACTCTAAACTGATAAACTGTAAAGGCTTTAAACCACTTACCAACCGGCCCATAGCCGAATGACGGCTACAGGGCGGTTGCATAAGCTCATCGTGGCCGTTTACCACGTGATCGCTCCGTCAAATGACGGAGCGATCACATGTAAACAAACCGGCGTCATCTCATGACGCCAGTTCCTCCCTCCCCTCTCTGTACCGATCGGTACAGTGTGAGAGGGGAGAGATCAGTGGCAGCAGCGCTGTGGGCTGCATCTGTAGTGCCCACAGCGCTGCTCTGTAACAATTGACTCTGCAATACCATGCCAATACTCTGCAATACCCAGCAATATCCTGCCAATACTCTGCAATACTCTGCCATACCCTGCCAATACTCTGTAATACTCTGCCATACCCTGCCAATACTCTGCCATACCCTGCCAATACTCTGCAATACTCTGCTATACCCTGCCAATACCCTGCAAAACCCTGCAATACCCAGCCAATACTCTGCCATACCCTGCCAATACTCTGCCATACCCAGTAATACCCTGCCAATACTCTGCAATACTCTGCCATACCCTGCCAATACTCTGCAATACTCTGCCATACGCTGCCAATACTCTGCAAAACCCTGCAATATCCAGCCAATACTCTGCCATACCCTGCCAATACTCTGCCATACCTTGCCAATACTCTGCAATACCCGGCAATACCCTGGCAATACTCTGCAATACCCAGAAATACCCTGGCAATACTCTGCAATACTCTACCCTGCCAATACTCTGCAAAACCCTGCAATACCCAGCCAATACTCTACAATACTCTACCATACCCTGCCAATACTCTGCAATACCCAGCCAATACTCTACAATACTCTACCATACCCTGCCAATACTCTGCAATACCCAGCAATACCCTGGCAATACCCAACAATACCCTGGCAATACTCTGCAATACTCTGCCATACCCTGCAAAACTCAGCCAATACTCTGCAATACTCTGCCATACCCTGGCAATACTCTGCAATACCCAGCAATACCCTGGCAATACTCTGCAATACTCTGCTATACCCTGCCAATACTCTGCAAAACCCTGCAATACCCTGACAATATTCTGCAATACCCAGCAATACCCTGCTAATACTCTGCCATACCCTGCAATACCCAGCCATACTCTGCAATACCCAGCCATATTCGGTGATACCCTGCAATACCCAGCCATACTCAGTGATACCCTGCAATACCCAGCCATACTCTGCAATACCCAGCCATACTCGGTGATACCCTGCAATACCCAGCCATACTCTGTGATACCCTGCAATACCCAGCCATACTCTGCAATACCCAGCCATACTCGGTGATACCCTGCAATACCCAGCCATACTCGGTGATACCCTGCAATTCCCAGCCATACTCTGTGATACCCTGAAATACCCAGCCATACTCTGTGATACCCTGCAATACCCAGCCATACTTGGTGATACCCTGTAATACTCAGTGATACCCAGCCATACTCTGCAATACCCAGCCATAATATACTATACTCGGAGATGCTCAGCCATGCTCGGCCATGCTCGGCCATACTCGGCCATGCTCGGCCTCTGTATGTGGCCAGTCTGTAGAAGTCTCACTTATGTGGTATCGTCTTACTCAGAAGGAGTAGGAGAATCTATGTTGGGGTGTATTTTTGGTATGTACATGCTATGTGTTAGAAATGTTGTGTTTGTGTTAAAAAAAAAATAGTTTTAACCACTTCCCGCCCGCAGGCTGTCATATGACGTCCTTGACTTTGTGCAGGGATATCTGAATAATGCCTGCAGCTACAGGCATCATTCAGATATCAGCTTTTTCAGTTGGCGATTCCCTACACCATAAGCACAATTATAGCCACTGTTCCCCTGCTTGATCGTTCTTACGGGACAACCCCCCTCCCATCGCCCTCCGGTGCTTCTACCGACTCACCGCTACGATCGAAGCCAGGATCGTTTTTTTTTTATTTTATTTCAGGCTTCCCAGCTTAGAGGTGAAATGTGGGGTCTTATTGACCCCATATCTCACTGTAAAGAGGACCTGTCATGCCATATTCCTATTACAAGGGAATGTTTACATTCCTTGTAATAGGAATAAAAGTGATCAAAAAATGTATTTTTGGGAAAAAAGTGTCAAACTAAAATAAATAAAGTAAAATGAACAATAAAAAAAAGAAAACATTTTTTAAAGCGCCCCTGTCCCCGTATGCTCGCATGCAGAAGCAAACACATACGTAAGTCCCGCCCACATATGAAAACGGTGTTCAAACCAAACATGTGAGGTATCGCTGCGAACATTAGAGCGGGAGCAATAATTTTGGCCCTAGACCTCCTCTTTAACTCAAAACATGTAACCAGTAAAAAAAAATGGGGATTTTTAAGTAGCGAAGTTTGGCGCCATTCCACGAGTGTGTGCAATTGACATTGGGCTAACCTTACTGTTTTTTTTTTAAAGCACAAAACAGTTTTTTTTTCCAAAAAAAATGCGTTCGAAAAAATTGCTGCGCAAATACCGTGCGAGATAAAAAGTTGCAACAACTGCCATTGTATTCTCTAGGGTGTTTGCTAAAAAAACATATATAATATTTTGGGGTTCTATGTAACTTTCTAGCAAAGAAATTATGATTTATACATGTAGGAGAGAAATGTCAGAATTGGCCTGGGTGCTCCAGAACGCCTGATGGTGTTCCCTGCATGTTGGGCCTCTGTATGTGGCCAAGCTGTGTAAAAGTCTCACACATGTGGTATCGCCATACTTGGGAGTAATAGCAGAATGGGTGTAATTTGTGGTATGCATATGCTGTGTGTGAGAAATAACCTGCTAATATGACAATTTTGTGAAAATTTTAAATAAAAGAAAAAAAAATTACAACTTCAAAAAACTCACCATGCCTCTTACTAAATACCTTGAAATGTCTTCTTTCCAAAAAGGGGTCATTTGGGGGGTATTTGTACTTTTCTGGCTTGTTAGGATCTTAAGAAATGAGATAGGCTGATCAATTTTCAGATATTGGCACCATAGCTTGTGGACTCTATAACATTCACAAAGACCAAATAATATACACTGATTTGTACTTATTTTTACCAAAGATATGTAATGGTATACATTTTGGCAAAAATGTATGAAGAAAAATTACTAATTTGCTAAATTTTATAACAGAAACAAAGAAAAAATCATTTTTTTACAGAATTTTAGCGATTAACCACTTCACTACCCACCCATAGTCATATGACGTCCACAAGGTGGATCTCCCATCCTGGGTGGACGTCATATGAAGTCCTCCTATTCCCGGCCGCCTAGGGGGCGCGCGCCCGTGGCGTCGCTCGGGACAGCTCCACGTCTTGTCAGTGGAGAGGAGACCGATGGTGTGTTTTATTTTACTTCCCCCACCCAATTCCAGCAGCGATCTTTTCTCTCTATGTCAAATCTTTTCTCTCTATGTCAAATCTTTTCTCTCTATGTCAAATCTTTTCTCTCTATGTAGAATAATCTTGGACTAATAGAGTTAAGGTTAGGCACATTCGACCACAGGTTCGATAGACACAGATTGTTATTGTCAGCTTCATGTCGAATCTCCTATCTATAACGAACTGTTGTCACAACGAAAACTAAAATAAAGCATTTGTTTATGTCGGATCTTTCGTTTTTTAATTCTGCACTTTCGTTATCGTTTGTTAAAACGATAACGAAAATACCTGAAATACGGACAAAAATGCATTCGGACGAAAACGAATGCACATGTCTAATATCTATATATATATCCCAATTTATATATATATACATGGTTGAACATACACGAGTATTTTTATCTATATACAAGATGATGGCATACAGAAAAGAAGAATATATATATATATATGTATATATATATACACACACACACACATACATGCATCTAAAATCGCAAAGTAATGGATACAAAACCGGTTATTAGATACAAATGAATCAAAATTAATCACAGTTGCGGTCAGGCTATGTGTTGGAAACATGATGATATTGATAGTCTTAATGCGTTTCGTGGCCAGTCGCCACACATCAGGAGAAAACACATAGCATAACTGAAAAAAAATGAAAAAAGGTACCATATAGGATCTAATGTTTTGCCCAAATAGTAAGAAACAAGGTAGGGGCAAGGGAAAACAAGATGTGTATCTCCCTGAAATACTTACGTATAAATTGTTCCAGATAAGCAGTGTTGAAAGTCAGGATCTGCAAGGAAAATTTGTCCCGAGAGCTGAGGGAATGAACCTAAGGAGGAAGCGATGCGCTTTTTTCATTTTTTCAGTTATGCTATGCGTTTTCTCCTGATGATTGGCGACTGGCCACGAAACGCATCAAGCCTATCAATGTCATCATGTTTCCAACACATAGCCTGACCTCGACTGTGATTCATTTGTACCTTATAACTCATTTGTATCCATTACTCAAGAAGTTTTTGGCTTTTTATACTAATTACTTCCATGGGATACTATGCGATTTTAGATGCATGTATGTGTGTATATATATGAATTTTTCTGTATGCCATCGTCTTGCATATAGACAAAAATACTCATGTTCAACCATGTATCATATGTTTATGAGGTATGCTTTGTTTATTAAACAATTGCCAATGAAACAATTTTATAATTTCTCCTACCATGTCTTGTTCCTCACTCAAAGTCCCAAAAACCCTTTCTTATGGTAGTATTGTTTCAGCACTCTGTATATTAAACTTCACTACTGCTCACTGCTGCACTTGAGGTGGCCTTGCTAGTGTCTATGCTGATCTGGATGCTAAATGTAGTTTTATGCTTAGTCCTTACTGTTAATGACTTTGTATGCAAAATTGTGTTATTACCATTGTTAATCCATTTTATGCTTGCCTAGCTACTATCCATACTTGGTGACAATATATTAAAGTGTTACTAAAGGGTTGTTTTAAAAAAAAAAAAGTGTTACTAAAGGTAAACTTTTTTTTTTGTTAAATTAAAATAATAAACATTTTATACTCACCTGTTCTGTGTAATGCTCCTCCTCATATTTGTGTGCTTGCTATGGGACACATAGTGCGTGCTCGAGAGCTGTGTGGCCGCACTCCATAGATGCACACAGCCGGGTTTAGTCATGGCCCCCACTTCCTCCTCACTTCATTTGATTGAGAGCAGCAGGAGCCAATGGTATCCTTTTGTTGCCCGAGTCCCTGTGTGAAGAGGAAGAGAGGGAGATGCAGCTGTCCACAGCGCTGGATCTTTTCTCCCCTCTCTTCCCCTTCACACAGAAAAGGGGTTGGACGGTAAGTTACTAAATGTTTTTTACCTTAATGCAGGGACTGCAACATTTTTGCTTCGAACCACTTTAAGTTTGCCTTTACTATCTGGTTTGGTGCCTGTTTTCTTTTTGATATAGAGCTATTACTGGGTACTAAGTATTACCGATATTACCGGTATTACTGATATTTTACAGTATGTTTGTACACTCAACCTAGAGGTACTGAGGTTATTGAGAAGGTCGAGGCAAAGAACAAAGGACTCATCCTATCAAGCGGCTTCTACGAGGGTAGCGTTACATACCTAAAATGGACAGTTTAACCACGTTCCGACCGGCTCACACCGATATAGGTCAGCAAAGTGGCACGTTTCTGTGAATCGCCGTATGGGTAAGTCTACGGGTACGCCGTATGAGGCACGCCCACGCGGCACGGCGCGGGACCCGGCGCACGTGGCGATCACTGCCGGCCACCCGTGACTGCGGGAACAAGAGCTAGAACGGGGATTTGTGTATGTAAACACAAATCCCTGTTCTGTCAGGGGAGAGCAGACATATTCTTTGTTCCTAGTAAGTAGGAACAGCTACATGTCTCCTCCCCAGTCAGTCCTATCCCCATACAGTTAGAAACACTAACTAGGGAACACATTTAACCAATTAATCGCCCCGTAGTGTTAACCCCTTCCCTGTCAGTGACATTTACACAGTAATCAGTGCATTTTTATAGCTCTGATCGCCGTATAAATGTCAATGGTCCCAAAAATGTGTCAAAAGTGTCCGGTCTGTCTTCTGCAATGTCGCAGTATAGCTAAAAATTGCAGATCACCGCCATTACTAGTAAAAAAATAATAATTATAAGAATCGCATAAATCTTTCCCATACTTTGTAGATGCTATAACTTTTGTGCAAACCAATCAATATACGCTTATTGTGATTTATTTTATTTTTTTTACCAAAAATATGTAGAAGAATATATATCGGCCTAAACTGATGAAGAAATTGTTTTTTAAAAAACATTTTTTGGGCTATTTATTATAGCAAAAAGTAAAAAATATTGTTTTTTTTTTTTCAAAATTTATGCACTATTTTGTTTATATCGCAAAAAATAAAAACTGCAGAGGTGATCAAACACCACCAAAAGTAAGCTCTATTTGTGGGAAAAAGGACGTAAATTTTGTTTGGGTACAGCGTCGCACGACCACGTAACTGTCAGTTAAAATGATGCAGTGCCGTATCGCAAAAAATGGCCTGGTCATTATAGGCAGCCAAATCTTCTGGTCTGTAAGCAGTTAAATGAATTATTCAAAAGAAAAAATTTATAAACGGAGAGACAAACAATGTGTTTACAATTCTTGTAGTCTTTCCACCCTTTTCACATTGGTAAGGCTATCTTCATACAGAATATCCTTGGTGTATGTTGTTAAGTGTGAATGGAATCAGGTAAAGGTCCTGTGTTTTTGTTTTATGTTTTGCAGAACCTGTTGCTATGATATTCCTTCAGCATATTCCTTCAGACCAAGCTTTCTCCATGGCGCCTATTCATCTGTTAAGAAGGGGAACACCAGCAAGTGCAGCAGACAGTGAAAAGATGTGTTTTGGGTCCCATGTGTATCTCAGCCCATTTAGCAGCAACTTATTTGGAAATAAAGAAATGTGCAGTATCAAAAACAGTAGTTTCAAAGTGAGATCAGGAAAATGGTTCACTTCTTCCATAATGCGTGCTTTGGTTTAGAGCATGGTAAGTGCCTGAAAGGCTGATATTAATTAGCAGGTTATATCTTTGCTAAAAATACTACAAAATACTTTTGTATAAAAAAGGCGCAGAGGTGCTGAGTGAGTAGGCATGACAGTTGCCCACCACCAACCCCCACCCATCCAGGCAATGACTAAAGCCTTGTACACATAGGAATTTTCTTTTCGTTCAACCCAGTGGGCTGAATGAAATAAAAACTAAGGAGGTCTCTGTACTAACAATGCAATGTAGTACAGCCATCTTCCCCGCTGTGCTATTGTGTTCTGAACACAGTGATTAAAATTGCATCCTAAAAATCCGGCATGCTGGTTGTAACTAAGTTGATTAATGGATCGACTTAGGCACATTCGGCCAGCCCATACATGGTTCAAATCTCAGCCGGTCATTGTTTAACCTGCCGAGATTTGAACCATCTATGATTGGCTTTAGGGACCTTAGATTGTAAGCTCTTTGAAGGCAGGGACTGGTGTGAATGTACAATATACTGTATATGTAAAGCGCTGCATAAATTATCTGTAGCGGCCATAACCCCTTGAGGGACGGCCTTGACTTTTGGGCTTACCAGTTACCTCCTCGTGGCTTGTCGGTGAATGTCCAGGGGTTCCCAGGGTTAGTACCCAACAACTTTGGATGCTGACACATAAAAGTCCTTGTAAAGGTTTTTATTCTGCAGTGGTAACATCCAATATAACATAGTCTCAAGTAGGAATAGAGGGTACGGGTGAAGAAACTCAGGCACCTTGAACTGCTGACATCCACTGAATGTCTCTAATCAACCCAGAGAGTAGCCACTCGCAGCTGGGTGCTTCAATGCCAGATAGACCTCTAGCCAGAGGTCTAGCAGCCAACAATGTGATCCGGAATCTTGTAAAAGTCTCTGACCCAGAATAAACTTGTAACTAAAGATAATAGGAACCTTTCCCGCAGTACCTGGAACTTTCTCTGTCTCCTTGGCGGTACTGTGGAAGTGTGGATTCTTTAGTGTCCATACAACTCAGCTTCCAGGCTCTTACTGAGATGCCAGCTTGTTGGCCCTCCTCAGAAGAGTCCTCCCCTGGCCCTCCACTTGTACGAGTTGCCGTGTCTCTCCAATACTGAGAGCACACCGTGATGCCTTGAATCCTCCTTCAGTTACTGGGCCTCGGGCTAACCGGCTCCGAGACTCGGGAACAGACGGATCCCTGCCCCAGACCAAGCGGGTCTATGGGGCTGGTCAGACTGACCATGCTTGTGGGACGGCAAACACTCCTAGGCCGGGACCCCTCGCGGGGCTACCCCGGTCCAGAACCAGGAACAGACAGCTACAGCCAAAACCCGAACACGAGTCTTCACCTTAAGTACCCCTCCCAGACTACACAGCGGGGCCAGACATGCCCACTGATTGGCTCCAGGAAAGATTGGTACCCAAAGCGTCCAACCAGGCCTGGTTCTTAACCTGTCAGGGGTGCCTCACTGCACCTATGACCAGGCAGAACCCTAGTACAGCCCAGCCAAACTGATGCCAAAGTAAACCTGTACAATTAACCCTCAGAACCCCAATACGGTTCTGAGGGAAAAAACTAAATTTCACTTATAGCGCACACTTGTTAAAGTGTGATCGCTACACCTGTAATAATACATTTCTTAGATTGTAAGCTCTAATGATCAGGGCCCTCTGATTCCTACTGTATTAAAGTGTATTGTATTTGTACTGTCTACCCTCAAGTTGTAAAGCGCTGTGTAAACTGTCACGACCATGGCGTCCCCCATCCATGCGCCTGGCCCCTTTCAGGACACTGGACGCATGGATTCCTATGGCGGGGGTGGTACATTTTGAAGCACCTGATTAGAGCCAGAGACTCTAATAGGCTTCAAAATAGGGTGGGCTCGGGGCACAGAGAGTACCCCCTGATCCCAATTGTGTGACAATAGCGAATTTGTTTTTGCTATTTTCACACTAACCTTCCTCCCGGGCCAATCAGGAGGCTTCCTGATTGGCCAAAGCGCCAGGTCACCCTATTGTCTGGATGCCTGGTGCTTAGGAAGAGGAGCGAGGAGACTCGCGCTGGAGTGGAGGTCGCCACCGCTCTGAGAGGTAAGTCCACTCGGCTGAGTCGGCTGCATCCCCCCACCCCCCCCCGCACACAGATCACAGCTCTGGCACCCCCCCAGGGTGCCAGAGCCGCAATCCACGCGCGGGGGGTTAGGGGGGTGCCAGAGATGCGGTACACGCTCACCGAGGGGTGGGTGTTGTCCAATGCAGCCAGAGCCTCAAACCCTGTGAGTGGGGGAGGGTCGGTGGGCACAGCTGCTGCATTTGGTGGGCACAGGTGGCTGCATTTGATGGGCACAGGTGGCTGCTAAGGATGAGCCCGGTGTTCGATTCAAACCCATGTTCGAATCGAGCACCGGGTGTTCGCTCGCTCGGCGAGCCCAGAACTATTGGGGCCGCTCGCATCAAATTCATGTGATGCGAGCGGCCCCGCAATGCATTGCGGCCCGCGCAGTGCAATGCTGGCTGATGATTGGCCAAGCATGCACTGTGACCCCGCATGCTTGGCCAATCACAGCGCCGACAGCGAGGAGAGCCATAATTGGCTACAGGCAGGATGCCTGTAGCCAATTATAGCTCAGGGGCTTTAGTACACGCCCCACGGTATAAGAGGCCGCCGCGCCGGCGGCCTCGCATATTATGTTTCAGTCAGTGTCAGCGTGTCAGTGTGCTGCTGACTGCTGACAACAATATGTGCTCTATTTCTGGGGATATGTGTGTGCATGCTGTTAGAACAGCATTGCAGTATCACATCTGGGGGGTGTCTATAGGTGGCCTGTGAAGGGGGCAGGTTTCCTGTGCTTAGAACTTTCCCTGCAAAAAAGTGTCATTTTTGCAGGAAAAAAGCTATTTAAAATCACTCGCGGCTAATGAATTGATGGCTCCTGTAACACAGAGAACTGTCATTCATTAATAAAAAACAAAAAAAAAGCGTAGGGGTCCCCCCAAATTCAATAACCAGGCCCTTCAGGTCTGGGATGGATATTAAGGGGAACCCCAGCCAAAAAAAAAAAAAAATGGCGTAGGGTCCCCCTCAAAATCCATACCAGACCCTTGAGGTCTGGTATGGATTTTAAGGGGAACCCTAGCCAAAAAAAATGGCGTGGGGTCCCCCTCAAAATCCATACCAGACCCTTATCCGAGCACGCAACCTGGCAGGCCGCAGGAAAAGAGGGGGGGACGAGAGCGGCCCCCCCTCTCGCCTGAACCGTACCAGGCCACATGCCCGACACCGACGCAGACGCCGACGGAAGAAGATGCCGGACGAGAAGGACGAGAAGACCAGCGCAAGAAGAAGCGGATCGGAGGAAGAAGAAAATGGAAGAAGAAGATGGAAGAAGATGAAGGAAGGAGAAGATGAAGAAACCGAAGGATGAAGAAAGAAGAAAGAAGATTTTAATAAAGGAATTGTCAAAGACTGTCTCCTGTCATTTTTACCATTTTTGCCACTTTTTTGGTGAAATGGTAGGGGTACCCCCTTACCATTTCACACAGGGGGGGGGGCCGGGATCTGGGGGTCCCCTTGTTAAAGGGGGCTTCCAGATTCCGATAAGCCCCCCGCCCGCAGACCCCCACAACCACCGGGCACGGTTGTGGGGAAGAGGCCCTTGTCCTCATCAACATGGGGACAAGGTGCTTTAGGGGTCTTAGACCCCCAAAGCATCCTCCCAATGTTGAGGGCATGTGGCCTGGTACGGTTCAGGCGAGAGGGGGGGCCGCTCTCGTCCCCCCCTCTTTTCCTGCGGCCTGCCAGGTTGCGTGCTCGGATAAGGGTCTGGTATGGATTTTGAGGGGGACCCCACGCCATTTTTTTTGGCTAGGGTTCCCCTTAAAATCCATACCAGACCTCAAGGGTCTGGTATGGATTTTGAGGGGGACCCTACGCCATTTTTTTTTTTTTTTTTTGCTGGGGTTTCCCTTAATATCCATCCCAGACCTGAAGGGCCTGGTTATTGAATTTGGGGGGACCCCTACGCTTTTTTTTTTTTCATTTTTTTTTTTTTTTTATCAATGACTTTTTTTTATGAATGAGTTTCAATGAATCACTGTTCTCTGTGTTACGGGAGCCGTGAATTAACATTAGCCGCGAGTGATTTTAAATAGCTTTTTTACTTTCAAAAATGACACTTTGCGCAGAGACAGTTCTAAACACGGGAAACATGCGCCCCTTTACAGGCATACTATAGACACCCCCCAGGTACGAAATTTAAAGGAATATTACACTTTTATTGTTTCAATTTAAGCATTATTAAAATCACTGCTCCTGAAAAAACGGCCGTTTTAAAAAAAAAAAAATTTGCATTGATACATGTCCCCTGGGGCAGGACCCAGGTCCCCAAACACTTTTTATGACATTAACATGCATATTAGCCTTTAAAATGAGCACTTTTAATTTCGAACGTTCGCATCTATTATAACTAATAGGGTTCTAAAGCTCGCACGGACTTTAGGTCCGTTCGCGGGTTCTGGTGCGAGCCGAACGGGGGGGTGTTCGGCTCATCCCTAGTGGCTGCATTTGATGGGCACAGGTGGCTGCATATAATGGGCAAGTGGCTGCATTTGATGGGCACAGGTTGCTGCATTTGATGGGCACAGGTGGCTGCATCTGCAGCAGCTATATTGATTCCAGACATTATTCATCGAGGTCCCAGCTGTGGCATAGCTGGGGGACCTACTCCTGGAGATCCCTTTTTGAAGCTAGTCAAGGGAACCCTTACCTAAGGACCTGGTCTGGAGGGCTGTCCTTTGGCATTGAAGGCACTAACCCCTCCCCTGCTGTCCAATGAATACTGAAAGGAGGCATCCAGAGAGCCCGTGACATTGTAAGTACTGGCTTGAACTCAGGGTTCTTGTCACTGTGCGCTGTATTCTTTGGGTGAAGACGCCGGCAGTATTCCTGTCTGGGGGAGCTTTTAGGACGAGACTTAGTTCTGCTATCAGTACTTGCTCCTGGTTGGGCGAACAGTTCGAGCCAAGCATCGCTCATTCTGCAAACACCCAAAATTTGCGGGGCAGCTCGCAAGTGCATTGTGGGCCGCTCGGCGGGCGAACATCCTGCCTAGGGGCCCACAATGCACTGCATGCTGCACAGTGCATTATAGGGTCCTATTTGGATAAAGCAATGCACTTGACTGCTGGTCAAGTGCATGGCTTTGCCCTATCAGGCAAGAGAAGGATCATCATTGCACGAGGGAGCACAGAATGAAATATCTTGAGGACATCTTGAGGAGTTTATGTAACACCTTTCCAGACTCTGGTAGGTTACAGTCTCATGGAAAAGGTAGTTTTGAGGCTAGTTTTGAGGTTACTGTTGGTCAAAGGAGGAGCGGTGGAGAAGAGGACCACCTAGGTGATGCATTTAAAAAATGTCTTAGTCCCCAGTGCCCAGGGCTGTCAGCTTCCACATCCTATCAGTAGCGTCTGCATCATATGGTGGAAAATTAGCTAGGGGCGAAAACAGACAGGGAGCTTTCCAGTAGATCCCTTGGGTTACTGGGTCATGAGAATAGGCCACTGTGCCCATTTGCATGCCTCACTGTGCCCATTTGCAGCCATAGGTCCCCCGAACTTCAAACTTGGTAGTTAAGTATTCCTAGATGCCCCGTAGCAGCAGCCACAATTTGGGGTCTCTGGACCCAAAGGGTCCCAAAATGACATTGCTGCAGATGGACACGGTTTACCGACTTTGGGGCCCTGTATCTCAGGGCCACTTAGTGCTAGGAACTCTATTTGGTGGTCTAATTTGGTGTGCAAACCCAGTGGAACTGGCACTACAACATATCCAAAGATGGGGCTCGTAGCACCAAGTGCCCCCAAGATACGGGGCCCCAAAGTCAGTTCGGAAAATGTCAAGCACTTTTCTGCAGCAGAAAATGAAATTTTCCAACCGATGGGATATGTTGTAGTGCTAGTTCCACTGGGTTTGCATACCAATTTTGTTGGGTCGGAAAATTTCATTCTCTGCTGCAGAAAAGTGCTTGACTCCAGTATAAGCCGAGGGGGGCATTTTCAGCACAAAAAAAGTGCTAAAAAACTTGGCTTATACTCAAGTATATACGGTAATTAAAAAATTTTGCAGCAAGGCCAGTCCTTGCTTTCATCAAAAGTACCTCTATAGGGTTATGGTGTGAAGGCACCACCAACACCCAAAGCACAATATTTCCGCACCTGTTTGACAAGTGCATTTGCTTAAAATTTTTTACAGAAAGGCCAATTCTTGCTTTTATCAACAATTCCTCTAGCCATTTCCTGCTTACTCTGGCGGTGTGTCCTCAGAGAATTCCGCGTGGAAATTTTTTCTTCATTTCACTGGTCTGTAGATCAGCAGTGGCTTCAGCGGCAGAATGGGTTTGCCACTAAACCCAAAATCCTTCTTTAATGGCCTTACTGGTAAGCAAGTAATGGTGATACTAAAGTGGGGTATGGAATGCAAGGGATACCTGGTCTCTGTGGATGGCTACATGAACATGCAGCTCACCAATACAGAAGAGTATATTGATAGGGCATTGTCTGGAATTCTTGGAGAAGTTCTAATAAGGTGCAATAATGTATTGTTTATACGAGGAGTAGACGAGGAGGAAGAAAAAAACGAGATGAGAGAATAAAGCAATTTCCAAATTAGTTTTGTAAATTTATTTTGAAACTTCTCTTTTAAGGTCATTGTTGGACATTGTTTTGTATATTTTGTTAAAGCGGGAGTGCACCTAAAAATTTTTTATTAAAAGCCAGCAGCTACAAATACTGCAGCTGCTGACGTTTAATAAATGGACACTTACCTTTCCTGGAGTCCAGCGATGTCGGCAGCTGAAGCCGATCAATCGCTCGGCTCTCGGCTGCTGCCGCCGCCATTCTCGGTGAGGAAATCAAGAAGTGAAGCGGTACGGCCTTACTACCCGGTTCCCTACTGCTCATGCGTGAGTCACGCTGCGCATCCTAAATGGTCCCCGATATTTCCTGGGACCTGTATGTGGGGGGGGGTGCAGGAAGGGGCGTGACTCCGATTTTTTTTCAAGAGTACCTCTATAGGGTTTCGGTGTAAGAGCACCACCAACACCCAAAACCCAATATTTCCACACTGGTTTGACAAGCGCACATAATTAAGTTTTTTTACAGAAAGGCCAAATCTTGCTTTCATTAACAGTACCTCTAGCCATTTCCTACTCTCTCCAGTGGTGTGTTCTCGGAGCATTCCACTGGGAATTATTTTTTTCTTTTACTGGTCTGTAGATCAGGGGCGGCTTCAGCGGCAGAATGAGTTTGCCACAAAACCCAAAACCATTCCTTAATGGCCTACTGGTAAGCCAATGCTGGTGAAAAAAAAGTGGGGTATGGAATACAACATACAAGGGATACCTGGTCTCTGTGGATGGCTACATGAACATGACATGTATGAGTATTTAGTGAAAGTTTGTGTTCGTAAAAAGTCTATATTTTATTCATCTGACTGTGTGCATGCAGACATACTGAAAATTTGAGTTTTACAGAGCAAGTTTTGCTTCAGATTGGTGTCAAGGGTGACAGCAAATGTCTATAGAAGCACAAAGTGTGATTCTCTTTTTGTGTCAAGCGTGGCAGATCCACACTTACACACATACAGTATGTTATCACAAATAGTACAACCTTATGTATAGTCTTATCTGCTACTTTTGTAGGCCATATATGGGTCCGCTTTTTTTCATTCAACCAGAGGGTTGAATGAAGCAAATTGACCCGGTTTCCCCATCCACATGCTCAATGTGGATGCAGGAATCCTCCCCGTGAGTCATTGTATTCTGACAGCGAGGAGACTTCATTGCCACCAAAATACACAGATCAGCGCTGTAGTCTATGGCCTGCAGCACTGGTCAAGCGAAAAAATACAGACTGGGCAGTTGAACAGAAGTTGATCAGTAGATTGACTTCTGTTCAATCACTGTGGCCACAGATGGATTGAGGATCAGGTGTTGGCTCAACAGGAAATTTCGATCCATGTATGGCCAACCTAACAAATACAGTAAAACCTTGGATTGAGAGTAACTTGGTTTGAGAGCGTTTTGCAAGACAAGCAACATTTTCTAATAAATTTTGACTTGATATACAAGCAATGTCTTGATATACAAGTAGCATCATGTCACAACTGAGTATAAAAGAGAGGCTCCTCTAAGGGTAGCAATATGGTTACATTTAATAAAGGTATAACATTTAGCAACTGACATGGCTGATGATTAAAACAGGCACATCAAACTATGCAGGCATTTGGGTAAAGTTGTCCACATAAACCATCCTCTGCACCACCATCTATGTCATACCTTCCACGTTGCACTCCATGAGCGCGTCAAGCCTCACTTTCAGATCGCTCTACTGCAGGGTAGTCTTCCCGGTCATGATTGCAGCCTGACAGCAGTGATGCCGGCGGTGCGGAGGGTGGTCTATGTGGACAGCTTTCCACCAGATACTTGCATAAGTAGATGTGCCTCTTTTAATCACCATCCATGTGACTTGCTAAATGTTGGACCTTCATTAAATGTTACCATATTGCAACACTTAGAGGCACCTCTCTTCTCTTTTATACTCTGTAGCTCCTGCTGGATTTTGCTTCTAATCCCCTTGTGGAGGTTGCCATTTGTGCATGGCCATTTTATGGTTACACAATCTATCACATTGCTACAATCTTTTTATATTGACTATAAACCGAAGGACTTATGAATAAATGGTTGTGGAACGAATCATCTGAGATTCCATTATTTCCTATGGGGAAATTTGCTTTGATATAAGAGTACTTTGGATTACAAGCATGTTTCTGGAACGAAAAATGCTTGCAATCCAAGGTTTTACTGTACCCAAATTAAAGGCAGCGAAACAGCATGAAATTGTTCCTGACATGTCAATGTGTTCTTTCATTGTTAAAATTGATGCATTTTAAGACATTTAAAAAGCAGCTGTCCAGTTCTACTGACATTCTCGAGCTGCTTATGAAAGCCATATAATCTCTATTGCCATCCTCCTGCACACTAATATGTACATGTGCAGTTCTCATACCTGTCACTGCATTCTGTCTCCCGGTAATGTTCCTTCTATTACGCTGCATGCTGAGGAATGGCATGGCATGATAATTAAACTGAAACATTTTTTTTTTACTGAAGAATATATATTACATAGAAAATGCTATTAAGTCTGTATTTATAGTAAGCAGATCCAGTAATCTTACAATCTAGACAATATGTGATAGATGAGATGTGGAGTCAGTACTAGGTAGCTGGTCTAGGGGTGACATTTTTTTAAATCTAGGTCTTGATGAAGTGGTGATTTTACCTTGAAGAGGTAAATTCACTGTGTTCAATTTGCCAAATATCAGATACGTAAGCTGTACTCCGTACATTGATATCCTAAGACATAAAATCAATAAAGCTCTGCAGTTTGTCTCCTGTTGTTTGACTAGCTGCTTTTGTTCTGACCACAGTAGGAAACATATGGATCTCACTATGTAATTCAAATATTTGTAACAACATTTTTGCATGTCAAAGTCAGTGAACCTATGTATAAAATAGAAAGCCATCAAAGTCGTGGGCTATCACATTGTATGAGACTAAGCACTAGATTTGAAATAATTGACAATGAAATATGCTTTTGAGGTGTATGTATAGCCATTTTTTTCTTTTAGTATTGTATAGAGTAGGGAATGGTTAAACCCCTATCATATCATTTTTTTGCTGGCTGTGATCCATTGGGGAGATTTCTGCTCATTTCCTAAACCCAAAAATTGGCTGACCAAACATCCTCAATTTCCAGCCCAGCAACACCCCCAGCTTGCAGGAGATTGCAGAAAATAAAAGTGTCTCTGGATGTATCCCCGTGTCAAAGTCCTGGATGTGAGGCCGGATTGCGGAGAGGGCGCCCCTTGCGGCTAAGTGCAGCGTAACCCTGTGAACGAGACAGGGAGTCCGGTGCCCAAAGGTGCACTGGTTGCTGAGTGCTAAGCTGGGTAGCTGGTAGCAGGGAGCTGCTGGGGTGCGCAGGTGTGGTTGATAGGGCAACCGTGCCAGGAGAGATCCCAGGTATGGAGCCGTGGAGCAACCAGGAACAGAGTCAGAGCCAGGCCAGAGGTCCTATACAACAGGAATCAGTCTGAGATGAAGGTACAGCAGGATAATCAGGAACGGTAGGCAAAGCCAGGGGTCAAACACGAGAGGCCGATCAAGGTACAGGTGCAGAGCAGGAGAGTAGTCAGGTCCAAGCCGGGGTCAAAATGCAGGCGGAAAACAGGAGCAGTCAGGCAAGCCAGGTGATAACAGGAAGCAGGTAAACAACAGGAACAGGAGACACGGAAGCTGACGATAATCCAGTAACCAGGGTATACCAGCAGCAGGCTTAAATAGACCAGGGGGCGCCAAAGATTACCGTCATGCGCGCATGTGCGTTATCTGTGTGCACCTGACGTGTGCGCCTACGTGTGCACATGCGCACAGGGATGCGCCTGGTGCAGCCATGAAGGGTACTGGCAGAATTCCCTGTCCTACAGCCATTACCTGACACCCCATTTAAAAAAAATGGATTCCCCAGCCCAGTAATCTACTTGACAGCTTTTTACACACACCCCATGAGTTATTGATTTTCTACCCTAGAGGCAAAGGAATGGGATGCCAGCGTTAGCTCCCAGCAGTGTCCAGGTTTCAGATGTCAGGCTGCTAGTGTATATCGTGTGAGTCACCCTCCTGGCTTTTGTAGTGTGTAGACTTATGAGTTGAGGAGGAGATGCCACCTTGCCGTTGCTTGACCTGGTCTCAGGTATTTTTACATGTGTGCCAGTTAGCCAAGAGTACATTAGTACAAGATTTTATTTCACACTTTGTGACTGAGTTGGTTGAACTACTAGAGTTCATATACTTGGAAAGCTGAGAACACTTCCATAGACTGTGCAGCTAATGGCTTGAGCCAGCTTACTATGTCCTACCAGCTGGGACCAGAGTACATTGTGTCCTACCTGCTGACACTCATCTCACCTGATCTCACTGAGAGCATAACATCCTGTACACCTACATCCTCATACCTACCCCTTTTATCTCTCCGGAGATATGCCCCAGTAGAAGACCGATTTGTGTCGAAACGCGTCGGACCAGCTGTCTCATACTTTTCACATTGCTGACCTGTTTTACATTCTCGAGATTTTATTTGTCATATGCCAATGTGAATAAATTTTAAACATTTTTGACCTGCACCATTGGAGTCGCTTCCATTTTTCTCTTTTTTTCCCTGGTTTTTGGGATCTTACTGAGTGGACTGCTTTGAGATCTTACAACTCGTCCATAAGAGGTCGTTTGGCTGTGGTATCTGCTGTTCCGGTTTCACCTGCTGTAGTGTTGTCCCTCAGTTCCCGCCTACCTGATCCGGCACCTGCTGGCGCAAGAGATCTTGCGCACAAGCCTTTTTGATACAAATACCGTATGGTAGCTGTATCCAACCATTCCGGTAAGAGTACCCCATCATTCTATGTCATCAGTCAAGCTGTCGTTTATCATCTTTATTCAGTTTTCTCCTGGTCCCGAGATACCTTGAAGGATCTGCTGTTCCCAACATCTCACTCAATAAGGACTTGACGTTATATTATATTATTTTGGTTTACGGTGTTTTATCAGCACTTATATATGTTACACTGTTTTATGTTATATTGTTTCGCCCTAGTGGCATACAACAAATAATGTCACAATATTGTTGATATCTGCCTTTATTGTGTGTTCGGGGGACACACTTTTCAGGCTTTTGGTAACTCACTTTCACTAAAGCCCCATACACACGCTCGGATTATCCGAGGACCAGGTCCGTCGGATCATGTCCGTCATACTTTGTCCGATGTTGGTTTTGCGTACACACGGTCGGACAAAGTTGTCGGAAAATCCGATCATTCTGAACGTGGTGACGTTTGTTGCCTACGACGGGACTACGTAGTGGCTAGTAGCCAATAGCTTTGGTCTTGTAATGTGATCTGAGCATGCGTAGCACTTTGTCCGTCGGACAACGGTACACACGATCGGATTTGGTGTGATCGGACCGTGTTGTCGGAAAATCTATCCATCAGGAGATAGGACTTTGTCCGTCAGACAATCCGACGTACACTGTCCGATGGTGCATACACACGGTCGGATTTTTCAACAACATTGTCCGATCGGACAGAATCCATGCGAAAATCCTACCGTGTGTATGGGGCTTTAGTGTGTTTATTGTAGCGCTACATTTTTTCACTTATATTCCTTAAACTTTGTTTGTTTTATATGTTAGCTGCTTTCACGTATTGTGTATTACGGTAGCGCAGTTTTTTCCCATTTTCATAGTAACTAATAGACATGTGCATTCGTTTTTGTCTGAATGCATTTTCGTCCGAATCTCAGGTATTTTCGTTATCGTTTTAACAAACGATAACAAGAGTGAAGAATACGAAAAACGAAAGATCCGACATAAACAAATGCTTTATTTTCGTTTTCGTTGTGACAACAGTTCGATATAGATAGGAGATTCGGCGCTGACAATAACAATCTGTGTCCATTGAACCTGTGATCGAATGTGCCTAACCTTAACTCTATTAGTCCAAGATTATTCTACATAGAGAGAAAAGATTTGACGTAGAGAGGAAAGATTTGACGCAGAGAGAAAAGATTCCACGTAGAGAGAAGATGTCTTTATGGCATTCATGTTACAAACTGAAATGGAAAGAGAGCAACGACAGAGGTAAAACGTGAAAAAATTAAAATTAAATAAAAATGTACCTGTTCCGACTTCAAACAGATTCAACTTAAGAACAACCCTACAGTCCCTATCTTGTTTGTAACCCGGGGACCCCCTGTAGAGAGAAGGAGCAAGAAAAATAAAAAATATATATAAGCAGAAAGAATCCTAAGGATAATACTAGTATTGGGAAATATAAAACAGATCACAGATTTGTGTGAACAAGTGCAGTGAAGTGAAATAGATTGACATATTAAATGTCTGTGGTGTGCTTACCCCTGTATCAGACCTCAAGTGTGTGAAGCAGCCTTCAGAGTGAGGGAAAGAAAAAAGCGTTTGCCAAGTCAAAGCCCCCAAACCTATATCCCCGAGCGGAAGCATTGGACCACGGCCCTAACGCCATGCGTGACGCGGCTACGGTACGTGCCCGTGTTGCGCTTCCGCGAGCATATTCAGCAAAACGTGGAGCCGCCGCATATGCAGAAGTCCCACGATGGGTGCAACAACATAGCGCCAATGTACTGGTGGCCCAATCTCCCCATTTTAGGAGAGGGGAGGGGACAGCAGGGGGGACCAATACGAACCCCCCATTTGTACATCGCAGCTCCCGGAAGGGACAAACAAAACCACCAATGGATGCAGTACACAGGAGACAACTCCATAAGTAACCCAGATGACATAGGAAAAATAATAAATATAGAGAAGCTCATACATAAACAATGATAGCAATTGATATTAGTAAGTATGACCACGTGAATAGCAGACAGACCGAGCGGGCAAGTAGGTGTCTTCCACCTTGGTAAATATGAGAAAAAGAGGGTGGTCTGAATACTATCTCTTAATATAATACAACTCCATCCCTGTAATGCATATGAAACAAAACTAGTTAGTCAATGGGACTTTGAATGAGTTGTTCATAAAGGTCATAACAAGTAAGTAAATTGATAAAGATTGTATTAGAGTTTCACAGACATAGTCATAAATGAATATATATAAAAACCATCATGAACCATAGCTTGACCATAAACATGTTTGTTATAATACTAAAAGTACATAGTATACATATACAGCTTGTATACTCGACGCGTTTCGCGAGTATAGGTGAGATATGGCAAATAATGATGATTATGTTCTTTTCGAAGCATACCAAACAACTTGCAAGCTTCTGGGTTGGGATACCTGTATACATGAATAGTGGAAGTCGGTGACTTTGGCACGATTTGGCATTCCAGATAGTGGTGGTAGGACTGGTGTTTTATGTTTCCCTAACCTTGCAGCTCAGTCTCAATTTGGACCCTGCTGCGACACAAGATAAAAGGTCATAGTGCTGGACAACCAACCCCCTCCCTCTATTTGTGGAGCTTCACTCAATGGTTTGAGGATTTGATATATTCATCCCATATGTGATGAGCTTTTGGAGCTTTTGACCTTTTAATGGGTAGGTAAGCCCTATGACTTCCCTCTCTCTACCTTAGCCTCCCCCACTGGTTGCTGTGTTTTTTATTAACATTTTTATTTATATTTTATTTTATTTCATTTTATTTTTTCTCCTTTTTTTGTTGTTTAATGCGCTTGATTTGGGCTAATTTGGGATTGGCTTTGAATCAGCATACATTTATACTTTTTTGATTACAGTGTTGAGCAACCACCAGCACCTATATTTGGAGCAATGCTTAATGAGCCGTATGTCTCTGAGACTTTGTTCACTCTAGTATTCCCACAATTTGAACCTATTGCTTGCTAAGTAGTCCATCCTTAGCTTCAATTCAGCAATTCTTAATTTTATGTTCTCTTTAGCACTGTGTCCCATGGTTTGGTAACTCTCCCTTGGGCCAGCAGAGACTCTATCTACACCATTCTCTATCCTTGTTTTATTTGGTTTATGTTGGCTAGACGAGCTGTATGCCATTAGTTCAAAAGGTACATTCTTTCTAGATTTTATGTGAATTTGTGGCTGGTATTGGCGCCTGGGTTGATGATTTAATAAAGTAGCTGCCCCTTTAAAGGTATAACTAAAGCCCCCGGCTCACTGCTCCTTGCCCTTGCACACCAAGACATTTGGAGGTCTTAGTGCCCCTAATGTTTTTGGCTGCTTAGTTTGCTCTACCTCGTTGCAGCTCTATTTCAGGATATCGTGGTAGCTGGTGCTTAGACTGTATTACTGCTACGCTGTTCTCCTTTGTAATATTACAGGGGCTAACAGTAAGGTTCTATGCACACCAGCCACCCCTCCTTTGACATATTTCTGATAGGGGCCTCGTGGCAGGCTCAGATGGTTCCTCATTCCTCCTGGCTGTTTGAGGGGGGTGATGCATCTGTCCGACTGGTGTGGGGGGCGGCCTTACCCCCTGTGTAGTTCTTACCGGGAGAGCGGGTTGATCTGCCCAGCCGCCGGACCATCATGGCCTATAGGGGTCCTTCTGCCTGGTGTTTCCGGAACCCCTATTCCCCTATTCATATAGATACCTATTAAACAGACTATGATAGGGGTAGCTGAGGGGATTGTATTGTATTCATCATCTCTATGGCTTTACATGCAATGCATATATGTGACATGTGTTTACCTGTTATGCCTCTTGTTTTTTCACTTGAGAATTGATCATCTGAATGCCCTGTTACACATTGCTTTAAATCTGCTGTTTATTACTGCAATGATAGCTTGGGGGGGAATTTACCACCTATAGAGATGGGTGCGTACTGGGGAGTTATACGGTGTCTGTCTCTTGCCCTCGGTAGACCACATCCCCCATTGTCTTTTGGGGGAGTGGTCTGGTGGGGGAGAGATGTGGACGTCTGTGACCCCTGTTCATTTGATCTACCACATTACCTGTTAAGTTGTTGCTAATGCCGTATGTTTGTACTATCTTTTCTTATCTGGGCTGGTGTGGTTTGGGATGGGTTGAGGATGCTCTCCTGGAGCCTGATCTAACCACTCCCCCACATAGGCCTACACACATTCCACCCGGCTACAGTCGGGGGGTGTGTTTTTGCAAATTTGTATTTGCCCATTTTAGTTTTTTGAGGAGTTGTGTGTGGCGGACTGTTTGCCCGTCTTTCGCTCTCTTCCTTTTTCTTCACCCTCTAATTACTTCTTTCCTCCTTCTTCTCTTTCTCTCCAGAAATACTCAAGGAGGTTTCTAGGGAATTGACCTCCTATTTCCAGATGAATGATAAATTGGAATGTGACCCAGGGATAGTGTGGGAGGCCCATAAGGCTATTATCCGTGGGCATACTCATTAAGCACGGTTCCCAGATCAAAAGGGAAAGGGGAAGACAGTTAAATCTGCTCCTCACCAAACTTCATTCTGTTGAAGCCCAACATAAACATGCCCCTTCTCCGACCCTAGACATCAAACTTACCTCTCTTGGCAGCCAGATTAACGATTTACTACATTATAAAGCCAAGGCGGCACTGCAGAGGTGTCGCAAAATAAGCTATGAATCCGGATACGATTGCGGGAAAACGTTGGCTAGGTCGATCAGGGAACATGAACTGCAAAATTGTATACCTCAAATTGTATCTTCGAGTGCTCAAACTATTTTGCCCATAAAGATTTCACAAGTTTTTAGGGACTGGTATGACTCCCTCTATAACTTACCTACTATGGCGAATTCACAAATTCGAATAAACCCTATCTATTGGAGATAATCAATACAAAATCTTGGCATATGCTGACGATGTATTCTTCTCCCTGATGTACTCTACCATATCTCTCCCTAATCTTTTCTGAGAATTTGAACTTTATGGATCGCTTTCCAATTTAAAAATAAAATTGAATAAATCAGAAGCCATGGGGGTTGGGATACCTCCTGCCTTCTTAACAGCATTAAAGTCTAGTTTTAACTTCAAATGGATGGACCCTGCTTTCTAGTATCTAGGTACCTATATTCTTGCGAATTTGTCTCGCACTTTTGAACTCAATTTCCTACCTCTGTTGACTAGAACCCGTACCCTTTTAGAAACTTGCCATAAGGGTCTACATTCTTGGTTTGGCAGATGTAACCTACTAAAAATGTGTACCCTGCCAAAATGTCTTTATTTATTTCAAGCCTTACCAATTAAGATACCCCTTCCCTAATTTAGACAGGTCCATTCTCTCTTTATTACTTTTATTTGGGCACACAAAAAACGACGCCTCCCTCGACAGTATGGTGGTCTAGCCATTCCAGATATTCGGAAATACTACCAGGCAACTCACCTTGGTAGAATTATTGATTGGTGTCGTCACCGCTGCTCTAAGCTATGGGTACAATTGGAACAGGCTCAAACTGACGTTGCGTTAACGGGGGCTTTATGGTGCTACGACCACTTTCCGCCTTCGCTAAAGTCACACCCAATAATGGGTACGACACTTTGCATGTGCTCACAGGTCAGTATGCAAAACTGTCTTTCCTCTCCAGATTCCCCATTGGTCCCTATTATAGGAAAGCTGCGGTTTTCCCCTGGTCTTGACCCCCATACGTTCTGGACCCTATGCCAAATAGGCATCCCATTTCTTAATGGAAGGACGGCAGCCTTCCATAGAAGTGTTAATGAGCGACACGGGCCCCTTTATAAACTTTCCTTTATGACACTTTCTCAATACTTTACCTAACCCACAGGGATTTAGTCGCCCTTTGACGATCTTTGAAGAATACTGTTCCGACGAGGGCACCCTCACACAAGTTCTATCCAAAACATACATTTTCTTGCACTGTCTGGCCGAACATCCACACTTACCGTTCTTGAACAAATGGGAAAAAGAACTGGAGTGTACATTTTTATTTTTCTCCTCCCCCTTTCCCCTTCTCTCCCCTCCTCTATTCCTTTCCTGCCTTTCTTCTTTTCCTTCTCCTTATCTTTCGTTAACTTCTTTTGACCATTGCAAATGGGAAAATGGTTTTGGGCGATCTTGGGTCTTACTCCATAGTCAACTCTTTATCTATTATGACAAACAATTAACTATAGAAAGTGATAGATTTTTTCAAATTTTTATCAACATTTTCCCTTGATATTTGTTTGTAATCTATATACTTTCAAAACAGTTTTCTGGTAAAGTGCTGCGCAAACTGTTGGCACTGTATAAATCCTGTATAATAATACATGTATGTTTTAAGTCTGTTGTTTTCAATGCCTTCACAAAGTGGATGCCCGTTGTGGGTTTCAATAAAGATTATATTTAAAAATAAAAAGGTATAACTAAAAAGATGTTAATACAATAGTACAGGTGTTGGCCCTATAAATCAAACTTGTAAAATTCATCATCGAAATCAATAGATATACATCATATGTAACGCAAACTTAAAGTCCAAATGTAACAATCCCAACACCATAAATAAATGGATTCTTCTGGTTTGAGAAGTCTTTAAATAAAACCTTCAACACACCAATCCGCACATACTGTAGACACCTTGGTGCCAGGATTGGCACAGTCACATGTGAGTGCAAAATTTGTAATTTTTTTAAACCAATTTTTATTAAAACCTACTACACCATAAGAGCTCTCTATTTGTGTCCTTGGTGGAATCCATTTCCATATCCTCTGTTTCTGATGGAGGGGGTGCCACAGTGGAGAGATGTTGTATCCAGGATCTCACTGGTTTATTCAATAAAGCGCATTTTGACCTACCTTAAAAAGTGGTCAAACACCTCTGGTGATTTGCTATCTACCTCTTGAGCACTCGTGGTGACGGTTTTATTTGAAGAATTCTCAAACCAGAAGAATCAATTTATTTATGGTGTTGGGATTGTCACATTTTGACTTTTTTAGGTTTGTGTTACATAATATGTATATCTATTGATTTCTATGATGAATTTTACAAGTTTGATTTATAGCGCCATCTTTTACTATTGGTTTATCATCTTTCTAGATATTATGGTCTATATTTAACCCATTCCCTCTCCTCCTTCCTTATTCCCTCCCTCTCTCCTTCCTCCTTGGGGATAACAGTTCTCATTTCAGAGATTGTTTTTTGATGATATATGTTATGTATATATGTTGATATGAAATTTATATGTGTATTTTCATTCTGTACCTGTATGCGCGATAGGAGGTCCTGAGGAAGCGGATATCTCCACAAAATGTGTCAACCTAAGTCCCTGATCTTGGCAAAGACTACCATGCTATGCAATTCTCATCCCTCTAGCGGATGGTGATTGATAGTATTATTGTCCATGCATGTATAGTATATGTTTTTATTAAAAAATTTATTGGATGAAAAAAAAATTTGTATTGAATTTTTAACACATAATCTCATGTAGAAAAAATGTGTGTATATACTCTGCTAAACTAAAAGCTTAAAAAAAACTAGAAATAAAAAGCAGCTGCTAGAAGTATGATACATACAGTAGAAACAGGAAAAACATATGTAGCAGCGCTAAAAAATAAGTAAATAAATATTGAGTGCTAATTGAAAAATTAACAATTATTCACACCATATAGAAATTGATTATAGTGACATAATATCATAGAAATATGAAAATCTATAGAAGTGAATCCATACAAAAAACAGTGATTATATATAAATAAATAAATAAAAGTCTTTAGTGAATGTAAACCCAGAAGAAGAATTGATGACAGATTCTTCCCTTCAAAAAAAACATACACAAAGAGGCACACAGTGATTCCAAGTGAGATCCACCACCACATGCAACCACCTTAAGAATTGGAGGCTTACCAAATCGCAAGCACAAAAAGCATGTCGTTCCCCAGACGATGTCATTTTTTTGACGAAACGTTCGTCGGGAAGAGTTTGGCGTGCTGACGTCACCGCATACTGAGTCTTAGTGGACGGGCGTCCACATACAGCCGGCCGGCTAACTGATGTTTGTTTCTTTCTGGAAAAGTGTAAGTGTATTACCTTTTGCATTTGTATTAAAGTATAAACGGTATCTCACTATGGATGGCTTCTCTTTTCTGGGCTGTATGATACTTATCCCGAAATAATCTGCTATATGAGAGCCCACTGAGGTATCCTCCGTGTTTGCTGGAGTCTGGACCCTTTGAAGTATCTATCTGGTTCTGGGACTGAGCTCCGTGATGGGCATCTACTGGTTACCTTCCCTTGACATACTTTTTGTGCTTGCAATTTGGTAAGCCTCCAATTCTAAAGGTGGTCGCATGTGGTGGTGGATCTCACTTGGAATCACTGTGTGCCTCTTTGTGTATGGGTTTTTTTGAAGGGAAGAATCTGTCATCAATTTCTCTTCTGAGTTTTCATTCATCAAAAACTTGTATTTATTTATTTATATATAATCACAGTTTTTTGTATGGATTCATTTCTATAGATTTTCATATTTCTATGATATTATGTCACTATAATCAATTTCTGTATGGTGTGAATAATTGTTAATTTTTCAATTAGCACTTACTTATTTTTTTAGTGCTGCTACATATGTTTTTTACATAATCTCATGTATCTGTATCTACTGGAGGGGTTTTGAACAGTCCCATTTTGTGTATATTGTGCTGCGGCACAAGGGTGGCCTGTAAGTCTGGCCTGTGATTCACAACAGTGAAACTTATTACATGTGAACAAGACGTGGGGAGAGGTGGTCAGCTGGTGAAGAGCAGGACATGTTCAGCACTCCTATCCTAATGCTATGCAATACTGTGAGTGAGAAAACAAGAGTACAGTGTCCCCAAACTTTCTACTGAAAGGGGTTTAGGAAGTATCACAGTGTGGAGTTCCACTTAAACAATGGCTTGTAGGTGCAGACCCAGCACCTAGGGTGCAAATAGCCTTCCCAAATTGATTGTTGCAAACTTCTACTATTGGTGCCCCAAATTACCAACTCTTTGCAAAGATCGCAACCACACATTCTTACACGTGCTAAATTCACTTTTCCTTAATTGCCAAATGCTAACACATTATTTTTTAACTTTCTGTAGATTATTCACTAGACATAATCTAGATGTTGTCAAAGCAATTTTTATTCCCAAGCAAACCTATCTGATTTTATCATTGTATTTATATTTGTATGTAAATTGTTTTTTCTAGCTGAGTCGCAAGATCCGTGAGTTATATTTATATGTTGCGCTTTAATAAATCTGCTGTGTTATCAATGATCACTGGCACATCCACAATATATGTCTGGAGCCTGCTTGTCCTGAAACCCCATAGCGAAAATGCTTCACCCAAAATGACACAAATAAACAGAGAAGGTTTCATTAGGGTGTTGGTCACATACGCAGCAAAGGGGCTTCCTCAGTCTGTGACATCTACACGAGCAAGAGAATGACTCCCTCCCTGCATACAAATGCCCTATCACTGGTTTCTTATTAGTCAGTAAGTAGCATTCTGCCACTTTGTAAGACAAATGCAAGTCCTGCTTTGTACATATTTACCATGTCTTCCTCGCTGTCTGACGATAAATGCGTTAGTTCCCAATCAGCTTTTGTTCCTGAATCTAATCTAAATTACAAAGTGGGGATGTCAAAATTCAGATTTGTATTTACATTATTGGATTTCTTAAAATGGCTGCAGATCAGTTATTTTCTGTAAATATAGAAAAAATATTAAAAACACTTCTTTTTGGGAAAAGATGTAGCGTATTCCTGTCACAAACACATTACCGTTTCACTGCCTTTTAAATAGCTCCAGCCACAATCAGCCTGCAAAATGACCAGAAACGTGTCTGCTATATACAGCTTGGTCACTGCTGCACTAAGCTGTAACATTTATCTCAAGCACAGAGTTGCCATCACCCTCCTGTTGCTCACATTCTCCTGTATGCAGTCTGAGTCTTTCTCTCATTTCCATCAATCTTCAGTGCTCATTTAATTTCAGTGACTTGCTTTTTCTTATATATGACTTCCCCTTCAGCACTATAATTTTACCTTTCTAGCCAAGGAGTCTCTCTCTCTCTCTATCCTCTTTTTCCCTTTGGCAAAGCATCACCTCTTCCATCACATATTGGCAGCATTTCTTCTGTACTACTGCTTTTATCTGGATTGAGTCCAAATACAGTCCAGCACAGAGCAACAGACAAACATTTGATGACCCAAGATAGCCCTTTTGTTACACCAGGGTGCTTTGTAACTCCTGAAGCCACACAAGTGAAATGAGGAACCTGATTTGATTTAAAGTGTTACAAAAATTGCAACCGGCATTATCACACATGACATTATGTGTCCAAGAAATTACTGCAGTCTATATCCTCAAAGCCTTGCATTCTTACCACTTTGTTAATTTTGTTGAATTATTTTGTGCTGGTTTGCATTCTCTGAATCTTTGTCCTAATTTTTGCCCTTGTCTATTATATCTTCTTGCTGTTTAAGATGTCTAATACAAAAGCCGTGCTTTCAGTTATGCTAAATGAGAAATCATAAGTGCCCAACTAATAGTCACGCTAATGACGCTTATTAGTCCAGTTTCTCTGTATGTCCTTGCCTTGTGCTCACTGTCCCGATAGCTAACAGAGCCAAGGGGACCATATTTCTGTTGACTGACCCAGACTATCATCAGAAATTGTGTTAATTAGGTCATAACTTTACCCACCTAACTGTGCGCTTAATGCCTTTTTGTTTACCCTTTATGTTAACCTCCCATCTTCCTTCAGCGTATTGTTTGACATTCCCTTATTTGCCTTGCTCTTATCGCTTGAATATCACTGACTTTCCTTGACTGATGTTTATTCTTTGTGTTTCTTGTATTCCTTTTCTGATTTACAGTCACCCCCTTAGCATTTCTTATCTTGCTGTCTTCTGCCTGCTTTCCTTCTCCTGTTCATCAATATTTTTGACCTCTCCTCTGGTCCCTCTCTCCCTCCTGGTCTCTCTCCCTCCCCTCTCTCGCTCTGTTCTGTCAGTATTACCAGACTCCAGCAAACAGTGGCAGAGCAGATCTCAACTCAGCATCCAGTCTGGATCCTCCTGGAGACACTGCTTTCCCTCTATTCCTGTATTTCTTTTCCATCTCTTGATTTAGAAACCCTGCACTGCTTTGTTCTTCACACATCTCATCATCTTACCTATTGATGTGGCTATCTGCTATTTTCTTATTCATCTCCATTGTCCCCCCTCTCATGCACTTTACCCTCCCTCTCTTTCCCATCTGCTTCTTTCATTTTCTGTCTTACCTTCCACTGTCCCGTCTTACTTATCTATCACTATTCTTCCACTATCACACGCTTCACTACCTTGTGTCAACCCCCCCTCCCTCTTTGGCTTTACCTAATGGATATTCTACACTGGTTCTGTTTATACCTTGGTGTTTTTTGCAGCTTGGTACCTTGTTATGGCCACCCACAGCCATGTCGTATTCTTGCCCGTATTGGGCACACAGTCCGTCTCGGTGCCCTCTTACCCCTGGCTGGACACTCTCAAACAAGAATCCAGAATGTTCTTTCCCGGATTAGCCGCAGCAGTTTGCTTCCCTACAACCTAAGTCTGGAGGTGGTTTCTGGAGCCCCCAAGGAAAGGGACCCTGCTTCGTTGGCAAGATGGTTGTGCCAGGTATTGGTGGCACAAGGGGTGGCTGCAGTGCTGGCATTCCCTCAGTCACAGGAGGAGCTACTACAATTGGAATTCTTGTCCAGTTTTTTGGAGATCCCATTTCTCAGTATTCTGGAGCAGGAGAAAATTGTTCCACTAACCACTAAGGTAATTCATCAAAACCAATTTGTTTTCGAAGTATTAGGAAAAGCCTGAAAAGGACATAACCTCTTCTAAATAAATAACCTCATGAAATACATGGAAATGTAACAAAATCTCAGTCCATTCATCATTTCTCTGAAACTCTTATACAGTTGTACATTTCACTATATCCTTATAAAATGTGACTGTCACTTTACAACTTAACTGTAGACCAGCATCACCATAGCATTAAGTATTCTATGTAATCATATGCCTGCACTTATTACTCACAATCATTTGCTTAACCCTCTGTTTCGCAGCTCAGATCTCAAACTCCTTCTCCAATGTCATTTATCTTTGGTTTACCGTCTTTTTTTTCTGATGTTTATTGGGTAGTTAGTTTACCATCCTCCAGTCAATCATGGGCAATAATGACTGCCATAGTTTCCTTGAAATAATCAGGTAAAGGTCAATCTGTTTGGCAGATATGTTTTGGTCCATAATTGTTAAAAGCCCATGTACATTTGATTGCTATCATTGTTATCATTGTTGCAAGATAAAAATAGTAAATGTTTAAAATCAGTGTGTATGTATGTGTGTATATATATATATATATATATATATATATATATATATATAAACAGCTCTGTATAATGTGTTTGTTACTATGTATATTATATAAAACACGTCTTAGTCCAACCATTCTTGATCTACCAGTTGTGTGTATTTGGGAGGGGCAAGCAAATGTTAATAAAGCCTGCTGGACTGCTATCTAATTAGTTATAATGATATTTGGGTTTGCTTGTAAGAAAAATGAGGACTGAGCACGTTAAGAAGGAACACATAGCTCATTAGCGTTAATGTTTCCTCACAGTCCTGAGTAAGAACAAAGACATCCTAATCATTGGAGCTCCATCACTTATCATTTAAAATATTGACAAAATGACAAACATAAAAGCGTCTCAAAATAAAGTTCAACTTTTTTTAACCCATATATGGGTTTTCTTTTTTTTTTACATTTTGACACTTTTTACTTTACTATAGATTAGCTATATTAACCATAATGCATTAGTGGCCCACAATAAATACTCATCAGATACACTTGCCTGGGCACATGTGGGATCATGAGAGTACACACAGCAACACACATTATTAGGGAAATAATACGCTGCAGAAAGGATTGACAAGACTTGTGCTATCCACTTATTTTAAGATGCTACTTTAAAAAAAAAAAAAAAAAGCAATAAAACAGAAATAAAAGTTAGGTTTCACTTTAAAGTGCATCTAATCCCTAGAACAAAAATTTAATTTAATGCTGATTTAACAAATGCATGAATAGATAGATCTCACCTATTTTTTAAGAGATGGGGACATCAAGGCAGCAAGCAAGAAGATCAATCAAAAAAACTCAAATCACTCAAACCATCTAGACCAGCATTTCTCAACTCTTAAGTTAAGGTCTCAGGGAACCACTGCTAAAAATATTTTCACCTTTCGCTCATGGTACATTAGCACGATCAGTAAATTGCACAACATTTTTAATAAAATGATAAATAATACCTAACATATTTGACATTAAATCTTGTTTTAATACCACCTGCTGTCTATGGCAAAATCATTTTAAGTAATTTAATAATAATCACTAAAATTTAGAAAATTATGATGTTCCCTAAAATTTGTGGCCAGTCTAGATGTTAGTCCTTATATTGTAGTCAGTGGTAAATTGCCTCTTTGCATTGGTGGTCAGTGTAGGTGGAAGATCAATTCTCTATTGCTCACTGCTCAAGGAATCCATAGTAATCTTAGCAAGAGGGTTGCTTGAGTAGTGAGCGATGGAGAATTGATCTCCCACCTACGCTGACCACCAATGGAAAAAGGCAGTTTTCCACTGACCCTAATGTAGAGGGTTCCTTGGCTGCCCTAGACCATTTTGTGGCATCATTTACTCTGTGCTTGTTAGAACTGCAGCTGATCATTGGATCTTAGCTTAAAGCAGAACTTCATCCAAAAAGGGAGGTTGCTCTCCCCCCCCCCCCCCCCCCCCCCCCCAAATCTCCTTTATATTTGGCCCTTTTTTTGAGGAGAAGAGCGGGTACCTGATTTTGACAGGTACTTGCTCCCACACTCCCAGTCAAATCACTGCTGCAATCAGAGCAGAAGTTTGCCCCCCACCTTCCCCCGCAGCTTTCTGGAACACATAACAGATCTCAGAAGACTGCGGGACCATTCACAAAGCTCAGCGTGGCTTGTGCATGCACAGTTGGAAGTCGGCTGTGAAGCCACAAGGCTTCACAAGGCTAATTGGATGTTACTCCCTATACCAGCTAATTATTGCAAGAAATGCACAGATCGTATCGCTTGTAAATATTAGGCTGTGTGTAGGCAGTCCTCTCCAAGTTCCTGACTGGTGAGTCATATAATGCAGCTGGACTACATATAAACAGATGGCTCAAGTGTTGATTTTGACTGCTGCAATATTAATTTAATCATAAACATAAAAGCTTTGATTTTTTACACAGGTGACCCAGCTACCCACATATTACCAAGACAGCTGCTCATCTACTGGGTCATATTAATCATTTATGCCAGAGACACTTTGGTGCTCTTTGTACTGTTTATGTTCACTATCCTCAGGATTTCACTTTTGCAGTTAGAGTCATGTGAAGTATGTTAACTAAAAAGAGGCAATTATTTGAAAGCTTGACATTGTTTACAGGTTTTTAGGCTGGCAATAACTCTGTATGAAGCCCAATAAAAGTTGCACACATGAAAAAATGTACATTGTGTCCCATTCCATCCACCAGTGGCTTATCCATAATGTGTGCAGAGCATGCAGTGCACATAGGGCCAAATGTGCGTAGTTGCAGCCAGACTGTGGGTGCTGGGGAACAGTCCACACCTGGCACTAGGAAGAACCCACATTACTATCAGGTTGAGTATAGCCACAGCCTGCATGTCTGATATCATTCATTCAGGGAGAGAGAGTGGCACCATGCAAGAGTGGGTTAGCAACTTGGTATACACTGCCACTGTGTGTGCGTTTGTGCGTGTGTGTGTGTGTGTGTGCGTGGGGGGGAGGGGACCTACAATGCAGAGGCAAAGGAGTTAATTAACACTGCCACTAAAGAATCAGTGAGTGAGTTGTTTTGTATAACACTGCCATTGGCTATCAATGCAGGATGCAGGAAGGGGGTTAACAGCATTGCTATTGACTACCAATAAAGAATGGTGTGTATACTACTGCCACTGACCACCAATATGGAGGTTATTATTGTGGTCACTGCTGGGGGCTATTACTGTAATCACTAACACCAATAATGGAGGTTGTTTCAGTGTCCACTGACACCAATGGCACAACGCAAACCACTCCTAGTCTTGTGCACATGCCCACCATATTCAGAAAATGCCCCTTCCATCTTCCAATAACACAATACTTCCAATGACCATAATAACTCACAAAAGTGAGTACATCCCTCACATTTTTGTAAATATTTTATTATACCTTTTCATGTGACAACACTGAAGAAATTACACTTTGCTACAATGTAAAGTAAGGAGTGTACAGCTTGTATAACAGTGTAAATTTGCTGTCCCCTCAAAATAACTCAACACACAGACATTAATGTCTAAACCGCTGGCAACAAAAGTGTCAATATTTTGTGTGGCCACCATTATTTTCCAGCACTGCCTTAACCCTCTTAGGCATGGATTTCACCAGAGCTTCACAGGTTGCCACTGGAGTCCTCTTCCACTCCTCCATGATAACATCATGGAGCTGGTGGATGTTAGAGACCTTGCGCTCCTCCTTTTTCCGTTTGAGGATGCCCCAATAGGGTTTAGGTCTGGAGACATGCTTGGCCAGTCCATCACCTTTACCCTCAGCTTCTTTAGCAAGGCAGTGGTCGTCTTGGAGGTGTGTTTGGGGTCATTATCATGTTGGAATACTGCCCTGCGGCCCAGTCTCTGAAAGGAGGGGAACATGCTCTGCTTCAGTATGTCATAGTACATGTTGGCATTCATGGTTCCATCAATGAACTGTAGCTACCCATTGCCGGCAGCACTCATGTTTCTACTCCTCACCTGGTTGTCGCCACACATGCTTGACACCATCTAAACCAAATAAGTTTACCTTGGACTCATCAGACCACAGGACATGGTTATAGTAATCCATGTCCCTAGTCTGCTTGTATTCAGTAAACTGTTTGCGGGCTTTCTTATGCAACATCTCTAGAAGAGGCTTCTTTCTGGGACGACAGCCATGCAGACCAATTTGATGCAGTGTGCGGCATATGGTCTGAGCACTGACAGGCTGACCCCCCACCCCTTCAACCTCTGCAGCAAAGCTGGCAGCACTCATACCTCTATTTCCCAAAGAAAACCTCTGGCTATGACACTGAGCACGTGCACTCAACTTCTTTAGTCGACCATGGCGAGGCCTGATCTGAGTGGAACCTGTCCTGTTAAACCACTATATGGTCTTGGCCACTGTGCTGCAGCTAAGTTTCAGGGTCTTTGCAATCTTCTTATAGCTTAGGCCATCTTTATGTAGAGCAACAATTCTTTTTTTCAGATCCTCAGAGAGTCCTTCGCCATGAAGTGTCATGTTGAACTTCCAGTGACCAGTATGAGAGAGTGAGAACGATATCTTAGGATAAGTAAGGCCTGGGAAACATCATTTGATTGCTGAACAGATGACTGCCATCTGATGTGCCAGGCTGATGGGGAACAGATCCCCATCTATCTGTTTTTAGCAGATAGGATCGGATGTCAGCGGGTGTCAACAGACACATGTCTGTTGACACCTGTCGCTCCATAGAGGAGACTGGCAGGGGAACTTGATCGGTCTGCCCATGTAAAAGAGTCCTTAATAAGTTAATCAGATGCTTTTTTATATTAAATTAAATACAGTGACATGATCTTTTTTCATAAAAAGAAGAGATAATGGCAATTAAACATTGTATGTTTAGTATGACTTGCAGCTTTATACTTATTAACACACCCTAAAATGTACAGTAATATTAGGGGGGGTGGCACACTAACGCCAGCCCCCCCCGGTGGGAGACGAATGGCTGGCAGGAAGGTGGCGATCGTCGCAAGCACCGGACGCCCCCCCCCGGCGTCACCAGAGACTAACTACTTAGGAGGTGGGGGAATGAAGAGCCGGCCCATTCTCCTCTCCGTTCCCCTCGGGGCTGAACAAGGAAGTGTCCTGAGACAGGATTGGGAGTCCAAAGACTCCCTGGCCAATCGGGTCTCAGGGGCTGCTTCCTGATTAGCCGGAAGGAGAATCAGGAAGACAATAGCGAATATTCATTCTCTATTGTCACACAATCGGGTTTGCTCGGGGCGCAGTGCTCTGCACCCTGAGACCACCCTTTTTTGAAGCCTATTAGAGCATCAGGCTCTAATCACATGCTTCAAAAAATAAAAAACCCCATTGGAATCAATGCTTCGGGCAACCTGCATGTAGATTACTGGGCCGGGCGCATGGATTGGGGGGAGGGGCCCCTGCACCCTGCATTAAGGGCCACCACTGCCGTAAGTGTAAGTGAAACTGCAGAGAGTTCTTTGTCATGAGGTGCCATGTTGAACTTTCAGTGACCAGTATAAGAGAGTGAGAGCGATAACACCAAATTTAACACACCTCCTTACCATTCACACCTGAGACCTTGTAACACTAACGAGCCACTTTTTCACTTAGGGGTGTACTCACTTTTGTTGCCATCGGTTTAGACATCAATGGCTGTGTGTTGAGTTATTTTGAGGGGACAGCAAATTTACAAGCTGTACACTCACTACTTTACATTTTAGCAAAATCTAATTTCTTCAGTGTTGTCACATAAAAAAATATAATAAAATATTTACAAAAATGTGAGGGGTGTACTCACTTTTGTGAGATACTGTATCTAGATGACTAACAAGTAATGACTAAAGGAAAGGCTAAAGCCGCGTACACACGGTCGGAATTCTCGTCGGAAAAAGCTCTGATGGTTTTCCCGTCGGAATTCCGACGGAATTTCGCTCAAACTGTCTTGCCTACACACGGTCACACCAAATTCCGACGGTCAATAACACCACGCCTTAACGTTCGACTGCACTATAAATGAGAAGTTTAATGTTTCTAAACATGCATCAAATTGTTTCCGAGCATGTGTCGAAATTTTGCGTGTCGGAGTTGCATACACACGATCGGAAAATCCGATAGAAAGGTTTTCCGTCGGAAAAATTAAGAACAGGTTCTCAATCCAAAGTCCGTTGGAAATTCCGACAGAAAAAGACCGATGGGCATACACACGGTCGGAAAATCCAATGAAAAGCTCCCATCGTACTGTTTCCATCGGAAATTCCGACCGTGTGTACGCGGCATAAGGCTTCTTCACAGTAAGGATGTGGAATAGACTCCTTCAAGTACTAGTTACCAGCTCAGTAGATTGTTTTAAAAAAGGGCTGGTTACATTCCTAAATGCACAAAATATAACTAGACACTAAAATTTTCTGGATCAGGGGTAGTTGATCCAGAAAATGTGTGGCTGCCTTTTGGGGGATCAGGAAGAATTTTTTTTTGTACCCCTACTAGAGCGAATTGGGTCATGCTTTATTGTCTTTTTCTTTTGTTTTTTTATTTGCCTTCCTCTGGATCAACTGTGGGTATTGGATTGTGTATATGGAGGTTTTTTTCTATTGCTTGAACTGGATGGACTTTTTTTCAACCTGACTAACTATATAACCAAAGCTTCAGTCTTTTATTTAGCCTAGACATAGAAACTTAAATATGGAATGCACCAAATGCATCCTTGTCATTCTTTGGTTTGTGCACCCTCTTACCACTGCTTTTTGCCTTGTCAATTAAGCCTTTGACTCAAGCTTATTGGTTGAAAACTTACTGACTCTTATTCAATTCCTTGGTCAAAAAAAATGATATAAATATATACTTTATATACTTGTGTATATATATATATATACACACACACACACAGTATATAAAATATAATATATAATATGGACATTATAAGGCAACAATTGCAAGCTATTTCCCCACAGTGAGAAATTCCGATCGTGTGTACACAATTCCGATGCACAATGTTCCACACATGCCCAGAATCAAGCAGAAGAGGCGCACTGGCTATTAAACTTAATTTTCTCGGCTCATCGTATGTGTTGTACGTCACCGCGTTCTTGACGTTAGCAATTTCCAACCAACTTTGTGTGACCGTGTGTATGCAAGACAAGTTTGAGCCAACATCCATGGATTTTGTTGTCGGAATGTCCGATCAATGTCCGATCGTGTGTACGGGGCATAAGTGTCATTAGGCCCAAATTATTATAAACTGCCAATACATGCTATATTACATTGTGTGCATACTCACTTTGCCAATACTAGAGCATTCATTTCTGTAGATTGAAAAAAAAACTGATTGATCCTGTTGTTCACTGTTTCTCTGTGCCCCCTCCACAGCCTGAGATTGTTTACACCAGCTGTTGCCAAATGTTCCCGTTTTGGTTCCCTTCTAAACTGTTTATTTCCTTCTATTTTGCTTATCTGTGCAGCCAAGTGTTGCCAACCCCCCGGAGTAAAATTTACTGGCAGGACCCCTGAAATTTACAAACGCCACCAATTTTTTACTGACACTGCAAAAAAAGTACCTACAATGCCTGTTTTCAGTGCTAAACAGTGCAAATATCAATATGTAAACTATAAACATGTAGCTAGTGCTATTAGCAATGTGTTTACGTTAAACAAAAGTCAAAAAATATATTTCTTCATTTACATGGTACAGGGGTCAGAGAGGCTATGCAGACAGAGTACAGGGGTCAGAGAGGCTGTGCGGACAGAGTACAGGGGTCAGAGAGACTGTGCGGACAGAGTACAGGGGTCAGAGAGGCTGTGCGGACAGAGTACAGGGGTCAGAGAGACTGTGCAGACAGAGTACAGGGGTCAGAGAGGCTGTGCGGACAGAGTACAGGGGGTCAGAGAGGCTGTGCGGACAGAGTACAGGGGGTCAGAGAGGCTGTGCGGACAGAGTACAGGGGGTCAGAGAGGCTGTGCGGACAGAGTACAGGGGGTCAGAGAGGCTGTGCGGACAGAGTACAGGGGTCAGAGAGGCTGTGCGGACAGAGTACAGGGGGTCAGAGAGGCTGTGCGGACAGAGTACAGGGGGTCAGAGAGGCTGTGCGGACAGAGTACAGGGGGTCAGAGAGGCTGTGCGGACAGAGTACAGGGGTCAGAGAGGCTGTGCGGACAGAGTACAGGGGTCAGAGAGGCTGTGCGGACAGAGTACAGGGGGTCAGAGAGGCTGTGCAGACAGAATACAGAAGGGGGTCAGTCACTGCTTCTGCTCACAGTGCTCAGTCGCTCTCTGTCCTCCTCCTCCATACTTGGCTCAGTATAGCACAATACATCTGAGGTGACGTCTGTCTGACTGACCTGGATGGATGGATGAATGGATGGAATTCAGCAGCTTTCCTTTTCCAGTCCTAATGGATGATCTGAGCAGCAGGAAGCACCTCTGCATTGGGACATCAGGATCCTTTATGTTGTTTTGCTGCCAAGTAGCAGGACACTGACCCTGCAGCATGCTGACCCTGCAGCATGCTGACCCAGCAGCAGGCACAGCGCACTGAGATCCCAGCTGCAGATTGTGCCCACTGACACATGCCATTGCCATGTCTAGCCAATAGGTACCCCCCACCACCAGGCATGGGTTACAGGCACCGAGTAAGTGTCATCTGCAGGGGGGGTGACATCAGCAGGCACAGGCATCATCGACATCCCCGTACTCCTGCTGTGATGAGGCGCCGCCAACGACAAGAACGAGCGGCAGCTATTCAAAAATGGCGACATTACATCACTACGCATGCGCCCGCCCATTGCACCCGGCCGAGCGTGTAAAAGTTCTCCCAAACCCGTTAGGGTTCGGAACGGCGCGTGCGCAGTAGCGCTGTCGGCCTGCAGCCATCTTTTTTACGGGCACCATTGCCTGTAACGGACATTTACGGGCTGCCCGTAAATTAACAGGCGGTTGGCAACACTGGTGCAGCCCACATGACTATAGAGTCACACATGTGAGCGTGTACACAGTGGAAAATGACAGTCCCCCTCCCTCCTCCTCCATGCCCCTCCTCCATGTCCTTGTATTTTTAAACACTATGGGAGCGAGATATGAGCTGTTGATTAGGGTTGCCACCTTTTCTTCTAGCCAAACCCGAACACTTATATAGCATATATTGTGTGATTAAATAACATTTCTAATCATTTATTAACCACTTGCCGACAGCTGCACGCCGATATACGTCGGCACAATGGCAGCGGTTGGCAAATGGGCGTACCTGTACGTCCCCTCTAAGAGCCGGGGATAGCAGGCAGGCGCGTGCCTGTCGCATGCAGCGTGACCGTGCCCGCGGGACCGGCGGACTCGATGTCTGCCGGTCTCCCGCCGATCGTGTCACGAAGCCTCACAATGGGGAAGTGCCTATGTAAACAAGGCATTTCCCTGTTCTGGCTTGTGTCATGACAGAGATCACCACTCCCTGTCCTCGGGAGCGGTGATCGCTGTCATGTGACTTGAAGCCCATCCCCCCACAGTTAGAATCACTCCCTAGGACACACTTAACCCCTTTATTGCCCTCTAGTGGTTAACCCCTTCACAGCCAGTGTCATTTACACAGTAATCAGTGCATTTTTATAGAACTGATCGCTGTATATAATGACAATGGTCCCAAAATAGTGTCAAAATTGTCCGTTGTGTCCGCCATAATGTCGCAGTCCCGATAAAAATCGCAGATTGCCGCCATTACTAATAAAAAATGTTTTTTAAATAAAAATGCCATAAAAACTATCCCCTATTTTGTAGACGGCTAGACGCTATAACTTTTGCGCAAACCAATCAATTTTTTTTATTGCGATTTTTTTTACCAAAAATATGTAGAAGAATACATATCGACCTAAATTGAGGAAAAAATATGTTTTTTTTTTATATATATTTTTGGGGGATATTTATTATAGCAAAAAGTAAAAAATAATGTGTTTTTTTTTTTTCAAAATTTACGCAATTTTTTTGTTTATAGCGCAAAAAATAAAAACCGCAGAAGTGATCAAATACCATCAAAAGAAGACTCTATTTATGGTAAAAAAAAGGACGTTAATTTTGCTTGGGTGCAACGTTGCACGACCACGCAATTGTCAAAGAGTGCTCTGGTCAGGAAGGGGGGTAAAATCTTCAGGGGCTGAAGCAGTTAAGTTAATCCTGACTTTCCAAATTATTTGCTGCAGAAAGACACTATTTGGGCTTTGAAAGAGTGTCTACAAGGGTCAGTGTCACTACCCCTCCCCCATAATACAGGGTCAGTGTCCCTACCCCCCCCCCCCCATAATACAGGGTCAGTGTCACACTCCCATAATACAGGGTTAGTGTCACTACCCCCCCCCCCATAATACAGGGTCAGTGTCACACCCCCATAATACAGGATCAGTGCCACTACCCCCCTATATTATACAGGGTCAGTGTCACTACCCCTCCCCCCATAATACAGGGTCAGTGTCATACCCCATAATACAGGGTCAGTGTCACACCCCCATAATACAGGGTCAGTGTCACTACCCCCCATATTACATATTATTATTTTTCTCCTTTATTGATGGGCACTGATATGCGGCAATGATGGGCACAGATAGGCAGCAATGATGGGCACAGGTAGGCGACAATGATGGGCACTGATGAGGCTGCAATGATATGTGACACTGATAAGCAGCAATGATGGGCACAGATAAGGCTGCACTGATGTGCGACACTGATAGGTGGCAATGATGGGCACAGATAGGCAGCAATGATGAGCACAGATAGGTGGCAATGATGGGCACAGATAGGTGGCAATGATGGCTATAGATAGGCGGCAATGATGGGCACTGATGAAGTGCCACTTATAAGGCTACACTGATGTGCGAAACTGATAGGCGGCAATGATGGGCACAGATAGGCGGCAATGATGGGTACTGACAGGCATCACTGATGGAAGGTGGGGCATTGATATAAGGGGGGCTGTGAGCTAATGGGAGTCTCCAAAGGGGTGCTGCTGATCTAATGTGCATGGTTATCACACATTATATCAGCAGTCAGTACCCACTCTTAGAGACTCCCATTAGCTCACAGCCCCCCCCCCCCTCCTTAGAGACCTCCGGAGATCAGAGAGACCCCCCCCCCTCCCTTATAGCAGCGCCCCCTCCCCTCTTTAAGACATCCATTCATGTCTTACCAGTGGAACACGGGAGCCACTGCAAAGAGGGAAGTGTGAGAGCCGAGCTGGGGGCAGAGCTGCTCTTGGGCTCCTCGCAGTATGCAGTGTGTGTGTGAATAGAAGAACAGATCTGCCAGGTTATTACTCACATGCACACTGTTCCCTCGCAGCACCGGCAGCACTTTTTTCTCCTCTTCTATCCCGCCTCCCGAGGCTCCGAATAATGTCATGGCGGGGCCGGTGTTCTGATGAGAAGTGTCCCCCCATCGGATAGTGTCCGCCCTATACTGCGCAGGCGCAGCGATTTCGCAGTACGGAGGACAAAGGAGACCCAGAAAGTCTTCGAAGATGAACGACGCCTGCGCACTTAATAGTACCTTCCTTTCACACACTCCCGATGTTGTAAAACAGCACTTTGTAACAGGGCCCCTCGCGGGCTCGCTTCGCTCACCATTTTTTTATTCTAACTCTATGTCCACTTGGATGATGGGGCTTGATCCTGGACTCAGGGCAGACTGTACTATTAAGTGCGCGGGTGCCGTTCCTCTACAGAGACTTTTGGTGTCTGCTTTGTCCTCCATACTGCGCAAGCGCAGCATGGAGGGACACTATCCGATGGGGGACATTTCTCGACAGGACACCGGCACTAGAAGGCATCTGTCAGGCGGAGCTCATTCCACCTGACAGGGAAGAGAATGTGCCAGATACAGGATGGCAGCATACCACAGCCATCTCTGTACGGTGAGGGATTTCACCTGTGCCCCCCTCCCCCAGTAAATTGCTCCACCCAGGGCTACTCTCACTTTCCACTGCCACTTGTCCCAATCCTGTACCCAGGTATCAAGCTGACTGAAAACCGGGGCACAAGTGTCTAAACTTGGACTCTCCGGGTCAATACCGGATAGGTGGCAACCCTACCTTTCGCTTTGGGGGGGGGGGGGGGTTTGCTGTCAGTACATAACAGCAGAGAGGCTAAATTGGATGTGTGGTGTCTTGGTAGAACACATTTCAAGCAGGTTGAGATCTGTACATTAGAGTTTACAACAACCTAACCTCCTATATTTATTAGAATGAATTACATGAGCACAAAGGCAGCCTGAAGCAAAGTATACTGAATCCTTATGGAAAATCCTCTAATGAATGGATTTTAATATATTCTCCTAGGCGCACCACTAATGTTTACACACGTGAAATATAGCTATCTCTCCCAAAAACAAAGGAATGCTATGTTTACTCTACAGTAATTGTATGATTTTTTGTCAATATAATGAGGTACATCACAGCCACAGAATCCCTGAAACAATCAGGCTAGCCCTGACAACTTGCTTAAACATATATCAGTGCGGAAGTTTAGTCTCTCTCGGAAGGCAGTTTCAAAATTACTGGAAAACGTATAATGATTATTTATATTTTAATACAGATTTCAAATCCCTTGGGGACCCAGTAGAGATTAATGTTAGGGTGTACTGTAATGAATGGTGGATGTAGCTTATAACAAAGGGGGGGGGGGGGCTTAAAGGGGAATTTTACAGACATGTCACACATATGACTCAATGCGGGCACCTATAAAATATTTCTTAATTTCCATGTCAGGTTCCATGTTACCTGAGGAACTACATTAAAATAGTCATGGACTACTCAACTCAGAGACCATATACACATATCTATAATGCTGGGCTATATACACCTATCTGTAATGCTGGGCCATATATGCCATCTGTAATGCTGGGCCATATACACCTATCTGTAATGCTGGGCCATTTAAACCTATCTGTACTGCTGGGCCATATACACCTATCTGTAATAATGGGCCATATACACCTATCGGTAATGCTGGGCTATATACCCTATCTGTAATGCTGGGCTATAAATACCTATCTGTAATGCTGGGTTATATATACCTATCTGTAATGCTGGGCTTTATACACCTATCTTTATTTGTGGGCCATATACACCTATCTGTAATGCTGGGCCATAAATACCTATCTGTAATGCTGGGCCATATACACCTATCTGTAATTCTGGGCTATATACATATATTTGTAATGCTGGGCTATATATACCTATCTGTAATTCTGGGCTATATACACCTATCTGTAATTCTGGGCTATATACACCTATCTGTAATTCTGGGCTATATACACCGATCTGTAATTCTGGGCCACATACACCTATCTGTAATGCTGGGCCATATACACCTATCTGTAATGCTGGGCCATATACACCTATCTGTAATGCTGGGCCATATACACCTAGGTGTAATGCTGACCTATATACCCTATGTGTAATGCTGGGCTATATACACCTATCTGTAATGCTGGGCTATATTCCCTGATCTGTGAGACTGAGCTATATACTCTGTCCTGTGATGCTGAGCTGTATACTCCTGACTTTATGGGTGGAAGCAAGAGGAATACAGGGGAGGGAGTGGGTGGATTCTATAAGGGGTGGGGCTTATGAGAAGTGGGATGGGTCAAAAAGGAAGGGTAGGGTCTGGCGCCCCCCCCCCATCCTAAAACTTCACCAGCTGCCACTGTTTGACTGAAAAAGTGGAAATACCCTTAAATAAATTATACCTCTTCTTTAGTCGATGCAAAACCAAAAAAAGTTAATTTTTGTATTGCATTAGCTTAACATTCGTTATGTTACAATTTTAAACCTTATACAGTATTTTCTCTTTCTGGGATTCTTCATCTTGAGCATGGTTGCTCTTCGAGAATCATGAGACAAAATGCTCAGGTGTGAAACGGGGCTAATTAACCTTTGGTTCATTTATGTCTACACATTGATAATGCCTGCTGAAAATAAAAAGGATCATTTGAACCAAGCCCCGAATTTCGGAACAGCCATTTATGTTTCATAGAAGAATACACGAAGAACTTTCTGATTCTTTTAAAAAAGAGTATCACGATGTTCCAGTCTCCTGCACATTACTCAATGATTGATGAATATGACCCAATATTTGAGGCTATCAAGCCTCCTGGTATCTTTAAGGTAGCAGTTCAAAACTAACTACAGGTATAACCCTCTACTTTATACATCAGCTGCTGTACAACCACTAGGGTTAAACGAGATGCTTTTAAATAATATTCAAAACATATATGTGGACTGATAGGAACAAGGCAACACAAGTATGTTTTTTTCAGCTTCTTATTGATATAGATTGTGTGAAGGAATGTAATGTACATACTGATAATCAGAAAATGTCTATTTGCTTATGTGTATACATGTTTCTATGCAACTCCTTACTTATTACGTAGTATTCAGATTGGCTTTCTGTTTGGAACTAAAGATGGTGTCTATACCCTCCATCCCACACATTAGAGGAATGCAGACGTCATGAGATAACGAACTTGAATCAACCTTTAAGCATCAAGTTTCTCCATTTCTCTTGTATTTTAACCAATGAGATGTACCTATTAGACTGACATAGCAAGGACGTATCTTTCTGTATAAATATTGATACCGCCCAGAAATAAATTAGAAGTTAAAATTAACTGAGCTGAACGCTGTCTCAGAGAGTGTTTACTTCTAATGTGCATGCACATTTATACTTTTTAATTAGAAACAGCAGCAGATAACCTATGAACTAGATTGTAGTTTCCATCCATTTCAATTGCATTTGGCTGGAACCCTGTTAAGCAGTATGGAGAAACTGTAATACCCCGTACACGCGGTCGGATATTCCGATGGAAAAAGTCTGATCGGATTATGTTGTCGGAAAATCCGATTGTGTGAGGGCTCTAGTGGGCTTTTTCCGTCGGAATTTGAGAGCAGGATCTAAAATTTTCCGACAACAAAATCCGATTGGACGTTTTCCGATCGTGTGTAGAGAATTCCGACGCACAAAGTGCCACGCTTGCTCAGAAGAAATTTGGAGACAAAAGCTATTGGCTACTGGGCTCTACGTAGTCCCATCGTACGTTTTATACGTCACCTCGTTCGGAACGATCGGATTTTCAGACAACTTTGTCCGACCGTGTGTGTGCAACACAAGTTTTGGAAAAAATCCAACTGATTTTGTGGTCGGAATGTCCGACCGTGTGTACAGGGCATAAGACCACCAGCCCATTCCTTCAATGGATTTATGTATATTCAGTTTACCATAATACGATCAATGCTGTATCTTACAGTAGAATTAAACAAGGACTCCCAAAATAGTGAATGGAATATACCAGTAAAATGTAATGCAGAGGAACATATGGGCACGCTGTAAGGCCAATAGACATCAGTCTATATCAGTGATCTCCAAACTGTGGCCTATGAGCCCTATGTGGCCCTTTGTTTGTCTTTATCAGGCCCTTGGAGTACTATTCCCCCCACTGATACCAACAATGGGGCATGTGCCCTGCTACTGATACCAAAGATGGTATAGTATTCCTCCCACTAAAGCCAATGATGGGGCACTATTCCTCCCACTAATGAAGGCCTCTTGAGCCCCATAGGGAAAGAGAGCCTTGACTGATGGGGGCATGGCCAGGTGCCGGACAAGGTGGTTGCTGGTCACCAATGATTGGTGGAAACATGGGGGATGGGATGGGCCTGAGCTCAGAAAACATTTTGCCCCCAGGGAATTCTGGATGGAAGTGGATGGAAGAGCTGCCCTCTACCTTGCACCCTGTGGACCCTGCACTCTCTACCATGGACACTAACCTCCTGTTGGGCAGGGTCCACGAGCTGGCATTACAGGGTCAGGCTGATTGGCTATTCTTCCTCCTCTCCCCTGAGATGGCTCCCCCCTGCTCCACTGCCACCTGCGCGGCCTCCGGCTTCCAGGACCTGGAGGCACAAACGCCCACCTTCCCGTCTGAGCCCCAGTCCTTCCAGGGCTACCTACACGGCTGCCATTCCTACCCGCTCCACCGGAGCTTCTGCTGTGCAGGGTCCCGGGTCTCCTCCTCCTCTAGTCCACCTGGCTCTGCTGCCTGCCGCTTCTCTCCCTGCGCCCAGCCGGGTGGGAGGTTTAAATGTGGCACTAATGCACCCTGCCTCACAGATGACAGCTGCTCATCCGCATCCCCCTGCACCCGGCTGGGTGGGAGATGGCCGAGCTGCACCTGCCTCTCACCCCTTGCCTCTGACCCCTGCCTACCCACATCTCCCTGCGTCCGGCTGGGCGGAAGATGGCCAACCATCACCTGCCACCCTCCCCTTGCCGCTGACCTCTGCCTACCAGCATCTCCCTGCGCCCGACTAGGCGGGAGATTTCCATCAGATGGCTTGCACCACCACAGCTTTGCCCCAGTATACTACTCTGCGCCATCTCCCTGTGCCCGGCAGGGCGGGAGATTCCCATCTGATGCCTGCCGTCACAGCCTTGCCCCTGTTTGCTGCCCGGCACAATCTTCCTCCGCCCCGGCAGGGCGGGAGATGTGCACGCCACTCCCGGGATGTGGGCTGCACCTGCCAAGAGTCCTCCATCCGGGGTCTCCAGTTGCTCTCAATGCTACTCAGATGCTGTCCTCTGCCCCCCAGGCTTACCAGGGTTGGTGGCCGGACCTCCACCCCTGGACCTCTCCTTCCATCATCATCCTCTTGCCTCGCCAGCCACCACCATTCCTCAAGGAGATGGATGTCGCGGGCCCCTGCCGACTCCTCCAATGGACGATCCTACACTGGGTGTTCCTCCTGGACCTGCTGCTGGTTGCCCTTCTTCGGCTGCACCTCCGCGCATCAGTGAGTATGATTGTGATTTGATTTGGGGTAGTTCCAGTGATGCTGCCGTATTGGGCCCGCTGAACCAACACATTTTTACGGTCATAAAATCGGTCCTGTCTCGCATGGGAGTGTTGGGTCCAGTGGCTAGTTCAAGTTCCATTGCAGGTGGCGCTTTGTGAGCAATTTTACCTACCGGCACGCACCTATAGGAAGACATCAAGGATAGGATCTGGCGTTGCAAATTTATTGATTTTCTCACCCTAGTCCCTCCCGACAGGGAGGCGATCGTCAAATCTCGTCGGGTTGAAGTTGCGGCGCAGGGCGACAAATCTAAACAGCTTCCTCGGACGTTCGGGAACTGGCTGCAGGGGTTCTGCGCTTACACCGTGTCAGAAAAGGGAGTACTCACCAAGGCCAAAATGCAGAGAGCGGTTCACTCTTGCGACTAAGCGCACTCCCCCCCCCTGGATATGGTACAGGGGGTGAATGGCACAAAGAGGCACAAGCTATCAGCAGGCTGGGCAGGGTTTGCGTGAAGGGCAGCATAGGGCTTAGTAGCCATGCAGGAGCAGGGAATATGAGCCCAAACAGAGGTTGAGAAGAAGCAAAGTCCAGAACAGGCCAGGGGTTTAACCCCAGGAGAAAGTCTGTAGGCAGGCTGGGAGCCAAGGTACAGTGGACTGGAGGCAAGTTCAAGAACTGGCTGAGGAGACTGAGAAAAATACGGGTCACATGCAGAGGGTCAAGGCACAGGAGACTGAAGATAATCCGGGTCACAAGCAAAGGGTCAAGGCACAGGAGATGGTAATCCAGGTCACAGGCTGAGGGTCAAACACCAGAGAAACAAGCAGAGTCCATAAAGCAAGCTAGAGGTCAGGTCCAGGAGAAGATAAAAGGTATGTAGGGGTCAATCTGGGTGACAACAGGCAATCAGTAAACAGAAAGCAGGAATAAATTCACAGGAAGCTGAAGACTTGCGATTTGTCTGAGAGAGGAGGCAGCTTTTATAAGCAGCAAGGAAGTTACGTTATGTGTGCGCTAGTGCGCATTCTTGCACGCCGTTCCATGGGACCGTAAACATGTGTGCGATAGAGTGCCGTTTTGCTGTGCATGCGGGCAGGGAAAGGTTGATTTTGATTTCTTCTCTGACATGCCAGAGTGCTTTGAGCGGTTCCCGGAGTTAGCTGCATCACTCTTTTGCTACCTTGATCTTATTTGGGGTGCCTATAAAGTTTACGGGGGTCAGTGTTGGTTCCACTACGACACCCAGTTTTGCCAAAAAATTGCATCAAGAAAGGAGTTCCGTTTTGATTGTCAGGACGGTAGCCTGTGGTTATTGCTCATGTGCTCCCACTGGCTTTCGTCCTTTCAGTCCCCAGCCGGTGCTCTCTCCGGAGCACCGTCTGCCCCCAAAAAAGGTATATGCTGGCTGTTATGTAGTAAGAGGTACACCACGGGGCGTTTTAAGCACGAGTGCTCACCCAGCCAGCCAGTGTTTCCGGAAGGGAAAACAACCACTTTTTCGACCGGGGGACAAGCCTGACCTTTCTAAACCGGAGGACACCAGTGATCGTCTCAGAGAAGCTTCCCTGGTTAGACCGCTGCCCCCTTCATAGGGAGGCCTTGATCTTGAGGGACGGTTTGGACCGTGGTTTTTGGATCCCCTTTACTCCTTCCAAAGTGCCAACCATGGCTTCTAATTTAAAGTTCAATTAGAGTCCATGGCTGCCGAGAAGGAATTGGATTTGGGGCGTATGGCGGGCCCGTTTGTCTCCCCCTTTCCACAACCTGAGCGTTTCCCCCCTTGGTGTGGTCCCAAAAAGGGCTGAGGGGAAATTCCAACTTATCCACCACCTGTCCTATCCTTCTGGCTCCTTGGTCAATGACGGCATCGACAAGGAGGAATCCAGGGTCCACTATGCCTCTTTCGACAAGGTGCTTCACTTGATCAGGGCTGCTGGTCCATCGGCTTTGCTGCCCAAGGCGGACATTGAGTCCTTCCACCTCCTACCGGTCCACCCTTTTTTGACACGTGCCTTCTAATGGGCTGTGCCATTTCGGGTTATTTATTTGAACTCTTCAGTAGTTTCCTTGAATGGGTAGCTGTCCAGGCGGCTGGTTCGCATTCTGTGTTGCACTACTTGGATGACTTCCTCTTCGTTGGCCCAGCTGACCGTGTCAGCAGCTCCTGTCTGTTTTTCAGGAAACCTGCGAGCGGTTTGCCATTCAGCTGTCAGCTGACAAGACCGAGGGCCCTGTGACGGTTTTAGCCTTTTTGGGCATTGAAATAGACACTGTGGCGATGGTTTTTCGGCTGCCCAGTGACAAGCTGGCCAGGCTCCTCTTCCTGGTCCGCTTGGCAAAAGGGGCTAAAAAACTGCAGTTGAAACAGCTTCCGTCCTTGCTGGTTCACTTGGTTTTTGCCTGTAGAGTCATCCGCATGGGGAGGGCTTTCTGTAGACGCCTGGCATGGGCCATGAAGGGGGTGGCTGCCCCCAACCATTATGTCCGTATCACCAAGCCCATGTGGAATGACTTGGGGGTGTGGCTACCCTTTCTCCAGTCCTACAATGGCCAGTCTTGTTGTCTGCTGGAGGAGGTACCGAACTCACAGCTGGAGCTATACACTGATGCGGCGGGCTCCTGTGGTTCGGGTGCCTTTTTCCAGGGGGGGGTGGTCTGCTGAGTGTTGGCCGGCCTCATTAGCCTGCATGGATCTGTTGCACAACCTCACCCTGCTGGTGCTCTTTCCGATTATTGACGCCATTGAGCTGTGGGGCGAGCGGTTGCGCAATCACCAGGTGGTTTTCTGATGCGATAACTAGAGTGTGTTGCAGGTGGTCAACCAACAGTCTGCTAGATCCCCTCTGGTCATATCATTACTGCGTTTTTTGGTTCTAAAATGCCTGCAGTTTAACGTATGTCTTAGAGCTAGGCATGTCCCTGGAACTGGTAACGATATCGCTAATGCTCTCTCTCGTTTACAGCTCGATCGCTTCCGCTCCCTGGCCCCGTCGGCTTCTCTGGAGGCCCTCCCTTGTCCAGCCTACTTGTGGAACCTAATTTCTGATGTTTGCTAGACCTCCTCCCGGCGTCGCCGTCCCCGCGGACATGGATGTCATACTGTCGCGTGTAATCTCGTCTTCACATGACAGACACGTGGCTTTGTTTTATTATCTTGTTTAGTTGCTACAGAAAGGTTCTTCTGGTTCCATGGTTTCCTTGACTATGTCTGCATTGTCCTTTTGGTTTCAGCTCCTTGAGTGGGAAGACATCACGAAAACGTTTCCTGTCCGACGTGTCCTGCGGGGTTGGAGATGTGCTACTCATGTGCCCGATTCTCGGCGCCCAGTCCTCTCTGAGCAGGTTCCAATTTTTGCGGGTTTTGCGTTGCTGCCTTGAGAAACTAGGCCTCCCTTTGTGTGATTTAGCGACCCACTCTTTTCGCATCGGTGCTGCTACAGCTGTTTCTGGTTTCCAGTTCAGCTGTCCAGCGTCTGGGTAGGTGGTAATCATCTTGTTTTTCTTTGTACGTCCGCCCACACCGGTTGTTTTAATTTTGAGGTTGTTACCCGACTCTAATCTAGATTGTTGGAGATTCCTTGATTTACTGGGCGGCTCGTCAGTCGGAAGTTCAGAGCTACGGGAAGAATTTGGGTTTTACCTATGATCTCGTCAGGATGGGCTCCGTGGGTTACGGTGGCCTCAAGTCCTTCCGGATTGTTTGCGCCTTCGTTCTCATGTTTCTGACCCCATCATCTTGATTCTTCATGCTGGAGGGAATGACATGGGTTATACATGTTCCATGGACTTAATCTCCACTATCAATCGAGACATTGCTCATTGCTATGCAGTCTATACCAATTTGGTTCTTATCTGGTCGGAAATCGTGCCTCACTTGCTATGGGTCAGGCAAAATACCTGGCCCCTGTCTGGAATGCTTCCGTCAGGGGGGTTTGTAATCCGACACAAGGATTTGGAGGGTGCTAATGATGATCTGCTGAGATCATATGGCGTTCACCTTAATGACATCGGGTTGGACATCTTCAACCTTGGCCTGCAGCGTTGAGTGGAACAGGCACTGGCTGCGGTGGGGCGGATCGCGGTTTCTTGACCTTGCCAGCATTTAAAGTTGCTGTAATGGGCTATGCCCTTGGTGAAAAATTGGAAGTAGGCTGTCTGTCCAGCAATTATGGTAAGGATAGGCTCCACCCCCCCTTTTGGAATTGAGTGCTCACAGTAGTGACTGGCACTGGTTAAATGTGTTCACATGTTATGTGTTGGAATTTAATAAAGCTGTGGCCTTGCCCTTTCCAACCTAATGGTTGTAGGTGCTTTATTTAATGGAGTGAAGGGGCAAGGGTGGTGTTTTTTTTTTTAATCCCATTATGTTACATTTCATTTGTACCTAGGCCCATTGCGCCTCAGCAGTCAAGTCAATGATGGGGCACTATTCCTACCACTAAGGGCCCTTTCACACTGATGTACTTTTGATGCGTTCCCACTGCCTTACAATGGAAGATGTCTTTTAGGTGTGCTTTTTAAAAACTGCACCAAAGATGCAGCATGCAGGATTTTTGCAGTGCACCTGTAGTGTGAACAGTTACATGGGATTTAATGGAGAATATTTTTCATGCACTTTTGTCGCCCTGGAAAAGCACGACAAAAGCGCACCAGTGTGAAAGGGGCCTAATTATTCCTCCTCCTGTTGACCACAGGTGCTATGTAATTTTTTTAGGACACCGATGCATTTTCTACTGCCACTGGCCACAGCCTGTTCCTTGAAGTCCTAAAGACGGTAAACTGGACCTTTGTTCAGAAATTTTGGAGACCCCAGATCTATATTACAAAATGCAGTTATTACAACACACATATATTACAGAATAAAATAAACAATTATTATTTATAATTAGATTGGATTTTGCACACGGGCACCAAAAACAGCATGTTTTTAGGCATTCAGTTTTTTTTAAATTTATGATATGATTGCAGCCCATTGCTTTTAATAGGCCTGTAAACACAGGTGTGAAAAATTTCAGTGCACTAGTGCTGTGTTTAGATCAGTGAAAAGAAAAATAATACAAAAAGGGCAAACTGGACATGGGCCATTTTGCCCATTTGTATGTAGCTGTAGGACATCCATTTATATGTAGCTGTAGGACATCCATATGTGTCTAGGATGTCCTACAGCTACATACATCTGCTCATATACATGAATGGGTGTAGGTGGCTGTGCACAGCTACTTGCGTGAAGTAGCCCATGCACACAGACATAATGCACTGAACACAACTTGTGTGCGTTTGGAGCATTATATCTGTGTCCATTCACTACTTTATACCAATAGCGGTGAATAGAAGTGCACAGCCTCCTTCAACCATTCATTTCAATGGACAACTGTACATAACTTTAGAACATCCTACTGTAGATACCAAAAACATGCAGTGTCTTTACACTACACAAGCACATGTGCCAAATCTGCATTACTGGCCAGTATTTTACACATGTAAGCACAAATTCATGCATAAATCCCATAAATTCTTTAAACAAATGATATTATTATTTGGCATTCTGGTACCTAGAACAATTTTTATATGCATACTGTTAACGCAGTGGTGGCCCATAATGCAGAGCGCAGGGGCGCCGCTCCCCTATCCATGAGTCCATCCCGCTAATCTACATGTGGGGCCCTAGACGCATGGATTCCAATGGGGTTTTTATATTTATTTTTTAGGATGTGAATAGAGCCAGAGACTCTAATAGGCTTTTAAAAAAGGGTGAGCTCGGGGTGCAGAGCACTGCGCCCGAGCCCATGCAATTGTGTGACAATAGCGAATGAATATTCGCTATTGTCACACTGACTCCTTCCGGCCAATCAGGAAGTGGGTCTTGAGACCCACTTCCTTATTGGCCAAAAGGAGAAGCGATCCTATTAGTCTAGGAGGAGTAGGGAGGAGATGTGTGATGCTGAGGATGAGGTGATCCAACTGACCGGGGGGGTCGTGGGTGACCCAACTGACCGGGGGGGTGGCTGTGGGTGCATTGTTTGCTGCCCCCCCTCCAAAAAAAAACACCAGTCGCCACTGCATATACGTATGTAAGCGCATGCACTACATGAACCATACTCTTTTCTAGTTTTTTTGCACAGGAACTTTTAGTCAGGAAGACCCTAAATCATATAACAGCGTGTTGATGAAAGTCAGGAATTTCACTTATATCTACAGCAGACATTGATTAAAACATAATTGTAAACTGTAGTATATTTTCAAATAATAATACAAATTTTGAGTTACTATGTTTTCCTTTAAGACCTGGTTCACACTAGTGCTATTTCATATCCGACTTGGAATGGAATTACATTATTTTCAATGATGTCCATTCACATCGACATCACTGCGAGCACAGAGCCATTTTTTTTTTTTATTTCCTGTACTACTTTTGTGAGATTGCCCCCATAGAATATACAAACCGTATCAAAGTTGCATCCAAGTTGCACTACATAATCAAACTGAAAGTCGAATCAAAATCTGATCACAGCATTGTGAACCTAGTCTAAGTGATTTTTCTTTTAACATGCAGGCTATGCCACATTTCCACGATTGTATCAAATAAGCTCCCTCTTGTGGCTTTATGTATGAGAACGCAATGACTCGCCCTGAATTGCAGTACCCCTCCATACATCAGTCATACATGAAACAGATGTATTCAGTGCTGTGTGTTTGGTGCCCTCCAGTGGCATTCGATGTTGTCTTATGCATGAAAAGTCACAGACAAGTCATATCATCCACAGTGTTTCTACTTTGATAATTGTGTGGGAAGAGTGCCTGGACTTCATAGCAACCATGTTTGCTGGATGAGCAGCCTTACTTATGTGGGAGGAGGAACTAGCAATAAAGATCGTAACAAATCAGAATTCTCCATCAGATTTCAGTCTGCCAATCATAGGGGATACGGGACTAGGAGCACTCCAGCCTCATCCAATTGGAGGGTGAGCTTGGAGAAAGTTTGGGAAGGTGGATCACACACAGTGAGGGGAATTTATGAAAAATGGAGCAGACACAATCTGAAGTAGGTGTTAATGGCATCCAATCAGCTTCTAACTTCAGCTTGTTCCATCAAAACGAAACTAAACCCGTTGTTTTAATAGATTCCCAAAACAGTAACATGCAAGGCATGCATTGATTGAATAATAACTATCACATATGCTTGTGCTTTCAACCAAACTGTCAAGCCATCAAATGGCTGATGTCGTAACTGACTACACGTGGAGCAACATGGCAACTGCAGGTTAAACAGAGGCTAAGTTGGAAGCTTCCTTGGCTGTAAAAGATCTATCTAGGCCGCAGGGGTCTGGCAGCCCTCCAGCTGTTGCGGAACTACAAGTCCCATCATTTCTCTGCCTGTGGGAGTAATGCTTGTAACTGTCAGCCTCGCAATGCCTCATGGGACTTGTAGTTCTGCAACAGCTGGAGGGCCACCAGTTTGAGACCCCTAAACTAGAGTATAGTTCCGCTTTAAGCTTTAAAAATGAAAGACTGAAGCTGATTGGTTGCCATGCACAGCTGCTCGAGATTCTGTCTGCAGCAGTGTTGATAACTTGCCCTCAGAGTGTTTTCAATGAATCATTATTAAACATTTTTTAATTATTATTGCAATAAAGTAATCTTTTTTTATGACTGTGAAATTTTTACATGTGCATTCTTATACATTTTGTTATTGTACTAAATTAACCACGTAACGAGCAGATTTACTGCTACAGGGCGGCCGTTCTGTGCAGAATCACATATACAGTATATATGTGATTCTGCAGTTCCACCTAGGGGACTAATCACAGCAGAAGCCAAACAGCGAGTGCCGGCCAATGGATTTACACCAGCACCTGCTGATCATCGGTAAACAAGGCAGAACTCCATTCTGACAGCGGGAAAGTGTTGGATTTTCTTTCCCTACAAAGCAAGGAATAAAATTCACCACATCCCTTAGTAAAAGCACCTCACACACACACTCACGCACAATACAAAAAAAAAAAACACTGGCTAGGCACACATTTAACCCTTTGATCGCCCTAGTTGTTTAACCCCTTCCCAGACAGTTTTATGTACAGTGCCAGTGCATATTTTTAGCACTGATCACTGGATTAGTGTCACTGGTTCCCACAAAGTGTCAAAAGTGTCAGTTAGTGTCCGATTGTCCACCACAATATCACAGTCCCACTATAAGTCGATGATCACCGATACCAGAGAGGTGGACTGGAGGGAATGGACGTGCTGACGTAACGGTCAGCATGGAGGGAGGGACCTGAGCCCGTCAGCTGATGAGGGCAGGAGCGAGGCTCACGAGAACGCCGGCTCCCCGCTGAACTCGACCACACGGGACCGCCGGGACGGCGTGCCTTATGCCCGGAACCAAACCTAAAGCAGCCCCTACTTGACCGGGTCTGGAGGCCCTACAACGTACCCCTTGTGAGGGCTTCGAATCCGGGTAACGGCGGGCCAATGCCCGAGGTCCTCGTTTGGCGGTTCTCCCGGCTCTTCCGTCCCCCTCATCCGCCACGCCGCCAGCTTGCCTGCCTCCACGCTCTCTCCATAGCCCCTTCGGTCTCACTCCGCACAAGGACAATGAATGATAGCGGTAACCACGGAGGTCTGTGAGTATTTTTTCAAATGATCCCAGCACGGAGAAGATGGATGAAAAGGTAAGATAAATCTGGCTTACTAAGGGAATCGAGATATGTTTAAATGCCCCCGGAAGATTCTACATTGCCTGCCGAGTACACTGAGGGGGGGTAAAAAACCCAGGAAGAAAAACGTTTGCATATTTTTTCATAAGAACCCTGCTGGACTAGCTGGTGCTGTAAGAAACCTGGCTCACTAATGGTGTAGAGAGACTCTCGGAAATGCCCCCAGAAAATCACATATTGCTCGCTGAGTACTCTATAGGGGGATAAAAAACCCAGGAAGACAACTGACATGTATCTTAGGTATAAGAAGCTTGCTGGAAAAGTTGGCGCAGTAAGATTTGCACCCAGGGCACACACAGTGCAAAAGTCTATAACCACACTAAGGGGGTTGAGATATTTTTTTAACGTTCCCAGTAGATTTTATAGTGCCTGCTGAATACTCTGAAAGGGGGTAATAAAACCCAGGAAGAAGAAAGTGTGTATATCTATCTATAAGAAATATCTCGGATCAGTTATTGTTGTAAGAGTCACATACTAAATACGATTGCAGCATCGAGAAGACTGAGGGGAAGGTAAGAAAAACCCGGCTTACTAATGGTGTAGAGAAATTTTGAAATCGCCCCTAGAAGATCATATATTGCTTGCTGAATACCTTGAAGGGGGAAGGAAAAAAAAAAAAAAAACCCCCAGGAAGATAACTGATGTATAACTTATGCTTAAGAAGCTTGCTGGAAAAGTAAAGATTTGCACCCGGGCACACACAGTGTAAAAGCACATAACGTTAGACAACTATTTTTTCAGGGACATACAGAACGGCTGTGACCTGGAAGGTGGTGAGGGCCTGAGAGCCCTGGGTGTAACTAGGGGATTTATTATCTTGGGGACAACATACTATTGCTCCGTTAGCAATCCCAGAGCGCCACGGGCCCCCCCTTGCTGTAAAACGGTCTGGTGTACAGAGCAAAAACCAAACCCAGGGAATTCAGGGGGAAATAATTTAAAAAAAAAACCCTATCTTCTTTTTCATCACTCTAATAGTGAGGGGGGGACAGAGACCCTCGGAGAGAAATTTGAGCTGGGGGGGCGCACACAAGTTTCCTACTAAACGTCATCAAGAAAATAGAGTCACACACTGTCCATTTGCCATCAGGGGATACGTAAAAAAAAGGGGCAGAGACGGAAACCACTACGCCCCCGGGAGGTGCGAACTTGGGGGTACAGCTCTGACGTAGGCCAGACCACCCTAAGACGGACCTTTACTAACCGGGGCCCTCTCCACTCTGTGACTATACACAAAACCAGGAAGATAGAATCCTAGGTCATCTCTCAAAATTGCAGGAATTGCGGAGGAGGGGGAGCCCTCGGTTAAGGGGGGACACTCATCACAGGGGAGAAGAAGACGTAAGAACACTAGGACCCTCCACTGGGATATCCCCCCTTAACTAGCTGGCATCTTGGGAAGCCCTGTCTCTTAGGCTGCAAATTCTGGGGCTGGGACCCCAAATATTAGGGTAAGAAGAGGGTGGGGAGAAATCCCGAGAAACTCCCCCCAACCACTACAGAGGAGAGGCCATCCAAGGGAGGCGCCCAGGGTGATTAACCCAGCAGTATAAGAATAGGACATAACAGGGAAGGTGTGAGATCTCTTACTCTATTCAAACTGGAATAAAACAGAAGTTGCAAAGAAAAAAGGAAAAAAAAAAAAAAAAAAACAATAAAACCCCTGAGAAAGGGGGAGCTCAAGGGGAAGTGACCATTGACGGTGGTGTCTTCAAGCTGGGGAAAAGAATAAGAGGACTCAAAAGAAAAAAACATCATGAGTAAGGAATCCAATAAAGCCCCCAAAAAAGGAGCCCCAAAAATACAGAAAAACGACTCAAGTACCATTAAACACTACCTCAGACTGGGCGGGACCCCAACCAATCCAGTATTAGATATCTCCCCAAAAGTCATCAGGGTGAAGGAGAGGCCCCACAAACCTGACATGTCGCAGGATCAATCAAGGGCTGACCAGACAATGGAGAGTGAGGGGGATGCCGGTGGGATAGAGGAGCACCCAATAGGATCCCAACCTATCTCTAAGAAGGAAATGGAGGAGATGATGGCGAGATTAGAATCTGTGATCAAAGGCGAAGTCAACAAAGTGAGGGAGGACATGAGCCACCTGTTAACCAGGGTCGAGGGGATTGAGAAGAGGGCCGACAACTTGGAGCAAGAAATCGCAGAGTTAAAAACGCAACTAAAAAAGACCCAACTGCACCAAAGGGATATGCTGTATAAAATTGAAGATCAGGAAAATAGAGACAGGAGGCAAAACCTACGATTCCGAGCCATTCCTGAGCACAGAGGAGAAGACCTTGTAAAAACCGTCAGAACGATCCTAGCCCCTGTTATGGGAATGGGGGAAGAGCAGTTTCCCAGGATTGAGAGAATACACCGAATAGGCAGAGCCGATTTCTCTGAATCAAATAGAACCCGAGATGTTATAGTCAGATTCAGCCATTTCAAGGATAAGGAGGAAATCTGGCACAAAATCAGAGGGAAGACACCCCTAGAGTTCGAAGGGACTGAAGTCCAAATTTATGCAGACCTGTCAGCACGAACCCTCGAGAGAAGACGACATCAGAGACCCCTATTAGAGATCCTAAGAAATAATAATATTAAATACACGTGGGGCTTCCCTGCAAGCCTGATGGGCTCAAAAGAGGGTAAATGGGCCAGGTTGAGATATCCTGAGGAGCTGCCTGAGTTCTGTGGGAAATTAGATATCCAGATACCCGACTTGTCGGGATGGGTGGAGGTGGGCTAGAGAGGAGAGGAGAAGCAACAACTGAATCAAAAAAAAAAAAAGAGGGGGCAGGGAGTGGAGGCTTGGTGGATGGGGGGGGAGGTGGCTGGGAGCGGGGGGTCCCCCGAATGGGGAAGCTGGGCCCTCATAAAAGCCCACTCACCTGCCAGGTACCAACGGGGCAGGGAGGGGGGCGGGCACTCGGGGGCGGGCTCGGATCCCTGCCTTTCCAGAGATCTGGAGTTCAGGGGAGGCCAAGTGATTGAATGGCACCCCTTAACTCAGAGACCCAGGATTGGGTAGGAGGGGGTAGAGAGGGGAGGGTTAGAGAAGAGGAGGGGAGGGGAGGGGGGGGGGGGGGGGGGGGGGGGGAGGAGGAGGGAGGGGGGAGGAGGGAGGGCATAGGAGAAGGGGGGAGGCACAAGGGAGGGAGACCCAGCCGCTGGGGGTCGCACAGGGGCAGCTCAGGCCAAAACAACATGTTTAGATGACAGAAATTAAATGTCTCACATATAATGTGAGAGGGCTAAATGCTCCTAGCAAACGGCACAGAGTGCTGGAGGAGGTGGAGAGGTATGGGGCCGGCCTGGTCTTTTTACAAGAGACTCACCTTTCTCTGACATCAAATATTAAACTCCATTCTAAAGCCTTTCCCACCTGGTACTACAGTGACACCATCTCAAGCAGAACCAGAGGGGTGGCAATAGGGATAGCAAAAGATCTGCAGTTTACCTTGGAAGACAGAAAAGTCGACCCGGAGGGAAGGTACCTATTTTTGAGGGGGACCCTCTTCGGGTCGACATATACCCTCGTAAATATCTATGCACCCAATGTTAGATCACCCGATTATATGATTAGAATCCTCTCCAGCTTAAGGTCCTTCAGAAGAGGATACCTGGTACTGATGGGGGACTTAAATCTTGCTCTGGACCCGGATCTGGATAGTTCATCTTGTGCACAGGGGACAGGAAGTGTCCAATTGAAGGCACTAAAGAAAAAGATGAGCGTGGAACAAGTAGTCGACGTGTGGAGAATGCATCATCCACTCATCAAAGATTACACATTTTTCTCCCCTGTGCACAAGATGTACTCCAGACTGGATTATATCTGGGTGGACCATGGCTTACTAGACAGAGTAGCAGACACTAAGATCGAGATAGCATCCCTATCAGATCACGCTCCGGTGAGCATGAGTCTGAGCTTCCCAGAATTTAAACAGCCTGGTGGCGGCTGGAAATTAAACAACGAGCTGCTGAAAGACGAGGAAATAAGAGAAAGCGTTAGAAAAGAACTAGAGTATTTTTTTCAGACAAACGACAATGGAGCTGTGAAGGAGTCAAGCCTTTGGGACACCCACAAGGCTTTCATCAGGGGGGTGTTTATCTCTAAGGCCACTTGGAAAAAGAGAGAAAGATTAAGACGAGTCCAGGAGTTAACAGACACCATACAAAAGTTGGAGCACAAACATAAGGAGGACCCCTCACAGAACCAGACCCTACTGCAGGAAATAACGCTCAAAAGGGAAGAGTTAAGAGAACTCGCAGAGCAGGGGATAAAACAAGTATTCCACAGAATCACCAAAGAGCGTTACATGTATGGCAATAAATCAGGGAAACACCTAGCGAGGTTGCTGCAAAAAAACAAAGTCAAAAATTTCATAGAAAAGATTGTCAACAAAAAGGGAGAGGTGAGGTTTATCTCAAAAGACATAGCTTCGACGTTTAGGGATTTTTACGAGGAATTATACTCAGTCGGTCAAGGGAGTGGAGAAAGGGTAGGGGGGGGAGGGATAAAGCCAATCTATTTTTGAGAAAAGCAAAACTACAGTCCTTGGGACCAGAAGAGAAGGAAAGGTTAGAAAGACCCTTCTCGGAGGAGGAGGTACGGGAATAGCCCTTAATAACTCCCCACTAGGCAAGAGCCCGGGGCCAGACGGGTTTACGCCCCTGTATTATAGAACTTATAAGGAGATCTTGATACCTATACTCCTGAGATATATGAATGGACTAGGCTCGGAGTATGGTATGAGCGAGGCGTCGTTGTCGGCTACGATAACGGTCCTACGAAAGGAGGGGAAGGACGGCTCGACGTGTGCGGGATATAGACCAATATCATTACTTAATTTTGAAACGAAACTTTATGCTAAGATTCTGGCAGAGCGCATAAAGAAATGCCTAGGCAAGTTGATACACCCAGACCAAGTGGGATTCACGACGGGTCGAGAAGGTAGGGACAACAGCGTGCGGACCCTGCTGGCGATTCAGAGGATGAGAGATTCACGAACCCCCAGTCTGCTACTGTCTATCGATGCGGAAAAGGCATTTGACCGGGTAGACTGGGGGTTCCTGTTCGAGACACTGGATGTCATGGGATTTGGACCGAAAATAATTCAGAAAGTAAGGGTTCTTTGTAGTCACCCCAAGGCCAACATTAAGGTGAATGGCGTCTTATCCTCTCCTTTCGAAATGTATAATGGGACTAGGCAGGGCTGTCCCCTCTCCCCCCTCCTTTTTGTCCTCTCTTTGGAACCATTACTGGCCACAATAAGGGGAAATATGGACATAGAGGGATGTGAGGCGAGGGGAGAGGAACACAAACTGGCGGCCTTCGCCGACGATGTCCTTTTTTACGTAAGCTCACCGTGCAAATCTCTCCCCAATATACTGAAGAATATCACGGCGTACGGCGAGGTCTCAAACTTTAAGATCAACCTGGCGAAATCCTCCATCTTGAATATCAATATAAATAGAGTGGAAAAACAAGCTCTGATGAAGGAGTATAACTTCATGTGGAAGAAACAGATTAAATATCTTGGTATAGAGTTGATGAATAGTATGGGGAAATGTATAAAGCCAACTACCTACCCCTATTAGATGAAGTAAGGAAAAAATGCCAGGAGTTCAAAACTAGACCAATATCATGGTTAGGCCGCATAAATGCGGTCAAAATGATGATACTTCCGCTGATCACTTACAAGTTACAGATGATCCCAATATCGCTACCAGTTCAGTTCTTGAGGAAATTAAAAGCTATCATAATGAATTATATTTGGCAACAGAAGTCACACAGAATTTCAATACAAATCTTAAAATTAGAAAAAAGTAAGGGGGGCTTGGCAGTACCAGATATCGTCAATTACTATTACGCAACAGCCTTACTAAGAATTCCTGAATGGGGGAAGACACATAGTGAAAAGAGATGGGTAAGTTTAGAGGAAGCACTGAGTGAAACACAGCTGGGGAAAATCATTTGGAATCCACCTAAATTTAGAAAAGTGGGGGAAAAAACACACACGATCACAAAGAACACCTTAAAAATTTGGGATAAAATGCACAAAAACTTTAAGATAAAATTCAATTCACCTCTGATTGCACTAAAAGAAAAATTTTTGTTTCAACCAGGGAGGAAGGAAATGGGAGGGGAATGGATTAGAGACGATAATGCACGGTTAGGAGATTTAATTAGTAAAGGAAAAATATTGACTATTCAGGAGCTACAAAAGAAGAATGATTTGTTTTTGGTGGACGAGTGGAGGTACCTCCAGTTACGTCACTTGGTGGGCTCATTGCCCCCCCCTATGAGGGGACGGGGGGACCTCACGGCGATGGAACGTGTCTTTACGGCGGAAAATACCAAGAAATCGATTACAAAAATCTATAAGTTCCTGATATCAGGGGACGGACAGGAGGTACCAACCTTCGTCCAAAAATGGGGAAGGGAACTGGGAACACCTCACACGGGGGCTATTAAGAAAATTTTTAAACTCACACATAGTTCGGCTGTTGATGTTAAATCTGCGGAGATCAATTATAAGTGCCTCTCGGGCTGGTATCTGACCCCGGATAAGCTAAATAAATTCCAGGCAGGGGTGTCCTCTAACTGCTGGCGAGGTTGCCAGGAAACAGGAACTATGGGACACCTCTGGTGGGACTGTCCAAAAATTAAAAATTTTTGGAAATCTATCCTAAAATTCATTGAAGAGATCTCGAAGGTAGTGGTCAAAGAGGACCCATGGGAATTACTGCTGCACGATACACCAGTAGGGTCCAGGCAATACAGGAGTTCTCTGGTTCCGCACCTGCTAAACGCGGCGAAACGAGTGATACCCAGAAGATGGAGGGACCCTGAGAGCCCACCTCTTTGGGAATGGGTAGATGCGGTAGAGGGGATCTACTCCATGGAATGCCTTGCAAATAGTGTGATCGAGGAAGGAGAGGACATGAGAGCCAAATGGGAGGGATGGAGAAGGTTCAAGAGGTCTTGGAGCTATGTAGAAGCATTAAGAAATAAGTAAGAGAGAGATGTGTAAACATAAACATACATTGAGTAAAGGAGCGACCCCAGCGGCGGGGGGGAGGGAGGGCGGGGGGGAAGGGGGGGGGATGGGGAGATAAGGGATGTGGACAAGATTGGAGAGCTATATTAGAAATAGAGAGAGCCGGAGAGGCCCCAACTAATAAGCCCTTACAATTAGCTCTACAGAAGGAGAAATTTGTTTGTGAAATTTTTGAGTGTTAAATCAATTAAAAAAAAAAAAAAAAGAGAGAAACAGTTCCACAATGATGTAAAGACACAATGAGGGACAAAAATTGAGGGCGCTTCTGATCTGGTCCCAACAAGTTCTTGCTGAGGTGGAAAAAAAAAAAAAAAAAAGTCGATGATCACCGACATTACCAGTATAAAAAAAATACATAAAAATTCCTGTACATACCCCATAGTTTGTAGACGCTATAACTTTTGAACAAACCAATCAATATATGGTTTTTGAGATTTTTTTTTTTACCAAAAATATGTAGCAGAATACACATTGGCCTAAATTTATGAAGAAATTCGATTTTTTTCTCTTTTTATTTATTGGATATATTTTATAGCAGGAAGTAAAAAAAAAATTTTTTTCAAAATTGTCGGCCTTTTTTTTGTTTATAGTGCAAAACATGAAAAACCGCAGTGGTGATCAAATACCATTGAAAGAAATCTCTATTTGTGTGAAAAAAATAACATACATTTTATTTGGGTACAGCGTTTCAATGCAGTGTGGTATCGCAAAAATACGCCTGGTCATGAGGGGGGTAAATCTTCCGGAGGTCAAATGGTTAAGAGATTTGCACATTAGCCTCCAGAGGCAGAATGGAATAACAGTATGATCATTAATTTTCCTTAACAACTGGATTTCATATGTCCTTTATTAAACATTAACCCCCCCTCACGCCTAATGCTGCGTACACACGGTCGGAATTTCCAATGGAAACAGTTCGATGGGAGCTTTTCATCAGATTTTCCGACCGTGTGTATGCCCATCGGTCTTTTTCTGCCGGAATTTCCGACGGACTTTGGATTGAGAACCTGTTCTTAATTTTTCCAACGGAAAACCTTTCTATCGGATTTTCCGATCGTGTGTATGCAATTCCGACACGCAAAATTCTGACGCATGCTCGGAAACGATTCGACGCATGCTCAGAAGCATTAAACTTCCCTTTTATAGTGCAGTCGAACGTGTTGTATGTCATGGTGTTATTGACCGTCGGAATTTGGTGTGACCGTGTGTAGGCAAGACAGTTTGAGTGAAATTCCGTCGGAATTCCGACAGGGAAAACCATCAGAGCTTTTTCCGACGAGAATTCCGACCGTGTGTATGCGGCATTAGGCTGTGTTCACATTAGTGCGAATTGGATGTGGTTTCCCTCACATCCAATTCGCATGACAGGAGACTGTGACCGGTTCTCAATGGAGCCGGGTTTACACACCTCTAGGGGGCCATGGTCCGCATTGAAAAAGGGTCCTGTACATCCTTGGCTCTGTTTCAGGTCCAAATTCAGGAAAAAATTCTGAATTGATTCACTTGACCCCTGCTGCGAGCTGCGGCCACAACTAGTGTGCACTCAGTCTAATGCCCCGTACACACGGTCGGAAATTCCGACCACAAATTCCGTCTGATTTTTTCAGACGGATTTTGTCCGAAACTGGTGTTGCCTACACACGGTCGGACAAAGTTGTCGGAAAATTCTATCATTTCAAATGTGGTGACGTTCGTTGCGTACGACGGAACTACGTAGAGGCTAGTAGCCAATAGCATTGGTCTTATAGTTTGATCTGAGCATGCATGGCACTTTATCCGTCGGAATTCTCTACACACGATCGGAAAAAGTCAGATCAGATTCTGTTGTCGAAAATTCCCACGGAAAAAGTCTGATGGAGCCCACACACGGGCGGATTTTCCGACAACATGGTCCGATCGGACATTTTCCGTCGGAATTTCCGACCGTGTGTACGGGGCATAAGGGTAAAACAAATCTTAATGCCTAAGCACAATTTTCCAACTTTGACATGTGTTAGTAAAACCGTACATATCATCACAACTACTTTGTGTATCCAGGTAAATTATACCTTGCTTTTTTTTAGACAAGTTGGACTTTCATTTTGTGGTAAATGGTTATGGATATCTCCTGATTTTTTTTCTATTATCAAAGGAAAACTGTCCCAAAATAGTAAAAAAAATAAAAATAATTTTCTTAAATTTAGCTGCATATTTCTTGTTACTACCATAGCCTACCACTAACAAAAAAAACACAAAATAAATGTTCCTGATCACAGTGATACCACATATGTGTATGCTATTTGTTGTTTGTACCCGTAGTATAGCCCAGAGACAATAGTGCGCATTTTGCTGTTTTTTTTTTTTTTTTTTTTTAATCCTACCTAAAACACACTGACACTAGCTGACACTGAAGGTAATCTAATTTAAATAATTTAAATCCTGTCCAAAATATACTGACCATGACTTTTGACCTTTACTTAACCCAACCACTAACCCAGGCACAAACATTGATATTGGTATTTTTCCTTTATTATTATTTAATTAATTTTATATATATTATATATAATATATATATATATATATATATATATATTTTTTTACACACACTTTTTTTTCCTCTCTGCAATACAATGTATCTTTCCTCTCTATTCACAGAGAGAGAAACACAGGGACGGGCTTCACAGTGACTGATCACTGTGATCGTCAGTCAGAGGCTATCACAACGATTAGGTGACCCCGAAACAGGGATTTCCGGGTCCCGATCATTAGAATAGGACCCTGTGGGTCTCGGTGAGACCCCAGTCTGTGTGTTGGGAGCGTGCTGTATGGCGTCCTCCCAGCACAAAGACAGATGCACAGATATGTGGCCCCATGGAAAAAAGCTCAGTCCAGTGAGAAACATGGGAGTACATTGTTTTGGCACCTTTGTCAACAGACTTTTGTTCCTTTCTGGTTTTGCATTCCCAAACAAGTCAATAGTAATGCTAAACCTGCTTGAAGGTTAGAAGGAGGTCAAATGCATCTGTAAAGAAATTCTAAATGATCTCAAATGCATCTCAAACTGATATTAAACTGATACCATCAACCAGTGGCGGCTGGTGCTCAAAATTTTTGGGGGGGCGCAAACAAACAGCCTCACTGTGCCATCAAACGCTGCCACTGTGCCCATTAAACGCTGCCACTGTGCCCATCAAACGCTGCCACTGTGCCCCAAGTGCTGCCACTGTGCCCATCAAACGCTGCCACTGTGCCCATCAAACGCTGCCACTGTGCCCCATGCTGCCACTGTGCCCCAAGAAATGCTGCCACTGTGCCCCAAGTTCTGCCATTGTGCCCCAAGTTCTGCCATTGTGCCCCTTAAGTGCTGCCATTGTGCCCCTTAAGTGCGGCCATTGTGCCCCTTAAGTGCTGCCATTGTGCCCCAAGTTCTGCCACTGTGCCCCTTAAGTGCTGCCATAAGTTCTGCCATTGTGCCCCTTAAGTGCTGCCATTGTGCCCCTTAAGTGCTGCCATTGTGCCCCTTAAGTGCTGCCATTGTGCCCCAAGTTCTGCCATTGTGCCCCTTAAGTGCTGCTATTGTGCCCCTTAAGTGCTGCCATTGTGCCCCAAGTTCTGCCACTGTGCCCCTTAAGTGCTGCCACTGTGCCCCCTGCCTGCCCTCTGCACTTACCTTGTCCCGGTGTGCAGCTGGTGACGGCTTCAGGCGACGAGCGGTGTCTCCGTCGGATGTCTTCTCCCGCGCTCCTCCTGTCTTCTTCTGCTGTGATTGGACGCTAGGTGATTGGACGCCTAGCGTCCAATCACAGCGCCTGTGACTTCAGCCAATCAGGTGACAGGTAACAGACCTGGCAACCTGATTGGCTGAGAGGCGGGTCTGTGTTAGGGAAGCGATGTATTCGCTTCCCTAACACAATACTGTGTAATCAGCGAACGCACAGCCGTGCGCCCGCTGTTTACACTTAGGGAAGCCTATTAGAGCACACCGCTCTAATAGGGTCCCCTATTAGAGCTTACAGCTCTAATAGGGCGCTTCCAGCAACACCCCCCCCCCCACTGTAATTCAGATGCCCGGTGCCCGATCAGGGGCCGGACACCTGAATAGGGGCGGCAGCGGTGACAATAGATAGATTCATGCAATGCATGAATCTATCTATTGGTGATAGAGCGGTGCAGGAGAGGGGGGCGGCGCTCCTGCGCCCTCTATGCACGCACCGCCACTGCCATCAACACAAGACAACACATATGCGGCGTACACACGGTCGGAATTTCCGATAGAAACAGTCCGATGGGAGCTTTTCCGACCGTGTGTATGCCCAACGGTCTTTTTCTGTCGGAATTTCCGACGGACTTTGAATTGAGAACCTGTTCTCAATTTTTCCGACGGAAAACCTTTCTATCGGATTTTCCGATCGTGTGTATGCAATTCCGACACGCAAAATTCCAACGCATGCTCAGAAACAATTCGACGCATGCTCGGAAGCATTAAACTTCCCTTTTATAGTGCTGTTGAACGTGTTTTATGCCGCTGTGTTATTGACCGTCGGAATTTGGTGTGATCGTGTGTAGGCAACACAGCTTGAGCGGAATTCCGTCGGAAAAACCGTCAGAGTTTTTTCCGACGAGAATTCCGATCGTGTGTACGTGGCAAAAGTCTTCCAGGACTCTTCCAATCAGGAAGTAATGCTTACTGTCCTCTCAATCAGTGGATCCGGGATCCGTGGTGGATTGATTATATGAGGGCAAAATAGTAACAGCTGGGAAGCATTCAGGTGACGCTACTGCCACTTCTTGACACCTATTTTTTTCATTTTTTTATTTTATTGTTAAATGGCAATTTTACATTGCGGAACCAGGCTGCAACTGCTTTCTAAGCAACCTACAGTTGCGATGATCTCAATCTCAATGATCAGCCGTGTCCAATCACGGCTGATCACGATGTACACAGGAAGAGCCGTTGATCGGCTTTTCCTCACTCGCGTCTGACAGACGCGAGTAGAGGAGAGCCGATCGGCGGCTCTCCTGACAGGGGGGCTATGCGCTGATTGTTTATCAGCGCAGCCCCCCCTCAGATGCCCACACTAGACCACCAGGGAAGCCCCCAGGACCACCAGGGAAGCCCCCAGCATGTGGATGGCCAGGTACATTCCCCATGGCCATCCACATGCTAAAAAAATGCCCAAATATGCCAATCAGTGCCCACAAATGGGCACTGATTGGCACATCATATGTATGTTATAAAACAGGGATGCCCAGCAATGCCACCCATCAGTGTCATCAGTGCCACCAATCAGCGTCCATCAGTGCCACCTATCAGTGCCCATCCGTGCCCATCCAGGCCCACCTATCAGTGCCCATCAGTGCCCATCCATGCCACCTATCAGTGCCACCTATATGTATGCATCAGTGCTGCATATGAGTACCCGTCAGTGCTGCCTATGTGTGCCCATCAGTGCCAACTATGAGTGCCCATCAGCGCCACCTGAGTGCCTATCAGTGCCGCATACCAGTGCCACCTATCAGTGCCCATCAGTGCCACCTATCAGTGCCCATCAGTGCCGCCTATCAGTGCCCATCATCAGTGCTCATCAGTGCCACCTCATCAGTGCCACCTCATTGGTGCCACCTCATCGGTGCCCATCAGTGCCGCCTTATCAGTGCCCATCAGTGCAGCCATATCAGTGCCCGTCATTGAAGAAGAAAAAGCACTTATTTACAAAAAAAATTAACAGTGACAAAGAAAAACTTGTTTTTTTGCAAAATTTTCAGTCTTTTTTTGTTTGTTGCGCAAAAAATAAAAATCGCAGAGGTGATCAAATACCACCAAAAGAAAGCTCTATTTGTTGGAACAAAATGTAAAAAAATTGGTTTGGGTGCAGTGTAGCATGACCGCGCAATTGTCATTCAAATTGCGACAGTGCTGAAAGCTGAAAATTGGCCTGGGCAGGAAGGTGTCTAAGTGTCTGGTATTGAAGTGCTTGCTTAACTAAAAACTTTTGTTTTAGTAATAAAAGGATTTGGAAAGCATAAGAATCCCTGCCTGGTATTTACTGCTATTCAGAGAGTGTAGAGAGATTTCTTCTACTTCCTATCACAATAACAATGGTTTTAGCAGACAGGACGTAAGGGGATATCTGCAACACCAACAAATAAAAAAAATAAAAATGTGACAGATGTTCTAGCCTTCCATGGTAGAAGAAAATTGAAATAACCATTGCGTTGCCTGTTGTACCTGGTTTTGGGTGATGTTGAGTAAGGAAGGGAGAGGGAGGAAGGAAAAGGAGGGGGAGAAAGGGAAGGGGAAGCAAAGTCTCTGATAGGTTCAGTTAAAAGTGTAACGTTTATTATTAAAGGGGTTGTAAAGGTTCGTTTTTTATTTTCTAAATAGGTTCCTTTAAGCTAGTGCATTGTTGGTTCACTTACCTTTTCCTTCGATTTCCCTTCTAAATGTTTTTTTTCTTTGTTTTCTTTGTCTGAATTTCTCACTTCCTGTTCCTCCTCAGTAAGCTGTTCAGTAAGCTGTTCTGGCTGACTAAACACCACTCGGATGATGGTGTGAAGTTTACTGAGGAGAAACAGGAAGTGAAAAATTCAGACAAAGAAAAAAAAACATTTAGAAGGGAAATCGAAGGAAAAGGTAAGTGAACCAACAATGCACTAGCTTAAAGGAACCTATTTAGAAAATAAAAAACAAACCTTTACAACCCCTTTAAAGTGGATGTAAACTCCCCATGTCATAATGTAGAGAATAAGATTTCCTTTCATTTGAGCCCAGTCTTGCCACACAGATTTACTCCAGCCCTGAGAAATACTCTTTTATTTTTCAGTTAGAAAAATCTTGACAAAGTGCTGAAAACTTTGTCAAAAATGCCCCCTTGCTGTGAGTGACAGGTGATTTACATATCTCATGCACTAGCCTGAGACAGGCACATCCTGTGTAATTATAAAAAGTGAGAAATCCACCCCTCCCCCACATAACAAATCCTGGTGATGGAAAGGAATGTTATCTGTGATCAGGTGACCTCAAACACACACACTGTACTATAACAATCATCAGATCACTGGATGTTCTACTCTGCCCAACTCTGACTACATACATCTCCCCTATATTCTTCTTGCTGTTCACTTGAGAATACATTTTCTTTCACTCTGGTCTGTGGATCTGTGGTCTGTGCCTGTCTCAGGCTAGTGCATGAGATATGTAAATCACCTGTCACTCACAGCAAGGGGGCGTTTTTGACAAAGTTTTCAGCACTTTGTCAAGATTTTTCTAACTGAACAATAAAAGAGGATTTCTCAGGGCTGGAGTAAATCTGTGTGGCAAGACTGGGCTCAAACAAAAGGAAATCTTATTCTCTACATTATGACACCAACATTTTTTTGGGGTTTACATCTACTTTAAGGAAGGAGTAAAGATGGTGCTGCTCCTAAATTATAGGTTCTGAGTAGCCTAAAGCATAGCTCACAACTGTCCCTGATTTCGAGGGACTGTCCCTGATTTGGAACAATGTCCCTCTGTCCCTCTGTCCCTCTTTCCCCCTCATTTGTCCCTTATTTTGGTTTGATCTATATAGATGTAAAATACATACATTTTATTCAATAAAAAGTGTTTTTCAGCGCTAAACCTTTCATCTGATTTCTAAATTGCAACATTTGTAAATTCCAAAAGCCAATATAAAGGAATAGTAGTGGTAAAAAAAGCACTTGTGGGTTTAACCAATCTTGTTTTTTTTTGTACAATTCTCCTTTAAGGGGGTGTGGCAAGGGGTGTGTCCTATGCCTGCATACTTTTGCTGATAGGTGTCCCTCATTCCCATCTCAAAACATTGAGAGGTATGCCTAAAGCACAAATGAATAGTAGACCAAAAAGGGTGCCGCCATCTTAATGTAAGCTGTCAGAGGAAGAGACTGGTAACTGCAGAGATTGTCAGGAAAGCAGCTGGAGGGTGATGCCATCTCCCACGGCTGGGTGGCTTTGGCTATCTTCGGGGGTCACTGTGATGACATCAACACATAGGGGGGTTCTAGCCTTCCCTTATTATACTAAAGAAAAACATTTTTATTAATTTCCATGTTGCTGTTGCAGATTCCCCCTTATTTCCTGTCAGCGGGACAGGAAGAGAGAAATCTCTCTAAATGAACCCCAGATAGCAGTAAACATCCAACAGGGGTATCCTTCCCCACTCCATCCAAAATCCCCCAAAAAAACAAAAAAAACTGTTTTGGCTAGATGTTGCAATGGTTTTCATTGAATATTCAGTAGAAGGTCATCCACACAGAACACCTTGCAGTCTTTTCTCAACACATACAATATATTAAGGTGTCCTTTTATGAAGCAGTGATCAGCGGAGATCCTGAGGATCGCCAATGATCACAGCCCATAAACAGTTTATGAACCAGAGATAATCGGGGGGGGAAGTGTTTGAACTTCTCCCGCCGATTATCTCTGCACATGGAGAATCCTCATAGAATGACACAGTAATGGCCAGTGTATGAAGCTGCGATCTCAGCGCTTCACTGGCTGTCTGTGTCAGAATTCACACTCCCCGATTCACCATCTCAGAGGTGGTGAAGTGGGGAGTGAAGAGAGAAACCCGGGGGATCTGAGGAGGAAAGAGGAAGATTATTAACTTCATTATTGCTCGTTCAGACCCCCCAACACTGTAACGATGTCCCCCTGTCATATGTATGTGTATACATATATATATATATATATATATAATGTGTATATATATATATATATATATATAATGTGTGTGTGTATATACATGTATATATGTGTGTGTGTGTGTATATACATGTATATATAATGTGTGTGTGTGTATGTATACATGTAGGGGGGACTCTTTATTTTATTAACATTAATCACACTGGTGTCTGTCTGTGTATTGAGCTGTGATAATTTATCACTTCTTAATAAATGGACATCTCGGCGTTTCAGTGAATTTCTGGTACTGTAATCTCGTAAAGTCTCACGAGATTCCAGTATCAGGGGCCGTTCTCCAGTGTTTGAAGCGTTTGTAGATCACGGTGAAGCGATCTACTCCGCTTCATGAACAGGCACACAGAGGAGAAAGATCTCCTCTGTGAATGCCGGAGAATGAAGCAGTGAATAGATTTCACTGCTTCATAAAAGGACACCTAAATGTACAATCTGAATGTGTGCAACAGAGTGAAACGAAGAGGATTATTTGAGGATCTGAAAAAAAAAAAAAAGTTTTCAGAACTTGTTGTAGTAGTAACTGTAGCACTGTATGTAGACCCAATGAGGTCTTAGCTTATCAACCTTCTGGTCACCAAAAAGTATGGGAAGGAATGTCAGTTCCCAAGTGACATAAAAGGAGGAAATTAAAAAAAAGAAATGATGATAGGAAGAAAGAGAAAGTGTACTTCCCAGTTGAGGACCCTAAATATTGGGTTTAAAGTTATTGTAAATCCTCGCCTTGTAAAACAACCTATTCAGTTTAAAATAGAAATGAATGGCAAATGTTAGATTTATCAATTCTTTAGGTAGGAGACTGTATATATCCTAACATGGGTTTCATACTCTTAAACATCTCTTGTTTTTCATGTAGGATGCTTAGCATTTTTTCATTAATTTCATGATCCAAGAAATATTATTTTTCATTGCAATATCAACCACAGATGATTTCCACCCTTTGCGATAAATATTTTCACAGCTAAAAAGATGTAAAAGATCAGTGTCTAAGAGTGTTTTGGAACATCATTAATTGGTTCACTTAAGAGGGCATTCTTGGTTACAGAATATATTAATACATGTATTTTTGTCCAGTAGAGTTAGATTTTTGGATAAGTGCACCAAATGTGGAACATTTTTCCTGTTTGCCTGGAAAAACAATTAGGAGAGGTTTGTGCCAGTCTTGTGGGTACCAGATATCAAAGAGAAAGGACTTTATAGATAGGCTGTACAAGGGTCTTATTAAACAGCCCTTATAAAATGCAGCAATACCTCCGGCAGGCAAATGTTTTCAAAGACAGTCCTTGTAGTAATGTTGTCAGTCTCTTTTTGGGACTAGCACTTTAAGGCTTGCAAAACAGAATCCATTAGAAGAAACTTAAAGCGGAGTTCCACCCAAAAATGGAACTTCCGCTTTAAGCACTCCTCACCCCCTTACATGCCACATTTGGCATGTAATTTTTTTTTGGGGGGGGAGTGGGGGCTTCATTAGGAGGGGGACTTCCTGTCCCACTTCCTCCTTTCGCCCAGGAACCGCCTAGGCGACTGTTCCTTTCGTCTTAGGTGGCCCCTCCCTCTAGGTGATCTCCTGGGACACGTGACAGGTCCCAGGAGATCGCCTATCCACTCCGGGAGCGCAACGCGACTTGCGCATGCGCCGTGCGTGCCCGGCCGGGAAGACGAAAGCTGTCACGGCCGGGTGCCCTGAGTGGCAATGGAGACGCTGGCGAAGAGGAGGGGGAGAGGAGCGACACCCCGTTCGGCCGCATCGCTGGACCGTGGAACAGGTAAGTGTCTGTTTATTAAAAGTCAGCAACTACACTTTTTGTAGCTGCTGACTTTTAAAAAGCCTGGAACTCCCCTTTAAGGGATATTAAATCTGTACACCATTGTCTAGTCATTACACAGGGATAAGAAGATATTTAAACACAATATTTTCAAACAAACAAAGATAATCTAAATCACAGTTTCTTCTTGATATATGGGCTCATTATTTTTCATGAGAATGGAAACTCTCATTCGCTTGAGTGAGAAATACTGGAAAACAAAGATGAGTAGATGAATAGTTCTAATGTATTCACCAATAAGTTGAGCAAATTAATAGATTGAATTTATTCACAAATAACCATACCCAGGTGCATGCAAAGGAAAAGTATTAAAATATATTTTGTTTTGTCAGCATACATAGCCCAATTCCTGCAAGTGATGTAACAAATTACAGCATCAATGAACCATATAGGCAATAAGTAGAAGTCAATAATGAGAGCCTATAATTATGAAAATGCTTATTACAGAACATAGACATTGTCAGTGCCCCGCACTCCAGCCATACAAGGAAAGATATTCTAAACTATTGGTATATTTCAGTGACCACCATTCTCAACTTAACATCTACCTGCGCATGGCTCTCCATAAAAACTCTTTGAAATAAATGAATTTATCCAGTCTTGGAAAGACCATAGGAAAAGACATTAGATTCCCTATATAAATGATAACATTCTCAAAATCATGTGGGAAACCTTTGCTATAAGTAGCTTCTTTTGATCAACACACTTGAGCGTAGATTCCATATACACAAGTTCACTGCAATAAAAAGAAGTAAACCTCTGTGTAGACAAATGTTAAGAGATATGTATACATTCATATGAAGTACACTTACAGTGCCTTGAAAAAGTATTCATACCCCTTGATATTTTCCACATTTTGTCATGTTACAACCAAAAACGTAAATGTATGTTATTGGGATTTTATGTGATAGACCAACTTTGTGAATTGTGAAGTGGAAAGAAAATGATAAATGGTTTTCAACATTTTTTACAAAAAATATGTGAAAGGTGTGGCGTGCATTTGTATTCAGCCCCCCTGGGTCATTTACTTTGTAGAACCTCCTTTCGCTGCAATTACAGCTGCATGTCTTTTTAGGGATGTCTCTAACAGCTTTGCACATCAAGAGAGTGCCTTTTTTCCTATTCTTCTTTGCAAAATAGCTCAAACTCTGTCAGCGTCTGTGAACAGCAATTTTAAAGTCTTGCCACAATTGGATTTAGGTCTGGACTTTGACTGGGCCATTCTAACACATGAATATGCTTTAAACTAAACCATTCCATTGTAGCTCTGACTGTATGTTTAGGGTCGTTGTCCTGCTGGAAGGTAAACCTCCACCCCAGTCTCAAGTCTTTTGCAGACTCTAACAGGTTTTCTTCTAAGATTGCCCTGTATTTGGCTCCATCCATCTTCATATCAACTCTGACCAGCCTCCCTGTCCCTGCTGAAGAAAAGCATCCCACAACATGATGCTGCCACTGCCATTCTTCACAGTGGGAATGGTGTGTTCAGGGTGATGTTCAGTGTTAGTTTTCCGCTACACAGCGTTTTGCTTTTAGGCCAAAAAGTTCAATTTGGGTCTTATCTGACCAGAGCACCTTCTTCCACATGTTTGCCGTGTCCCCCACATGGCTTCTCGCAAACTACACATGTGACTTTTTTTTTTTTTTTTTTTAATTTTTTATTTTTCACACATGGACCAACAGGTTACAACATAATGTGCTTGCAATACAAATACAAAAATAAACCTCACATTATGACACGCGTAACATAATATTTTGAGCCTTAAATAATACTTCTTTGGCATCTAACAGATATATAATGGTGTCAGATATTAACGTTGCCTTGTGTAGTGTAGTATCTGTCCTGTTCTGCTTTGGAGCAGAGCAGGTTATTATAAGTGTGGTCTTCATAGTAGGCCTTTGTTCGTATATGAAGAGTTTGGAGCGTATCTCATCCTTGAGCGCAATCTACGTTTGTCTATTTGCATGCCCAGATTTAGACGTGTTGGTCCCCCGGGCCCGGCTCCCTTTTTTCTTTTTATCCTCCCCTTTAGAGGGGGGGGGGGGAGTCAGCATAGAGAAGAAGGTTAAGTAGTTAGAGAGGGTGGGGAGAAAGGGAGACCAGAGGGGGGAAGAGAAGGGGGAAGGGGGGGTGGGGAGGGCATGAGGGGAAGTACACCCCACGACCATGGTGCGCTGTTGGGGTAATGTCAGAGAGTGAGATCAATTCTGTAATGTCTTATACCTCATTCACCAAGGGACTCGGCTATCAACCCGTTTGTTCAAGTGACATCCCCCGACCTCCTCAGAGCCTGCCCTTCCTCTGAAAAAATGAACATAGACCAAAGCTGCCACGTCTTGGTGTATGTCTCCTGTCTCTTCTGTTCGGTTAGAATAAGGTCCTCCATCGTCCTTATTTCCTCCACTTTCTGAAGCCAGAGGTCAATGGACGGTGGAAGAGCCGATTTCCAGCAGAGTGGAATGCAGGCCTTTGCTGCGTCTAGAAGATGGCGAATCACCGAATTTTTATATTTCCTGTCGGGGGTATCAGTTGCATGGAGGAGGAAGATTGCCGGGTCAGCGGGTATAATTCTTTCTGTCATTTTTTGTATCGTCTCGTGTATTACCTTCCAAAAATGACTCAGTTTGGGGCACGACCAGAAGATGTGCAGTATGTCTCCTTTCTCTGTCTGGCAGCGCCAACATCTATCTGTTGTTGTTGGGAAGAATTTGTGGAGCATGGTTGGGGTCCTGTACCAGCGAGACAGGATTTTGAAATTCGTCTCTTGAGTTTTGGCACATATTGAAGATTTGTGCGTGTACTTAAGGATTAACTGCCTCTTCGCGTCACTAAATTGGAGCCCTAGGTCTTGTTCCCATTTAAGTAAGCCCGGTGGGACAAAGCCCTCCGGCGGGGAAATCATAAGCGAGTATGCCAGTGAGAGCGTATGTGGTAGTACTCCTGAGTCATTACATAATTCCTCCAGTGATGTGAGTGGTTGGTTATTACCTGTCGGGGGCTGTATCGTGTTTAGAAAGTGTTTCAGTTGCAGTGCTCTCATAAAGTCGAGTTTATATGGGCCTGTGGGGTCAGAGAATTCGGCTATCGTTTTCCACCTCCCCCTGTCGCTAAAGTGTGATGCCTGGTATAGTCCCGCCCCTAACATGGACCGAAAGGGATCGTCATTAATCCCTGGTGTAAAGAGGGGGTTTCCTAGTATGGGGTATATAGGGGAGTTCTGTGAGGAGAGGGAGGACTGGGAGATGATACGTGCGCAGATCTGGGCCGTGTTACCTACTAACGGGTGTTGTTTAATCTCACATGTGACTTTTTATGGCTTTCTTTCAACAATTGCTTTCTTCTTGCCACTCTTCCATAAAGGCCAGATTTGTAGGGTTCACAGCTAATAGTTGTCCTGTACACAGATTCTCCTACACCTGAGCTGTGGATCTCTGTAGCTCCTCCAGAGTTACCATGGGCCTCTTGGCTGGTTCTCTGATTAATGCTCTCCTTGCCCGGCCTGTCAGTTTAGGTGGATGCCCATGTCTTGGTAGGTTTGCAGTTGTGCCATACTCTTTCCATTTTCCGATGATGGATTGAACAGTGCTTCGTGAGCTATTCAAAGCTTGGGATATTTTTTTATAACCTAACCCTGCTTTAAACTTCTACACAACTTTATCCCTGACCTGTCTAGTGTGTTCCTTGGCCTTTGTGATGCTGTTTGTTTACTAAGGTTATCTAACAAACCTCTGAGTGCTTCACAGAACAGCTGAATTTATACTGAGATTAAATTACACACAGGTGGACTCTCTTTACTAATTAGGTCACTTCAGAAGGCAATTGGTTTCACTAGATTTTAGTTAAGGGTATCAGAGTAAAGGGAGCAGAATACAAATGCACGCCACACTTTTCAGATATTTATTTGTATAAAATGTTGAAAACCATTTATCATTTTCCTTCCACTTCACAATTTGGTGCCACTTTGTGATGGTCTATCATATAAAATCCCAATAAAATACATTTACGTTTTTGATTGTAACATGACAAAAGGTGGAAAATTTCAAGGGATATGAATACTTTTTTAAGTCACTGTATATTTCCATAAGAATAGGTTTTCTATAAAGTATATCTAAGCCTCTAATAATATTTTGTAGCATACCAGTACCTAAATGTGATAGCTGCATTAATTTTCATTTTACAGGCTTTTTCTTATTTTCACCTGCTAACAAAACTTCCTGTCCCTGAATGGCTGTGCTTTTTTCTCCACTGCATTGATGGAAGAATTGGTTTTAACACAGACTTCAAACATCTTTGAACATAATTTTAACTACTACATAACTGTGTTTTTAATATTTGCTTTAATTTCAGCTTTAAGTTGTCTTTAGTATAAACATGCATTTACTTTTAGAGGAGGCTTAGCACAAACTTCATCTTGCAGCCCACACATTACTGAGCTTTTGATTTGAAAACACAATTTTTAGACGTGTACATCATCTTTGCTTTGGAATATTGCTTTGGAATTGCTTCAGTAATTGTGTCATTGTTGTGTAAACACTATGCATATTGTATCTGCAATATCTAATCAGCATTTGGTGCTTTATTCTTTTCAGAACCCTTTTCATCTGCGAATGGATATGAGAAGTTCAGTGGATTCTCTAATGGAAATCTTGAACAGTGTCTTACAGAACAACAGCTGGGAGGAACTAGCTGTTATCACATGCCACCCATGGGAAAGCACCATCATTCTTGACTATGTGACTACTAATACAAGTATAGAGACACATGAGATCCTTAACATTCACTCACTTGATGATGCCGATGTGGGAACTTACCTGAATCGTCACTTTGATACTATAAAGAATCCACAGATACCTTTGCTTTTACATGGATGTGATGCCCAGCGATCTTCCTTGGTGTTTCAAGCAGCCAAAGACTATGGATTGGAACCACTTGAGTTTCACTGGCTGGTTGGACAACCACTTAATGTGGAGGAGATGCAGACAGATGGCTTGCCCCCTGGTTTGTTAGCTTATGGAGAAGTCAGCCGACCAAGTCTGGAAACCTTTTTAAGAGATGCTGTGGTTCTAGTAACTAAGGCAATCTCTAGTGCAGTCCAAGTGAGACCAGATCTTGCACTTATTCAGACCATGATAAATTGCAATGATAAACAGATATCACAAAATGAGTCTTCTGGCTTGTACCTTTCCAGGTGAGATGCTGTAATTACTAACATTTAACCTGTGCAATTATTTGATGCAATAATCATATACATTGCAAATTATTCTTTTATATTTAATTGTATATGTCTTCTTTCCAAAAAAGCAGGGTTGCTTCTTTACCTTCACTCTAGGAAACCATTCACAATGCAGTTATATATACAAATACAAATATGCTACCGTGAAACATTGTCATTATAGCTAATCTTTATAACACACAAATACTACAGAATTGGGTAATGAGAGATGGTATAAGAAAAAAGAAAATAGAAATCTGGTGGTGGTGGTTGAAGGAGCAATAGACAAAGGTATTTTTACAAAAAGTATTATTTTCTGAAACTGCATTAATTTAGAGAACCCACTTTTTATGTACTTCCTAAGACCTGTAAGGACATCACCAATCCTCCAGGAACACACATAATATGGGGAACTGGTTCCTATATTGAGAATATGAGTATAATACTGTATATTCAGGTATACATATTGATAGCACATGGAGGGTCTTTTCTGCTCACTAGAGCCAGGGTATTGAATTAAAACTCACAGAGCTCCAGTCAGTAACATTTTCTCCAAGCAGAGGTCTAAATCAAAATCTTTATATCACAGTCCCCCTTCTCTTATAACACAATCTTGTTCTTACATCAGTGTCCTCAGTCCCCCCTTCACATTAAGATCCCCCCTTTTCATCACAGTCCCCCTTTCAAAACAGTGTCTTTAGCCCCCTGCACAGTAGTGTTCTCAATCTCCCTTTTATATCACACCCCCTTTCTTCACAGTAGTGCCCTCAACTCCCCTCCCCCCAGGGTTCTCACAACCCTTTCACAGTATTGTCCTCAGCACCCCTTCACATTAGTGTTCTAAGCCCCCCTTCACTGCAGTGTCCTCTGCCCCTCTTTGCATTACCCCACCCTCATATTACTGTCCTCAGCCCCCCTGCACATCACCCCCATCCTTCACAGTAGTGTCCTCACTGTCCTATGTTCTTACTCTTCACCTGTTCTACTGTACACAGGTTGTAGGGTGGGAGGCATAGCTGGACTGGATGGGGGCTACACAACTTTTCATGTTAATAAGCTAATAATTGGTTTCTAGGACTGTCATTTTTCCTAATAACCAATATTATAACTTGAAAAGTTAACTAGAGTAGCTCCAGCCCTCTGTCCATAACTGTCATGACTCCCGCTATCGGCACAACAGTGAGAATGACAGCGATGGTGGATGGAGGCAAAAAACAGCTCCTAAGTGGTGCAACCACAGTGGTCTGGGTGGGACAGTGACTCGGACCAGATCTGGACCACAGTGGGCCATTTTGTGATGTCTATTCTAGAGAAACATTACCCTTCCTTATTTCATTGGAAGGAAGCCACTCTATTGGCTTTAGAGGTGGAGGTGTTATATTCAAGCATTCCACATGATAAGAGTATACCTGTAGCTATACAATTTTTAGATTAAATCATTATGCCAGTGCAAAATATGTATTATCCATTTATTCAGGTCCATTTTGAAACATAATGCTTTTAGTTTTGCTTACTCCCGCTACCTCCAGGTGCAGGGGATGGCGACGGGGATCATATATGCCCAGTCCTGCACTAATTATCACCTGGGGGCTGGGAACATACAATTTCTAGTGATGGGGACTAGTCTGTACACCTGTGATATGTGTTAACGTTGCACATGCATATAGCTAACATCCTCATCATTTGGACAGGCACTGAACAATTACTAACAGAATGTTATGGAAAAAATTTAATTTGAATGAAATGTATCATTCACTATAGATTCTGATAAGGACGAAATCTCTTATTTGGATTTGTCATTTGACCTCTCCAGATGATAGGGGAGAAAAATCATTGATACTTCCTATTTAAAAAAAAAAATAATTATTACTCATTAATTTTCTGATTAAGTAATTTTCCATATAGTCAATATCTATATATAAGGCTAGGGTCAAAATTCTTCTGATAATGCAGATGTTAGATCAGAAGCTGATCATCTTTATACCAGATTCAGACAGAGAAAGTATAGTAAGAAAAAAATAAAGATAGTTTATTAAGGACCTAAAAATAAGTCTAGGGAAAACGTTAAGGCTGCAATACATGGCTTGGATCCTGTTTAATTTCTGCTGAAGCAGCCAAAAATTAAGCCATGGGTGGCCCTGTCAAAAATGGGTTAAACGAGTGAAATCTATATGTGTGTGGCTTGCCATACACAAAAGGGTAACCAGCTAGTAAACCAGAACACTACATCTATCATAATTATTACTAGATATAGTCAACAAATCAATATCATACAAAGCTTGACTAAACATTGTTATCTCTTAAGCCCCATACACACGGTCGGATGCACCATCGGACAGTGTTCGTCGGTTTGACCGACGGACAAAGTCTTATCTCCTGCTGGAAATCTTTGCCGTCAACACGGTCCGATCACACCAAATCCGATCGTGTGTACGGTTGTCCGACCGGACAAAGTGCCACGCATGCTCAGATCACATTACAAGACCAAAGCTATTGGCTACTAGCCTCTACGTAGTCCCGTCGTAGGCAACAAACGTCACCACGTTCAGAATGATCGGATTTTCCGACAACTTTGTCCGACCGTGTGTACGCAAAACCAACATCGGACAAAGTATGACGGACATGGTCCGACGGACCTGGTCCGCGGATTGTCCGACCGTGTGTATGGGGCTTTAAATGACCAAATATTGGGTCAAATTCTTCAAAAACTTCCTGACATCACATTTGGGTGGGCTAAACCTTTGAAATATTCACAGGTACATAATCATTATAAGACTTAATAAGTGTGTTAATACATGTCCAGTGAGGGGTAGCTTTAGGTGTAAGACATGTAATCAGTCTCTACATCCAAACAATTAAGACTTCCAAATGGGGACCTTTACTTTTGTAAGTATTTTGTAAACTGCTCTAAGATGGACATGGTCTACATAATAAGAAAGGATGGGCGAATGGGACTTTAAATGAGGGTACGCCATGTGGAGAATTAAAAATAACAATATAAAGTGAAATTGAATTCACAATACAAAATTTATTATACCCTAAAACATATAACGAATGTTTTATATCAAATACATAGGCAGTCAACAGACTTTCGATTCATATGTTGATACATTGTTTACAATACAGATAAACATAGACACAATAGATATACATGCTGTAGTACATCATTCTAATAGAGGAATAACTGTTGGTGTATAATGGCACTCTACGCGTTTCCTGGTATTTCAACCATTCTTCAGGAGTGTTAAGAAGTAGTAAACTGAGAAAAGGAGAGCTGGGGTTAATAATAGAAATAATAAAAGGGGGGCTGAGACTGTCAGGTCTCACTGTAGTAAAATTACATTAAAGTACTTACAGGTAGTTCCTAGGCCCAGTTCGGTGTCTACCAAGGCATGCAGGGGCCGGAGGCATGATGTCGACCACCAGGGTTGAAGTGGGGGGACCCTTCCAGGGTGGGGAGCAGCCCCCGGAGCTCAGCATAGTGGTCACAGTCAAGACTCAGTGGGCTATGTGTACACCGGAAGTGCATGGTAAAACTGGGAAAAAGAAAGTGCTTGACTCAACCTCAAGGACACACATCCCAATCCTACACACAGGTCACTTCCCTGTTGGAAGATTAACCATCCTCCTAAGGTATGTTGCAACTACCTATCACTTTTTACACTCCCATTATGCAGTCCCTTATGGAAACACATAGACATCCCATCCCCCCACCCTCACACCTCACATTACCAATACTAAATCCCCCCTTTTTTTGTTTTTTGTTTTTGACTCACTTTCTTTTTCCCAGTTTTACCATGCACTTCCGGTGTACACATAGCCCACTGAGTCTTGACTGTGACCACTATGCTGAGCTCCGGGGGCTGCTCCCCACCCTGGAAGGGTCCCCCCACTTCAACCCTGGTGGTCGACATCATGCCTCCGGCCCCTGCATGCCTTGGTAGACACCGAACTGGGCCTAGGAACTACCTGTAAGTACTTTAATGTAATTTTACTACAGTGAGACCTGACAGTCTCAGCCCCCCTTTTATTATTTCTATTATTAACCCCAGCTCTCCTTTTCTCAGTTTACTACTTCTTAACACTCCTGAAGAATGGTTGAAATACCAGGAAACGCGTAGAGTGCCATTATACACCAACAGTTATTCCTCTATTACAGGGGTCTCAAACTAGCGGCCCTCCAGCTGTTGCAAAACTACAAATCCCATGAAGCATTGCAAGGCTGACCATTACAAGCATGACTCCCACAGGCAGAGGCATGATGGGACTTGTAGTTTCACAACAGCTGGAGGGCCACCAGTTTGAGACCCCTGCTCTATTAGAATGATGTACTACAGCATGTATATCTATTGTGTCTATGTTTATCTGTATTGTAAACAATGTATCAACATATGAATCGAAAGTCTGTTGACTGCCTATGTATTTGATATAAAACATTCGTTATATGTTTTAGGGTATAATAAATTTTGTATTGTGAATTCAATTTCACTTTATATTGTTATTTTTAATTCTCCACATGGCGTACCCTCATTTAAAGTCCCATTCGCCCATCCTTTCTTATTCTACAAATCCGGGATGGAGGCCGCCATGTCTCAAGGTGTGTGTCAGGTCACGACCATATTCTATACACAAATTTTGGGTTGAAAAAACCCGCCCCCAGACCTGCCACACCCTATCTACCTTATTGGGGTTTTAATAATTGCGCAGTAATATATCAATTTACTATTAGTAACCTTTTCATATCTCCATAGACGCCCAAGCCATTCCCTATCTATGCATTACCTTCGACCCAAAATTTATTCATTAATTACTTGGTCATTTGACCTTTCCCTACTCCCAGTTCGGATCAGCTTGGGCTGTGGGGTTCACGGGGGTGTCCTCTCGGCTCCCAGGGTTGCGATGAGCAGCGGCCCATTTCCCCCCCCCCTCCATTTCGGGTGGCGGTGGAGCCTGGTTCCCTGCTCATCGGCGCCATGCCTGCACGCCATTTCTTGGCGATGCCATTGACGTTGATTAGACGTCACTCTTCCTCCACCCATGGCCATACACGGGATTGGCTTGGGACCCACTGCTGGTGGCTCCTCCATGTGCAGCTGGGTGCCTCCGCCTTTCCTGTGCACTGTGGCCAATAGACATGGCGTTAGTGGGGCCCCTCCCTGTGGTTGGGAGTATTTAGCAACCCGGAGACAGCAGGTGGTTCATTTGCTTGACTCAACCTCAAGGACACACATCCCAATCCTACACACAGGTCACTTCCCTGTTGGAAGATTAACCATCCTCCTAAGGTATGTTGCAACTACCTATCACTTTTTACACTCCCATTATGCAGTCCCTTATGGAAACACATAGACATCCCATCCCCCCACCCTCACACCTCACATTACCAATACTAAATCCCCCCTTTTTTTGTTTTTGACTCACTTTCTTTTTCCCAGTTTTACCATGCACTTCCGGTGTACACATAGCCCACTGAGTCTTGACTGTGACCACTATGCTGAGCTCCGGGGGCTGCTCCCCACCCTGGAAGGGTCCCCCCACTTCAACCCTGGTGGTCGACATCATGCCTCCGGCCCCTGCATGCCTTGGTAGACACCGAACTGGGCCTAGGAACTACCTGTAAGTACTTTAATGTAATTTTACTACAGTGAGACCTGACAGTCTCAGCCCCCCTTTTATTATTTCTATTATTAACCCCAGCTCTCCTTTTCTCAGTTTACTACTTCTTAACACTCCTGAAGAATGGTTGAAATACCAGGAAACGCGTAGAGTGCCATTATACACCAACAGTTATTCCTCTATTAGAATGATGTACTACAGCATGTATATCTATTGTGTCTATGTTTATCTGTATTGTAAACAATGTATCAACATATGAATCGAAAGTCTGTTGACTGCCTATGTATTTGATATAAAACATTCGTTATATGTTTTAGGGTATAATAAATTTTGTATTGTGAATTCAATTTCACTTTATATTGTTATTTTTAATTCTCCACATGGCGTACCCTCATTTAAAGTCCCATTCGCCCATCCTTTCTTATTCTACAAATCCGGGATGGAGGCCGCCATGTCTCAAGGTGTGTGTCAGGTCACGACCATATTCTATACACATGGTCTACATAATGTTTTGTCAATGTGCTGCCTGTTATGTAGTCAAAACAGAAGAGGAAGAATATATGATCACATTCAAGGTCTAAAAGATGGAGATTTACACTCATCAGTGGCACACCACTTTGCTTATCATCATCGATATGATCCTGCTGGGGCCAGATTCTTAGCAATTGACCATATCTCTATGCCAAAAAAGAGGAGATACTAATAAATTGTTGTTACATATTAAAAAGCCATAGAATATCCTGGCCCCAGTTAAAAAAAAATGTTTTGCCCCTTTATATTGTTTCCCTGTTTTGTTATACATATATTGTGTTTGTTTATGGATATGTGTTTATCTGGATTCCAATATTTGTACAATCATGGTTTCCCTTTATAGGGATGGTGTGGGTTATGTTGAGCCCTGTATTTGCCTGTTTCTCCTTTTGGGAGACTGTGTGCTGCGGATTTCAGTATCCCCCTACGGGGCATTAGACTTGCTAGTAGGAGGAGCTACAGATCTGCACTCAACTTTCACTTCACTTCAGCCTGTGACTTCATCATATCGTTTACAATATAGGATAGGAAGGGAAGAGAGCAGGCATGTCATTTTCTCCCCTTGCAACAGTGAACAGACCTTAGTCCACCTTTAGGACTTAGGATGCTGAATGTAAGACAATTTTGGGAAAACTCTTCTGATACTTTATATATATATATATATATATATATATATATATATATATATATATATATATATATGTATATATATATATATATATATATATATATATAGTTAAGGTGCTCTGGATATAATATAATTAACATAACCAAATGTAGAAGGTCTGTATTTATTGCTTTTCTATTAGTCTGGGTATGACTTGATATACTGTATACAGTATGTATGTTGTTTACATGATATATTTGTTTCTTTAAATAATATCTCGATCCTCTGAATTGTATGTGCTTTCTTAAAAAAGTAGACTTCCTTCCAAAAAAAAAAGTGATGAAAACAAAATCTGCATATGCAAGAGTTTATGTTATGTACACAATAATTGTGGAAGTGGATGCATGTATTACCTTAACCAACATAAATGCTTACTAATCTATTTTGTTTTTGTATAATTCACAGTGGGATATGGTAAAAAGTGTGAATCACTCCCTCTGACTTTGTTCCCTTTTCCATTCTTTAAAAATAATATAGATTATTATTTTATATTCATTTTTTCCCCAAAAAAAACAGAGGTGCTTCTCTACTTTCCTACACAATTAACTGTAACTTTTAACATTAGTTTTGACCCCTGTGCTTCTATTGGCTTTTTTACACATTAGACTTTTGTCCCTATTACAATTTCTTTCCCTTTCAGCCAATTAATGATTTTTTTTGTGCATTTTGTTTTTCTTTACATACAAACAATACAATTCTATTGCACCATTCACAATACACCAACTGAAAATTGTTCTTACCAAGCTATTATTATAAAATGCCTAACTTGGTGGAAAAAAGATAAGCAGCTTTAACATGTCTCTATTTATTACAGGTATTTATCCAACACATCGTTCTCTGGACAAACAGGACGTATCTATGTAACAGACAATAATTTGGTCCACACTGAGCACCACTACAAGATTTGGAGCCTTGTGCGCGATTCTGTAGGGCATCCAACATGGGTTACTGTGGGAGGCTGGCATGAAGGTAAAATAGAAGTGGAGGAAGGTTTGTGGCAGAATCGAATAAAAAAACATGAACCAGCATCAGTAGTGACTGCACGTACCAAACTCAGAGTGGTAACTCTGGTAGAACATCCTTTCGTTTTCACACGAGAGGTTGATGCTGATGGCAGTTGCCCAGCTGGTCAAATGTGTTTGGATCCGCGGACTAATAACTCTGCTTTATTAGATTTGCTATTTCAAGAACTTAACTCACCAAATGGCTCTGTACCATTGGAATACAAAACATGTTGTTATGGTTACTGCATTGACTTATTAGAAAAATTATCTGAAGATCTTGGGTTCGATTTTGAACTGTATATTGTTGGAGATGGAAAGTATGGTGCACGAAAGGGGGATCTCTGGACAGGATTAGTTGGGGACTTGTTGAGTGGAGCAGCCCACATGGCTGTCACCTCCTTTAGCATCAACTCAGCTCGAAGTACTGTAATTGACTTCACCAGCCCTTTTTACTCAACGAGTCTTGGTATCCTGGTGAGAATGCGAGACACTGCTTCTCCTATTGGAGCCTTTATGTGGCCATTACACTGGTCCATGTGGTTGGGTATATTTGTGGCTTTGCATATTACAGCGTTGTTTCTCACATTTTATGAATGGAAAAGTCCTTTTGGCATGACCCCACATGGACGCAACCGTGTGAAGATCTTCTCTTATTCTTCTGCCCTCAACTTATGTTATGCTATTCTCTTTGGGAGAACAGTCTCAAGTAAAACACCCAAATGTTGCACAGGCAGAGTTCTTATGAACCTTTGGGCTATTTTCTGCCTACTTGTCTTGTCAAGTTACACTGCAAACCTTGCTGCAGTCATGGTAGGAGAGAAGACCTTTGAGGTTTTGACTGGAATCCATGATCCAAAGGTAAGTAGCCTATATGTACTATAAGAAATAATGTTATATACAATATGTGTATATGTATTTCAGGGCTAATAATGCCTACTTATTATTGGGACATGTAAAATCCTCATTTAAATAGCTTTACGACTAACAACAGATATCTCTAAGATCTGCTTTTACTCATTATGATCATTTTTGCCATGTATTTTCAGGAGAGGGTAGATATCTACCAGATTCCTTTATTCTTCCTGAAGATTTGCCAGTCTCCAGCCACAGCCCTAAAAGTCGTATAATCTTGCAGGCTGTGTTAGATTCAACGTTTATTGCTTTTTAGAATTCAATATGGTGTATTAATCTAAAATTCATGGTATCTGGTGTGAACCTAGAACGAAGCTGGGACCTTGAGGGAAAGTCAGTCTCAGGAAAGAAGTTTTAGTTACAGAGAAGTAGATTAGGGAATAAGGCATGATGTGCAGGTTTTGTGTCTTACTCAGTTAGGTATTATCAGCTCTGCAGCTTGGAACATACTTTTTCAGCTTGCATGTCTCCTAGGAGGATGAATCTTTAATGCATAACCATATACTGCCCTGTTATCTTCACAAATGTGAGAAGCTGAAAGATCCTATTAATACCCCACAGTCTGCACACCACCAGCTAATGACCAGCCCTTGAACAGTGCTACTCATTTCCTTATGTAAGGTGCCAGAAATCTATTTAAACTGTAACACAGGCCTAAAGCTGACCACACATTATACAATTTGTAAGGGCCTGCCTTATTGCATACAAATTGAAAGTGTTTAGGTCTGACCTCATATTATATGGTTTTGGTAAATCCAGTGGCGGCTGGTGTTTTTATTGGGGGGTGGCAAACAACAACCACTGACACCAGCCACCCACGCCCCCGCTCATTGTTGGTCCTCTAGCACTTATCCCATCTAGGTGGCGGGCATCGGGTAGCAGTGGGCATCCGGCAACAGGAATCGGCGGGCATCAGCGAGCATCAGGCAGCGGCGGACATCAAGCATCAGGCATTGGCTGGCGGGTTTCAGACCCACTACTGATTGGCTGGGATGAGGATCAGTGTCCCAACATCAAATATTAATTCGCTATTTCAATACACCTGGATGGGCTCCGGATGCAAGGCTCTGCTTCTGGAGTCCACCCTATTTTGAAGCCTATTAAAGCCTCTGGCTCTAATCAGGTGTTTCAAAAAAATAGCCCTGCCACTGTAATTCATGCGTCCGACGTTCTGCAAGGGGCCAGACGCATGGATAGGGGGGCAGTGGCATGAATAGGGGGGGGCGGCGCCCATGGACCCTTAATGGATGGGCCTGGGTAAATCTAAAGGAAAATTCTATAATGCATACTGTACTGTACACTTCTCGCTAGTCAGTTCTGTGTGGGAAGAAGATGTGGCCTGTTTCTTCTAGAGAGGTAAGCTGTGGGGCTCATAAGTTAGGACAGGCTACTGATTTGGTCATGTTTGCTCTGGCTGTAGGAAGTTTTTTCAAAGTTGGATGTGAGCGCCTCGCTTTCTGCCTTACAACTCCAGAAAATCATAACATCACTGCAATCCCTTGTACATTCTTGTTTGACTCTACTGGTGTGCAGACTATAGATTAATGTGTTCTATGAAGCAATGTATTGTACAGTATATAAGGGAAAGGTACTGTGTATGGAGTATTAAGGTAGTAAATTAAACATGAGTGGAGAGCTCTTAGTAATGCTGGATGGTACTGTATATGTGTGTGCACATGGGCTGGGGACTAAGTGGGCTTTAACATTCTTATGATTCACTTTAGAAGTCTGGTCATCTCTTTCCAAGGTTATCAATCATATAGATAAGGCAAGACCTGAAAATATATAAGCTATCTATGCTACAGCATGAATTTACTAAAAGACTGCCTGAACAGTTTTCAGTCTCCAGTCTCCAGTCTCCAGAAGGTGATTACTTTAAATGCGAATCTTGATTTCATTTTGTGGTGTTAGAACCCTTGGTGAGCATTTATGAAGTTATTTTCCTGGAGTTTCTAATGGGTTTCTTCTAAGGTATTCTCCACCTGTATGGCAATTGGTGAAATGGCTTTAATCCAGTGGCTGCTTTGATCTATTAATCATTATATTCATCATATTCATCACAAAGGGTTATATGGATTATGTTTTTCAGCCATTTGTCATCTATTCCGTTTCTCCGTGTGAGATATAACTCACCTCATTTAGTTTTATATCCATTCTTGGCATCAACAATTCACAATTCAGAGGAGATTGTATATTCATTCCATTTGATGTTTAGCAGTCATACAGTATATGTATGGCTAATTTTGTTTTTTATTTTAAATGGTTTTAAAGGTTTTGTTTCCTGGCGGGTTCCAGGAGATATTCCAAAAAATAAAATTTGTACTACTTTTTGATTACATTTAAATGTATTTCTGTTCTCTTTCTTGATTGTTTTTGTATATTTGTATTTTGATTGAACTCGAAGGCAGTACTCGTAGCTCTTCCTTTTTCTTTTTTTGACATTTTGATATTTTTTTCTCTCTCTCAGGGCTCGTCTTTACAAAACATGACCCTGTTGTTTCAGACACATTTTGTTTGTTCTAAATGCCCCAAGAAATGCAAAACTGTCATGGAAACCAACAATCTATTCATCGAGTAATGTAGCAATGAACCAGGCAACATGACCATGGTCCACTTGCAAGTTCCATCACCTACACCTGTACTAAGCATGTACAGTGTCTTCATAGTACATAAAGCAGTTAGTATTTATACATTTGCTAAAATGTTCACAACAAAGGAAAAGTCCTTTAAAAAAAAAAAAAAATATTAGCAACCATGGTTTGCCATTTTGAAGTTGTCATTTTTTCCCACAATTCTTTGCAATGTTAAGATTTTTTATTTTTTTTCACAAAATTTTCATTGTAATAGGTTATTTCTCTCACATGGCATGTGCATACAACAAATGACACCCCAAAACACATTCTGCTACTCCTCCTGAGTATGGCGATACCACATGTGTGGGAGTTTTTCATGGCCTAACCACATAGAGAGGCCCAACATGGAGGGAGCACCATCAGGTGTTCTAGGAGCATAAATTACACATCTAACTTGTTGACTACAATTTACAATTTGAAGGCCCTGGAGCACCAGGACAATGGAATTACCCACAAAATGACCCAATTTTTTAAAGCTAACACCCAACCTATAATCTATGAGGTCTTTTGAACGGTTCATCGTTTTGCAGACGTTTTTGGAAAATGTGGAAAAAAAAAAATGAAAACGCATTTTTCTTTACTTAAAGTTGTCCATTTATAAGATATTTCCAGCACATAGCATGTACATACAGTGGCTTGCAAAACTATTAACCCCCTTGGCTTTTTACCTATTTTGTTACATTACAGCCTTTAGTTCAATGTTTTTTTAATCTGAATTAAATGCGATGGATCAGAACACAATAGTCTAAGTTGGTGAAGTAAAATTAGAAAAATAGATACCTAAAACTATTTTTCAGAAATAAAAAAATGATAACGATTACCTTCAGAAGTCACATAATTAGTGAAATGATGTCTACCTGTGTGCAATCTAAGTGTCACATGATCTGTCATTACATATACACAACTTTTTGAAAGGCCCCAGAAGCTGCAACACCTAATCAAGAGGCACCTCTAACAAAACACTGTCATGAAGACCAAGGAACTCTCCAAACAAGTAAGGGACAATGTTGTTGAGACAGGGTTAGGTTATAAAAAATATCCACATTTTTGATGATCCCTAGGAGCACCATCAAATGTATCATAACCAAATGGAAAGAACATGGCACAACAGCAAACCTGCCAAGAGACGGCCGCACACCAAAACTCACGGACCGGGCAAGGAGGGCATTAAACAGAGAGGCAGTACAGAGACCTAAGGGAACCCTGGAGGAGCTGCAGAGTTCCACAGCAGAGACTGGAGTATCTGTACATAGGATGACAATAAGCTGCATTCTCCATAGAGTTGGGCTTTATGACAGAGTGGCCAGAAGAAAGCCATTACTTTCATTAAAAAACAAAATGGCACGTTTTGAGTTTGCGAAAGGCATGTGGGAGACTCCCAAAATGTATGGAGGAAGGTGCTCTGGTCTGATGAGACAAAAATTTAACTTTTTGGCCATTAAAGAAAACGCTATGTCTGGCGCAAACCCAACACCCAAACCCAACACCCAAAGAACACCATCCCCACAGTGAAACATGGTGGTGGCAGCATCATGCTGTGGGGATGTTTTTCAGCAGTCGGGACTGGGAAACTGGGCAGAGTTGAGGAAAAGATGGATGGTGCTAAATACAGGGATATTCTTGAGCAAAACCTATACCACTCTGTGTGTGATTTGAGACTAGGATGGAGGTTCACCTTCCAGCAGGACAATAACCCCAAACACACTGCTAAAGCAACACCTGAGTGGTTTAAGGGGAAAAATGTAAATGTGTTGGAATGGCCTAGTCAAAGCCCAGACCTCAATCCAATAGAAAATCTGTGGTCAGACTTAAAGATTGCTGTTCACAAGCGCAAACCATTCAACTTGAAGGAGCTGGAGCAGTTTTGCAAGGAGGAATGAGCAAAAATCCCAGTGGTAAGATGTGGCAAGCTCATAGAGACTTATCCAAAGCGACTTGGAGCTGTGATAGCCGCAAAAAATGCACATTTACTTTTTCTGTTATTTTGTTCTATTTGTTGTTTGCTTCACAATAAAAAAACAAAACATCTTCAAAGTTGTGGGCATGTTCTATAAATTAAATGATGCAAATCCTCAAACAATCCATGTTAATTCCAGGTTGTGATGCAACAAAACACGAAAAATGCCAAGGGGGATAATACTTTTGCAAGACACTGTAGCAAAAATGACACCCCAAAATACACTCTGCTACTCCTCCTGAGTATGGTGATACCACATGTGTGGGACTTTTACACAGCCTGGCAACATACAGAAGCCCAACATTAAAGTAGCACCTTCAGGCATTCTAGGAGCATAAATTACACATCTCATGTCTCAACCACCTATTACACTTTTAAAGGCCCTTGAGCACCATGACAAAGGAAACGCTCACAAAATGTCCCCATTTTGGAAAGCTAACACCCCAGCGTATAATCTATGAGGCATACTGAATGGTTCATTTTTTTTTCAGAGGTTTTTGTAATATTTTGTGGAAAAAGAGGGAATTTTTTTTTTTTAACACAAAGTTGTCTATTTATAAGATATTTCCAACACATAGCATGTACATAGCAAAAATTACACCCCAAAATACATTCTGCCACTCCTGTTGAGTATAGCGATACCACATGTGCGAGACTTTTACATAGCCTGGCTACATACAGAGGCCCAACATGCAAGGAACACCGTCAGGTGTTCTAGGGACACATAGCATGCACATACAAAGAATTGCACCCCAAAATACATTATGCTGAGTAAAGGGTAAACAAAAAATTACCTGTGGTTTTAGTAGCGCAGTGGTCTACAGGAGGATAGCACTAGTCCAGGCAGCAAGCAGGGACTTGGTCAGCAACAGCAAATGCAATTGTCCAGGCAGGAATACTGTCCATAGTCAGTACAGGCAGCAGGCAGGGATACTGTCCATATACAGTCCAGGGTCAGTGCAGGCAGAGATATTGTCAGAAGTGCCAAAATATTGGTCCTGGTAGTAGGCAGGAACATGGTCCATGTGGTGTGGTCAGGTCATGCGACAGGCAGAGGCATGATGGCAAAAGTCCTACAGGCAGCAGGCAGAAGTAGGGCCTCGTTCAGGACAGAATGGGGACAGGGGTTGTGGCTTCTCCCATCCAAATCTCTTTGAAGCCTTGGAGTCTCCAAACCCTAATCTAGGAATGAGAAAACAAAAAAATATGTTTTCTTCATCCGGAAAAACAATTCTGGAGCCCCTCACATATGTAAGACCCCTGTGTTTTGAATCCCACTAGTCCAGTAGCAGTGTACAAGATCAGTCCAAGAGGCAGGCAAAAAACATGGTCAAACAGTCCAGGGTCAGTTCCAGATCAGGCAGAGGTATGTACAGAATTGTTAGACAGAAGCATAGTTAAATAACAAGCCAGGGTCAGTTCCGGAGCAGGCAGAGGTAGGTACAAAAGCATCAGGCAAAGGCGTGGTCAAATAAAAAGCCAGGGTCAGTTAAAGAGCAAGCATTGGCATAAGGGGTGGGAAGGTAAATGCCAGGAACTGAGGATTATGTTTACCATACTTCACTAATAATGTAGTGAAGTATGGTAACTGCGGAAACGGTCACCTATGCAGAGGCCTGGTTGGGAAGGACACTGGGGACAATAATAAGTGGTGTCTCTTCTAACTCCTCCTGTGGAGCACATCCGGAATTTTTTCTGACGTTTTTGGCCTGTTGGGAAAGTGGCGTTTGGAGAGTCTGCTAATCACATTGGATCAAATGTTTTCTGGTGGGCCGTTCGGGAATATAAGGGCAGTGATGATTTCCTCCTGGTAGCCATGGAAGGGTTGGGGGCTTTCGGTGGAGTTGCGGTAGATAATTTAAGAGTTGTATATGGCCAAATGAAACAAATAAATTGATACTTTTTTATACCAATGGTATGTTTGTCTTGTGGCAAGGTAAGGTTCAAGCATTTGGTCATTGAAGTTGACTCCCCCATGAACAAATTGTATTTATGGATACATGTTGGCTTTTGGATTGGACCACTCCTTCTGGGGATCTCCACGTAAGTGTTATTGTGGATCGAAGACAGCATGTAGACATCCCTTCTGTTCCTCCACTTCATAGCAAGAATTTCCTCATTACACAGACTCGCTGTCTCCCCTCTTCTTAACTTCTTGTTGACGAGCCTGTGAGGAAAGTCCTTCCTGTTCTTTCTTACGGTGCCACATGCTGGAGTGTTCTTTCTGTGAAGGTTGCGGAATGGGGCAAACTCGTATAGAACTTGTCTACATACAGGTGATAGCTTTTCTCCAGGAATGGGTATATGAGTTCCCAAACGACTTTCCCACTTGATCCTATGTAGTCTGGGCAATTAGGGGGATGCAGCTGGGTGTCCTTCCCTTCGTATACCATGAAGGCATATGTACACCCTGTGGCTTGGTGGCATCATTTATACACCTTCACCCAATAGTGGGCCCTTTTGCTGGGGATAAATTGCTTGATTCCCAGCCTGCCAGTAAATTTGACAAGTGACTCATCCATGCATATGTGTTCGTGTGGGGTAAACAACTGAGGTAAAGTTTCAGAAAAATAATTTAGTAGTGGCTGAATTTTATAAAGCTTATCATAATTTGGGTCATTTCGGGGAAGGCACTGGGTATTGTCATTATAGTGTAGGAACCTCATAATCATGGGATATCTGGTTCTGGACATTACTGCGGAGAAGATCGGCATGTGGTGGATGAGGTGGGTTGACCAATATGAATGTGAGGCCCAAAAAAATCTCTTTACTTGTAGGCTCTTCACTCGTAGGGATGGGAATAATAGGACGTTGGGTTACTTGCTATAAATTGTTGTGCACACAGGGTTTAACTGGGCCACGTGTCTTATTAAACTCCCTTCCACTGAAAAGTTTTATCCCTATTGTGCGGTTACCAGTAGGGATGAGCTTTGAGTTTAAGTCGAACTCATGTTCGACTCGAACATTGCCTGTTCGCCTAGTTACCGAACAATTTGGGGTGCTCGCGGCAAATTCGAACACCCTGTAAAAGTCTATGGGAGAAATCTAAAGTGCTAATTTTAAAGGCTTATATGCAAGTTATTGTCATAAAAAGTGTTTGGGGACCTGGGTCCTGCCCCAGGGGACATGTATCAATGCAAAAAAAGTTTTAAAAACTGCCGTTTTTTAGGGAGCAGAGATTTTAATAATGCTTAAAGTGAAACAATAAAAGTGTAATATTCCTTTAAATTTCGTACCTGGGGGGTGTCTATAGTATGCCTGTAAAGGGGCGCATGTTTCCCGTGCTTAGAACTGTCCCTGCACAAAGTGTCATTTCTGCAGGAAAAAAAGTAATTTAAAAGCACTCGCGGCTATAATGAATTGTCGGCTCCCCATAATACAGAGAACAGTCATTGAAAGTCATTGATAAAAAAAAAAAAAAATGCGTGGGGTTACCCCCAAATTCAATTACCAGGCCCTTCAGGTCTGGTATGAATATTAAGGGGAACCCCGGGTCAAATAAAAAAAAAATGACGTGGGGTTCCCCCCACATATCCATACCAGACCCTTCAGGTCTGGTATAGATTTTAAGGGGAACTCCATGCCAAATTAAAAAAATGGCGTGGAGTTCCCCCCAAAAATCCATACCAGACCCTTAATACGAGCATGCAACCTGGCAGGCCGCAGGAAAAGAGGGGGGATGAGAGAGCGCCCCGCCCCTCCTGAACCGTACCAGGCCACATGACCTCAACATTGGGAGGATGCTTTGGGGGTCTGTGACCCCTCAAAGCACCATGTCCCCATGTTGATGGGGACAAGGGCCTCATCCCCACAACCCTGGCCGGTGGTTGTGGGGGTCTGCGGGCGGGGGGCTTATCGGAATCTGGAAGCCCCCTTTAACAAGGGGACCCCCAGATCCCACCCCCCCTGTTTGAAATGGTAAGGGGTACAAAAGTACCCCTACCATTTCACAAAGAAAGTGTAAAAAATTGTTAAAAAACACACTGACACCATTGGGAAAAGTCCTTTATTAAAAAAAAAAAAAAAAAAAAAAAAAAAGATTCCAGCGGTGGTAATCCACTAGAGGTATCCAACGATGGCTGATCTCTTCTCCGGGGTCCAGCGATGGGTGATCTCTCCAGCGCAGCGCATCCTGTCTCCACGGAGACACTGCGGGAATCCCGGTGATGGCCTGACAGGTTGTACCTGAGGAGGACGGGGCTACCTGTCACCTGACCCTGACGCAAGGGGAAACCCAGGCTTCCCCAGTGACGTGCGGGTGACCCCGCCCCCCTCAGGTGTAACGGAAACCTGCGTTACATCAGAGGGGGGCGGGGTCACCTGTACATCACTGGGGAAGCCTGGGTTTCCCCTTGCGTCAGAGGGGGGTAGGGTCAGGTGACGGGTGGCCCCGTCCTCCTCAGCTAAGACCTGTCAGGATCCGGGATTCCTGCAGTGTCTCCTGTGGAGACAGGATGCGCTGCGCTGGACCATCGGGAGAGTTCACCCATCGCTGGACCCCGGAGAAGAGATCAGCCATCGCTGGATAGCAAGAGTGGATTACCACCGCTAGAATCTTTTTTTATTCTTTTTATTTTTAATAAAGGACTTTTTCCAACGGTGTCAGTGTGTTTTTTAACAATTTTTTACACTTTCTTTGTGAAATGGTAGGGGTACTTTTGTACCACCTTACCATTTCAAACAGGGGGGGCGGGATCTGGGGGTCCCCTTGTTAAAGGGGGCTTCCAGATCCTGATAAGCCCCCCGCCCGCAGACCCCCACAACCACCGGCCAGGGTTGTGGGGATGAGGTCCGTGTCCCCATCAACATGGGGACATGGTGCTTTGAGGGGTCACATCCTCCCAATGTTGAGGGCATATGGCCTGGTATGGTTCAGGAGGGGGGCACTCTCTCTCCCCCCTCTTTTCCTGCGGCCTGCCAGGTTGCGTGCTCGGATAAAGGGTCTGGTATGGATATTTGGGGGGAACCCCACGTAATTTTTTTTTTTTATTTGACCCGGGGTTCCCCTTAATATCTATACCAGACCTGAAGGGCCTGGTAATTGAATTTGGAGGGGACCCCACGCATTTTTTTTTTATCAATGACTTTCAGTGACTGTTCTCTGTATTACGGGGAGCCGACAATTCATTATAGCCGCGAGTGCTTTTAAATTACTTTTTTTCCTGCAGAAATGACACTTTGTGCAGGGACAGTTCTAAGCACGGGAAACATGCGCCCCTTTACAGGCATACTATAGACACCCCAGGTACGAAATTTAAAGGAATATTACACTTGTATTGTTTCACTTTAAGCATTATTAAAGTCACTGCTCCTTTTTTTTTGCATTGATACATGTCCCCTGGGGCAGGACCCAGGTCCCCAAACACTTTTTAGGACAATAACTTGCATATTAGCCTTTAAAATTAGCACTTTTGATTTTGAACGTTCGAGTCCCATAGACTTTAATAGGGTTCTAAAGTTCACGCAAAGTTTAGGTCTGTTCGCAGGTTCTGGTGCGAACCAAACCGGGGGGTGTTCGGCTCATCCCTAGTCACCAGTATGGTATTTGTAAATTGAGATCATATCCCCTCTCAAGCATCTCTTTTCCAGAGAGAATAAGTTCAGTCCCTTTATTCGTTTTGTTGCCATTCTCTGTACTCGCTCTATTTCCAGCACATCCTTCCTGAAGACTGGTGCCTAGAACTGGACAGCATAACCCGAGGCCAAACCAGAGTCTTGTAGAGTGGGAGAATTATTGCTTTAACTCTTGAATTAATCCCCTTTTTAATGCATGCCAACATTCTGTTTGCTTTGTTAGCAGCAGCAGCTTGGCATTGCATGCCATTGCTGAGCCTATGCAAAGCATACATATTATTATACAGGATTTATATAGCACCAACAGTTTGCGCAGCACTTTACAACATGAGGGCAGACAGTACAGTTACAATACAATTAAATATGGGAGGAATCGAAGGGCCCTGTGTCATAAACCATGAACCAGACTGAGACAGAAGTACAGTTAAATCACACTTGTTTAATAATAAAAGTAAATAGAACAAACGTAGTCAAAACATAGCCAAAGTTGGGGAACCGGAAAGGATAGTCAGATAAGCCAAAAAGTCGGGAAGCCAGAGATCAGCGTAGTGGAACAGCAAGCAGGATCTGGAGCCAGAAGTAATGTCAGCCAAGCAAATCTTTAACAGGAACGCAGGAGATCGTCTCTGTGATGTTGACCAAGGTGAAGGCAGAGATCATCTGGGCTGGACGGCTTAAGTAGGCAGGACTGACTAGCAGGATATCATCAACAGGGGAGTCACTGTGGAGAAATAGGAACTGGCAATTAGCAGGCAGGTGAGCAGCCAGCTTAGAGGAAGGAAAGGCTGAGCCCAGCCCTGAAAGTACCCACTCCTCAACGACCCCTCCCCCTCGGAGGACCACCGGGCTTGAGGGGAAAGCATCAATGGAAATCACAGAGGAGGACAGGGATGAGACCCAAGAGCGTTCCTCCAGACCGTATCCTTTCCAATGCACCAGGTACTGTATGCGCCCACGGAACCTACAGGAGTCAACGATGGACTTTACTTCATACTCCTCATAGTTCTCAACCTATACAGGGTGAGGACGTGGCACCAAGGTGGTAAAGAGGTTGCAGACCAAAGGTTTTAATAAGGAGACATGAAATACATTTGAGATATGCATATTAGAAGAAAGGTCTAATGCGTAAGCCACTGGGTTAATCCTGCAAAGAATATAGAAAGTCCCAATAAACCGAGGTGCGAACTTCATAGAGGGAAAGCAAAGTCAGAGGTTGCGAGATGACAGCCAGACCCAGTCCCCAACCTGGTAGGAAGGTGCAGGCAGGCGTCTGCGGTCAGCATGAAGTCTGAACCTATCATTAGCATGTTGCAAAACCTCCTGGACTTCTGCCCAAGTGGAAAGAAGACCACGGAGATGCTCCTCTAACGCAGGAATACTTTGTGGAACAAATGAGTCAGGCAACATGGAAGGTTGGAAACCATAGTTCGCCATAAACGAGGAAAATCGGGAAGCAGAATTCAAGGCACTATTGTAAGAAAACGACGCCCACGGTAAGAGGTCTGACCAGTTGTTGTAATGGTCAGAAATATAGCAACGTAGGAATTGCTCCAAGGACTGATTGGCTCGTTCTGCGGCCCCATTAGACTGCAGGTGATACGCAGAGGAGAAAGCAAGCTGAATTCCCAACAGTGCACAAAAGGTTTGCCAGAACCGGGACACAAACTGACTACCCCTGTCCGAGACAATCACCTTGGGTAGCCCATGTAAGCGAAAGCTCTCCCGAGCAAAAATGGAAGTCAGTTCCTTTGGAAGTGGGCAACTTCTTAAGTGGAATACAATGAGACATTTTCGAGAATCGGTCAACCGCCATAAGGATAACTGTGTTGCCCTGGGAGTTGGGTAACTCCACAATGAAATCCATAGACAGGTGGGTCCAGAGCCTCTCTCCTTTGGGTATGGGTTGTAAGAGGCCCACTGGAAGGTGTCGTGGAGTTTTATGCACACGGTCGGACTTTCTGACGGCAAATGTGCGATCGGAGCTTGTTGGACATTCCGACCGTGTGTAGGCTCTATCGGACAGTTTCCATCTGAATTTCTGTCGCACAAAATTTGACATCTGGTTCTCAAATTTTCCGACAACAAAATCCATTTGCGTAAATTCCGATTGTGTGTAGACAATTTTGACGCCCAAAGTGCCACGCATGCTTGGAATCAAGTAGAAGAGCAGCACTGGCTATTGAACTTCATTTTTCTCGACTCGTCATACGTGTTGTACGTCACCGCGTTCTTGACGTTTGGAATTTCCGACCAACTTTGTGCAACCATGTGTATGCAAGACAAGTTTGAGCCAACATCCATCAGAAAAAAACATGGGAAAAACATGGGATTTTGTTGTCGGAATGTCCGATCGTGTGTCCACGGCATTACTCGGCATTACTCATGGACTTGAGCAGCAAGAATTTTGTCACCCAAAGGAGAAGTGAGACTGGTGCAAACTGTAGCCAGAATACGATCCAGAGGAATCACAGAAACCGGAACCGACTCCATCTTGGAAGTGGAGGAAAATTGTTGTGACAAAGCATCAGCCCTTACATTCTTAGTCCCGGGTACTTGACAAGAAAAGAGCCCATCTGGGAGAGAGGCGTTTAGACTCAGACAAGAATGTGAGATTCTTATGGATAGTAAGAATGAGAACCGGCACAGTGGTACCTTTGAGGAGATGTCTCCATTCTTTCAGGGCTAAAATGATTGCTAACAGCTCTCTGTCACCAATCTCATAATTGCACTCCGCAGGTGACAATTTCTTGGAAAGTAGCCACAAGGATGCATAGAGCTCTCAGAGGTAGGACGTTGAGACAGAAGGGCGCCAACTCCAGTCTCAGAAGCATCAACCTCAAGGATAAAAGGTAACGTAGGATCAGGATGTGCCAACACAGGAGTAGAAACCAAGGCAGCCTTGAGAATCTCAAAGGCCTTAATGGGCTCTGGAGACCAACTCTGTGGGTTACCGTCCTTTCTGATCATATCAGTCAGGTCTTGACCAGAAACGAGAAGTTACGAATAAACTTCTAATATTAGTTGGCAAAGCCAAGAAAACTCTGCAGAGGGTATAAACCCATGGGTCGGGGCCACTGTAGGACTGCTGAAAGTTTCCCTGGGTCCATCAAAAAAACAGCAGTGGAAATTACATAACCCAGGAATGTAACCTGTTAACGATGGAATTCGCACTTCTCCAGTTTACAATAGAGATTGTTCTCTCTTAATTTCTGAAGTACAGACATCTGTGTGGTGGCTCTTCAGGGACTTATATGTCTAGGGAAAATATGAGGATATTGTTGAGATAAACCACCACACATAACTGCAACAAATCATAATTTTGGGACATCGTTAATAAATTCCTGGAAAACTGCCGGGGTGTTACAAAGGTCAAAAGGCATTACGAGGTACTCATAATGACCTGTTCTGGTATTAAACAGAGTTTTCCACTCGTCACCCCCCTTATCCTTACGAGATTGTATGCCCCTCTCAAATCAAGCTTTGTGAAAACCGTTGCTCCCTTGAGGCGGTCAAATAACTCTGTAATCAACGGAATCGGATAAGCATTCTTAATTGTGAAACTATTGAGACCCCTATAATCAATACAAGGTCTCAGTTCACCACTCTTCTTCTTCACAAAAAAGAAACCAGCACCAGCAGGAGACGAGGATTTGTGGATGAAACCTCAAGAAAGTGCATCTACAACATACTCCTCCATGGTCTTATCCTCCAAGACAGACAAAGGGTAAACCTGGCGACGAGGGGGTATAGCACCAGGTTGAAGATCAATTGTGCAATCATATGACCGGTATGGAGGTAAACTACCGGCTTGATCTTTGTCAAAGACATCTCTAAAATCGCGGTACTCCTCCGGCAGGGAGGAGAGTAAAGAGGACCTTGGCTACCTTCAGGAAGCATGTCTCACTGCATTGTGGCGGCCAGGAGAGAACCTCAGCACGGAGCCAATCAAAAGAGGGGTTGTGCCTCTGTGAGGAAATAACTTGGAATTGGATTATCTCATGGTGAAGAGCCCCTACAGCCATGGACAACGGAACCGTTTCATGTGTCACATGGGCAGGCTGTAGAGGTCTCCCGACAAGAGCCTCAATGGCAAGTGGAGTGTCACACAGCTGCAGCAGAATCGAGTACTTCGATACAAAGGCAACATCATTGAAGAGGCCTGCAGCCCCAGAGTCGATTAGAGCCTGTATCTCGATGGACGACTCAGCCCAAGAAAGGGTGACCGAAACCAGGGGCTTATCATTCTGGATAACTGGGGATGTTCCCTGGATGGGTAGGACAAGACTTGAAAAAGTGACCTTCTTGGCCACAGTAAAGGCACAATCGCTCCCTCCTCCTAAAGGTTCTCTCATCCGCAGAGAGACGCGTGAAGCCCAAGTGCATGGGTTCATCTTCACTGACCGACTCGGTACCAGGAGGCATGGGAGGTGAGGGAGGCATGGGTGGGACTACAAAGCTCGGAGGCAAACGGACAGGAGGCTTTCACAAGCACTCCTTAAAAGAGAGTCTTTCTCTGAGTCTGGAGTCAAGGAGAATGGCAAACGTGATCAACTTCTCCAGCTCAGTGGGTATATCCCGGGCTGCTATCTCATCCATGATGGAATCTGAGAGACCATGAGAAAAAGCAGCCACGAGGGCCTCATTGTTCCAAGCAACCTTTGCTGCCAGAGTACGGAATTCAATGGCATAGTCGGCAACAGTTCTCGTACTCTAAAAAGATGAGTGTGGTTGGGACTTTATATGAGCCGTGACCATCCAGTACACAGGACTCCATCCCTAATGATTTGAGGGCAGAGGGGGGCAGTGGGACTTTGTATGAAACAAGGTACTTGGGGTATATTACTCCAATCAATAAATTAAAATAAATTCCTATTTTATTGGGAACACATCACAGAGCAGTACAGTGGATATATTATCAAATGGTAATAGACACAATTATACAGTATAACATAGCATGATGTAGAATGGTAGTAAGAAAAAATATACAGTATGATACAGTATGATATCACAGTAAAATTAATAATACGATAATATCGCTCCACATGGTACAGTAACCAAGAAGCCCACAGTACATTCAATAGTGTGTGTATAAAAATATCCAATAAAATGGATAGTTGATTGAGGTAGGTTAAACCCATAATAATGTCCTGGCTATAGAGACATGGCGTCCAATGACAAGAAGTTCAGAAAGCTCGACGCGTTTCGTGGAATATCTCCACTCATCAGGAGCGGCTGTATATTGAAAACACCTGTGATAGATGATATATTAATCAATAGTGATTAATTATACACATAAACAAGAGGGGGAGCATAATGGTGGTCCTAGCCACTCTTACCTATGGATGACAAGTAGTATATAAAATGTAGTAAATGGTACTGGTGGTATGGATCCGAGACACTGGGAGGTATATGTAAACATCCCCCCGGGAGCTGAGGTGACATCCAGGGTGGGTAACCGGGCCATAGAAATGGGTAAAGTGAAAATTAATTGAAGCAGGTCCTGCTTTGCCAAAGCAGTGGGGATAGGCACAGGCTGGTGAAAAAACGAAAATTGGATTATTGTGAGTGAAGAGGTGAGTTGGCTAGGTGTAGAAAAAAGGAAAGGAAGAAGGAGAAAAATAGAACATAGTGATAAAGAACTGTAAAGGGACTAATGTCACCACTCCCCAGAAGTACAAGAGTGTCCATCATGTGCAATAGAGTGAAGTGACAAAAGATAGAAAACAAACCATTGTTAGATAGTCAAAGAAAGCCTAGAGCAGAGTTGGTTATTACCTGCAACTGCACAGGGAAGTGTGTGGTAAATAAGTAAAAGAGTGATAGGGACAGATAAGACCGAAGATCATACTGAAAGTGTTGAGAAAGGACCCGTATCGACACAACACCGAGGATGTACACCAACGTCACGCAAGCCCTGCTCGGAGGGAAGGGCAGCCACGTCTGAGCGACTAGCGCTCATATAGAGGAGCCCAGCGTCCCTCGTGTTAGGGCGTGATTGGAATAACACCCACGTCAGACGTGCGGCGTCAAAGACATGACGCCGAGCGCGACGGCGTGTGGGCGTGGCGTCGACGTGTAGCGACAGCAGGCCGCCGCCCCCATAACCCGGGGGCGGGGATAGCATCGGTGCACGTCGCAACTCCCGGGGAGGAATGGATATACCCCCCATACTGGATAACTTCAATGATATAAGCAGGAATGTTTAACAATAAAAATAAAGCATATACATATAGATATGTATATGCTTTATTTTTATTGTTATGGGGTTATGGGGGCGGCGGCCTGCTGTCGCTACACGTCGACGCCACGCCCACACGCCGTCGCGCTCGGCGTCATGTCTTTGACGCCGCACGTCTGACGTGGGTGTTATTCCAATCACGCCCTAACACGAGGGACGCTGGGCTCCTCTATATGAGCGCTAGTCGCTCAGACGTGGCTGCCCTTCCCTCCGAGCAGGGCTTGCGTGACGTTGGTGTACATCCTCGGTGTTGTGTCGATACGGGTCCTTTCTCAACACTTTCAGTATGATCTTCGGTCTTATCTGTCCCTATCACTCTTTTACTTATTTACCACACACTTCCCTGTGCAGTTGCAGGTAATAACCAACTCTGCTCTAGGCTTTCTTTGACTATCTAACAATGGTTTGTTTTCTATCTTTTGTCACTTCACTCTATTGCACATGATGGACACTCTTGTACTTCTGGGGAGTGGTGACATTAGTCCCTTTACAGTTCTTTATCACTATGTTCTATTTTTCTCCTTCTTCCTTTCCTTTTTTCTACACCTAGCCAACTCACCTCTTCACTCACAATAATCCAATTTTCGTTTTTTCACCAGCCTCCTGTGCCTATCCCCACTGCTTTGGCAAAGCAGGACCTGCTTCAATTAATTTTCACTTTACCCATTTCTATGGCCCGGTTACCCACCCTGGATGTCACCTCAGCTCCCGGGGGGATGTTTACATATACCTCCCAGTGTCTCGGATCCATACCACCAGTACCATTTACTACATTTTATATACTACTTGTCATCCATAGGTAAGAGTGGCTAGGACCACCATTATGCTCCCCCTCTTGTTTATGTGTATAATTAATCACTATTGATTAATATATCATCTATCACAGGTGTTTTCAATATACAGCCGCTCCTGATGAGTGGAGATATTCCACGAAACGCGTCGAGCTTTCTGAACTTCTTGTCATTGGACGCCATGTCTCTATAGCCAGGACATTATTATGGGTTTAACCTACCTCAATCAACTATCCATTTTATTGGATATTTTTATACACACACTATTGAATGTACTGTGGGCTTCTTGGTTACTGTACCATGTGGAGCGATATTATCGTATTATTAATTTTACTGTGATATCATACTGTATTATACTGTATATTTTTTCTTACTACCATTCTACATCATGCTATGTTATACTGTATAATTGTGTCTATTACCATTTGATAATATATCCACTGTACTACTCTGTGATGTGTTCCCAATAAAATAGGAATTTATTTTAATTTATTGATTGGAGTAATATACCCCAAGTACCTTGTTTCATACAAAGTCCCACTGCCCCCCTCTGCCCTCAAGTTCTCGTACTCTGTTCTCGTACTCTCTTGGCAGCAAAGGCAGAGCGTGCAGGAACATCAAATACCCTTTTAAAGGAGGCCACAAACTCAGGGTAACTCAAGACAACAGGTTTTTGCGTCTCCCATAGAGGGTTTTCCCAGGCTAAGGCTCTCTCAGAAAGCAAAGATATCACGAAACCTACTTTGCTTCTGTCCGTGGGAAACGCCTGGGGCAGCATCTCAAAGTATATCTCAACCTGGTTGAGAAACCCTCTGCAATTGATCTGGATCGCCCCCAAATTGCTGGGGAAGCGGAGCGGAACCAGACATACCTCTTATAGAGGTAATACTCAAGGTGGGTGCCTACACAGAGACTGGAGCAGCAGCAGGGACGCCCTGCAATACAGGTTGTACCGGAGCAGCCACAGTGGGAGATTCCAGGTGAGCCGTGCAACTCAGGAGCGTTTATAACGCCATGGCAAACTGATCCATGCAGTGATGCTGCTCATCCAATCTGGAAAAAATATTACCAACAAGTGGATTGACCGCATCTTCTGAATTCATGGCCTTCGCCTACTATCAGAAACCATGAATCAGACCGAGACAGAAGTACAGTTAAATCACACTTGTTTAATAATAAAAGTAAATAGAACAAACGTAGTCAAAACATAGCCAAAGTCCGGTAACTGGAACGGATAGTCAGACAAGCCAGACAAGTCCCAGCATGCCCTGGGCGGTGACATAATAAGGGCCGGGGTCCCGGGGCATGCAGGGACATGCCTATATAAGTCGTTGCGCACCGTGTACACAGCATTACAGCGGGAGAGAGTGTCGTGTCAACATCGGAAGAACAGAAGAGGAAAGAAGAAGACAATCTTTTTTCTGATCGCCGTATTAGTGTCACAGGTGACGCTAGGTAGCCAGATAAGTATTTAGGTTCAGCATCAGCTTTTTATAGCGTCAGGTACCCCCATATACTACCTAATAAATTAACCCCCTGATTGCCCCCTAGTTAACCCTTTCACCAGTGATCACTGTATAAGTGTTACGAGTGACGCTGGTTAGTTAGTTTGTTTTTTATACCCTCCGTTTATTACCTAATAAAGGTTTAACCCCTGATCGCCCCGGCGGGTGATATTAGTTAGGTTTTAGGGTCAGATAGGGTCTGCGTCGCCCCAGGCAGCTTCAGATTAGTGCCAGTACCGCTAGTATCTGAAAGGATCAATATCTGTTCTGTTTAGATCTATACTAGTGTCCCCGGTAGTTTAGGGTTCCCAAAAATGCAGTGTTAGCAGGATCAGCCCAGATACCTGCTAGCACCTGTGTTTTGCCCCTCCGCCCAGCCCACCCAAGTGCAGTATCAATCGATCACTGTCACTTACAAAACACAACACACATAACTTCAGCGTTCGCAGAGTCAGGCCTAATCTCTGCAATCGCTAACAGTTTTTTTAGTAGCGTCTGAATCAGTTGCTAACAGTCAGGAGCTTTTTTACCTGTGAGTCTCACTAGTGTACCAGTAAATTTAGCGTAGGGTACAGCACTGTACAGACTAGGACACACTTTCACAGGGTCTCCCAAGATGCCATCGCATTTTGAGAGACCCGAACCTGGAACCGGTAAAAGGAATGATGTTGCGCTGTTCCCAGGGGGATATAAGAAACTCCTGCTAAAGGTAGCAGTATAAAGGTAAGTATCTGCTGCTCAGTAGCAGTGTATAAATGAGACACCTAGGTGGGGGACTGTCTCCAGTAGAGTCTATTCCAGTGGTATTACTCCACTACTAGTCCAATCTCAGGACTATGCTGCTAAAGGTAGCAGTCCAAAAGAAATGTGTATAAACAGTGCATAAATTACTACTGTCACAGAAGTTGAATATTATAAATAAAGTGCAAATGCTTGAATTAGCTGATAAGCTGTGCTGCTAAAGGTAGCAGTCAAAAGGAGTGTGTGTACACAGAGTATAAATTACAACTGTTACAAAAATAAATAGATAAATGATGTCAAATAAGTGCAAATGCTTAAAATAGCTAATAGCACCTAAAACCACAAATTAGAAAAAGAATAAAATATATTTATATATAAAAACGTGATAGCAATAAGACAAAGTACAAAAAAGACAGACAAAGGGTAAACCTGGCCACGAGGGGGTATAGCACCAGGTTGAAGATCAATTGTGCAATCATATGACCAGTATGGAGGTAAACTACCGGCTTGACCTTTGTCAAAAACATCTCTAAAATCGCAGGTCCTCCGGCAGGGAGGAGAGTAAAGAGGACCTTGGCTACCTTCAGGAAGCATGTCTCACTGCATTGTGGTGGCTAGGAGAGAACCTCAGCAAGGAGCCAATCAAAAGAGGGGTTGTGCCTCTGTAACCAAGGATAACCAATAAGCAGCGGAAACTTAGGTGAGGAAATAACTTGGAATTGGATTATCTCATGGTGAAGAGCCCCTGCAGCCATGGACAACGGAACTGTTTCATGTGTCACATGGGCAGGCTGTAGAGGTCTCCCGACAAGAGCCTCAATGGCAAGTGGAGTGTCACACAGCTGCAGCAGAATCGAGTACTTCGATACAAAGGCAGTATCAATGAAGAGGCCTGCAGCCCCAGAGTCGATTGGAGCCTGTATCTCGATGGACAACTCAGCCCAAGAAAGGGTGACCGAAACCAGGGGCTTATCATTCTGGATAACTGGGGATGTTCCCTGGATGGGTAGGACAAGACTTGAAAAAGTGACCTTCTTGGCCACAGTAAAGGCACAATCGCTCCCTCCTCCTAAAGGTTCTCTCATCCGCAGAGAGACGCGTGAAGCCCAAGTGCATGGATTCATCTTCACTGACCGACTCGGTACCAGGAGGCATGGGAGGTGAGGGAGGCATGGGTGGGACTACAAAGCTCGGAGGCAAACGGACAGGAGGCTTTCACAAGCACTCCTTAAAAGAGAGTCTTTCTCTGAGTCTGGAGTCAAGGAGAATGGCAAACGTGATCAACTTCTCCAGCTCCGTGGGTATATCCCGGGCTGCTATCTCATCCATGATGGAATCCGAGAGACCATGAGAAAAAGCAGCCACGAGGGCCTCATTGTTCCAAGCAACCTCTGCTGCCAGAGTACGGAATTCAATAGCATAGTCGGCAACAGTTCTCGTACTATGTTCTCGTACTCTCTTGGCAGCAAAGGCAGAGCGTGCAGGAACATCAAATACCCTTTTAAAGGAGGCCACAAACTCAGGGTAACTCAAGACAACAGGTTTTTGCGTCTCCCATAGAGGGTTTGCTCAGGCTAAGGCTCTCTCAGAAAGCAAAGATATCACGAAACCTACTTTGCTTCTGGCCGTAGGAAACGCCTGGGGCAGCATCTCAAAGTATATCTCAACCTGGTTGAGAAACCCTCTGCATTGATCTGGATCGCCCCCAAATTGCTGGGGAAGCGGAGTGGAACCAGACATACCTCTTATAGAGGTAATACTCAAGGCGGGTGCCTACACAGAGACTGGAGCAGCAGCAGGGACGGCCTGCAACACAGGTTGTACCGGAGCAGCCACAGTGGGAGATTCCAGGTGAGCCGTGCAACTCAGGAGCGTTTGTAACGCCATAGCAAACTGATCCATGCAGTGATGCTGCTCATCCAATCTGGAAAAAATATTACCAACAAGTGGATTGACCGCATCTTCTGAATTCATGGCCTTCACCTACTATCAGAAACCATGAATCAGACCGAGACAGAAGTACAGTTAAATCACACTTGTTTAATAATAAAAGTAAATAGAACAAACGTAGTAAAAACATAGCCAAAGTCCAGTGACTGGAACGGATAGTCAGACAAGCCAGACAAGTCCCAGCATGCCCTGGGCGGTGACATCATAAGGGTCGGGGTCCCGGGGCATGCTGGGACATGCCTATATAAGTCGTTGCGCACCGTGTACACAGCATTACAGCGGGAGAGAGTGTCGTGTCAACATCGAAAGAACAGAAGAGGAAAGAAGAAGACAATCTTTTTTCTGATCGCCGTATTAGTGTCACAGGTGACGCTAGGTAGCCAGATAAGTATTTAGGTTCAGCATCAGCTTTTTATAGCGTCAGGTACCCCCATATACTACCTAATAAATTAACCCCCTGATTGCCCCCTAGTTAACCCTTTCACCAGTGATCACTGTATAAGTGTTACGAGTGACGCTGGTTAGTTTGTTTTTTATACCCTCCGTTTATTACCTAATAAAGGATTAACCCCTGATCGCCCCGGCGGGTGATATTAGTTTTAGGGTCAGATAGGGTCTGCGTCGCCCCAGGCAGCATCAGATTAGTGCCAGTACCGCTAGTATCTGAACGGATCAATATCTGATCTGTTTAGATCTATACTAGTGTCCCCGGTAGTTTAGGGTTCCCAAAAACGCAGTGTTAGCGGGATCAGCCCAGATACCTGCTAGCACCTGTGTTTTGCCCCTCCGCCCAGCCCACCCAAGTGCAGTATCAATCGATCACTGTCACTTACAAAACACAACACACATAACTGCAGCGTTCGCAGAGTCAGGCCTAATCCCTGCGATCGCTAACAGCTTTTTTTTTTTTTTTTGGTAGCGTCTGAATCAGTTGCTAACAGTCAGGAGCTTTTTTACCTGTGAGTCTCACTAGTGTACCAGTAAATTTAGCGTAAGGTACAGCACTGCACAGACTAGGACACACTTTCACAGGGTCTCCCAAGATGCCATCGCATTTTGAGAGACCCGAACCTGGAACCGGTAAAAGGAATGATGTTGCGCTGTTCCCAGGGGGATATAAGAAACTCCTGCTAAAGGTAGCAGTATAAAGGTAAGTATCTGCTGCTCAATAGCAGTGTATAAATGAGACACCTAGGTGGGGGACTGTCTCCAATAGAGTCTATTCCCGTGGTATTACTCCACTACTAGTCCAATCTCAGGACTATGCTGCTAAAGGTAGCAGTCCAAAAGAAATGTGTATAAACAGTGCATAAATTACTACTGTCACAGAACTTGAATATTATAAATAAAGTGCAAATGCTTGAATTAGCTGATAAGCTGTGCTGCTAAAGGTAGCAGTCAAAAGGAGTGTGTGTACGCAGAGTATAAATTACTACTGTTACAAAAATAATTAGATAAATTATGTCAAATAAGTACAAATGCTTAAAATAGCTAATAGCACCTAAAACCACAAATTAGAAAAAGAATAAAATATATTTATATACAAAAACGTGATAGCAATAAGATAAAGTACAAAAAAGATTTTGTGCAAACTAGCAGTATATTAAAGTGCGTGAAAATAATCGCAAAGGTGCTAATGTGACAGTGCACAAAATAATGAGTGCAAACTGCACGATAAAGTGCAAATAATGAAATTAATGCAACCACACTAAGGATGTGTGATAGGTGATATGAGAATAATAATCCAATTTCCTCCCCTCATTTTCCTTCCCTTTCATGGTAGCGCAGGAATAATTCTATACCACACCCGAACCTGGAACCGTTACAGTTACAACAGTTGCAGTTAAAAAGTTAAAAATAAATACAAATAGTTGTCGTTTTATTTTTCTGCTCTTTTTTACTGTATTCTATTCTGCAATTTAGTTTCATTGTTATTAAGTTTTATCATGTTTGCTTTTCAGGCATGTCATTTTTTTATACTTTACTGTGTTTTATTGTTAACCATTTTTTTGTTTTCAGGTACGCCATTCGGCTGCAGCGCGGATTTATTTATCTTGACAGCGACAGCGTTTGCTCCCACGATACATAAAGCCGTGACTCCAGCGCTGTAGGAGGTGATTTCACCACCATGGTTACAAAGAAAGAGCATATATGCCGAAGCATGGGGGCAGCAGGGGTGGAGGAGCGATTTTCTCCTAACTTTTGCGGGCGGATGCCCCCATGCTTCGGCATATATATATTATAGGCACAGATTGCATTAAAAAATGTTTTTTTTTTACTATGTTTTTTTTTGTGTTTGCTTTGCAGGTATGGTATGTCTTACTGTAATGTTACTTTGTTTTATTGTTAACCATCATTTGCTTAGCAGGTACGCCATTAAGTTGCAGATTTTATTTATCTTGACAGCAACAGCGCTGTAGGAGGTGATTTCACCACCACAGTTAAAAACAAAATGGTGCATGTATGCCCATCATTAGAAGTGGGTAGATGAAGGGAGGTATTCTAATGGTGGGCATACCCATGATCAATCTCTTTTTTTCGTTCAGCCCACAGGCTGCATGAAAAAAAAGATTCCAATTTATGCCCAACAAGGACCAGCAATGTACTGGCATGTTGCTGGACTTTAAGTGGTTATACGAGAATGATGCCTGTGGGTTTAGGTATCATCTTGGTATCATTCTTTTCAGCCAGCGGTCGGCTTTCATGTAAAAGCAATCCTAGCAGCTAATTAGCCTCTATACTGCTTTTACAAGCAGTGGGAGGGAATGTCCCCTACTCCCACCGCCTTCCATGGTTTTCTCTGGCTCTCCTGTTACAACAGGGAACCTGAGAATGCAGCTGGTGGTTCTTCCAGCTGACCATAGAGCTGATCAGAGATCAGAATGGCTCCAATCATTTCTATGGCCTAAGAAACCGGAAGCTACGAGCATTTTATGACTTCAATTTCGCCAGATGTAAACACCGCCATTGGGAAATTGGGAAAGCATTTTATCACACCGATCTTGGTGTGGTCAGATGCTTTGAGGGCAGAGGAGAGATCTAGGGTCTAATACCCCAATTTTTTCAAAAAAGAGTACCTGTCACTACCTATTGCTATCATAGGGGATATTTACATTCCCTGAGATAACAATAAAAATTATAAAAAAATAAAAAAAAATGAAAGGAACAGTTTAAAAATAAGATAAAAAAGCCAAATAAAATGATTAAAAAAAAAATCACCCCTGTCCCCCTCTGCTCTCACGCAAAGGCGAACGCAAGCATCGGTCTGGCGTCAAATGTAAACAGCAACTGCACAATGCATGTGAGGTATCACCGCGAAGGTCAGATGGAGGGCAGTAATTTTAGCATTAGACCTCCTCTGTAAATCTAAAGTGATAACCTGTAAAGGCTTTTAAAGGCTTTTAAAAATGTATGTAGTTTGTCGCCACAGCACATTTGTGCGCAATTTTAAAGCATATCATGTTTGGTATCCATGTACTCGGCATAAGATCATCTTTTTTATTTTATCAAGCATTTGGGCAATATAGTGTGTTTTAGTGCATTAAAATTTAAAAAAGTGTGTTTTTTCCCCAAAAAATGCATTTGAAAAATCGCTGCGCAAATACTGTGTGAAAAAAATAAATAAAACACCCACCATTTTAATCTGTAGGGCCTTTGCTTTAAAAAAATATATAATGTTTGGGGGTTCAAAGTAATTTTCTTGCAAAAAAAAAAAATATTTTTTCATGTAAACAAAAAGTGTCAGAAAGGGCTTTGTCTTCAAGTGGTTAGAATAGTGGGTGATGTGCTTCTAAATGTTGTGCATAAAATGCCAGGACAGTTCAAAACCCCCCCAAATGACCCCATTTTGGAAAGTAGACACCCCAAGCTATTTACTGAGAGGCATGTCGAGTCCATGGAATATTTTATATTTTGATACAAGTTGCGGGAAAAAGACACATTGTTTTTTTTTTGCACAAAGTTGTCACTAAATGATACATTGCTCAAACATGCCATGGGCATATGTGGAATTACACCCCAAAATACATTCTGTTGCTTCTCCTGAGTACAGGGATAACACATGTGTGAGACTTTTTGGGAGCCTAGCCACGTACGGGACCCCGGAAACCAAGCACTGCCTTCAGGCCTTCTAATGCCGCATACACACGTTCGGACTTTCCGTCAGACTTGGTCTGGCAGAACGGAATCCGGCGGACATTGCGATCGTGTGTGGGCTGTAGCGGACTTTTTCTTCCCAAAAGTCAGACGGACCTAGAAATAGAAAATGTTTTAAATCTTCCCGCCGGAAGTCCGCCGGACCCAGTTCTTATCGGGAAGCCCGTTCGTCTGTATGCTGGTCCGAAGGACCAAATACGACGCAAGGGCAGCTACAGCACCTGCCCGTGAGAATGTTTCCAGCGCAATCTTATATAGGCATGGGGCAGGGTGAACCCGCCCCTTATGATGGCACAGTCCCAGCATGCCCCGGGTGGTGATGTCATAAGGGGCGGGTCCCGGGGCATGCTGGGACTGTGCCGTGATAAGAGGCAGGGTCACCGGGTGACATCACCCGGTGACCCCGCCCCATGCCTATATAAGTTGTCGCGCACCGTGTACACAGCATTACAGCGGGAGAGAGCGTTGTGTCAACATCGGAAGAACAGAAGAGGGAATAAGAAGAAGACGATGAAGGAGGAGACCAGGCCAACGCTAGTAAAAGAGCTGGAAGAAGATAGCGGAGGAGCACGGCAGAAGAACCTGAGACCGGGAGAAGTTCCCGAAGAGCACGGAGATGAACCGGAGAGTGGGAGAAGTCGGAAGAGACCCCCGAAGTTGGAAGAAGACCCCCGGAGCTGACTAATAAATTACTTTAAAAACCTGTCTAGTGTGTTTTTTTATTGACACTTTTTTTTCCCCAGGTGAATGGGTAGGGGTACGATGTACCCCATACTCATTCACATAGGGTGGGGGCCGGGATCTGGGGGTCCCCTTATTAAAGGGGGCTCCCGGATTCCAATAAGCCCGCCACCTGCAGACCCCAACAACCAACGGCCAGGGTTGTTGGGAAGAGGCCCTTGTCCTCATCAACAAGGGGACAAGGTGCTTTGGGGTGGGGGGGTCGCAGGGAAATCTAAAATTTACGCCCTTAGAAATCCTGAAGGCGGTGATTGGTTTTCGGGGCCCCGTACGCAGCTAGGCTCCCAAAGAGTCCCACACGTGGTATCCCCGTACTCAGGAGAAGCAGCAGAATGAATTTTGGGGTGTAATTCCACATATGCCCATGGCATGTTTGAGCAATATATCATTTAGTGACAACTTTGTGCAAAAAAATAAATAATAATTTGTCATATTCCCGCAACTTGTGGCAAAATAGCTTGGGTGTCTTCTTTCCAAAATGGGGTCATTTTGGGGGGGGGGGGGTGGGTTTGTGCCATCTTGGAATTTTATGGCCTTCAAAACTGTGATAGGTAGTGAGGAGTGAAATCAAAAATGTACGCCCTTAGAAATCATAAAGGTGATGCTTGGTTTTCAAGGCCCCGTACGCGGCTAGGCTCCCAAAAAGTCCCAAAAAGTCCCACACATGTGGTATCCCCGTACTCAGGAGAAGTTGCAAAATGTATTTTGGGGTGAAATTCCACATATAACCATGGCATGTGTGAGCAATATATCATTTAGTGACAATGTTGTTTTTTTATTTTTTTTTATGACTAAAATTTAGTTTATTGGATTTTTCTTATAACAAAATGTAGAAAATATCATTTTGTTTCTATATTTTTTTTATATGGCAAAAAATAAAACAACATTGCAATTACCAGTTAAAGAGGAAGTAAACCCTGATGGGTTTTACTTCCTCTTTGTTTCCCTGCAAAGGTAAAGCATAATGGGCTACTATGCATCGCATAGTAGCCCATTATGTGTCACTTACCTGACACAGGAGATTGCGATGTCACCGCTGTCCCCTCTTCCATGAAGCGTCCATCTTCCTTCCGGGTTCCTTCACTCTCATGCATTTGCGTGGGACTAACGGCATGATCGACGTTAGAAACGGCATTCTCAGTGCGCCTGCGCCTGCGCCGGGCCTGTCTTTTGCAAATATCTCGTAAACCGTGTAGGTTTAGGAGATATTTCTTGCACCTACAGGTAAGCCTTATGCCGCGTACACACGAAGGGACTATCCCGCGGGATTGTCCGCTGGACTCAAGTCCACCGGACAATCCCCTCGTGTGTGGGCGCCGGCGGACTTTTTGGCGCCAAAAGTCCGGCGGACTAGGTTTTAAGTTTTGTTTTAAAATTGTCCGCTGACTTGGCAGTCCGGCGGACAATCCCGCCGTTAGTAGGCTAGTCCGCCGGACTTTTGAAATGAGCGGACTTTCCGATCATCGGAAAGTCCGTTCATTTAGCACGTGACTTCAGGTAGACGGAGCTAACGAAGGCAGTGAATGCCGCTGCGCTCGCCCCGTCACCTGGCATGGATTTAAAGGGATTCCCCATGCCGAAAAAACAGCGTGGGGGTCCCCCCCAAATCCATCTTAGACCCTTATCCGAGCACGCAGCCCGGCAGGCCAGGAAAGGGGTGGGGACGAGCGAGCGCTCCCCCCTCCTGAGCCGTACCAGGCCGCGTGCCCCCGTGCGGCCCCCCCACCCCAAAGCACCTTGTCCCCATGTTGATGAGGACAAGGGCCTCTTCCCGACAACCCTGGCCGTTAGTTGTCGGGGTCTGCGGGCGGGGGCTTATTGGAATCTGGGAGCCCCCTTTTATAAGGGGGCCCTCAGATCCCGGCCCCCCACCCTATGTGAATGAGTATGGGGTACAATATAACCCTACCCATTCACCTAAGGTGTAAAATGTAAAGTAAAAAAACACACAATTTTATTGCACTGCTCCGGGGTCTTCTTCCGTCTTGGGGGTCTTCTTGCCGGACTCCTCCGCCATTTACCTAGCTCTTTTACCGAGCGGAGGAGGCCGGCTACATACTTCGTCGTCGACGCCGTCGTCTGGGGGTCTCGATCCGCCTTCGGGGGTCTTCCGCCTTCTTCCGCCTTCTTCTTCTTCTTCTTCTTCTTCTTCTTCTTTTCCGATGTTGACACGTCGCTCTCTCTGGCCGGAATGCCAGAGCCGCGCTGTGCTGGGACTTATATAGGGACAAGGGGACAGGGTCACATGCTCATGTCACATGGTGACTATGCCCCCTTGTGATGTCACAGTCCCAGAGGATGCTGGGACTGTGACATCACAGGAGGCGGGGTCACCATGTGACATGAGCATGTGACCCTGTCCCCTTGTCCCTATATAAGTCCCAGCACAGCGCGGCTCTGGCATTCCAGCCAGAGAGAGCGACGGGTCAACATCGAAGAAGAAGAAGAAGGCGGAAGATCCCCGAAGGCGGATCGAGACCCCCAGACGACGGCGTCGACGACGAAGAAGGTAGCCGGGATTCCTCCGCTTGGTAAAAGAGCTAGGTAAATGGCGGAGGAGTCCGGCGAGAAGACCCCCAAGACGGAAGAAGACCCCCGGAGCAGTGCAATAAAATATTTTTTCAAAATTGTGTGGTTTTTTACTTTACATTTTACACCTTAGGTGAATGGGTAGGGGTACATATTCACATAGGGTGGGGGGCTAATAAAAGGGGGCTCCCAGATTCCGATAAGCCCCCGCCCGCAGACCCCGACAACCAACGGCCAGGGTTGTCGGGAAGAGGCCCTTGTCCTCATCAACATGGGGACAAGGTGCTTTGGGGTGGGGGTTTCCCCAGGGCACCCCCCATGTTGAGGGCACGTGGCCTGGTACGGCTCAGGAGGGGGGGGGGGGGCGCTCGCTCGTCCCCACCCCTTTCCTGGCCTGCTGGGCTGCGTGCTCGGATAAGGGTCTGAGATGGATTTGGGGGGGACCCCCATGCCGTTTTTTCGGCGTGGGGAGTCCCTTTAAATCCATGCCAGGTGACGGGGCTAGCGCGGCGGCATTCACTGCCTTCACTAGCTCCGTCTACCTGCAGTTACGTTCTAAATGAACGGACTGCTCCGTGTGTGGGCAAGTCCGTTCATTTTCAAAAGTCCCACGGACTTTGTCCAGTGGATTGTCCGCCGGAGAAGTCCGGGCGTGTGTGGGCAAGTCACACGCTCGGAAGTCTGGGCGTGTGTGGGGAAGTCCCGGCAGACAAAGTCCGAACGTGTGTACGCGGCATTAATCTAGGCTTACCTGTAGGCAAAAGTGGTCTGTAAGGGTTTACAACCACTTTAAAGCAGCGCAGTGCCAAATTGTAAAAAGTCCTCTGGTCTTTAGGCAGCCAAAAGGCTTAAGTGGTTAAGGTATAACAAAAGGCAAAAAACATATTTCTCTATTTACATGAAGGTCAGGTCAATATAACTCAGCAGGTTTGTCACTTGTGTCCAATTAGAGAGATTCCCCTTTAACTGCTTCTCGCCTGGCCCATTGTAAAATGGTGTTCAGCTGGGAACCCTATTGTTCTGGGAGGACATCATATGACGTCCTCCCAAGAATGTGTCTTGAGCAGCCCCTTTGGGCTGTGCTCTGGCACGATCTGTCACCCGCTGTGTCCACTGGACACAGTGGATGACTGATCGGTGTACCGGCCCACTGCCAGTAACAAGTGATTGCTGTGATTGTTGTGCTGGGCTCATGCTCGTCGCTGGAACGATAGGGTTTAGTTAAGAAGAAGGGGGGATCTGGGGGGTAGTTGAAGCACAGAAGATTTTTCACCTTAACGCATAGAATGCATTAAGGTGAAAAATCATGAGACTATACAACTCATTTAAGGTACTTTCAAATTGTCCTGATGGATAATACAGCTTTGTCCCACCATGTGCCAATACAAATCATATGTGTCAGTCTCAGCAACATCACTGAAATCTGTCACTTGGCATTCAATAAATTCAGTATGCAGTGTGTCAAACTCAGATGGGGGAACAATTTGTGGAAAATGCTTTGCAAGTTCAATAATGTCCCCAGATGTTGCAGTAAACCTGTTTGAAAGTTTTAGTTAAGCCAAAAGCTGAATGATTCTGTTTGCAATGGGCATCCTTTTTTAATGGCAGTTACTGCTCCTGTGTAAAATGCTGTTACTTGGACCATAAACTGTTGAACAGCTGACAAATCATCTACTGTAAACAGATGTTCCTTTGTTTGGTAGCCAATGAAAATGCTGTCTGTTGATTAGAAGTTTGTACTATCAGTGTGGTCAAATGCAATCACTGCATAATTTTCTTTGGCCTGATATAGTAATCCATAAACTTTTAAGCAGTTGGCAGTACTTGAAATTCAAGTCAGGTAACATAGGAAAATTGCTCTGGAAAATTTGATTGAATTGGGTGACATTTGGCAGAACTGCTTGAAGAAACAGAAAGCAACACTTGGTGATAGGATTCTGTAGCTTGACACTTATTCTGTCTACAGTTACCAAGCAGTCTGCATCATCACTTGACTGAAAATAACTTAAAGGGAAGCTCCAGTAGGTTTTCTGAACATTTAAAGTCAGCAGCTACAAAAACTGTAGTTCCTGACTTTTAATAAACAGATACTTACCTGTACCAGAATCCAGCTCTGTGCTCACCCGAGGGGATGCCAGGGACTGTTGTCACCTGGCTGTGACAGCTGCACTTTGTGAATGGCCCTTCAGTCTTCTGGGACCTGTGAGGAGGGAGGGGGAAGGAGAACTTCCACTCAGATTTCCTAGGTGGAAGTAGGAGGAGGTACCTGTCAAAACCAGGTACCCACACCCCCTCCCCCTAAAAGGAATGCCAAATGTCAAAGAGGTGTGTGGGAGGAGGCCTTGAAGTGGAACTTTCCCTTTTGGGTGGAGTTCCACTTTACCAGGACATCATATTGATTGAGAATGTGGCTGACACAGTCAAGTATAGAAGGTCATCTAATAGAACAAAGCTGTAAAATCTTTAGACAATCCGCCTCAACAAATTCCTGAAATTTGTGATACAACTGTTAATGTTTGCAACTATGTGCAAAGTGGTTATATATATTGGGGCCGATTTTACCCGCGAGGCAAAAGGCGAAAGTCGTATAAAAGGGAGTTCCATCCTTACGAGATCAAATCACTGCAAATGTATTTGATCATCTTTGTTTTTCCGAAATGTAACTGGCTATTTTCAATGTAGGAAATGCTCCATGTGTATTATTAATGGAGTGAGAGATAGGAGGACTAATTCCTTCATCTCCACTAGTACTTCTCAAACTTTCCCCATAAAGCCTTTTTTCACTTGTTCAGCCACCAATGTTGTTTTTATGTTACAGTAGCCGTGTGGCCTTCAATATATAGGAAGGACCACATGGGCCCTGCAGGTCCGATTGGGTGAGCATATAGGCAATAATAAGAGGAGTTTTAAAGGCCATTCAATTTCTAGGCACTATGCAGCAGTACATAAAAAATATCCTTCAAGTACAGTTTTTTTAGGCATACATACATTTTTTTTTATATTGGAGAGAAAGTTTGATTAAAAGGGATCTCCAAATTAGAGTGTGCTAGAAGTAGATTTTTGTTAGGTAAATTGCTCGGGCTTGGCTGGCAGCCTGTGTGTTTTTCTGGGTCGGGGTTTGAGTGACTGACAGAGGGCTAGATAACTCACAGGCAGCATCTCTAAAGCCTCCCCCTACTTCTAGAAACTGGTAGAAGATTCTAGAAGAATAGGAAAGCAGTGGAGGAGTAGCTTCCTGGAGTATTCTGAGGGCCCTGACCAATCCCCAGTTCTGGGGTGTGACCTCGGGCCTGGGCTTGGGTGCAGAAGGGACCTTCTTCACGACACATAGAGGTGTCCTGACCAGAGGCACGGGAACAAACAGTGGGACAGCAGGAGAACACTGTCAAGCAGATCTCCAGGGAGGAAGACAGCCAGGTGGGCTGGTGAGTGTTACAGTCAAGAGGACTGAGAGGCATGCCTTTAAGGACTGAGGAGAGCAGTCCGGGATGGATGCAGAGACAGTCTGGGAGGACTGTGGAGCCTTAGCCAGGAGGGCTAGTGAAAGGGGCAGCTGCAGCCAGGTGGGCTGACAGTGCCTGAAGTGGTGGTGCTGGGATCAGTAGCCACAAAGTGGAGGACAGCTGGGCACAAGGACTTTTTGCTACACTACCAAAGGGGCCTGCGGCTCCTGCCTGTAAAGGGCATTTGCTATTGGTCTAATTGCTCTCTCGTCAGACCATCCATGCAGTGCCAGCTGGTCCTGGGAGATGTGGTTCTAAAAGCAAAATTGTGCTTGAGTTAGAAGGTGAAGTGTATATATGGACTGTATACACAGTAGTTGTGTCCCTGAAGAGTTCTACTACTTTGATCAAGTGGACATCCCGTAAACACAGGACTGTTTCTTGACTCTAGAGTGCTGTGGAAAATTCTGTGTGCCTGGCAGGGTGGAAGATATTTCATTCACCAGAGGCTCCTGCGGGGGTAGCGCTACATTTATAATGTTGATTTTTTAATAATGTTAACTGGTTTGGGTTATACATTTTATAAAGTTTTGATACTTTTTTTGTATAATTATGCTTGAATTTTGTAATGGATAGTGATTTTTCTACATTCAGTGACTTTTTACTATTTGAGTTGCATTTAAATTCCTAATTTGGGTACAAAAACTGCTAATGTAATTGTCCACTAGATGGCCTGTGATGTCCTGGGATCTTAATTTGCCTAATTTTATCCTTTCATTCATTAATACCTTGAGTGTTCACTGGAGGGCTTTGGGTAATATTCTTATACCCCTTAAGCCCCATACACACGGTCGGATTTTCCGATGGATTCTGTCCTATCGGACAATGTTTTTGGAAATTCCGACCGTGTGTAGGCACCATCTGATTGTCCGACGGACAAAGTTTTATCTCCTGCTCTCAAATTTTCCGACAACAAAGTCCTATCGGACTTTTTCCGATCGTGTGTAGGGAATTCCGAAGGACAAAGTGCCACGCATGCTCAGATCACATTACAAGACCAAAGCTATTGGCTACTAGCCTCTACGTAGTCCCGTCGTAGGCAACAAACGACACCACGTTCAGAATGATCGGATTTTCCGACAACTTTGTCCGACCGTGTGTATGCAACATTAGTGTCGGACTAAATCCGTCGGAAAAAATCTGATGGATTTTGTGGTCGGATTTTCCGACCGTGTGTACGGGGCATAAGAGTGTAACAGAATCGACATCGAGACCTAGACATCTAAAACAGACTTTAATAAGACATTTCAGATTGAAGCTTGGTTGTTTAAATTCAGGTGGTTGCCCCATAACTTAAATAAAGGCTTGGTCACGCTTTGTAGATATAAACAGCGATGGCGCAGCATGGCACCCGTGCCCTGGAAGACATCACGTGTGCCAAAATGCGTAGGAAGGCGTTGTGTGCAGATGTCATTGCGTTCTTGTAATCCTGAAAGTGCAGGTGTTTGTATACTGCCAGCGAGGATAATCATTGTTTGGCGGTATTATTAGTGAGATTTTAATATTTTAATAAACTATCTAAAAGGGTTTTACGCTATTGGAGCACTTTGTTTTTATATCCATATATAAAATACAATGAGATGATGTTTGGCAGGGGACTACCATGAAATTCCTTGGCCCTTGGGAAGGACGTTTGGAGCCGTTCCTGCTGACCTATAATTTGATGATTTTGTTCTGAGCCCTTATGTCCTTTCTAGAGATAGAAGGTCATGTGTAACGGGTAAGCATGCAATTTTTCTACAAGATGGTGGTTTTTCACAAGGATGCTATTTACTATTGGTGATGGATATTCACTAATTCAGGGAGCACTTAAGAAGATAATTTTTTCACTGATGTGGACTTTTATGGAATGTTCCTTTTATTGATTTATTTGAAGAAGGATATTTAACTATACGATGTACATCTATTAGAATATATGATATGTTTGTTGATTACCAATTTTGCTAGCGTATCTTGAGATTTTGTGATATGTATATCAAATTTTGTTCAACAGTTTTAGGTAATATTGCTGTTTAATGAAGCAAAAGGGATTGCTTCAGAAGTTGCAGCAGGCAGGCGGTACTTTTGCTTGTAGGAAAACAGCTGACCTTATGTTTGGTGCAGTTCCCTTGATCCAAGGAGGAAAGCAGGTAGAAGGCAATGCGCTGACAGCAGTGGTGAAACAGGCTAGCCAATAGCAGTGACGTCATTGTGATTGTGAGTCCAGAAAAAACAAACAGGGAGAAGGAGAAAAACTGAACATGATTCAGTGCCTTGAAAAGGTATTCATACCCCTTGAAATTTTCCACATTTTGTCATGTTACAACTAAAAACGTAAAGGTATTTTATTAAGATTTTGAGTGATAGACCAACACAAAATTGTGTTGTTTAATTGTGAAGTGGAAGGAAAATGATAAATGTTTTTCAAAACTGTTTACAAATAAATATGTGAAAAAGTGTGGCATGCATTTGTATTCAGCCCCCCTGAGTCAATACTTTGTAGAACCACCTTTCGCTGCAATTACAGCGGCAAGTCTTTTTGGGGATGTCTCTACCTGCTTTGCACATCTAGAGAGTGACATTTTTGCTCATTCTTCTTTGCAAAATAGCTCAAGCTCTGGATTCTCTCAAGATTGGATAGGGAGCATCTGTGAACAGCAGTTTTCAAGTCTTGCCACAAATTCTCAATTGGATTTAGGTCTGGACTTTGACTGGGCCATTCTAACACATGAATATGCTTTGATCTAAACCAGGGGTCTCAAACTGGCGGCCCTCCAGCTGTTGTATTCCGTCCCATCATGCCTCTGCCTGTGGGAGTCATGCTTGTAACTGTCAGCCGTGCAATGCCTCATGGGACTTGTCGTTTTGCAACACCTGTAGGGCCGCCAGTTTGAGACCCATGATCTAAACCATTCGATTGTAGCTCTAGCTGTATGTTTAGGGTCGTTGCCCTGCTGGAAGGTGAACCTCCTCCCCAGTCTCCCAGTCTGTTTGCTGTGTCCCCCACATGGCTTCCTGCAAACAGCAAATGGGACATCTTATGGCTTTCTTTCAACAATGGTTTTCTTCTTGCCACTCTTCCATAAAGACCATATTTGTGGAGTGCACAACTAATAGTTGTCCTGTGGACAGATTCTCTTAACTGAGCTGTGGATTTCTGCAGCTCCTCCAGAGTTACCAGTCTTGGTAGGTTTTCAATTTTTCTATACTTTTCCCATTTTTGGATGATGGATTAAACAGGGTTTCTTTAGATGTCCAAAGCTTGGGATATTTTTTTTATAACCTAACCCTGCTTTAAACTTCTCCATAACTTTATCGCTGACCTGTCTGGTGTGTTCCTTGGCCTTTACGATACTGTTTGTTCACTAAGGTTCTCTAGCAGACCTGAGAGGGATTCACAGAACAGCTGTATACAGGTCCTTCTCAAAAAATTAGCATATTTTGATAAAGTTCATTATTTTCTGTAATGTACTGATAAACATTAGACTTTCATATATTTTAGATTCATTACACACAACTGAAGTAGTTCAAGCCTTTTCTTGTTTTACTATTGATGATTTTGGCATACAGCTCATGAAAACCCCAAATTCCTATCTCAAAAAATTAGCATATCATGAAAAGGTTCTCTAAACAAGCTATTAACCTAATCATCTGAATCAACTAATTAACTCTAAACACCTGCAAAAGATTCCTGAGGCTTTTTTATACTCCCAGCCTGGTTCATTACTCAAAATCGCAATCATGGGTAAAACTGCCGACCTGACTGCTGTCCAGAAGGCCATCATTGACACCCTCAAGCAAGAGGGTAAGACACAGAAAGACATTTCTGAACGAATAGGCTGTTCCCAGAGTGCTTTATCAAGGCACCTCAGTGGGAAGTCTGTGGGAAGGAAAAAGTGTGGCAGAAAACGCTGCACAACGAGAAGAGGTGACCGGACCCTGAGGAAGATTGTGGAGAAGGACCGATTCCAGACCTTGGAGGACCTGCGGAAGCAGTGGACTGAGTCTGGAGTAGAAACATCCAGAGCCACCGTGAACAGGCGTGTGCAGGAAATGGGCTACAGGTGCCGCATTCCCCAGGTCAAGCCACTTTTGAACCAGAAACAGCGGCAGAAGCGCCTGACCTGGGCTACAGAGAAGCAGCACTGGACTGTTGCTCAGTGGTCCAAAGTACTTTTTTCGGATGAAAGCAAATTTTGCATGTCATTCGGAAATCAAGGTGCCAGAGTCTGGAGGAAGACTGGGAAGAGGGAAATGCCAAAATGCCTGAAGTCCAGTGTCAAGTACCCACAGTCAGTGATGGTCTGGGGTGCCATGTCAGCTGCTGGTGTTGGTCCACTGTGTTTTATCAAGGGCAGGGTCAATGCAGCTAGCTATCAGGAGATTTTGGAGCACTTCATGCTTCCATCTGCTGAAAAGCTTTATGGAGATGAAGATTTCATTTTTCAGCACGACCTGGCATCTGCTCACAGTGCCAAAACCACTGGTAAATGGTTTACTGACCATGGTATTACTGTGCTCAATTGGCCTGCCAACTCTCCTGACCTGAACCCCATAGAGAATCTGTGGGATATTGGGAAGAGAAAGTTGAGAGACGCAAGACCCAACACTCTGGATGAGCTTAAGGCTGCTATTGAAGCATCCTGGGCCTCCATAACACCTCAGCAGTGCCACAGGCTGATTGCCTCCATGCCATGCCGCATTGAAGCAGTCATTTCTGCAAAAGGATTCCCGACCAAGTATTGAGTGCATAACTGAACATAATTATTTGAAGGTTGACTTTTTTTGTATTAAAAACACTTTTCTTGTATTGGTCGGATGAAATATGCTAATTTTTTGAGATAGAAATTTAGGGTTTTCATGAGCTGTATGCCAAAATCATCAATATTAAAACAAGAAAAGGCTTGAACTACTTCAGTTGTGTGTAATGAATCTAAAATATATGAAAGTCTAATGTTTATCAGTACATTACAGAAAATAATGAACTTTATCACAATATGCTAATTTTTTGAGAAGGACCTGTATATACTGAGATTAAATTACATACAGATGGACTCTATTTACTAATTAGGTGACTTCTGAAGTCAATTGGTTCCACTAGATTTTAGTTAGTGGTATCAGAGTAAAGGGGGCTGAATACAAATGCACGCCACACTTTTCACATATTTATTTAAAAAAAATTTGGAGAACCATTTATCATTTCCCTTTCCACTTCACAATTATGTGCCACTTTGTGTTGGTCTATCACATAAAATACATTTATGTTTTTGATTGTAACATGACAAAATTTGGAAAATTTCAAGGGGTATGAATACTTTTTCAAGGCACTGTAGTATAGCTGTCAGTGCACTATTGCAGCCATGGCCCCAGAAACTGCGCCATTGCATTCATTCATATTACAATTTGTCCCCAGAGAGTAGACTGTTCCATTGCATTCATTCATTATTGCCCCCAGTAGACTGCTCCATTGCATGTATTCATAATTGACCCCAGAGAATTGACTATTCCATCCATTGACCATTGCATGTATTCACAATTGCCCCCAGTAGATTGCTCCATTGCATGTATTCATGAGTGCCCCCAGAAAGTAGACTGCTCCATCCACTGACCATTGCATTTGTTCATTATTGCCCCCATTGCATGTATTCATAATCCCCCCCCCCCCCCCCCCCCGAGAATAGACTACTCCATCCATTGACCATCTCCACTTATACTTACCTGAACCCCATCTTGATCCAGCGATGAGGGGCTCTCCCAGGTCTCTCTCTCTCCTCATTGGCTCCCACAGCAGTAGGAGTGAATCACAGATAGTGAGCCAATGACGAGAGAGCTGGGGGCGGGGTCGAGTCACATTATGTGTGTGAATGGACAATGCCCATTCACAGAAGTGCAGCTTGGGAACGAGCCTGCTCATGTGCCCCCATAGTAAGAGGCTTGCTATTGGGAGCACTTGACAGGGGGGAGGAGTCAGGACTGCTGGCGGGGGACCCAACAAAAAGAGGATCAGGGCTGCAGTGTGCAAAACCATTGCACAGAGCAGGTAAGTATAACATGTTTGTTATTTTTTTTAATGAATGCCTTTAGAATCACTTTAATTCTATGCTATAACATAAAGGTCCCTATGAACCATATGTGACTTGTCACACCATCTGTGAATGTTTTGCACCATATGCATCTGTGTGACTGAGTGTCTCTGTCAATTTGAAATGCCCCTTAAAGAATATATGTTGCCTCATCTTCCTGAAATGTGACTGTTGTACTATGTACTTGTGTTAAAAAGTATTCTGTTCTTTTTGTATTTCTTCCTTTGATCTGCAATTCCTGGTGTTCCTGGCAGTCCCCTTGCTTTCCTATTTCAAACTGAGCATGCTAGGTATGAGAGAACACTCATCTCAACATGGTCAGTTTTCTGGCTGTGCTGGGAACACAGTCAGCACGAATCTTGACCATTGGAGTACAGGCAGACACGCCCCCCCTACACAACCATTTACTGGGAAGATCAGTGTACTGCTGTATTTCAACTCCCACCCCTCTAAGCCCCTTATGCAGCTGAGAACAGAGATTATGTGGTCACTAATAAACAAAAAGCTATTTCTAATACATATTGTATATATACATATAACAAATGTTTTGCTATTCATTTATATTTTAAACTGAATGGGTTGTTTTAGAAGGTGAGGATTCATATACAGTATACTTTAAGCCTGCGTGCCCTCTGTTGATTGTTCTACTGAACCTTGTGTCTTCTGCAAAGTCACATTGACTTGGGCCTAACAATCAGGGGCAAAGCATATGTAGGCTGGAAAATGCTCATGACCCAACTTCACCTTCCAACTGATAGGATATGTGTAAGCCACACCAGATCCACCTTCAGCTGCATGTGCAAAATCAGCTCTGGGTACTGCAGCAAAAGCCATGTTCCAGTGGTACCAATTCTGGCCAGGTACGTATGTGAGTGTTCTGGCAATGGGAGTTGTTAAGGGCTCCATGCAAAATGTCTGTGAAAGTAGAGCTGTAGAGTAGCTGACACTGCAAGACAATACTGAACATCCAATACATTAAACAAAATTACATCCTCTTACAAGAAACCGAAACATTATGCCTGGCAAGCAGACTCCTCTTTTTTTTTTTTTGTCTTTTAGTAATAAGAAAGGTCTAAAAATGATGGCTTTTCCCTTAGCTTAAATGGAAAATATAGCAATTTCTAATGAGTACGTACTTGGAAATATTATTGCAGTGTACACTTTAAAGCGTAACTCCACTTTTGTTGAGAAAAAAAAACATTCCCCCCTGGGTGATCTATGTGCATTGCAAGGATTTTAACAAACGTTGCAGATTCCTACCTTTTGTTATTCTAAAGAAATTTGTGTGTGTTTGTCTGTTTCCATGTGGAAAAGTTAGTTTAATGGGAGTGGTTTCATAATTATCAATCAGCTGTAGCACCTGCAGGGAACTAATGGCACTAATGAGGAAAACTACTGGGCCTGCATCCTTTAGACATGATTTCCTATTGGGAGTATCTCACCAAAAATGACATTTTAGTAAAGACTTCTGGGAAAATCAGTGAGCCAATCACACAAGCAGGAAATTATGTTTCTGGGGGGGCATTCTGTACACATTCTGTGTACAGAACACCTCCAGGTAGTCATATTGCATTGTATTTTCAGAAAATTACAGAGCTGCAGTTTGAAAATGAAAGGTAATTTTTAATAACATTCAATTACAATATGATGTGTGTCGCAATTGTATAAGCTATATTATTTTTTCTTTATTTGCTTTTTTTTTTTTCCCACGAAAGTGGAGTTACCCTTTAAATAATTTTTGGCACTATTACATTTTTCATTGCTAACTTTTCTGTTTTCTTATTATTATTTTCTTTCAGTTATAAGAAATAAATGCTGTATCTCACGGCACTTTAGAGGTGGTTCCTTTTTTACCACCTTAACATGACCTTAATGGTTCTACTGCTCCCTTGTAATATCAAATATAGAGGGATAACTGTATTTGAATTAAGCCGGCCATACATGGATCGCAATTTGGCCAGTTCAGCAGGGACCTGACGAATTTCGATACATGTATGGGCCCCCTGGTTGTAAAACCAGCCTGTCAGGGTTCTCTAGAGCAATTAGTGCTATAGCCATCAACACTAATCATTGTGTACTGCAGGCAGGGAAGGCTCCCACCCAACAGAACACAATAGCATTGCGAGAGGGTTTTCCCCATCAACACAGTTCCATTTGTGGTGGAAGGAAAGAAAACTGCATAATCTATGGCCTGCCCTAGGCTAATTCGAGCCTTTTGCAATTGTGAATATACAGTATCTCACAAAAGTGAGTACACCCCTCACATTTTTGTAAATATTTTATTATATCTTTTCATATGACAACACTGAAGAAATGACACTCTGCTACAATGTAAAGTAGTGAGTGTACATCTTGTATAGCAGTGTGAATTTGCTGTCCCCTCAAAATAACTCAACACACAACCATTAATGTCTAAACCGCTGGCAACAAAAGTGTAACAAAAGAGTACACCGCTAAGTGAAAATTTCCAAATTAGGCCCAAGTGTCAATATTTTTCTGGCCACCATTATTTTCCAGCACTGCCTTATCCTCTTGGGCATGGTGTTCACCAGAGCTTCACAGTTTGCCACTGGAGTCCTCTTCCACTCCTCCATGACAACATTATGGAGCTGGGGGATGTTTAAGACCTTGCTCTCCTCCACCTTCCATTTGATGATGCCCCACAGATGCTCAATAGGGTTTAGGTCTGGAGACACGCTTGGCCAGTCCATCACCTTTACCCTCAGCTTCTTTAGCAGGGCAGTGGTGGTCTTGGAGGTGTGTTGGAATACTGCCCTGCGTCCCAGTCTCCGAAGGGAGGGGATCATGCTCTGCTTCAGTATGTCACAGTACATGTTGGCATTCATGTTTCCCTCAATAAAGTGTAGCTCCCCAGTGCCGGCATTACTCATGCAGCCTCAGACCATGACACTCCCAGCACCATGTTGAACTTCTAGTGACCAGTATGAGAGAGTGAGAGCAATAACACCAAATTTAACACACCTGCTCCCCATTCACACCTGAGACATTGTAACACTAACCAGTCACATGACACCGGGGAGGGAAAATGGCTAATTGGGCCCAATTTGGACATTTTACTTAGGGGTGTACTCACTTTTGTTGCCAGTGGTTTAGACATTAATGGCTGTGTGTTGAGTTATTTGACAGGACAGCAAATTTACACTGTTATACAAGCTGTACACTCACTACTTTACATTGTAGAAAAGTGTCATTTGTTCAGTGTTGTCACATGAAAAGATATAGTAAAATTTTTACAAAAATGTAAGGGGTGTACTTAGTTTTGTGAGATACTGTTTCTCCTGCACAGGGACTACATTGTTTTCATTGAGTTGTCTTGCTCTTTGATGTACATTGTGGGAAGGATCAACAAAGCACAACCCCTGCTGAGGACAAGGGGCAGTGGAATTGGGGTGGGTGTTTGTGGGGTTGTACAGTTCCATGTGGAGCACTACAAAGTAGGGAGTATGCAATGAGCAATATGGTTGCCCCAGGTACATATACAGTATAAGTACAAATTATACTTTGAAATAAACATTTAAAGTGGTTCTAAAGTAAAAAAAAAAAAAGTATATTGTTTTTATCTTAATGCATTAGCTACATTAAGGTAAAAAAAAAACTTACATTTACATTAATCCAGCACTGTGTCCGTATGCAGCAGCACTGGTCTCTCAGTCTGCTATCACAAAACAGATTGACAGCAATGGGAGCTATTGGCTTCTACTGCTGTCAATCAAATCCAGTGAGGAGGGATAGGGGGGTGTGGCAGGCCACGCTGTGTGTGTCTATGAATGAAACAGCCCGGCTCGGGAGCCTGCCTGTCCTCCAATGGTCAAGATCTGTGCTAAAACATCCTCCTGAGACGGCTTTCTATGGAGGCACACTCAGGGCAGAAGGAGCGGACAGTGCCGGCGGGGGACTCCAGCAGAGGAGGTCCAATATCCTTGCACAGAGCAGGTAAGTATAAACCTCTTTTTTCATTTGAGAAAAAAAAGATAGACTTTAATATCATTTTAAATATTATTTGGTAGTGGGACATTGGCCTTACCCCATCCTGTCTCCTGTGACTTTCTAGTGGACCTTAATTGACGGCCTTAGTGTAAGATGGTGCAGTAGATGGGGTAGGCAGGCGTGCTCTTAAAGTTACCAGAAAGTGTTGACATTTGCATATTACCACATGTAACTATTCATGTACTGGGGTACTCTAGAAGACATCATAAGATGTGTAAGCACTGCTAGTTGCCTGCATTTTTGTGCTACAGCCTGTTTAGTATTATAGTGCTACTGACAGGTTTGCTGGATTTTTGGCTCAATTTAATTACCGTAGGTCACTGGTAAACAAGCTTTGCTATATATTAATATCACATTATTAATGTCCAACAGTGACTTTAATTGCTCTTGCAGTAGAGGTGTGGTCTGGGTATCATCTTTGTTTTAAAAATGAGGTAATCTGCAGTCTTACGATATAATGTAAAAAATGAATTGCACTTGACTGAAAATGTATCTTGTAAAACCATTAGACAAAATATGTGGAGGATACTTTTAAGGATTGTTTAATCAGACTTTGCATAACAATTATATTTCTTTCCTTTCAGCTTCATCATCCTTCTCAGGGTTTCCGTTTTGGAACAGTGTGGGAAAGCAGCGCAGAGCAATACATTAAAAAAAGTTTTCCTGAAATGCACGGCTACATGCGAAGGTTCAGCGTTCCATCCACTTCAGATGGAGTCCAAATGTTAAAGTGAGGAGGCATTTCAATGACAGGGTGGGCACAACTGTCAGACAATATAATATAATGTGGGGGTATCCATGTTTAACTAACTAAACGCTAAAAGTATCAGGGACTTAGAAGGCTAATGATCAGTACCAATGTTACAGTATCTCACAAAGGTTAGTACACCACTCACATTTTTGTAAATATGTTATTCTTTTCATGTGACAACATTGAAGAAATTACACTTTGCTACAATGTAAAGTAGTGAGTGTACAGCTTGTATAACAGTGTAAATTTGCTGTCCCCTCAAAATAACTCAACATAAAGCCATTAATGTCCAAACCGCTGGCAACAAAAGTGAATACACCCCTAAGTGAAAATGTCCAAATTGGGCCCAATTAGCCATTTTACCTCCCTCCCTGTGACTCATTAGTGTTACAAGGTCTCAGGTGTAAATGGGGAGAAGGTGTGTTAAATTTGGTGTTATCGCTCTCACTCTCTCATACTGGTCACTGGAAGTTCAACATGGAACCTCATGGCAAAGAACTCTCTGAGGATCTTAAAAAAAAGAGATGTTGCTCTACATAAAGATGGCCTAGGATATAAGAAGATTGCCAATACCCTGAAATTGAGCTGCAGCAAGGTGGCCAAGACCATACAGTGGTTTAACAGGACAGGTTCCACTCAGTCCTTGCCATGGTCGACCAAAGAAGATGAGTGCGCATGCTCAGCGTCATATCCAGAGGTTGTCTTTGGGAAATAGACTTATGAGTGCTGCCAGCATTGCTGCAGAGGTTGAAGGGGTGGGGGGTTAGTCTGTCAGTGCTCAGACCATATGCCGCACACTGCATCAAATTGGTCTGCATGGCTGTCGTCTCAGAAGGAAGCCTCTTTTAAAGATGATGCACAAGAAAGCCTGCAAACAGTTTGCTGAAGACAAGCAGACTAAGGACATGGCTTACTGGAACCATGTCCTGTGGTCTGATGAGACCAAGATAAACTTATTTGATTCAGATGGTGTCAAGTGTGTGTGGCGGCAACCAGGTGAGGAGTACAAAGACAAGTGTGTCTTGCCTACAGTCAAGCATGGTGGTGGGAGTGTCATGGTCTGGGGCTGCATGCGTGGGCTGCAGTTCATTGAGGGAACCATAAATGCCAACATGTACTGTGACATACTGAAGCAGAGCATGATCCCCTCCCTTTGGAGACTGGGCCGCTGGGCAGTATTCCGACATGATAACGACCCCATACACACCTCCAAGATGACCACTGCCATGCTAAAGAAGCTAAGGGTAAAGGTGATGGACTGGCCAAGCGTGTCTCCAGACCTAAATCTTATTAAGCATCTGAGGGGCATCCTCAAACAGTAGGTGGAGGAGCGCAAGGTCTTTAACATCCATCAGTTCTGTAATGCTGTCATGGAGGAGTGGAAGAGGACTCCAGTGGCAACCTGTGGAGCTCTGGTGAACTCCATGCCCAGGAGGGTTAAGGCAGTGCTGGAAAACAATGGTGGCCACACAGACTATTGACACTTTGGTCCCAATTTGGACATTTTCACTTTAAGTGGAGGTTCACACAAAAATGAAACCTCCGCTTTTCTGAACCCTCCCACCCTCCGGTGTCACGAGTGGAAGAGGACTCCAGTGGCAACCTGTGAAGCTCTGGTGAACTCCATGCCCAGGAGTTCCGGTGTCACATTTGGCACCTTTCAGGGGGTAGGGGTGCAGATACCTGTATAATACAGGTATTTGCACCCGCTTCCAGGCATAGACTCTACGCCTCTTTTCAGGGACCATCCGGATTGCGCAGCGCGACTCTCGCATGCGCAGTAGGGAACTGGGAAGTGAAGCCACAGGGCTTCATTTCCTGATTCCCTTACAGAAGATGGCGGCGGCAGCACTCGAGATCCGAGCGACAGATATCGTCATCGACATTGCGGTCTCCCTGGACAGGTAAGTGTCCATATTTTAAAAGTCAGCAGCTGCAGTATTTGTAGCTGCTGACTTTTAAAAAAAAAATACATTTGCGTGACCTCCTCTTTAAGGGGGAACTTACTTTTGTTGCCAGAAGTTTAGACATTAATGGCTGTGTATTGAGTTATTTTGAGGGGACAGCAAATTTACACTGTTATACAAGCAGTACACTCACTACTTTACATTGTAGCAAAGTGTCATTTCTTCAGTGTTGTCACATGAAAAGATATAATAAAATATTTACAAAAATGTGAGGGGTGTACTCACTTTTGTGAGATACTGTATGTAATGTTATCAAAATGAAGCACTTACTTTCCTCTAACTTTCCTCTTACTTTCTCCAAATGGAGCACTTAGCATTCAATTTATAAACTCATTATGTTTTGCATACATTAACCTCAAAATCATACAGAATGAGAATTTGAGATCTACAGCTACACTCAGTGGCAAGAAATATAGAAACCCTCTGCCCATGCAGCAGGACTGTGCCCAAACTTACTGTTGTAGAGAAGAACTACATAAATATAAAATAGACATCAGTTAAATATACATGTGATTTGTATGTGAATTGATTAGCCATAATAGTGTTAAAATGTAACCAGACTACCAAACAGGAAGAGGTGTTTAGTCAAGGTCGTACATTTTTAGAGTCTTTAAAGTTGGCAGGTTTATATGTGTATAATGAATAGACCATAACATAAAAAAACTTCTCCAAAAACATCTTCTGTTTAGCAAGCTGATGCGTGATACATTTACATGAGAGACGTGGATTAGGCAGGCCATAATAGCCAATCACCAGTCCATAGAACAACAAGTAATATCACCAACAGGACACTAATATCAAAATGCACAATGCACCAGTCTTAGCTCTATGTGGAATAACAGCAGATGACCACACAGGGTGCATGGCCTATCTATGGTAAACCAAACGAAGCATATGAGGCAGGTTAAATAACATATTCATTTCACTCTCAATGACTACATCACCCTTATTGTAACATCAGGGTGTAATCAATTACAGCATCTATAGAAAGGAGTATCCAGTCATCAACCTTGGCCAGTTGCATGAATTGTGTTCTTGATAAGCCAAACATGAACCAACACAGGCCATAAAATAGAAACCCCTTTTTAGTACAGAACTAAAAAATGTAGGCAATATTTTAAACAAAAGACATGGCACTGTGTAGATACAAGCATAAAATCAGCTATGACAGGTATTGGGAATTATACATTCTAAGACAACAGGTTAAAAATTTGCTTTTGTAAGTGTCTATCTATTCTTAAGTAGGGATGGGCCCGGTGCTCGATGCAAACCCATGTTCGCATCGAGCACCGGGTGTTCGCTCGCTCGGGGAGCCCAGAACTATTTTGGCCGCTCGCATCACGTTCGTGTGATGCGAGCGGCCCCGCAATGCATTGCGGCCGGCGCGGCCGGCGCAGTGCATTGCTGGCTGATGATTGGCCAAGCATGCACTGTGACCCCGCATGCTTGGCCAATCACAGCGCCGGAAACTCGAAGAGCCATAATTGGCTACAGGCAGGACGCCTGTAGCCAATTACAGCTCAGGGGCTTTAGTACACGCCCCCTCTTATAAAAGGCCGCCACGCCGTCGGCGCCGGTCACATGCTGTTCCGGCGTAGAGAGAGCAGGATCATTCTGTGTCACTCTGCTAGATTTAGTTAGAGAGATTTAGTTAGAGAGATTTAATTAGATAGATTCATTTAGAAAGATTCATTTAGAAAGAGGGGCTTGTAGTGTGTTCGTGGCAGGCAGGCACTGGCAGGCAGTGGCAGCAAACAGAGCTCCTATATTTTGTTCCCAGAGGCACCTATAGGACTTGTAGTGTGTTCGTGGCAGGCAGGCAGTGGCAGCAAACAGAGCTCCTATATTTTGTTCCCAGAAGCACCTATAGGACTTGTAGTGTGTTCGTGGCAGGCAGGCAGTGGCAGCAAACAGAGCTCCTATATTTTGTTCCCAGAAGCACCTGTAGGACTTGTAGTGTGTTCGTGGCAGGCAGGCTGAGCTCCTATATTTTGTTCCCAGAAGCACCTATAGGACTTGTAGTGTGTTCGTGGCAGGCAGGCACTGGCAGCAAACAGAGCTCCTATATTTTGTTCCCAGAAGCACCTATAGGACTTGAAGTGTGTTAGTCCCATCACACAGAGCTATTTTTCTTCCCAGAAGCACCTATAGGACTTGAAGTGTGTTAGTCCCATCACACAGAGCTATATTTTCTTCCCAGAAGCACCTATAGGACTTGAAGTGTGTTAGTCCCATCACAAAGTCATATATTTTGTTCCCAGAAGCACCTATAGTCCCATCACACAGAGCTATATTTTTTCCCAGAAGCACCTATAGGACTTGTAGTGTGTTAGTCCCATCACACAGAGATCATATATTTTGTTCCCAGAAGCACCTATAGGACTTGAAGTGTGTTAGTCCCATCACACAGAGCTATATTTTCTTCCCAGAAGCACCTATAGGACTTGAAGTGTGTTAGTCCCCATCACACAGAGATCATATATTTTGTTCCCAGAAGCACCTATAGGACTTGAAGTGTGTTAGTCCCATCACACAGAGCTATATTTTCTTCCCAGAAGCACCTATAGGACTTGTAGTGTGTTAGTCCCATCACACAGAGATCCTATATTTTGTTCCCAGAAGCACCTATAGGACTTGAAGTGTGTTAGTCCCATCACACAGAGCTATATTTTCTTCCCAGAAGCACCTATAGGACTTGAAGTGTGTTAGTCCCATCACACAGAGATCCTATATTTTGTTCCCAGAAGCACCTATAGGACTTGAAGTGTGTTAGTCCCATCACACAGAGCTATATTTTCTTCCCAGAAGCACCTATAGGACTTGAAGTGTGTTAGTCCCATCACACAGAGATCCTATATTTTGTTCCCAGAAGCACCTATTTGTTAGTCCCATCACACAGAGCTATATTTTCTTCCCAGAAGCACCTATAGGACTTGAAGTGTGTTAGTCCCATCACACAGAGATCATATATTTTGTTCCCAGAAGCACCTATAGGACTTGAAGTGTGTTAGTCCCATCACACAGAGCTATATTTTGTTCCCAGAAGCAACCTATAGGACTTGAAGTGTGTTAGTCCCATCACACAGAGATCCTATATTTTGTTCCCAGAAGCACCCATAGGACTTGAAGTGTGTTAGTCCCATCACACAGAGATCCTATATTTTGTTCCCAGAAGCACCTATAGGACTTGAAGTGTGTTAGTCCCATCACACAGAGATCCATATATTTTGTTCCCAGAAGCACCTATAGGACTTGAAGTGTGTTAGTCCCATCACACAGAGCTATATTTTCTTCGCAGAAGCACCTATAGGACTTGAAGTGTGTTAGTCCATCACACAGAGATCCTATATTTTCTTCCCAGAAGCACTATAGGACTTGAAGTGTGTTAGTCCCATCACACAGAGCTATATTTTGTTCCCAGAAGCACCTATAGGACTTGAAGTGTGTTAGTCCCATCACACAGAGCTATTTTGTTCCCAGAAGCACCTATAGGACTTGAAGTGTGTTAGTCCCATCACACAGACCTATATTTTCTTCCCAGAAGCACCCATAGGACTTGAAGTGTGTTAGTCCCATCACACAGAGATCCTATATTTTGTTCCCAGAAGCACCTATAGGACTTGAAGTGTGTTAGTCCCATCACACAGAGCTATATTTTGTTCCCAGAAGCACCTATAGGACTTGAAGTGTGTTAGTCCCATCACACAGAGAACCTATATTTAGTTCCCAGAAGCACCTATAGGACTTGAAGTGTGTTAGTCCCATCACACAGAGATCCTATATTTTCTTCCCAGAAGCACCCATAGGACTTGAAGTGTGTTAGTCCCATCACACAGAGATCCTATATGTTGTTCCCAGAAGCACCTATAGGACTTTGAAGTGTGTTAGTCCCATCACACAGACCTATATTTTGTTCCCAGAAGCACCTATAGGACTTGAAGTGTGTTAGTCCCATCACACAGAGATCCTATATTTTGTTCCCAGAAGCACCCATAGGACTTGAAGTGTGTTAGTCCCATCACACAGAGAGCTCCTATATTTTCTTCCCACAAGCACCCATAGGACTTGAAGTGTGTTAGTCCCCATCACACAGAGATCCTATATTTTGTTCCCAGAAGCACCTATAGGACTTGAAGTGTGTTAGTCCCATCACACAGACCTATATTTTCTTCCCAGAAGCACCCATAGGACTTGAAGTGTGTTAGTCCCATCACACAGAGATCCTATATTTTGTTCCCAGAAGCACCCATAGGACTTGAAGTGTGTTAGTGGCATCACACAGAGACCTATATTTTGTTCCCAGAAGCACCTATAGGACTTGAAGTGTGTTAGTCCCATCACACAGAGATCCTATATTTTGTTCCCAGAAGCACCTATAGGACTTGAAGTGTGTTAGTCCCATCACACAGAGATCCTATATTTTGTTCCCAGAAGCACCTAGGACTTGAAGTGTGTTAGTCCCATCACACAGACCTATATTTTGTTCCCAGAAGTGTGTTAGTCCCATCACACAGAGATCCTATATTTTGTTCCCAGAAGCACCTATAGGACTTGAAGTGTGTTAGTCCCATCACACACAGACCTATATTTTGTTCCCAGAAGCACCTATAGGACTTGAAGTGTGTTAGTCCCATCACACAGAGATCCTCTATTTTCTTTGCAGAAGCACCCATAGGACTTCTAGTGTGTTAGTGGCATCACACAGAGCTCCTATGTTTTCTTCTCAGCAGCACCCACAGGACTTCTAGTGTGTTAGTGGCATCACACAGAGCTCCTCTATTTTCTTTGCAGAAGCACCCATAGGACTTCTAGTGTGTTAGTGGCATCACACAGAGCTCCTATATTTTCTTCTCAGCAGCACCCACAGGACTTCTAGTGTGTTAGTGGCATCACACAGAGCTCCTCTATTTTCTTTGCAGAAGCACCCATAGGACTTCTAGTGTGTTAGTGGCATCACACAGAGCTCCTATATTTTCTTCTCAGCAGCACCCACAGGACTTCTAGTGTGTTAGTGGCATCACACAGAGCTCCTCTATTTTCTTTGCAGAAGCACCCATAGGACTTCTAGTGTGTTAGTGGCATCACACAGAGCTCCTATATTTTCTTCTCAGCAGTAAGGATGAGCCCGGTGTTCGATTCGAACCCATGTTCGAATCGAGCACCGGGTGTTCGCTCGCTCGGCGAGCCCAGAACTATTGGGGCCGCTCGCATCAAATTCGTGTGATGCGAGCGGCCCCGCAATGCATTGCGGCCCGCGCAGTGCAATGCTGGCTGATGATTGGCCAAGCATGCACTGTGACCCCGCATGCTTGGCCAATCACAGCGCCGGCAGCGAGGAGAGCCATAATTGGCTACAGGCAGGATGCCTGTAGCCAATTATAGCTCAGGGGCTTTAGTACACGTCCCACGGTATAAGAGGCCGCCGCGCCGGCGGCCTCGCATATTATGTTTCAGACAGTGTCAGCGTGTCAGTGTGCTGCTGACTGCTGACAACAATATGTGCTTTATTTCTGGGGATATGTGTGTGCATGCTGTTAGAACAGCATTGCAGTATCACATCTGGGGGGTGTCTATAGGTGGCCTGTGAAGGGGGGCAGGTTTCCTGTGCTTAGAACTTTCCCTGCAAAAAAGTGTCATTTTTGCAGGAAGAAAGCTATTTAAATCACTCGCGGCTAATGAATTGATGGCTCCTGTAACACAGAGAGCTGTCATTCATTAATAAAAAACAAAAAAAAAAAGCGTAGGGGTCCCCCCAAATTCAATAACCAGGCCCTTCAGGTCTGGGATGGATATTAAGGGGGATCCCAGCCAAAAAAAAAAAAAAAATGGCGTAGGGTCCCCCTCAAAATCCATACCAGACCCTTGAGGTCTGGTATGGATTTTAAGGGTAACCCTAGCCAAAAAAAATGGCGTGGGGTCCCCCTCAAAATCCATACCAGACCCTTATCCGAGCACGCAACCTGGCAGGCCACAGGAAAAGAGGGGGGGACGAGAGGGGCCCCCCCTCTCGCCTGAACCGTACCAGGCCACATGCCCTCAACATTGGGAGGATGCTTTGGGGGTCTAAGACCCCTAAAGCACCTTGTCCCCATGTTGATGAGGACAAGGGCCTCTTCCCCACAACCCTGGCCGGTGGTTGTGGGGGTCTGCGGGCGGGGGGCTTATCGGAATCTGGAAGCCCCCTTTAACAAGGGGACCCCCAGATCCCGGCCCCCCCCCTGTGTGAAATGGTAAGGGGTACAAAAGTACCCCTACCATTTCACCAAAAAAGTGGCAAAAATGGTAAAAATGACAGGAGACAGTCTTTGACAATTCCTTTATTAAAATCTTCTTTCTTCTTTCTTCATCCTTCGGTTTCTTCATCTTCTCCTTCCTTCATCTTCTTCCATCTTCTTCTTCCATTTTCTTCTTCCTCCGATCCGCTTCTTCTTGCGCTGGTCTTCTCGTCCTTCTCGTCCGGCATCTTCTTCCGTCGGCGTCGGCGTCAGTGTCGGTGTCTCTGTCTCTTCTTGGGCCGCTCCGCGCAATGGGAGGCTCCCGCTGTGTGAGGCTCCGCTCCGTCTGACAGGTCTTTTATAATGGAGGGCACCTGGTGACCCCGCCCCCTCTGACGCACAGGGACGTCATGGGGAATTCCATGATGGCTTTCCCCATGACGTCAGAGGGGGCGGGGTCACCAGGTGCCCTCCGTTTTAAAAGACCTGTCAGATTGAGCGGAGCCTCACACAGCGGGAGCCTCCCATTGCGCGGAGCGGCCCAAGAAGACACCGACACCGACGCCGACGGAAGAAGATGCCGGACGAGAAGGACGAGAAGACCAGCGCAAGAAGAAGCGTATCGGAGGAAGAAGAAAATGGAAGAAGAAGATGGAAGAAGATGAAGGAAGGAGAAGATGAAGAATCCGAAGGATGAAGAAAGAAGAAAGAAGATTTTAATAAAGGAATTGTCAAAGACTGTCTCCTGTCATTTTTACAATTTTTGCCACTTTTTTGGTGAAATGGTAGGGGGTACTTTTGTACCCCCTTACCATTTCACACAGGGGGGGGGGCCGGGATCTGGGGGTCCCCTTGTTAAAGGGGGCTTCCAGATTCCGATAAGCCCCCCGCCCGCAGACCCCCACAACCACCGGCCAGGGTTGTGGGGAAGAGGCCCTTGTCCTCATCAACATGGGGACAAGGTGCTTTAGGGGTCTTAGACCCCCAAAGCATCCTCCCAATGTTGAGGGCATGTGGCCTGGTACGGTTCAGGCGAGAGGGGGGGGCCGCTCTCGTCCCCCCCTCTTTTCCTGCGGCCTGCCAGGTTGCGTGCTCGGATAAGGGTCTGGTATGGATTTTGAGGGGGACCCCACGCCATTTTTTTTGGCTAGGGTTCCCCTTAAAATCCATACCAGACCTCAAGGGTCTGGTATGGATTTTGAGGGGGGACCCTACGCCATTTTTTTTTTTTTTGGCTGGGATCCCCCTTAATATCCATCCCAGACCTGAAGGGCCTGGTTATTGAATTTGGGGGACCCCTACGCTTTATTTTTTTCATTTTTTTTATTTTTTATCAATGACTTTTTTTTATGAATGAGTTTCAATGAATCACTGTTCTCTGTGTTACGGGAGCCGTGAATTAACATTAGCCGCGAGTGATTTTAAATAGCTTTTTTACTTTCAAAAATGACACTTTGCGCAGAGACAGTTCTAAACACGGGAAACATGCGCCCCTTTACAGGCATACTATAGACACCCCCCAGGTACGAAATTTAAAGGAATATTACACTTTTATTGTTTCAATTTAAGCATTATTAAAATCACTGCTCCTGAAAAAACGGCCGTTTTTAAAAAAAAAATTTGCATTGATACATGTCCCCTGGGGCAGGACCCAGGTCCCCAAACACTTTTTATGACATTAACATGCATATTAGCCTTTAAAATGAGCACTTTTAATTTCGAACGTTCGCATCCATTATAACTAATAGGGTTCTAAAGCTCGCACGGACTTTAGGTCCGTTCGCGGGTTCTGGTGCGAGCCGAACGGGGGGGTGTTCGGCTCATCCCTACTCAGCAGCACCCACAGGACTTCTAGTGTGTTAGTGGCATCACACAGAGCTCCTCTATTTTCTTTGCAGAAGCACCCATAGGACTTCTAGTGTGTTAGTGGCATCACACAGAGCTCCTATATTTTCTTCTCAGCAGCACCCACAGGACTTCTAGTGTGTTAGTGGCATCACACAGAGCTCCTCTATTTTCTTTGCAGAAGCACCCATAGGACTTCTAGTGTGTTAGTGGCATCACACAGAGCTCCTATATTTTCTTCTCAGCAGCACCCACAGGACTTCTAGTGTGTTAGTGGCATCACACAGAGCTCCTATATTTTCTTTGCAGAAGCACCCATAGGACTTCTAGTGTGTTAGTGGCATCACACAGAGCTCCTATATTTTCTTCTCAGCAGCACCCACAGGACTACCGACTACAATGGCTGGAAGACCGCCAAGGGGAGGCAGAGCGTGCAGAGCCAAGAACACAGGGCAGGCAGGCTCTGTTTCTAGTGGACGTGGCCGTGGCCGTGGTCGTGCATCTTCATCAGCACGTGGCCATGGGACACGCGCGTCTTTGTTTTCGGCAGCTGGACATGTGGAGCCGCATCATGCTGAAGGCTTGGTAGAATGGATGACCAAGCCCTCCTCATCCTCCTCATCCTCTCTCACCCAGGCTCAGGGTACTGGCAGAGCAGCTGCCAACGCGTACTCAATGGCATCATCAGCCACCCCTTCCCTAGACCCACCATGTCCTCCTGAGGAGTCCCCCGAACTCTTTGAGCACAGTGTTGGGTACATGCTCCAGGAGGATGCCCAACGATTCGAAGGCTCGGATGATGATACCCAGCTTGAGGAATCTGGCAGTACTGTTCCACCAGCTGCAGCTTACTGCCAGGTTTGCTCTAGTGGTGAAGAGGAGGGGATGATGAGGTCACTGACTCCACGTGGGTGCCTGAAGGGAGAGAGGATGAGGAGGAGGACGAGGAGGAGGAGGATGCGGCGTCACATGTCCAACGAGGCAGGATGCCCCCTGGAGGCCAGCTAGAGGCCAGCACAGCAACTGTACAACACCGCAGAGCTCCGCCTGTGCAGGGCGCTGCCTCTGCACGTTATCAGAAAAGTTCTTTGGTGTGGGCCTTTTTTGAGACGAGTGCATCAGATCGCACCACTGCTATTTGCAATATTTGTCTCAAGCGTATCTCGCGTGGCCAAAACATCAGCCGCTTGGGCACCACAAGCATGACCAGACATATGTCGACCTGCCATGCAGCTCGTTGGCAGGCACACATAAAAGACCCACACCAAAGAACTAAGCGGACCTCTCCTTGCTCCTCATCAGCTGGGATCTCCATCCCCACTACACCTTCAGTCCTCTCTGAAAGCTGCTCTGAGAGGACTGAAGGTGTAGAATTAGGTGTGTCACAACCAAGTACTTGCAGTACACCGACGTCCGATTGCAGCAGGCAAATTTCCCTGCCCCAGCTGCTGGACCGTAGAAAGAAGTACACTCCCAGCCATCCACATGCCCAGCGGTTGAATGCTAGCTTGGCTAAATTGCTAGCACTTCAACTGCTGCCTTTTCAGTTGGTAGACTCGGCCCCCTTCCGTGAGTTTGTTCAATGTGCGGTTCCTCAGTGGCAGGTTCCCAAACGCCACTTTTTCTCACGGAATGCGATTCCGTCTCTCTACCGCATGTGGAAGGCAATGTCCATGCCTCGCTGGACAGGGCGGTCAGCGGTAAGGTGCATATTACCGCTGACTCATGGTCCAGCAGGCATGGACAGGGACTGTACCTTTCTTTCACGGCCCATTGGGTCACTCTATTGGCAGCTGGGAGGGATGCAGGACAAGGTGCAGTAGTGTTGGTTGTTCCGCCACCACGCCTCCAAAACGCTAATACTGCTACTGGTTGTGACACACCTCTCTCCTCCACCCCCTCCTCTTCTTCTTCCTCCAGTGCTCTGTCCTTGGAACCAGCGGTGCTCCGTAGGCGTACAAGGGGCTACGCAAGTACGCAGGCAAAAAGATGCCATGCCGTGCTTGCGCTGGTGTGTTTGGGGGACAGGAGCCACACTGGGCCAGAGGTTCTGGCAGCTCTGCAGGGGCAGGCCGAGAGGTGGTTGACGCCACGTCAGCTTAAGCCAGGAATGGTCGTTTCTGACAATGGCACCAACCTCCTCTCCGCCCTGCGACAGGGGCAGCTCACCCATGTGCCCTGCATGGCTCACGTCCTCAACCTGGTGGTGCAGCGGTTTTTGGGCAGGTTCCCAGGCTTACAGGATGTCCTGAGGCAGGCCAGGAAAGTCTGTGTGCATTTCCGCCGATCTTATAATGCCAGTGCTCGGCTGACTGAGCTGCAAAAGGAGCTGAACCTGCCCAAGAACCGCCTAATATGTGACATGCCCACCAGGTGGAACTCAACGTTGGCCATGCTGCAGCGACTGCACACGCAGCAGAGGGCCATCAATGAGTACCTTTGCAACTACGGCACCAGGACAGGGTCAGGGGAGCTTGGTTTTTTTTCCCCACGTCAGTGGAGCATGATCAGGGATGCATGCACTGTCCTCTCACCATTTGAGGAGGCCACGAGGATGGTGAGCAGTGACAGTGCATGCATCAGTGACACTGTCCCTCTTGTCCACCTGTTGGAGCATACGCTGCGTGGGATAATGGACAGGGCACTTGAGGCAGAACAGAGGCAGGAAGAGGAGGACTTCCTTGCCTCTCAAGGCCCCCTTTATCCGGACAGTGTTCCTTCTGTCCCACCCATCACACAGGAAGAGGATGAGGAGGAGGAGGAGGAGGAGGAGGAGGATTGTGTGAGCATGGAGGTGGAGCCTGGCACTCAGCATCAGCAGCAGCAGTCTTTTAGGGATGATGTACAGTCCCAACAAACCAGTGGACTTGTACGTGGCTGGGAGGAGGTGGCTGGCGATCATGTCATCCTCAGTGACCCAGAAGACTCCGGACCGAATGCCTCAGCTAACCTACGCTGCATGGCCTCCCTGTTCCTGCAAAGCCTGCGGAAGGATCCTCGTGTTCTTCGGATCAAGGAGAGGGACCATTACTGGCTGGCCACTCTCCTTGATCCACGGTACAAGGGTAAGGTTGCGGACCTTATCTTGCCGTCGCAGAGGGAGCAGAGGATGAGACATCTCAGGGAGGCCTTGCAGAAAGGTCTGTGCAACGCGTTCCCAGAAACTGGGAGGTTACAAACTCCTGGTCCTGGGCAACGCGTTGCTGAGGCTTCGGTCAGTAGCAGAAGGAGCGGTGGGGAAGGTGGACGTCTGACCGATGCGTTCAGACAATTTTTTAGTCCGCAGCCCCAAGGTATGATCGGTTCCAGCAACCATCGCCAGCGTCTGATATACATGGTGCAGGAATACCTTGGGCAAGGTCAGACTTGGACACCTTTCCCACCGAAAATCCTCTGGCTTACTGGGTCCTGAGGATGGATCACTGGCCAGAGCTTGCACAGTATGCAATTGAGCTACTGGCCTGTCCTGCCTCCAGCGTTCTTTCCGAACGCACATTCAGTGCTGCTGGAGGATTTGTCACCGATCATAGGGTGCGCCTGTCCACCGCCTCGGTTGATCGACTGACCTTCATCAAAATGAATCAGTCTTGGATCACCACCAGCTAAAAGGCACCTGAAGCGGATATAACGGAATAATTTATAATGTCACATCCCTTCAAGACTGCCTATGCTGATGCTGAGTGACTGTCCTCTTATGTTCACTGACTATCCTCTTCCTTTCAATGACTGCTAACAGGGGCATGGAGAAGTAACTATCAATTTTTTGTAACACCCAGCCATGAGTTTATTTTTTTAAATCCCCACAGAACCTGTGCTCCCCTATTTAATTTGGTCTCAATTTCTGTGCATGGTCATTGGACAGAAATTTTTTTTTCTAGCTATAAGAGCAGGGAAATAGGATTTTAAGCAGCACAAATCCGAACTTTACTTTGAAAGTTATAGAAAAGTGAGAGGAAAATGGAAACTTTGAGATTTAATTTTTATCTCCTCTCTACTGATACTTTATCACCAATCCTTGTTTCAATTAAAACCCCACTTTTCCAAAAACAATTGGGACGGAAAGTGAGGTGACATGTTCTGAACAGATGTGCAAAGACAGCAAATGTTACAGGGGTGATAAATAGCTTAAAAATAGATTTTTTTGGATGGGCAATAATAAACATTGTGATGGCTTCTTTTTTTTTTGTTGCTTTTTTTTTTAACAAATATAGGTTACATTATAAAAAGCACTTACAGTTTTGAGGTTGACATTTAAGCTTCTGCAAAAAAGCTGAGCAACAGCGTTGATGCATGAAATTTCTATTCATTTTGGTAAGATCAGTGAACAATAAATTCCAGCTGATTGCTATTAATTACTGCACTTTGCAATATAAAGGGTTATATCACTTAAAAACGATATTTACATTTTTGGCATACAATGGAAAGTGGAATAGAAATGGCGAGAGCTTGGTGCTTTCCTGGGTTTGTATACCTACTGTTACTATAATGAGGAGGTACTGCTTTCCCTGTTGAAATTCTGTTAATTTTAAATTATTGAGAATGCAATTAGAGATGTTTGGACATAAAAAGGTGGGAGGAACCACCCCAATCTCCAACATGAACAGAAAAAACGTGCCAGAAATTATAGCAGGGGGATCTCCTTGGTGGGGTTTTCATAATATGGAAGTAAGAGGTTCTTATAAATAAATAGAAGCTGCCATTACTAAACTCTCCCTTATTAATTCTAGCTTCCTACATGCTTTTCTGATGCTCTGACATCAATGCTGTCTGAGTCAATAACCCAGAAGTAGTACAGAGATAAGTATTTTTAACACTCATTGTTAGGATGTTCTTTCTGGAACTGTGATTGGAATATACCAAAAAATGTCTCAGCCAGGTATCTAGCATTTTAGGAAGGAGGACTGCAATGGCAGAGCCCATACCTGTCTTATGACAGGTATGGGCTTTAAGACAGTGCAAAAGACCTTGTTTTTCACTGAAATATCACTATTGAGTGGACTGACTTTTTTTTTTAGAACTCTTCATGCACCATAAATCCATTATGAACATGAAATACCATAGCAGTGTTAAATTGCCATTACTTACACATGTTGAAAAATTGAAGAAAGGTATTTTGGCTAAAAGAAAAATCATATACCACGCTCATGTGTTTTAGACAAAAATTGGAAAATGTTAGTATCTGTGGCAGTGGATTCATTTTAGAATCAAAAGCTTTTCATACACAAGTGAGAGGTATTAAAATGTAGAGACATTAAAGTAAAGTTATACTGTAGATACAATTTATTAAGCAAAATAAACTGAATATCATCAGAATAAAAATGAAATTTGGTATTGTTATTTCAGAACAGACCCCCCGATCCTTAATGCTTTTATCATGGATAAAGCTTTGCTAGATTACGAGGTATCCATAGATTCAGACTGCAAACTGCTGACTGTGGGGAAACCCTTTGCAATAGAAGGTAATTCAGAGTGCAATTTTATGCATGGTTGGGTTCTCTTGACAAGAAGACCGCTAATTTTTATGTTTTTATTTTGGTTGTACTTAGGCTTCATTGTACATTTAAAGAATAAGTTCACCTTTCCTAACATGTTACATGTTACACCCCCTTCACCCCGATCCGCCACTCTAACAGCTAGCGGGATCTTCTCCCCGCCTGCTGCCACCCGCCCCCCACTAGCTGTCACAATTTGAAAAAAAACTTTGTGGCTGTCGACTAGTTTTCAATGAACTACCACAGCACTGTGGAGCATGTAGTACGTTGACATTGTTATCTGTTAACCTAATTACACATATCAAAGGGGAAGTGGCCAAACAAGAATTACTCCACATATCAAAGGGGAACAGATAATGATTCTGGGCTATGTTGATGTTAATATGCAAGAATATAGATTTGGGATTTAAGTCTATTCTACACCTCAAAAGGGTGTTCAGGTGGCATCTCTTAATCTAATCAGTAGTCACACATATCAAAGGGGACTTGTTAATGTTAATATGCAAGAATGCAGATTAGGGCAGTTTACAGCTGTTCACAGCTTGGGGTGATCTCCTGTCACTCTGAATGACAGGAGCAGATCAAAGCATTTAATGAAAACGGCCAATCAAATTCCTCAGCCATTCAGTGTGTGTGGGGGATATAACAGGACATTCAATCTGTTTAGAAGGGTGTGTTCTTATGAAGGCACCAAAAGTCACATGGTTTCATGGGGCTCTAGAAAGTTACTAACACTGTCATGATTGTACTCTGTTGGAATTTTGTCATCTATAACGAGACTGTTCTGTTTGTGGTAGTACATTGAATCTTCCTGTCAGATTGTATCTGCTTACCCGTATGATGTATGGGCACACAGATTCACTGACGGGTCTGCTGATCGCTGGTGCAATGCTTTGGTGGCTCCAGAAACAAATAAATAATAAATGCATGTTTTTTACCTACAAAAAAACTTGCATATATAAATTTTTGATAAAAGGTGAACTTATCCTTTAACATCTCCCAACCCACCCACTACCCTCTAAGTCTTATTAGGCTTGGCCATCCCTGCTTAGCGTTTTTATACAACAAACTCCATCATTGGTGGGCATGGCCAAAGTTCCATCAATGGAGCCTGCAGACACACAACTATTGACACTCAAAGCAACTCTTTGGCTAGAATCACCTCTTTTACAAGTAGCGTTTCCTTGTTTTAGTAATCTGGCTTTAATTATTGTAACAGTGTATAAATAATCTTACATAAAATTACTGCATTACTACTGCTGAAAATATTGTGCCGCCAATACAGGAAAAATCTGTCTCTTTGTCTTTGCTACCTTTAAGCACAGGCTTACCCTGCCTCATGGTCTTGTAGGTGGTTTGGCATAGACAACCTAAATATTGGTACACCTAGACTTCACTACTAACAGAGTAGGATGGGGGTCACCCATTAGATCTGGTAACCATGCCTGAAGAAGTAAAATAAGTGGTCCATTCATTAATGTTTTCACCCAAGATTCACAATTTTTTTTCACATAAGATTTAGTTTAAAAAAAAATTGGATGAAAGTTGTGTGACTTTTGGGTAAAAACATTGATAACTAGAACCTTACATGCATGTCTTTGAAAGCTTGCACATCAAATTATATTCAGTTAGCCACACAAAAGGTATAGGCTACATTTTTATTGTCTTATTATTAGATCTAATCAGGTGCGTAGTTAAGGGAGGGGGTATTGGGGGAACAAATATCCCCCTCATCCCCCCAAAGGCATTCTCTTTTCTCTCCCAGGCAAGTCCCACAGTAATGAGTGAATAAAATTTAAATAAGTCCCACAGTAACAGCAGCAACTATCCGTGAATCGTTCCCAACCCCAGCTACTACCTACGGAACTCACTGAGCCTTCTGAGAACCTGGTCTGGCTCTTTAGCTGGTATTACTATTAATTGAATACACGTTGTACTATTACAAGCATTATAATACTATAATAGTCAGGTGTCAGGATACTGTGCAGGTGCTCACGAAGACATGGCAATCCTGTCAGTATATAACATGGCTGCAGGAATGTGCGCCACCGCATAACAGATATGCAAAGACACGCACGGCTGTGCACGGCAATACATGCTCTCAGCCTGGATTGTCTCAAAACCACCTTTATAATTGAACCAGCTGCCCTATGCAATCACTGGTTGATCTTCAGCTCTCCAGTGTGTTTGTCCTGTGAAACTTTGCATCTGTGGATTCTGTTACCTACTCAGCTTGTCCCTGAACCTGTCTTTTGCTGGTTTGACCCCGGGTTGCTTTATGGATCTGCTCTTGCTGCTCTTCTGTGTAGGATTCTGGCTATCCTCCTGACTACGCTTACCTACATCCACATCCGGTACACAAATCCTGCTCTGCCTTGACCTACTACCTACCATGGGCAACACCTGTCTGCAGCCACTGCCTCAGAGCCTCAGCTGAATACCTGGATGACTCATCTAACAGCACTCCAGTGAGAACATCTTCGCAAACAGTTCCAACAGGCTACACATGTTTCTTTGAGCCTGACACCCCATGTTATCAACTTCAGGGGTGCCTGGAGCTTACCTGCAAGGGAAGTCCTCTCACCACTGGCCTCCAACACCAGGTACATGATAGTATCAACCAGCCATCATGTCGGAGGCTGAGACAGGTGCTTCTCCTTTGGAGGCTCTATGTCAAACGATTATCTCTCTCATACCGCTCTCCAGCTGGAAGGTCACCTTCACACACTAACCCTTTCCATGACCTCAGCAGGCCAGAATTCTTCAGATGGCTCCTCTACCTTAGCTGCATCTACAAGTGCAAAAGGGGACCTTCTAAGTGTAGTAAGTTAGGTACTTTAATGGATAAAGAAAATAGATAACAGTAACAAACGAGTGAAATAATCCAGCATTATATATGAAGCATCCGCTCTGTCCCAGGGTGATGCAGAGTGTAGACGGCTTGCTATAACCGGCTTGTGGCTGTGTGCGATCCACCCGCACTAGTGGCTCCCAGCGCTTCTGAAAAGCTTGGCTGGAAAACAGTGGTGCACCGAGACACTTGGATGATGTCACTTCCGGGTTCGGGGTCAGCGGGCGGTGCGTGCGTTCGGAGCATGCGTGCTCCTTCCTCAGGTTCTGCTGGGGGGCATGTTTGAATAGGTATATATATATATATATATATATACCTCATATACAAGCATGCTATCAGGCTTACAGTGCGGTAACCATGGAAATCTTAATACAGACGTTGGGGATCGTACTTACTGTTAGACAAATGGTTATGTAAACAATGTTACTTACAGGAAATGATAGGTAAAATAGTAACTAGTAACGAATATATGCATAAATAAAAGAAGATAAAAACTATTATATAATATAGCTAATATAAATTAATGATGAATTGTTTAAAAATTGATAATTTTAAGAACAATGTATATAAAATTGATGTGTTTAAAATTAAAAGAGACGTATGGGTTTGCTTTTTTTTTGCTTACATCTATTCTATGTGAGCTACTGATATCTATAAATCTTTCCAGCCCTCTCAGAAGTGCCCCCATTCTGTTAAAATCGAGCTAAATACCTGTGGGAGGGTCTACAGACTTCCATACAGTGTAATACCGACAATGGTCTGGCTCTGGAGTCTAGATCCACCCACTTTCCTGTCATCTTGCTTGATTGATGTCCTCTCTCTGCTCTCTGCTCATTCCTGAGACTTCACAGAGTATAGCTGCTCCATCTTCCCCCCTCCCTTCTCTCTCCTCCCTTCTCTCCCCTCCCTTCTCCCTCACAGCATGTTTCAATGGTGATAAGAGTCAGTCAGTGACTAAGGTAGGAGAAGTCACTGATAGTAATATGTATAGGCAATTTACATACACAGCACTATCTACCAGAGTGAAAACAATATATCTGTAAAGCAGAATACACATATGGATGTGACAGCACACAGGCATTCCATGCATTACTGGTAAAGTAAAATTAAATAAAATCAGAACTAACATTGTGAATGAATCCTTTAATTGACTATCTGGAATTTTATATGAGACAATGAAACCTTACATTCACATCTACTTGTATTTTCATACTGAAGCCCAGAGCTCCTCAGACATGGACTTTGCTCCTCCATAATTGGTGTATTACCTAGTACCCCTATCACATGCCATACAGTGCCATCACATGTTGTACAGTGCCATCACATGCCGTACAGTGTGATGACTCTGTATGGCATGTGATGACACTGTACAGCATGTGATGACTCTGTTCGGCATGTGATGGCACTGTACAGCATGTGATGACTCTATACAGCATGTGATGACAGCATGTGATGACTCTATACAGCATGTGATGGCACTGGGGATGTGACTGGAAAAGTAATTCGTTACGCAGCAAAGTAACTGTGAGTACAGGGTCTATTACTGTTATATATTGTGTAACCAAGGGGCTGCTCTATTATTATAACTTAACCAAGGGCAGATCTGTTATAGCGTGTAAGCAAGGGGCGGGTCTATTATAAGTATATTGTGTTAGGCGGTGGCGGATGGCGGATGGAGAAGAGGGCGATTGTTAAATTAATGGGCAGAGCTCGATATATAACATAATAATAAATGCCGCCCCTTGGTTACAGTAATACTAGACCCGCCCCTTAGTATAGACGCCCCTTGCAGAGTAGCACGAGCATCGGGAGAGAGTGTGGCATCGCCTCGTACAATTACATGTTAACTGCACGGTGGTGTAGAGTTCACTCAGAGCTGTTTAGGTTTCATTTCGTACGCTCCGTGTCCTTCTAACTGAGCAAACGCTGTGCCTGCGCAGTACAGGAGGTCCTCCAGATCCGGCGGACTTTTTCTGCAGGACACCGGAATTACACTACTGCCATCTAGTGGCGGTAGAAGTAATTGCGGTAACGCCGCCCAAGTAATGGGAACTGCGTTTACATGAGGGGAAAAGGGGGAATCACACGCTCGGAAGTCGGGCGTGTGTGGGGAAGTCCCGCCGGACTAGGTCCGGCGGACAAAGTCACGTGTGCGCGGCATTAGACATCTTCCCGCCCAGGCCCAATTTTCACGCTTTAAGCGCTGTCGCAATTTTGGAATGATAATTGCGCGGTCATGCTACACTGCACCCAAACAAATTCTTTTATCATTTTGTTCCCACAAATAGAGCTTTCTTTTGGTGGTATTGATCACGCTCTGCGATTTTTATTTTTTTCGCAACAAACAAAAAAAGACGGAAAAAATTTGCAAAAAAAAATAGTTTTTGTTTGTCATGTTCATTTTTTTTTGTAAATAAGTGCGTTTTTTTCTTCAATGAGCATGTGCACTGATATGGCTGCCTGCTAGGCGGCACTGATGGGCACCAATAGGGTGGCACAATGAGGTCGGGTGATGGCACTGATAATGGGCACTGATGGGCACTGATCGGTGGCACTGGGGACTGATAGGTGGCACTGGGATCAGGTGGCACTGATGGGCACTCATAGGCGGCACTGATTATCAGTGACTGAAGGACGTCATATGATGCCCAGTCAGGATAACGAAACCACTTCCCGGACCTCAATCTGCTATTGACCGGGCGTGGAAGTAGTTAAAGTGAAACACATAAAAGGAGAAGGTTATCCAACTAAATGTGCATGGCTAACTGTACCTATTAAGTTGCAGAAAGTGATCGATATAGATTGAAAAGTAACTTGCGACACTTTCCATTGCTGCAATAATCGCTCTTCCAGGCCCATGAGTGGGCTGTATGTCTGTAAAGTGTATAGGCACATGTTTCCCCGCTGTGCCTGCGCAGTACAGGAGGTCCTTATCCGGCGGGACTTTTTCAGCAGGACACCGGAATTACACTACTGCCACAGTGGCGGTAGATGTAATTGCGGTAACGCCGCCCAAGTAATGGGAACTGCGTTACCATGAGGGGAAAAGTAATCAGTTAGATTAAAAAGTAAAAAATTTTAAAAGTAATTTAAAAGAACTCGCGGCTATAATGAAAAAAATGTGTGGGGTTCCCCCCAAATTCAATTACCAGACCCTTCAGGTCTGGTATGGATTTTAAGGGGAACTCTACACCAAATTAAAAAAATGGCGTGGAGTTCCCCCCAAAAATCCATACTAGACCCTTTATCCAAGCACGCAACCTGGCAGGCCGCAGGAAAAGAACCGTACCAGGCTACATGCCCTCAACATTGGGAGGATGCTTTGGTGGATTTTAAGGGGAACTCTACACCAAATAAAAAAAATGGCGTGGAGTTCCCCCCAAAAATCCATACCAGACGTTACAGGCTACATGCCCTCAACATTGGGAGGATGCTTTGTGGGTAATGGAAAACTGCGTTACATCAGAGGGGGGCGGGGTCACCCGTACATCTCTGGGGAAGCCTGGGTTTCCCCTTGCGTCAGAGGGGGGCGGGGTCAAGTGACGGGTAGCCGTCCTCCTCAGCTTTGATAAGACATTATCAGGCTGTCGGGATTACCACAGTGTCTCCGGTGGAGACAGGATGCGCTGCGCTGGACCATCGGGAGAGATCACCCATTGCTGGACCCCGGAGAAGATATCAGCCATCGCTGGATAGCAAGAGTGGATTACCACCACTGGAATCTATTTTGTATTTTTTTTTATTTACATTTTTTTCCCAGGACTTTTCCCAACAGTGTCTGTGTGTTTTTTAACAATTTTTTACACTTTCTTCGTGAAATGGTAGGGGTACTTTTGTACCCCCTTACCATTTCAAACAGGGGGGCGGGATCTAGGGGTCCCCTTGTTGCAGGGGGCTTCCAGATTCTGATAAGCCCCCCACTCGCAAACCCCCACAACCACCGGCCAGGGTTGTGGGGATGAGGCCCTTGTCCCCATCAACATGGGGACATGGTGCTTTGAGGGGTCACACACCCCCAAAGCATCCTCCCAATGTTGAGGGCATGTGGCCTGGTATGGTTCAGGAGGGGGGGCGCTCTCTCGTCCCCCCTCTTTTCCTGCGGCCTGCCAGGTTGCGTGCTCGGATAAAGGGTCTGGTATGGATTTTTGGGGGGAACTCCACGCCATTTTTTTTTTAAATTTGGCGTAGAGTTCCCGTTAAAATCCATACCAGACCTTAAGGGTCTGGTATGGATATTTGGGGGGAACCCCACGTCATTTTTTTTTTTTCATTATAGCCGCGAGTGCTTTTAAATGACTTTTTTTTCCTGCAGAAATTACACTTTGTGCAGGGACAGTTCTAAGCACGGAAAACATGCGCCCCTTTACAGGCATACTATACACACCCCCCAGGTACGAAATTTAAAGGAATATTACACTTTTATTGTTTCACTTTAAGCATTATTAAAATCACTGCTCCTGAAAAAACTGCCGTTTTTAAAAGTTTTTTTTTGCCTTGATACATATCCCCTGGGGCAGGACCCGGGTCCCCAAACACTTTTTAGGACAATAACTTGCATATTAGCCTTTAAAATTAGCACTTTTATGTTTTGAACGTTCGAGTCCCATAGATTTTAATAGGGTTCCAAAGTTCACGCAAAGTTTAGGTTTGTTCGCAGGTTCTGGTGCGTACTGAACCGGGGGGTGTTCGGCACATCCCTAATTTTAACTCAGTTACTTACATCACTGGTAACAATAGGAGTTGAACTACTGGAATCAGGCAATATGGGCATGGAACAAGATCCTATACTATTACATTATTTGACGATGTTAGGGGCTGAGGTGGATATTGGGCTATGGGAATTGACAATGTGGTTCGTATTTATTATGGAGATAGCTGAAGGTTTGGTGAGAGGCGGGCCCTGTTTGGGAGAACAGGGACCACTGGTCTGTTCTTTTGACAAAGAAGGACACAATCTAGGTGTGGGATGTGAGGTCGGTTTTATACCAACACACTTCCCTACAGAAGGGGTAGATGACATGTGGGGAAAAAATGACAGGGGCAGTGGGCTTGCCGACCGACCTCTGTGCACATACAGTGGTGTGAAAAAGTGTTTGCCCCCTTCCTCATTTCCTGTTCCTTTGCATGTTTGTCACACTTAAGTGTTTCGGAACATCAAACCAATTTAAACAATAGTCAAGGACAACACAAGTAAACACAAAATGCAATTTGTAAATGAAGGTGTTTATTATTAAAGGTGAAAAAAAATCCAAACCATCATGGCCCTGTGTGAAAAAGTGATTGCCCCCTAAACCTAATAACTGGTTGGGCCACCCTTAGCAGCAACAACTGCAACCAAGCGTTTGCGATAACGTGCAATGAGGCTTTTACAGCGTCCTGGAGGAATTTTGGCCCACTCATCTTTGCAGAATTGTCCTAATTCAGTTACATTAGAGGGTTTTCGAGCATGAACGGCCTTTTTAAGGTCATACCACAACATCTCAATAGGATTCAGGTCAGTACTTTGGCTAGGCCACTCCAAAGTCTTCATTTTGTTTTTCTTCAGCCATTCGGTGGTGGACTTGCTGGTGTGTTTAGGATCATTGTCCTGCTGCAGAACCCAAGTTCGTTTCAGCTTAAGTACACGAACAGATGGTCGGACATTCTCCTTCAGGATCTCTTGGTAGACAGCAGAATTCATAGTTCCTTTTATCACGGCAAGTCTTCCAGGTCCTGAAGCAGAAAAACAGCCCCAGACCATCACACTACCACCACCATATTTTACTGTTGGTATAATGTTCTTTTTCTGAAATGCAGTGTTCCTTCTACGCCAGATATACTTGGACACACACCTTCCAAAGAGTTCCACTTTTGTCTCATCGGTCCACAGAATGTTGTCCCAAAAGTCTTGGGGATCATCAAGATGTGTTGTGGAGAAATTGAGACGAGCTTTGATGTTCTTTTTGCTCAGCAGTGGTTTTCTCCTTGGAACTCTGCCATGCAGGCCATTTTTGCCCAGTCTTTTCCTGATGGTGGAGGCATGAACGCTGACCTTAACTGAGGCAAGTGAGGCCTGCAGTTCCTTGGACGTTGTTGTGGGGTCTTTTGTGACCTCTTGGATGAGTCGTCGCTGCGCTCTTGGGGTAATTTTGGGCGGCCGGCCACTCCTGGGAAGGTTCACCACTGTTCCATGTCTTCGCCATTTGTGGATAATGGCTCTCACTGTGGTTCGCTGGATTCCCAAAGCTTTGGAAATGGCTTTATAACCCTTTCCAGACTGATAGATCTCAATTACTTTCTTTCTCAATTGTTCCTGAATTTCTTTGGGTCTCGGCATGATGTGTAGCTTTTAAGGATCTTCTGGTGGACCTTACTGTGTCAAGCAGCTCCTATTTAAGTGATGCCTTGATTGTGAACAGGTGTGGCAATAATCAGGCCTGGGTGTGGCTGAGAAATTGAACTCAGGTGTGGACAACCACAGTTAGTATGTTTTAACATTGAACACCTTTAATAATAAACACCTTAATTTATAAATTGGTTTGATGTTCCGAAACACTTAAGTGTGACAAACATGCAAAGGAACAGGAAATGAGGAAGGGGGCAAACACTTTTTCACACCACTGTAGGTATCCAGAAAAACTTGATAGATAAATGCTTTTTAAATATATATAAAAATCAATATGTGGTGTTGCGCTCTTGTGAATGATGGCTCATTACCATAAATAAAATGCAAAAAAAAGTGTACATCGCATATTGGATTGGATTAGACGGGCACCCAGAAGTGACAACAGGCCACGAGCTCACTGCTCATTTTTTTATCTCGTTTTTTACCTGTTTGTTATGTGAGTACCTTAAAGCTGTAACCCCAATAAATTACCCAGTGTTTATATACTGTAGGGGATCAGGGAGTGAAGAGCTGGCTCAGAGACAGTCCAGTAAAATAAAAATAGCTTTTATTCAGCAAAACATCAAACAAAAAGTAGACATAAGGCCAGATAGACTTGTCTTAGCAAGTGGATGTGCACACAGGTACAGCTCACAGTTCATGGCTCCAAAAAGCTACAGTCTTTATAAGGTTTTTGTAAGCTCACCCAGCAGGTACACCGTCCAGCAATGGACACTTCCACACAGCGTGCTGTTGTGTCTCTCTCTCCTACACAAACAGCTCCTCTCTGACATTTTCAGCACACCTGAATATAAGCAGGTCTCAAAGGGAAGTACCTGCCCTCTTCGATTAACCCCTTCCTAACCCTGCCCCAGGCTGACCCTCTACATATCCCCCCCCCCCCCCCTCTGTTCCAGGCCAGGGGTCTGGACACCACTAACCCAGTGGCAGTAGACCCGGGAAAGGGCATCCGCATTCTGATGTACCTTTCCCGGTCTATGTACCACTACAAAGCTGGAGTCCTGTAGAGCAAGGAACCACCGGGTGATTCTGGAGTTTTTATCTTTATTTTGGGCCATCCACTTAAGGGGGGCATGATCTGAAACTAACTTGAAGGGTCGGCCCAACAAGTAGTAACGGAGTGTCTCCAAAGCCCATTTTATTGCGAGACACTCCCTTTCCACAATGGAATAATTCCTCTCAGCTGGCGTGAGCTTCCGGCTCAAGTTCACAACAGGGTGCTCATCCCCCCCCCCACTCATCTGGGACAGTACTGCACCCAGACCCAATTTTGAGGCATCTGTTTGTACCACGAATTCTTTTTGGAAGTCGGGAGCTACCAACACTGGTTCCTGGCACAAAGCTTGCTTCAACCGGCAGAGCGCTGCTTCTGCTTCTGCACTCCACTGAACAACAGTTGCGTTCTTTCCCTTGGTAAGATCAGTCAGAGGTGCTGCTAGACTGGCAAAGTTGGGGAAAAACCTCCTATAATAACCCACAATGGCAAGGAAAGAACACGCTTGCTTCTTTGTGAGTGGACGTGGCCATTTCTGAATAGCCTCCACTTTGTTTAGTTGGGGTTTAATCACACCCCTGCCTACAACATACCCCAGGTAGCGGGCCTCCTCCAACCCAACCTTGCTCTTTTCTGGGTTCACTGTGAACCCCGCCCTTCGGAGGGCATCCAAGACCAACTGGACCTTTGGTAAGTGACTCTCCCAGTCCTGACTAAAGATGACAATGTCATCAAGATAGGCTCCTGAAAACCCCTTATGAGGTCTCAGGACGAAGTCCATGGCCCTCTGGAAAGTGGCTGGGGCCCCATGTAACCCGAATGGCATTCGGACATACTGCCATAAGCCCTCAGGTGTGGCAAATGCAGTTTTTTCTTTAGCCTCTGGGGAAAGCGGGATCTGCCAGTAACCCTTGGTCAAGTCAAGTGTGGTGATGTACCAGGCCGATCCTAATCTTTCGATTAACCCATCGACCCGGGGCATGGGATACGCGTCTGGCTCGTAGACTTTGTTTAACTTGCGAAAGTCATTGCAGAACCGCCAGGTTCCATTCGGCTTGGGTACAAGGACTATAGGGCTGGACCAGCTACTTGAAGACTCCTCAATAACCCCAAGGTCCAACATACTCTTAAGCTCAGCCGAGACAATATTCCGGCGAGCTTCGGGTATGCGGTAGGGTTTGAGGTTAACTCGAACGCCAGGGTCTGTAATAATATTATGTTCAATTACCGAGGTTAGGCCCGGTAGATTTGAAAAAATGTCTCGATTCCTCTGCAAAAACTCCCAGGACTCCTGTTTTTGAGAAGGGGAGAGAGCCTCTGCAATCCCTACCTTCTTAATCTGAGCATCATGGTCTTCTGGGACTTTCAGACTGACTGTCAAAACCTGTCTATCTTTCCATGGTTTGATCAAGTTGATGTGGTAAATCTGGTAGGGCTTACGTTTGGTGGGCTGATGGACTTTATAGTTGACCTTGCCCACCCTCTCAACTATCTCAAAGGGTCCTTGCCACTTGGCGAGAAACTTACTCTCGATGGTAGGCACTAAGACCAGCACCCTATCCCCAGGTTTAAACTCTCTAATCTTGGCAGATCGGTTGTATACACGACTCTGGGCATTTTGCGCAGCCTGCAAATGTTCCCGTACTATGGGCATAATTTTTGTTATTCGGTCCTGCATTTGAGACACGTGTTCTACCACACTCCGATACGGGGAAGCTTCCTGTTCCCACGTCTCTTTCATTATATCCAGTAGTCCACGGGGGTGTCTCCCATAAACCAGCTCAAAGGGGGAGAATCCCGTGGAGGCCTGGGGTACCTCTCTTATGGCAAACAACAAGGGAGGCAACAAGCAATCCCAATCTCGACCATCCTCCTCAACTGCTTTCTTTAGCATTCCCTTTAAGGTTTTGTTGAACCGCTCCACTAACCCATCAGTTTGTGGGTGATACACTGAAGTCCGCAAGTGTTTAATCTTAAACAGGTTACAGAGTTCCTTCATCACTTTTGACATGAACGGGGTACCTCGGTCTGTCAAGATCTCGGGTGGGAGCCCTGTTCTCATGAACATCTGAAACAACTCCTGTGCGATGACCTTGGACGATCAGTTTCTTAAAGGGACCGCTTCCGGATACCTGGTGGCATAGTCAAGGACAACTAAAATGTATTGGTGTCCCCTAGCTGACTTTGGTAAGGGGCCCACCAAGTCCATGGCTATGCGATCAAAGGGAACCTCGATAATTGGAAGCGGTACCAGCGGACTGCGAAAATGGGGTGTTGGAGCGGTTCTTTGACAGGTAGGGCAGGACTCACAGTAGTCCTTAATTTCTCTATAGACACCGGGCCAATAGAAACGCTGTAAAACCCGTTCCTGAGTTTTAGCCGCTCCAAGGTGACCCCCAAGTACATGACTATGAGCCAAATGCAACACCCTAGACCTAAAAGGTTTGGGCACCAAGAGTTGTTCCAACACTTCTTGATTGACCTTAGTTACTCGGTACAACAAGTCATGATTCACAGCAAAATGGGGGAACTTCACGTCTGCCCCAGTGTGCTGTGGTTCACCGTTTAAGACCGTGGCCTGTTCCCTGGCGGGGATCAAAGTGGGGTCCCTCATCTGAGCACCAAGGAAATCTTCCCGGGAGTCCCCAAGATCTGACATATCTGGCTCAGAGGAGGTACTTTCCACTTCCAATCCCGCAAACACCTCCAGGGGACCGGGCTCACTTCCTGCAGGTTCAGCAACCTGGTACTGATCCCTAGTAACATCCTCCTGCAACACAGTTTTATTTACCACCTCTGTGGGTTCTTGGTTTTTGGGGGAAACCCCCGAACCTTTGAGCTTTTGCTCATACAAGTCCCAAAACATGGGGCAGTCTCGCTTTTAGTGTAGCCGTTCCTGCTGGTGTACACAGGGTCACACAGGCCACCGGACAGTTTTTAACATCACCATGCACACAGATGACCCCAACCTGTTCCCTTGGTACCAGCTTTCTTGGCAACCCGTCCGATCGGAGCAGGGTAACGACACTCCCAGAGTCAAGGAGCGCTACCACCTCCTGTCCATTGACCCGCACCACACACTCATGCGGATTTAGGTTGGTCGCAGCACATAATGCATGGACATACATGGAGCGACGGCGACCCATGTCGCACTCCATTGGTTCTTCTTGATTTGGGCACTGGGCCGCCAGATGACCCAGTTGATTGCAGGACCAACAGCGAACCTCATGGAGTTCCCCCTGTCGGTTCCCTGGAAGCTTAGGTCCTGATGTGCTCCTGGTAGTTGTATTATCCCTCCGAGCAGCCACTATGCGATCACCGGGAAGCACACTGGTGCTGGAACGCACTTCTTTGAAACGGGCCAACTCTCTTGTGACAGAGGGACTCTCCTGGAACTTTTCCGCACAACTGTAGCGCTCAACAGCTGTAGCCATCTCATCCAGGGACTGAGGCTCGGACTGAGCCACCCATCGGTGGAGGTCCCTGGATAATCCATGCAGGAAACGATCGAGTGCGACTCTTTCCACAATCTTGAGTGGGTGTCTTTTCCTCAGGTTTCAGCCAATCTTGCAACAAGTGCATCAGGTGGTAGAGCTGTGCACGGGCAGGCTTAGCCTTGTCAAAGCGCCAGCCATGGACTCGGTTCGCCCTTAAAGTGACAGTCACTCCCATCCTTGCTAGGATTTCTGCTTCCAGGAGCTTATAATCACGTGCTGATTCAGGGGCCAAGTCACAGTACGCTTGTTGGGGGTCTGCGGTCAGGAAAGGAGCCAGTACACCTGCCCAGTCTTTATCAGGCAGACCTTCCCTTGCTGCAACCCGCTCAAACATAGCTAAGTATGCTTCCACATTATCCAAGGCCGTCATCTTTTGCAGGGTCCGCTGCACTGCCTTTCGGGGGTTACTCTTTAAAGCGGGGTCACCTTTCATCATTTCAGCCTGCTGGGTCACCACCTTTTGTAACCCCGCTATCTGTTCACTCAGTAAGCGATTTGTTTCCTGTTGCACAGCGACTGTCTGCACCAGGATCTGCTCCTGCCGAGCCTGTGCTTGTACCAGGGCCTGCTGGGCCTCCTGATGGCGGGCCTGCGCTTGTGTATTAGCCAGTACCAGCTGCTTAACCACATCCTCCATGGCTTGTTCAAAAGTTTTCACTGTCTGTGCGGCTTTAACCCAGGACATGGGATTAGACTGGACCCCTCAAACTGCCCGCATTCTCCACCAATTGTAGGGGATCAGGGGGTGAAGAGCTGGCTCAGAGACAGTCCAGTAAAATAAAAATAGCTTTTATTCAGCAAAACCTCAAACAAAAAGTAGACATAAGGCCAGATAGACTTGTCTTAGCAAGTGGATGTGCACACAGGTACAGCTCACAGTTCATGGCTCCAAAAAGCTACAGTCTTTATAATGTTTTTGTAAGCTCACCCAGCAGGTACACCATCCAGCAATGGACACTTCCACACAGCGTGCTGCTGTGTCTCTCTCTCTCTCCTACACAAACAGCTCCTCTCTGACATTTTCAGCACACCTGAATATAAGCAGGTCTCAAGGGGAAGTACCTGCCCTCTTCGATTAACCCCTTCCTAACCCTGCCCCAGGCTGACCCTCTACAATACTTACATACTACAGCGGTAAGGTAAGGAGCCATTGCACACTGAAGAGGATTCACATCACTTATTCACTGAAAGACTGTATCTGCACAGACTGTCACTTGGAGTACAGCACGTTATTTATTGCACTTTATCTATCAAGTTTTTCTGGATACCTATGTGCACTGTTGGACTCTATTTCTATACTGTGTCAGCATTAGCACTTTGATCCTATTTTTCTATGGCATTTTTTTCAATTTTCTGTGAACGTTGAATTCTATGTGATTATGTAGCGTTTAGTATGCGATTTCTTATGACATTTTGCAAATGCGATGTACACTTTATTTTGCACTTTATTTATGGTAATGAGCCATCATTCACTAGAGTGCAACACCACATATTGATTTTTATATACGTTGAATCGCTTACCCAACATTTCTCGACATCCCCGCCCATCCAGCATACGAAATTTCGACCCAAATCCATATTTAACCCCACTTTTGCCAAAGGTCCCTATGTTCAAAGTTTGCATCAGGTGGTCTACGCTCATATCCTTCACATGTGTCAACAGACCACCACACACACACAGTCATCATCTGATCTGACTATTGCTGAATCCATGGCCCTCAAGCAGCTTACTGACAATCGACAGCTTTATTAGGCATTATTAGGTCAGCAGATAAAAGGGGGGTATTGTAGTTCAAAACCGTTCAGATTGCCAGTTGGAATCCGCTAGGCTTCTTTCAGATAGCTCTACATACCAAAAAATCACCAGTGATCCGCTACAACGATTCTCTATAGAAGCCCATACCTTGATTGACAGGGCAGCAGCTGAGGATATCATTACCACATGTAAAGTAGCATTTCTTAAACATAAATTTTACAAAACGCCCTATTTCTATCACCTCCCAAAGATTCATAAGGACCTAGTCCATCCGCCTGAAAGACCAATTGTTGCAGAAATGGAAAGTTTCAGGAGTTACTTTTCAATCTATATCGATCACTTTCTGCAACCTATTGTACAGAATCATACAACAAGGATCGTATCCAACTGTTAAACACGTTATCAAAATACCCTTGGGAACCTTTGTACCGTTGGCTCTCGTTAGATGTAATATCCCTCTAAGCCTCCATACCCCATAATGTTGGGCTACAGGCTGTACAGCATTTTTTAAATGAGGATTCACATTCTAATCCCTGCCAGAAAAAATTTCTTTTGGAAGCCTTGGAATATTGTCTTACATACAACTCTCATTCAGGGTACAGCTATGGGGGCAAATTTTGCCCCCAGCTATGCAAATCTCACCATGGGCCATTGGGAACACCTTCATATCTGGCAGCATAATCCTTATGCTTCACCTTTAGTGTTTTATGGATGCTATATTGATGACGTGGTCATCATTTGGTATGGCCCGAGTCCTCCATCCTCGAATTCATACAACACTGTAATACCAATACTATGGGTCTGTCGTTTAGCTCAGTATCTGATAGTAATAAGCTGTCTTTTTTGGACTTGGAACTGTTCCATCATAACAAAACCATCTGTGCACAAAATTACAATAAACCTACCTCGGGCAACTCTTATTTGCACTATAAGAGCTGTGACCATCCGCGTTGGGTTAACAACATCCCCAAAAGTCAGTTTTGCCATCTTAAACATAACTGTACCCGTGAACAGGACTACAATACCCATGGTCAGTTATTAGAGACCAAATTTAAGGTACAGGGGGTCCCCGGGTTACTAACAAGATAGGGACTGTAGGGTTGTTCTTAAGTTGAATCTGTTTGTAAGTCGGAACAGGTACATTTGTAAGTGTAGCTCCAGCCAAAAAATCTATTTTTAAGTTTTTTAGATAACATAGAGAAGGGTTATCACCCCTGTAACATTTGTTTTGCTGTCTGTGCCCCTGTTCAGAAGATTTCACCTCACCTTCTGTCCCAATGACAATTGGATTTTGAAAATTTTGGGTCGTTAGGGAAGCATGGACTGGTGATAAAGCATCAGTGAGACACCTTTTACCCATAATAACTCTTACAGGAGTTAATTTCCCTTCCTAGGGGTGAATTTCCTCTCACTTCCTGTTGTCTCCCTCCGTTTGTAAGTAGGGGACGTTTGTAAGTCGGATGTTTGTAAGTCGGGGACCCCCTGTAAAAGGCTATCCAGATGCAATTGTTGATGATGCCTTCCAATTTTATCTTCAGAAAGATGTGAGGAGTAAAAGCGGCAAGAGTAAGGAGTAAGAGCGGCAAAACCAGTTGACAGTTCCCAACTAGTGAGATTCGTCACGCAGTTTCATACCCAATTTAGGAAGATGGAAAAGATCTATTTAAAACATTGGTCCATATTGACCGAGGACCCTTATTTGAAATCAACACTAACGGATCGTTCCCTAGTCACTTATAGACGAGCAAAAAATATTAAAGCTCAAATAGCCCCAAGTAAAATGAAACTGCTAGTGCCCCCTTAACCTTTTTTAACATTAAAGGGATGTATCAATGTATGAATGTAGGAAGCCCTTGTGGCTCACGTGTAAACACGTGACACATAGGCAAAAAGATTTTACATGTAAAGGGAAGCAATACATCATACCCAAATATAAAAATGGTAAAAAAACTGCGGCGCTAAATTAAACTAAAAATTGGTAAAATCAATAGCTAAAATAAAAGACAACCAATATTAAGGTGAAGGTTCTTCCGTGCAACATTGTCTCACTCCCCAAATAATTTGTGGCGCTTGAGAATCAAATCAAGCTGCAAAATAAAATCAACCTTTGGAAGTACTACAGAACATAAATCCAAAGGGATAAAAAACGTCCTTTACAATTATTATCTCATCAATATTGTATAGCCAATGATTAATACAATCAGTGCTACAACAATTCGTGAGCATCCAATCCTAGGGTCATCAGACAAGTGAAAACGAATTGCTCAATCCTTATTCCAAATGACCAAATAGGGTAAAGCTGATGAGGTATCAATAATGCACAGCTATCAATGAATTGGGCATAGCAGGTAACATCAGAGAGAGAGAAAAAAACAAAATGCACAGGATCCCACTCACTAACAAGGTGGAAATAAATCAAAATTACTTAAAGATAAATAACTAATGAATTATATACATAATAATCACATTTATGTGTACTAGTGGTGCAAATAATTTGTGCAAAAATCGCAATAAAGTTCAAGTGGTAACAAAAGTGCAAAATTGGCAAAGGTCTGAGAAAAATATTATTAACCAGAAAAAAATGTAAACTAACTTTTTTTCAAAAATAAATGTAAAAATCTGTATGATAAGAAGCCAAAAAAGCCAAAGCTGTGTATAAATAGAAAAAAAGGTGGAAATGTGCAACAATTAATAAATGTGCAAAAAATCTGTAATAATAGTTGTTGCACATTTCCACTTTTTTACACTTAATTTATTTATGTAATTCATTTATTTGGCTATCTTTATCACATAGTTTTAAATATATAAATGTATTTATTTATAAATATATATTTTTTTAGAGTTTTTTTCTATTTATACACAGCTTTGGCTTTTTTGGCTTCTTAACATACAGATTTTTACATTTATTTTTGAAAAAAAGTTAGTTTACATTTTTTTCTGGTTAATAATATTTTTCTCAGACCTTTGCCAATTTTGCACTTTTGTTACCACTTGCACTTTATTGCGATCTTTGCACATATTATTTGCACCACTAGTACACATAAATGTGATTATTATGTATATAATTCATTAGTTATTTATCTATAAGGAATTTTGATTTATTTCCACTTTGTTAGTGAGTGGGATCCTGTGCATTTTTTTTTTCTCTCTCTGATGTTACCTGCTATGCCCAATTCATTGATACCTGTGCATTATTGATACCTCATCAGCTTTACCCTATTTGGGCACTTGGAATAAAGATTGAGCAACTAGTTTTCACTTGTCTGATGACCCTAGGATTGGATGCTCACGAATTGTTGTAGCACTGATTTGTATTAATCATTGGCTATACAATATTGATGAAATAATAATTGTGAAGGACGCTTTTTATCCCTTTGGATTTACTGTATGTTCTGAAGTACTTCCAAAGGTTGATTTTACTTTGTAGCTTGATTTGATATTCTTGTTGAGTTTGTGAGCACTCTTTTCTGCTGGCAGCTACACTTACTGCTTATCTAATTATTGTTAAACAAATTTTTTGGTTTGCGCATTAGTAACCCCCCGCTTTACAATACATCATACCCGATTTCTTTACATGCTCTTCAGTGTAAATAGGGTAATGTTTGACCTGTTCATGGGGCCTGCTGTATGTAGGCCGCACTAAACCTACTCTCTGAAAAAGGTTTGATGAGCATAGGAATTTTGTGAAAAAGGGTTCCGACAAACATACTGTCCCGAGACACTTCAAAGAGTTTCACAACCAGTCCTTCTTATGATTACATGTTTGGGTCATAGACACTGTTCCTAACAATCTCCCCAATCTCCTGAACGTTATAAACGGCTATGTGAAAGAGAAATTTACTGGATCTATCAATTAGATACCTTATCGCCTGTGGGCATGAAGGAAGGCTTTGAAATTAACATTCTACTGTAACTGAATAAGGGCAACCACAGACATCACCATGTGTAGCCCTTACAAGTGTGGATTGTCTTCCCACGATAGCCCTTTAATTGTCCACCCACTGTTCTGTGATCAATTAGCTATTTCATTATTTTTTTATTTTTTATATATAATATTAACTATATATAACATTAATTATACAATCCTAAATAATCTATCTAAGTAGCATCTTCCTTAAACATTTTCTGTACTATTTCCTTTAAACACATATATTTTAAACACATCAATTTTATATACATTGTTCTTAAAATTAATCACTTTTTAAACAATTCATCATTATTTTATTTTATATTAGATATATTAGATAACAGTTTTATCTTCTTTTATATATATATGCATATATTCATTACTAGTTATGATTTTACTTATCATTTGCTGTAAGTAACATTGTTTACATAACCATTTGTCTACCGGTAAGTATGGTCCCCAACGTCTGTATTAAGATTTCCATGGTTACCGCTCTGTAAACATGATAGCATGCTTGTATATGAGGTATATACAGTATCTCACAAAAGTGAGTACACCCCTCACATTTTTGTAAATATTTTATTATATCTTTTCATGTGATAACACTGAAGAAATGACACTGTCATTGATTGAACCACAATCCTGGGCTTATAACCTGCTTGAACAAGAGAACCCGGCACTTAACTGTTGCAACATTCTTTACGGCCATGGCTAATTTCTATGATGACCCCCAAAGAGCTGCTACAGAGAAACCCACCCTTCATACTCTGCAACGGGAGGAGCCAGTGGAAGACTACATTGTAGAATTTCGCAAATGGTCAGCAGATACTGGGTGGAATGATGCAGCCTTGAAATATTACTTCCAGCAGGTTTTGTCCGAAGCCCTCACGGATGAGTTAGCCAGGGTCAAAGCCCTAATTCTCTTGAGAACCATCATAAAAACCATCATCCAGCTGAAGTGCTGCCTGCAAGAAAGATGTTCCAAACACACCCACTCCTTCCAGCTGACCTGGGTACTACCAAAGGTTATGGGTCCTGCTACTCCTGCTTCAATTCTTCAAACTACCAGCATCTCTGAAGGAGAATGAATTCAAATCGGCATTCTTCCACCTGCTCTAACTCCTGAAGAAAGAGCATGCTGACAACAGGTAAACCTCTGTCTATACCGTGGGGCCACAGGCCACTTTATACGCAACAGCCCTGTCTGACCAAGTAAGTTCGGCCTGCCATATTCTACGTACCTCCAGTTATCTGGGAATTCATCCACTCATATCATTCTCCCCATCTCGTTACAGGTGGCTGAAAGGGAGGTCAAGCTGGAGCCAATTGTTGATTCTGGAGCCTGCAGTTGTTTCCTGGACATTGCCCCTGCAAAGGAGTTACGCATCCCCCTTAACTTGAAAAAACTGAGACTTGACGAGTACATAGCTGACAGCACTCTCCTTAGTTTGGGATCCATTATCCAAGAAACCATCCCCATCCTGGCAACTACCAATTCCGGCCATCAGGAATTCCTGCATTTTAATGTTATCAGGTGTCCTATGTTTCCAGCCATCCTGGGAGTACCCTGGTTGCAGGCACATAACCCACCAATTGACTGGTCCAAGGAGGAAATTACCTTTACATCAAACTACTGCCTCCAGTATTGCTGCATTTCCAAACCCTTTGACCCTCCTATATGCCTTTCCATCCAATCAGTACCCGATGCCAGTCAATTTGTTTCACAAATTTAAGGGCTGAGGACTTTTAAAGTGATTCTAAAGGCTAATAAAAAAAAAAAATTAACAAACATGTCATACTTACCTCCTCTGTGCAGTTGGTTTTGTACAGAGCAGCCCCAATCCTCCTCTTCTGGGGTCACTCTTTGCTGCTCCTAGTACCTCCCTCCTTTGAGTGTCGCTCAGCCAGCCGCTTGCTACAGGGATCACTCAAGCTGAGTCAGAGCTCCGTGTATCCATTCAGACACAGAGCCCTGACTTGGTGCTGCCCCCTTTCTTCCCTGATTGGCTGACTGACTTTAATTGACAGCCGCGGGAGCCAATAGCGCCGCTGCTCTTTCTCAGCCAATAAGGAGGAGTGTACTGGATGGCTAAGGGGATCGTGGACATTGCTGGAGAGAGAAGGAGCTCAGGTAGGTAATTGGGGGGTGCTGGGGAGGCTGCTACACACAGAAGGTTTTTCATCTTAATGATTAGAATACATTAAGATAAAAAAAACTTCTGCCTTTACAAATCCTTTGAGTGGCTGGGCTGAGGACTGTGATGTGGGGGGGGGGGGGGTAGGGCTAAGGACATTAACGTGGGGGGGGGACCTGTGGACATTAAAGTGGGGGCTGAAGACTGTGATGTAGGGGGGGGTGAGGACATTAAAGTGGGGTGGCTGAGGACTGTGATGGGGGGCTGAGGACATTAAAGTGGGGTGGCTAAGGACTGTGATGTGTGGGGGCTGAGGACATTAAAGTGGGGGGCTGAGGACATCAAAGTGGGGGTCTGGGACAGTAATGTGGGGGATGAGGACTGTGATGTGAGGGGACTGAGAAATTTAATAAGGGGGTCAATGATGACAGTAATGTGGGGGGCTGATGACAGTAATGTAGGGGGATGATGTAAATAGGACAGTACTGTTGGGTGGGGCGATGTCAAGGAAGCGTGAGAGTACTACTGTGAAAGGGGTGGAGGCGGAGGAGTGATGTAAAGGGGGAGTTGAGGACACTTATTAAGAGGGGATCTTCATGTGAAGGGTGGAGTGGACTATGATGTGCAGTGGTGACTGAGAATGGGTTCAGATCTGTGCATACGGTGCATATGTATTAGGTAGGTTAGTCGATTCACTTTAAGAAGAAAGAAAATAAAATTGTGCCGCAACAAGCTGCATGGTGCTGCAGCAAAATGTAGTTTGGCGCACACTAAAGTACGCCACAGGTGCCAACATGAGATTCGGACCTCTGGTGCAAGAAAATTTTACTGACTGGACCTCTGTGAATTTTAATTTAATACCCCTGCTCTACATTATGTTCAGAACCCAAACATGACTCTCTAAGGAAGCAGGATGGAGAATTGTGGCACAACAACAAAATCTTCATACCTCAGAAGGTTCTTAAGACCTTCCATGACCATCCGCTGGCTCAACATTTTGGAGTCCATAGGACAATAAAATTCATCCAATGGTCTTTTTGTTGGCCCAGCTTGCAAGAATTAAATGAAATCTTGCACAGTGTGCCTGCACAGCAAGCTGATAAAGCTAAGGCCTAGGGTTTTCCGAGACCATTACCCATCCCAAATCGCTCTTGGAAACAGATGGCCATAGACTTTATCGTGGATTTACATCCCTCTGAAGAGTTTACTACTATCCTGGTGGTGGCAGATCAGTTATCCAAGATGGCCCATTACTTACCAATGGTGCATACTCCATCTGCTGCTCTCAAACTGCACACATTGTCAAGGAAATTGTGAGACTACATGGACTGCCCAGTAACATTGTTTCAGACAGTGAGTACAAATTACCTCCAGATTTTAGAGGGCCCTTTGCAAGGCTCTAAAGGTCGAACATTGCTCATCATCTCCCATCTCTCCATCATTCCCAACATCCTTAAAGTAACAGCCAAACTGAACGTACAAACAGCACATAATCCAAAGGAGGGGAAGGAGATAAGAAGGGGCCTGTCCTTACCATAAGTGCTGAACAGGCCGTCTGCTTCCCATTTCCATCAACAGCATATCCCCATAACAGCCATTTTATGCTGGCAAGGTCAAGAAACCGCAGCAAGCTGTGACATACCAATGAAAATTATAGGGCGGGAGGGTGGGCAGCTCTTCCAAACCACTCTTCCAAAAGGATCCGGAATTTCTGGGTGCAACACTTTTGTCAAGCTCAGGCCCAGCCCAACCCCCTTCCCAACAAATCTTTAATGACCCCTTGGTCACTTTGACCCGCCCTGGTCATGCCCCCATCAGTCAGGGCTCTCTTTCCCTATGGGGGCCAAGAGGCCTTCATGACTGCTGAGGTGCAATGAGTCCAGGTACCATGAACTGTAAAGTATCTGTATAACCGCCTTTCAACCCTTGCCCCTTCATCCCAATGAATAACACGCTTACAACTGTTAAGTTGGAAAGGGCAAGGCCACAGCTTTATTTCTTTAAATCCAACACATAACATATGAATACTTCAAACAGTGCCTGTCACAGTTATACTGTGAGCACATAATCCAAAGGAGGGGAAGGAGATAAGAAGGGGCCTGTCCTTACCATAAGTGCTGGACAGTCTGTCTGCTTCCCATTTCCATCAACAGCATATCCCCATAACAGCCATTTTATGCTGGCAAGGTCAAGAAACCGCCACCCGCCTGTCAGTGAACAACTGACGGGGGCCCCACCGCAGCCAGCACCTGTTCCACACCCCATTGCAGGCCAAGATTAAAGATGTCTAAACCAATTTCATTTAGGTGAACACCATCCGGTCTCAAAAGGTCAGCATTAGCACCCTCCAAACCTTTGTGACGAAAGACGAAACACCCGAGCTGTCGAACAAACTTGGCAACTTGAGCGTTAACTTTTCTATGAAAGCGTTCCAACCTGGGGCCCGGGATCGCCTGCGCCCACATCGAGCGGGACACAATTTCCGACCAAATGAGGATCAAATTGGTGAAGACAGCAAAACAGTGGGCAATGTCTCCCTTGATTGCGGAAATCAGGTCCACGGAACGCAGTTAACCCACGTCATTGCCGCCAGCATGGAGTACCAAAACGATGGAACCGGACACATGTGCGCGGAGTTGCAGGCATTCCGGAAGAACCTGGGACCATCGTAACCCTCGAAGCCCGAGCCAGCGGACCCTGGCAAGATCAGAGGCAAAATCCAAGTTCTTCCCGTAGGTCCGGACTTCCGCACGGCGGGCGACCCAGTAGATGAAAGAGTCACCGAGTATCCATACCAAGACCAGACGATAACCTGAAAATTCAACACAGCAGATGTGGACGGACGTACAACGAAAAACGAGACGATTCCCATCTACCCAGACGCTGAAGTTCCATATCGGAAAAAACCCATGCCAGAAGCAGCAGTCGCCACACCAATGCGAAACGAGTGTGTAGAAAAATCGCGCGAGGGAAGGCCCATAACCTTGAGACAGCGACAGAAAACTCGTAAAAATTTAAACCTACTTAGAGAGGAGGAGTCGGAATGAACGAAAAAAGATAGAGAAGGGGGGGCGCGCAGACTGGAAAAGAGAGGCCAAACACGGGCAAAAGGGGCCACCACAAGGGTACAATACCACCCTCCGGCCCCTGACAAGACTATCGGTCTTCGAAGTCCGCAACAGAACAGTCACGCAACGCTCCGCAAAAGCAACGTCCGCCGTCAGGATGCCACCCGCCGACGACGTAGCTCTCAAAACTAATTCGCTAATGCGAAAAGCGCCGAAGAACGCCCAAGAAAATGCCACGCGAAACAGGAGGGTCTCAAACGCCGAAGAGCACACAGAAGGCAACATGGAAAGGATGCCCGAGAGGATCTGAAGAGAAACCGGGCGCCTCAAATCGGGGGAATGGGTAACCCGTTTCCAACCCTGCAGCATCCGTCGAACCGGAAACGCTTTAGTAATGTCCTCCCAACCGAGAAGTTGAAACCAAAAGGACAGCGCTGATAAGGAAGAGGAGACAGTGGAACCCGAAACACCCTTCTGCAGTAAGTGAACCAAATAGACAAACAACGCCATGCGCCTATCAGTAGATGAATAAATGGAAAACTCACCACCCGAAATGTGCGTCCACTCGTGCCACACCCTGTAGTACGACGCCCACGTCCACGCTGACAGAGACGACCGAAGGAGATTCAGTAAGCATCCGAAACGAGGTTCCATAAGTGGGCCGGACAAGGGAGGCCCTCCAGGAAGGCTGACGGAACCAGAGAGTGGAAACGATCGAGCTGTAGACGGGAGAGAGCATCAGCAATATCATTAGCCGTCCCGGGAACATGCTTAGCCCTAATACAAATGTTAAATTGTAAACACTTCAAAACTAAAAACCGCAGCAATGAAACGACTGGGGGGGAACTGGCTGACTGCTTGTTCACTACCTGCACCACACTCATATTATCAGACCAGAAAACCACTTGATGATCACGCAACCGTTCACCCCAAAGCTCAATAGCAACAATGATCGGAAAGAGCTCCAGGAGGGTGAGGTTGCCCAACAAATCCATGCGGGCCCATGAGGCCAGCCAACGCTCAGCAGACCATGTCCCTTGAAAGAAAGCGCCAAAGCCACAGGAGCCTGCTGCATCAGTGTATAGCTCCAGCTGTGTGTTCGGCACTTCCTCCCGCAGCCAACAAGACTGGCCATTGTAGGATTGAAGGAATGATAACCAAATCCCCAAGTCGGCACGCATGGGCCTGGTGATCCGAACGTAGTGGTGAGGGACAGTCACCCCTTTCATGGCCCACGCCAGGTGCCTGCAGAAGGCTCTACCCATCCGAAAAACCCTGCAGGCAAAAACTAAATGACCAAGCAGAGATTGCAGTTGTTTCAACAGCGAAACACCGGCATTTGTCTTGAAAAACAGCAAGCAGCTGCTGGCACCGACCACTGTCTGCTGGGCCCACAAAGAGAAAATCGTCCAAGTAGTGCAGTAAGGACTGGCAACCAGCCTCCTGGGCAACCACCCATTCAAGGAAGCTGCTGAAAAGCTAAAAAAGAAATAACACGAGATGGCACAACCCATGGGTAGGCACATGTCGAAAAAATAGCTTCTTTGAAAGTAGCAGCCCAGGAGGTGGTAACAGTTCGGGTGGACCGGAAGGAGGGGAAAGGCGGACTCTATGTCCGCCTTAGCCAGCAACGCCGACCTACCGGCAGCCCTGACTAACTGAAGCGCCCTATCAAAAGAGGCGTAATGGACCCTGGATTCCTCCTTGTCGATGCCGTCGTTAACCGAGGAGCCAGAAGGCTACGATAAGTGATGGATAAGGCGGAATTTTCCCTCCACCTTTTTGGGGACCACACCGAGGGGGGATACCCTCACGTTGTGGAAAGGGGGAAGGTCAAATAGACCAGCCATCCGTCCCAACTCAAGTTCCTTCCGAAGCTTCTTGGCAACGATGGACTCGAATTCAACAGCTGACTTTAAATTGGGCGCCATGGTAGGTAGGTCCGACGGGAAAAAAGGTATCCAAAAACCACGGTCCAGGCCTTCGCTCAGGATCAGAGCCTCCCTATGAAGGGGGTACCGGTCTAGCCAGGGAAGCATCTCTGAGACGGCTTTGCCCCTGGCCTGGGAATTGGCTGAGGAGATGCGCACACGGGCCTTCCCACACTTCCCAGAGGATCTCTGCGCCAAGGACCATGGACCCCCACCTGCCGCCAACACCCTGCCCGCCGTGGGAGCGGGCTCAGGTAAGGCGGTAGGCAAATTACAGCCAAGGAGCGCCTCAGCTCTGGCCCGGCCACTCGTCAGCACACAGCCAGCGGAGGGGGCAGTGCTGGAGACCACCCGAACGGAGCCCTGCGTAGAACGAGGGCTCCCCGAGCGGCCTAAACGTGAGGAGACCCAGGCAGCAGGGGGGAGGACCGCCGAGCGGGGCCCCGGCAATGACGGGCGGAGGTGCCGCGCTTCCCAGCTGAAGGAGCGCTGGCACATAAGGCAGCAGAGTGGTCAGGGGAGCAGGGGTCGTAGGATTGTCCCGCAGAGGCCCTGGAATAAATGGGGCTCAGCCGAGAAGGCGGAAGGGCCCGTCTCCGGGCCCTGGGCTCCACAGGAGGTTCCGCAGGCGGACGAGGGGGGATGAGGAGCAGGAGGAGCAGTCCCAGGGGATAGGAGAGAAAAAAGCCAGTCAGCCTGACCTTGAAGAGCCAGCACTCGGACCTTGGCCAAAAGGAGCTCGGTGTCCATGGCTGGAGGCACAGGGTCAGCAGCTCTTCCAAACCACTCTTCCAGAAGGATCCAGAATTTCTGGGCGCAACAATTTTGTCGAGCTCAGGCCCAGCCCAACCCACTTCCCAACCAATCTTTAATGACCCCTCGGTCACTTTGACCCGCCCTGGTCATGCCCCCATCAGTCAGGGCTCTCTTTCCCTATGGGGGTCAAGAGGCCTTTCGTTTGCAGAATTTGCATACAATAATTCAGTTCATCAGCCACAAACCAGTCCCCATTCTGGGCCAATTATGGATTCCATCCTGATTCTGTGCTCAAATCAGTATTACCTACAGTGCAGTACAGACTTACCTTTGTGCAAATCAATCATCGGGACTCCAGGAGTTCATACAGGAGGCACAGGAAGACAATAAAATACACTGAGAGAAAGAGAAGGGAAAACTCCTCCTTGAAGGTTGGAGATAAGATCTGGTTATCATCTGCCAATCTCAAACTCTCCTGGCCATCATAAAATTTGGGACCAAGGTACATTGGGCCATTTCAAATCAAGTGGGAAATAAATCCTGTAGCACATCGGTCCCCAACCTTTTTGGCCCCGGGACAGGCTGCGTGGAAGAAAATTAGGGTTTTCGCTGGCAATTTGTCAGGGCAATGGCTGGTTTTGGTGTTTCAATCATCACAGCACCATGGTTGATATGGTGTCAGGATGATTGAAGCGCATTATTTCTATTATGATATTGTAATATTAAATGAAATAGTTAAACTCACCATAATGCAGAATCAGTGGGAGTCCCGAGCGTGTCACTTGCCACCATCGCCTACCACCAGATGCAGCTTGTCACTTGTCACGTCACCTGCCAACATATGCAGTTTGTCACTTGCCACGTCACCTGCCACCATATGCAGTTTGTCAATTGCAACGTCACCTGCCACCAGATGCAGCTTGTCACTTGCCACGTCACCTGGCACGAGATGCAGCTTGTCACTTGCCACATTACCTGCCACCAGATGCAGCCTGTCACTTGCCACGTTGCCTGCCACCAGATGCAGTTTGTCATGTCAACTGCCACAAGATGCAGATTGTCAATTGCCACATCACCTGCCACCAGATGCAGCTTGTCACGTCAACCTTGCATCTGAGGAGTCCTGTTACTGGCTTGCCCCTGGACCTGTCTTTTGCCTGCCTCCTGGTTTGACCGCGCCTTGCTTTATGGACTTGCTCTTGCTGCTCTCCTCTGTATGACTCTGGTTATCCTCCTGACTACGCTTACCTACGTCCACATCCAGTACCTGACCTTAGCTTTGAACTGACTTCTCTTCTGACTCCTGCTCTGCCTGTGACCTACTACCTACCATGGGAGCTGAATACCTGGACATCTCATCTAACAGCACTCCAGTGGCATAAACCCTGCAAACAGTTCCAGCAGGTGACCCATGCTTCTTTGAGTCTGACACCTCCTATTATTACCTTCAGGTGTACCTGAAGCTTCACCGCAAGCGAAGCCCTCTCACCATTGGCCTCCAAATCCAGGTGCATGATACCAGGATACTAACAAAAAGTGCAGAGACTGGGATCTCGCAATTAGACACGTGCAATTAGTTTCGGTCCAAGTACAAATTCGGACACATTTTTGCCCTTGTGACCTCATGTGACGTCAGAAGGGGGCAGTGTCTCAAGGCCCCGCCCCTTGCCTATATAATTGCTGTCAAAGCCTAAGAGAGGGAAGATGGTGGGTAGCCTCTTAGGAGGCAAAGCGTTTTTTGCCCTTTTTCTATTTTTCAGATCGGTGGGCATCATAATGAACATCGAGGGGCACTATTTTTATTTTTTTAATAAAGGACTTGTCAAAAACAGTTTCCTGTGTTTCTTACTTTTTGAAACTTTTTTGATGAAAGGGTACAGGTACGATATACCCGATACCCAATCACATTGGGGGGACAAGATCTGGGGGCCCCCTTCCAGATTCCGATAAGCCCCCCACCCGCAGACCCCAACAACCACAGCCCCGGGTTATCAGGAAGAAGCCATTGTCCCCATCAATATGGGTGAAAGGTGGTTTGGGGTGGGGGGCAAGGAGCCCCCCTGCTCCAAAGCACTCACCCCCCACCCATGTGGGCATGTGGCCTGGTATGGTTCAGGACCTGCCAGGCTACCTGCTCGGATAAGGGTCTGGTATGGGTTTTGGGGGGAACCCCACTCCGTTTTTATCTATTTATTTTTTTGGACGTGAATTGCCAGCATTCTTTATCTTTTTTTTTTTTAACAGCATTTTTTATCTTTATATTTATCTAGCATTGGGGAAGCCCTTTTGTTCCACTTAGCTAGTTTCTTTCAGTCTATTAGCACCTATTTCTCTCCTATATATTTATATATTTTTTTATCTTTCTTAGCTAGTTTCCTGCAGACTATTAGCACCTATCTCTCTCCGATTTATTATTATTATTATTTTTTGCCATTGACGTTCATTCGAGACTATGCACATACTTTGTCCCCTGCTCCATCTGTCAACCACTTGTCATATGAAGGTTGAATGAATAAGTTAGCGCTACCTATGCAAACTGAATTGCCTCAGGGCGCTTTTTGCCGCCGGTGTCCATCTGCAGTATAGCGTGATCCTTTTACCCCAAGGCGTCCCGACGCGCTTACAAACACATATACATACAACATACACATATTTGGCCAATTTTTCGACAGGATCTAATTAACCTACCAGCATGTCTTTGGAGTGTGGGAGGAAACTGGAGTACCCGGAGGAAACCCACGCAGGCACAGGGAGAACATGCAGACTCCAGGCAGATGGTGTCGTGGTCAGGATTTGAACCAGGTTGAAGTGCAGCCGTCCGGAATTATTTCTTTATGTTACACAGCATGCGAGCTGGGCTAGCACCTGACTAGTGTGTGGGGATTACCAGAGACTTACTCACCTGGAGTGGCTTTTCTTGTTTCATTGGGGAAGCCCACTGGCACATGATGACTCATAGTTGTTAAGGACGCAGGTGGCCAGCTTCCGGCCCACTACTTAACAACTGGCTATTTCTTCACACAGAATTCCAATCGGTGATTGTTTTTCGACCGATCCGAACTCTAATCTTTCTTAAAAGATCTGGTTCAAAGTATTTAGTTAAAACCGTTATTATCATAGATATGGATATATGCTAAATGTTTAATTACTGTGGTTTGTGGTTCACACCCCCTTGTTTTTAGGAAGACAACGTTGTCAATTTTAATTCTGGGAATTCCTTTGTGATCTTGTATGAAATTTTTGCTATAGGAATGGGAAGTGGTACTGTTTGCTTAAATTCATTTTTTTCAGTTTTACCAATAAAGTGATATATTAAAATCTAACAGCAGATCTCCAGCCGTCCATCTTGTCTCGGGGGGTACCTCTCTGGTCCTTTCAAAGGGGGACCCCATACGGGGGTTTTTTTTACTATATGCTCCAGGTACGGGGGAGATCTAGATTTAGATTTACTGTAAGTCTAGAATCGCTCTGTAGATTCAATTTATATAAACTTCACAACTATACCTAAAGCAAACCTGGTAGATCCGGGCACCGCCAAAACTTTTTTCCAAGTGCAGTATCGATCGATCACTGTCACTTACAAAACACTAAACACATAACTGCAGCGTTCGCAGAGTCAGGCCTGATCCCTGTGATCGCTAACAGTTTATTTGGTAGCATTTTGATACAGTTGCTGAAAGTCAGGAGCTTTTTTTTACCTGTGAGTCTCACTAGTGTACCACTAAATTTAGAGCCCAAAATGGCAAATCAAAGGTACACTAGTGAAGAGGTCTACACGTTTCTGAGCATGACAGATAGTGAAGAGGAAGTCACTCATCTGTCAGCTTCAGGCTCAGAATACGATCCTGTAGACGACAGCGGCTCCATGACAGATAGCTCTGACGACGGAGTTGTGGTCCCTGCCAAGGTCAGGCGTACCAGACCCCAATCTTTTTCTGCTGTTGAGGTGCAAGAACCGCAGGACTCTCGTACTAGCGCCGCTATTCCTTTTGGTGAACTGGCAAGCACCAGCGGCCTAGTACACCCTGGTCATAGTCAAATCAGCACTGCAGTAACACGTAGTGACGTGGAGAGAACCATAAGTGCAGTTCAAGCTTGTGAGGTAGCAAGCACAAGTAGTGTCCCGCTGCCACGAAGAAGACAAAGACAGGCCCGTCGAGCCCATAGTGCCCTTCCTGCAGAATTTGCCAATCCTAATTGGGAACCCACCACTTCTGCAGCACCCGTACTTCCCCCATTCACTGGCCAACCCGGCATTCCGGTGGAAACAGTTGATTTTATGTCACTTGATTTTTATTTGCTGTTTTTCACCGAAGATCTCTATAGATCTATTGTGAACCAAAGCAATTTGTACGCTGGTCAACACATCGCCACTATTCCCCAGTCCTCCCTTGCCAAAGATTGGAAACCAATTACGGTTTCCGAATTTAAGACCTTTCTGAGCGCTACCATACATAAGTTGAGTTTTAGCGTAGGGTACAACATTGCACAGACTAGGCACACTTTCACAGGATCTCCCAAGATGCCATCGCATTTTGAGAGACCCGAACCTGGAACTGTTACAGTTACAAATAAAAGTGTAATAAAAAATAAAAAATAAATAAAAAAAAATGGTTGTTGTTTTATTGTTCTCTCTCTCTCTATTGTTCTGCTCTTTTTTTTACTGTATTCTATTCTGCAATGTTTTATTGTTATTATGTTTTATCATGCTTACTTTTCAGGTATGTAATTTTTTTTATACTTTACTGTTTACTGTGTTTTATTGTTAACCATATTTTGGTTTTCAGGTACGGCATTCAGCTGCAGCGTGGATTTATTTATCTTGACAGCAACAGCGTTTGCTCCCACGATACATAAAGCCGTGACTCCAGCGCTGTCAGAGGTGATTTTACCACCACAGTTAAAAAAAGGAGCATATATGCCGAAGCATGGGGGCAGCAGGGGCGAAGTAACGATTTGCGGGTTGATGCCCCTATGCTTCGGCATATATATATTTTAGGCATGGTGCATGTATGCCCATCATTAGAAGTGGGTGGATGAAGGGAGGTATTCTAATGGCGGGCATACCCACCGATCAATCTCTTTTTTCGTTCAGCCCACAGGCTGCATGAAAAAAAGATTACAATATATGCCTAACAAGGACCAGCAACGTACTGGTATGTTGCTGGATTTTGAGTGGTTATACCAGAATGATGCCTGCGGGTTTAGGTATAATCTTGGTATCATTCTTTTCAGCCAGCGGTCGGCTTTCATGTAAAAGCAATCCTAGTGGCGAATTAGCCTCTAGACTGCTTTTACAAGCAGTGGGAGGAAATGTCCCCCCCTCCCACCGTCTTCCATGGTTTTCTCTGGCTCTCCTGTCCCAACAGGGAACCTGAGAATGCAGCCGGTGGTTCCGCCAGCTGACCATAGAGTTGATCAGAGACCAGAATGGCTTCAATCATCTCTATGGCCTAAGAAACCGGAAGCTACGAGCATCTCATGACTTAGATTTGGCCGGATATAAACAGCGCCATTGGGAAATTGGGAAAGCATTTAATCACACCGATCTTGGTGTGGTCAGATGCTTTGAGGGCAGAGGAGAGTCTAATAGACCCCAATTTATATATATATAATATATATATATATATATATATATATATATATATATAATAAATAAAATGTCCAAAAAAGCAATCCTCAAAAAGTGAAAAAAGTCAAAAGGCAATATATGCGAATCAAAATCAAAATCAAAAATAAAAATGAAAAAAGTATGGGGACTTGACTGAAAACCTACCTACATTTGTAACAGGTACCTTGCTACCTTGCTTATACCCCTGGGCATCTTTTGAGATGATGTACAGTGGAAGGAAAGCTAAACTGAAGGCAGGGAAAGCACAAAATTCTCTGACTAAATCCATTTCAAAAATGGTAGTATTGCTCCCCTCACAAACTCACTCACAGAAACTGCTGCAGTCTCCTGCTTCCACACAGCGCTCTGAGTCAGAATGTGACACGGGGATTATTTCTTATTCCCTACAACAGGCTTCACCTAATTCTGAACTAATTAGCCAATTTGAGAGGGTCCTACATAAAGCCCTTCAGAATACATCAGACACTTTACAGAAAAATGAACTAGAGGAATTTGTGAGGTAGGACGGCGCACCTCCATTCTAGAACAGAGAACTGATGAACTTGATACCACAATATCTAACCATGCTAATGAATTGGAATGCCTCAGGGAAGAATATTCTTCCCTCCAAAACCGCCTTGAGGACTTTAAGAATAGGAACAGAAGTTCTAACCTCCGTATTAGAGGAATCCCTGAAAATATTGAAGATCGACAATCTACAGCCACAGCACTATTTCAGGAACTGGCACCCTCTGTTCCAATAGAAAGACTTGAAATGAACAGAATACACAGATCACTAACACCAAGAAAGGAAAATGGTCCCCCCAGGGATATAGTTATTAAATTCCATTATTTATGCACAAAGGAACAATTACTGGATGCAGCCCGCAACAAAGATTCCTTAATATTTCAGGGTCATCGGTACCAAATCTATCAAGACCTTTCTCAAAAGACACTTATGAAGAGAAAAGAAATGAAACCTCATTTACAGGTCCTCCAATATCATCATATTACATATCGCTGGACTTTCCCCTTTGCAATTCGTTTTACATACAAAGTAACTACCTATACTTGTAAAACTACTGATGAATTGCTTTCTACAGTTCTGGATCTTCACCTGTCAACACCTGAGGCAACTGCAGAAGGATCCAAACGACCGGCAAACTCTGGTTCCCCACAACATCAAAAGGACACCTCAGAACAACTTGCTTCTTCTAATATTCATAAGAGAAGTCGTTTTGCATCACCTACTCCAGACACTGAACCAATGAATTAATATATATGTTTATTAGGGATGAGCCGAACACCCCCCGGGTTCGGTTCGCACCAGAACCTTCGAACCGACCGAAAGTTTGCGCGAATTTTCGAACCCTATACGTTATAATGGACGCGAACATTCGAAATCAAAAGTGCTAATTACAACGGCCAATATGCATGTTAATGTCATAAAACAGGTTTGGGGACCCGGGTCCTGCCCCAGGGGACATATATCAATGCAAAAAGAACTTTTAAAAAACTAACGTTTTTTCGGGAGCAGTCATTTTAAATGATGCATAAAGTGAAAAAAAAAAAGTGAAATTTTCCTTTAAATATGGTACCTGGGGGGGGGGGGTGTCTAAAGTATGCCTGTGAAGTGGCATGTGTTTCCCGTGTTTAGAACTGTCCTTGCACAAAATGACATTTGTAAAGGAAAAAAAGAAGCCATTTAAAAACACTTGCGGCTTTAGGTTTGTTCTTAAGTAGAATCTGAACAGGTACATTATGAAGTGTAGCTCCATCCCAAAAAAATCTATTTTTAAGCTTTTTGGAGAACATAGGGAGGGGTTATCACCCCTGTAACATTTGCTGTCTTTGCACATCTGTTCAGAACATGTCACCTAACTTTCCGTCCCAATGACAAATGTTTTTGGAAAAAGTGGGGTTTTAATTGAAACAAGGATTGGTGATAAAGTATCAGTAGAGAGGAGATACCTTTTTCCCAAATTAAATCTAACAGGATAGAATTTCCCTTCCTAGGGGTAGATTTCCTCTCACTTCCTGTTTTCTCTTTCCATTTGCAAGTAGGAGTCGTTTGTAAGTTGGATGTTTGAAAGTAGGGGCCTGGCGTATATACTCTGCAGAAATTTGCCCCATTAGATGTTGGTGTAGCCACAAGACTGGTGGGCACAGGAATGGGCCCTGCTGTGAGTTAATAGATCAAGATTTGTAATTGCATGCACCTGTTGAACAGGGCAGAAAAATTGGGGGGGTGGTGGTGGTGGTGGACGGTGTTGCCACAAGACTGTAAGCTCTCACAGTTACTCTTGGTGGGCGCAGGAATAGGCCCTGCTGTGAGTTATTAGATCAAGATTTGTAATTGCAAGCACCTGATGAACAGGGCAGAAAAATTGGGCCTTTGGCGGTGGTGGTGGACGGTGTTGCCACAAGACTGTAGGCCCTCATAGTTACTCTTGGTGGGCGCAGGAATGGGCCCTGCTGTGAGTTATTAGATCAAGATTTGTAATTGCAAGCACCTGATGAACAGGGCAGAAAAATTGGGCCTTTGGCGGTGGTGGTGGACGGTGTTGCCACAAGACTGTAGGCCCTCATAGTTACTCTTGGTGGGCGCAGGAATGGGCCCTGCTGTGAGTTATTAGATCAAGATTTGTAATTGCAAGCACCTGATGAACAGGGCAGAAAAATTGGGCCTTTGGCGGTGGTGGTGGACGGTGTTGCCACAAGACTGTAGGCCCTCATAGTTACTCTTGGTGGGCGCAGGAATGGGCCCTGCTGTGAACTATTAGATCAAGATTTGTAATTACCCGCCCCTGATGAACAGGGCTGAAAAATTGTGCCTTAGGCACTGGTGCTGGTGCCACAACACTGCAACCCCTCACAGATACTGTACTTGGAGCACAGCAGTCACACGTGTTGCGAAGCATTTTTTTAAAAAATTGTAATTACCCGCCCCTGTTAAACAGGGGCTGAAAAATTGTGCCTTAGGCACTGGTGCTGGTGCCACAACACTGCAACCCCTCACAGATACTGTACTTGGAGCACAGCAGTCACACGTGTTGCGAAGCATTTTTTTAAAAAATTGTAAGTACACGCCCCTGTTAAACAGGGGCTGAAAAATTGTGCCTTAGGCACTGGTGCTGGTGCCACAACACTGCAACCCCTCACAGATACTGTACTTGGAGCACAGCAGTCACACGTGTTGCGAAGCATTTTTTTAAAAAATTGTAAGTACACGCCCCTGTTAAACAGGGGCTGAAAAATTGTGCCTTAGGCACTGGTGCTGGTGCCACAAACACTGCAACCCCTCACAGATACTGTACTGGAGCACAGCAGTCACACGTGTTGCGAAGCATTTTTTTTTAAAAATTGTAAGTACACGCCCCTGTTAAACAGGGCTGAAAAATTTGCCTTAGGCACTGGTGCTGGTGCCACAACACTGCAACCCCTCACAGATACTGTACTTGGAGCACAGCAGTCACACGTGTTGCGAAGCATTTTTTTATAAAAATTGTATGTACACGCCCCTGTTAAACAGGGGCTGAAAAATTGTGCCTTAGGCACTGGTGTGGTGGCATGGATCATTGAGGAGGAGGAAGAGGATAGTCAGTGAACATAAGAGGACAGTCACTCAGCATCAGCATAGGCAGTCTTGAAGGGATGTGATATTAAAAATTATTCGGTTATATCCGCCTCAGGTGCCTGGTAGCTGGTGGTGATCCAAGACTGATTCATTTTGATGAAGGTCAGTCGATCAACCGAGGCGGTGGACAGGCGCACCCTATGATCGGTGACAAATCCTCCAGCAGCACTGAATGTGCGTTCGGAAAGAACGCTGGAGGCAGGACAGGCCAGTAGCTCAATTGCATACTGTGCAAGCTCTGGCCAGTGATCCATCCTCAGGACCCAGTAAGCCAGAGGATTTTCGGTGGGAAAGGTGTCCAAGTCTGACCTTGCCCCAAGGTATTCCTGCACCATGTATATCAGACGCTGGCGATGGTTGCTGGAACCGATCATACCTTGGGGCTGCGGACTAAAAAATTGTCTGAACGCATCGGTCAGACGTCCACCTTCCCCACCGCTCCTTCTGCTACTGACCGAAGCCTCAGCAACTCGTCGCCCAGGACCAGGAGTTTGTAGCCTCCCAGTTTCTGGGAACGCGTTGCACAGACCTTTCTGCAAGGCCTCCCTGAGATGTCTCATCCTCTGCTCCCTCTGCGACGGCAAGATAAGGTCCGCAACCTTACCCTTGTACCGCGGATCAAGGAGAGTGGCCAGCCAGTAATGGTCCCTCTCCTTGATCCGAAGAACACGAGGATCCTTCCGCAGGCTTTGCAGGATCAGGGAGGCCATGCAGCGTAGGTTAGCTGAGGCATTCGGTCCGGAGTCTTCTGGGTCACTGAGGATGACATGATCGCCAGCCACCTCCTCCCAGCCACGTACAAGTCCACTGGTTTGTTGGGACTGTACATCATCCCTAAAAGACTGCTGCTGCTGATGCTGAGTGCCAGGCTCCACCTCCATGCTCACACAATCCTCCTCCTCCTCCTCCTCCTCATCCTCTTCCTGTGTGATGGGTGGGACAGAAGGAACACTGTCCGGATAAAGGGGGCCTTGAGAGGCAAGGAAGTCCTCCTCTTCCTGCCTCTGTTCTGCCTCAAGTGCCCTGTCCATTATCCCACGCAGCGTATGCTCCAACAGGTGGACAAGAGGGACAGTGTCACTGATGCATGCACTGTCACTGCTCACCATCCTCGTGGCCTCCTCAAATGGTGAGAGGACAGTGCATGCATCCCTGATCATGCTCCACTGACGTGGGGAAAAAAAACCAAGCTCCCCTGACCCTGTCCTGGTGCCGTAGTCGCAAAGGTACTCATTGATGGCCCTCTGCTGCGTGTGCAGTCGCTGCAGCATGGCCAACGTTGAGTTCCACCTGGTGGGCATGTCCCATATTAGGCGGTTCTTGGGCAGGTTCAGCTCCTTTTGCAGCTCAGTCAGCCGAGCACTGGCATTATAAGATCGGCGGAAATGCACACAGACTTTCCTGGCCTGCCTCAGGACATCCTGTAAGCCTGGGAACCTGCCCAAGAACCGCTGCACCACCAGGTTGAGGACGTGAGCCATGCAGGGCACATGGTGAGCTGCCCCTGTCGCAGGGCGGAGAGGAGGTTGGTGCCATTGTCAGAAACGACCATTCCTGGCTTAAGCTGACGTGGCGTCAACCACCTCTCGGCCTGCCCCTGCAGAGCTGCCAGAACCTCTGGCCCAGTGTGGCTCCTGTCCCCCAAACACACCAGCGCAAGCACGGCATGGCATCTTTTTGCCTGCGTACTTGCGTAGCCCCTTGTACGCCTACGGAGCACCGCTGGTTCCAAGGACAGAGCACTGGAGGAAGAAGAAGAGGAGGGGGTGGAGGAGAGAGGTGTGTCACAACCAGTAGCAGTAGTAGCGTTTTGGAGGCGTGGTGGCGGAACAACCTCCAACACTACTGCACCTTGTCCTGCATCCCTCCCAGCTGCCAATAGAGTGACCCAATGGGCCGTGAAAGAAAGGTACCGTCCCTGTCCATGCCTGCTGGACCATGAGTCAGCGGTAATATGCACCTTACCGCTGACCGCCCTGTCCAGCGAGGCATGGACATTGCCCTCCACATGCCGGTAGAGAGACGGAATCGCCTTCCGTGAGAAAAAGTGGCGTTTGGGAACCTGCCACTGAGGAACCGCACATTGAACAAACTCACGGAAGGGGGCCGAGTCTACCAACTGAAAAGGCAGCAGTTGAAGTGCTAGCAATTTAGCCAGGCTAGCATTCAACCGCTGGGCATGTGGATGGCTGGGAGTGTACTTCTTTCTACGGTCCAGCAGCTGGGGCAGGGAAATTTGCCTGCTGCAATCGGACGTCGGTGTACTGCAAGTACTTGGTTGTGACACACCTAATTCTACACCTTCAGTCCTCTCAGAGCAGCTTTCAGAGAGGACTGAAGGTGTAGTGGGGATGGAGATCCCAGCTGAGGAGGAGCAAGGAGAGGTCCGCTTAGTTCTTTGGTGTGGGTCTTTTATGTGTGCCTGCCAACGAGCTGCATGGCAGGTCGCCATATGTCTGGTCATGCTTGTGGTGCCCAAGCGGCTGATGTTTTGCCACGCGAGATACGCTTGAGACAAATATTGCAAATAGCAGTGGTGCGATCTGCTGCACTCGTCTCAAAAAAGGCCCACACCAAAGAACTTTTCTGATAACGTGCAGAGGCAGCGCCCTGCACAGGCGGAGCTCTGCGGTGTTGTACAGTTGCTGTGCTGGCCTCTACCTGGCCTCCAGGGGGCACCCTGCCTCGTTGGACATGTGACGCCGCATCCTCCTCCTCCTCGTCCTCCTCCTCATCCTCTCTCCCTTCAGGCACCCACGTGGAGTCAGTGACCTCATCATCCCCTCCCTCTTCACCACTAGAGCAAACCTGGCAGTAAGCTGCAGCTGGTGGAACAGTACTGCCAGATTCCTCAAGCTGGGTATCATCATCCGAGCCTTCGAATCGTTGGGCATCCTCCTGGAGCATGTACCCAACACTGTGCTCAAAGAGTTTGGGGGACTCCTCAGGAGGACATGGTGGGTCTAGGGAAGGGGTGGCTGATGATGCTCTGCCAGTACCCTGAGCCTGGGTGAGAGAGGATGAGGAGGATGAGGAGGGCTTGGTCATCCATTCTACCAAGCCTTCAGCATGATGCGGCTCCACATGTCCAGCTGCCGAAAACAAAGACGCGCGTGTCCCATGGCCACGTGCTGATGACGATGCACGACCACGTCCACGGCCACGTCCACTAGAAACAGAGCCTGCCTGCCCTGTGTTCTCTGCTCTGCACGCTCTGCCTCCCCTTGGCGGTCTTCCAGCCATTGTAGTCGGTAGTCCTGTGGGTGCTGCTGAGAAGAATATATAGGAGCTCTGTGTGATGCCACTAACACACTAGAAGTCCTATGGGTGCTTCTGCAAAGAAAATAGAGGAGCTCTGTGTGATGCCACTAACACACTAGAAGTCCTGTGGGTGCTGCTGAGAAGAAAATATAGGAGCTCTGTGTGATGCCACTAACACACTAGAAGTCCTATGGGTGCTTCTGCAAAGAAAATAGAGGAGCTCTGTGTGATGCCACTAACACACTAGAAGTCCTGTGGGTGCTTCTGCAAAGAAAATAGAGGAGCTCTGTGTGATGCCACTAACACACTAGAAGTCCTGTGGGTGCTGCTGAGAAGAAAATATAGGAGCTCTGTGTGATGCCACTAACACACTAGAAGTCCTATGGGTGCTTCTGCAAAGAAAATAGAGGAGCTCTGTGTGATGCCACTAACACACTAGAAGTCCTATGGGTGCTGCTGAGAAGAAAATATAGGAGCTCTGTGTGATGCCACTAACACACTAGAAGTCCTATGGGTGCTTCTGCAAAGAAAATAGAGGAGCTCTGTGTGATGCCACTAACACACTAGAAGTCCTATGGGTGCTGCTGAGAAGAAAATATAGGAGCTCTGTGTGATGCCACTAACACACTAGAAGTCCTATGGGTGCTTCTGCAAAGAAAATAGAGGAGCTCTGTGTGATGCCACTAACACACTAGAAGTCCTGTGGGTGCTTCTGCAAAGAAAATAGAGGAGCTCTGTGTGATGCCACTAACACACTAGAAGTCCTATGGGTGCTTCTGCAAAGAAAATAGAGGAGCTCTGTGTGATGCCACTAACACACTAGAAGTCCTGTGGGTGCTGCTGAGAAGAAAATATAGGAGCTCTGTGTGATGCCACTAACACACTAGAAGTCCTATGGGTGCTTCTGCAAAGAAAATAGAGGAGCTCTGTGTGATGCCACTAACACACTAGAAGTCCTGTGGGTGCTTCTGCAAAGAAAATAGAGGAGCTCTGTGTGATGCCACTAACACACTAGAAGTCCTATGGGTGCTTCTGCAAAGAAAATAGAGGAGCTCTGTGTGATGCCACTAACACACTAGAAGTCCTGTGGGTGCTGCTGAGAAGAAAATATAGGAGCTCTGTGTGATGCCACTAACACACTAGAAGTCCTATGGGTGCTTCTGCAAAGAAAATAGAGGAGCTCTGTGTGATGCCACTAACACACTAGAAGTCCTGTGGGTGCTTCTGCAAAGAAAATAGAGGAGCTCTGTGTGATGCCACTAACACACTAGAAGTCCTGTGGGTGCTGCTGAGAAGAAAATATAGGAGCTCTGTGTGATGCCACTAACACACTAGAAGTCCTATGGGTGCTTCTGCAAAGAAAATAGAGGAGCTCTGTGTGATGCCACTAACACACTAGAAGTCCTGTGGGTGCTGCTGAGAAGAAAATATAGGAGCTCTGTGTGATGCCACTAACACACTAGAAGTCCTATGGGTGCTTCTGCAAAGAAAATAGAGGAGCTCTGTGTGATGCCACTAACACACTAGAAGTCCTGTGGGTGCTTCTGCAAAGAAAATAGAGGAGCTCTGTGTGATGCCACTAACACACTAGAAGTCCTATAGGTGCTTCTGGAAGAAAATATAGGTCTGTGTGATGGGACTAACACACTTCAAGTCCTATAGGTGCTTCTGGGAACAAAATATAGGATCTCTGTGTGATGGGACTAACACACTTCAAGTCCTATGGGTGCTTCTGGGAAGAAAATATAGGTCTGTGTGATGGGACTAACACACTTCAAGTCCTATGGGTGCTTCTGGGAAGAAAATATAGGTCTGTGTGATGGGACTAACACACTTCAAGTCCTATAGGTGCTTCTGGGAACAAAATATAGGATCTCTGTGTGATGGGACTAACACACTTCAAGTCCTATGGGTGCTTCTGGGAAGAAAATATAGGTCTGTGTGATGGGACTAACACACTTCAAGTCCTATAGGTGCTTCTGGGAACAAAATATAGGATCTCTGTGTGATGGGACTAACACACTTCAAGTCCTATGGGTGCTTCTGGGAAGAAAATATAGGTCTGTGTGATGGGACTAACACACTTCAAGTCCTATAGGTGCTTCTGGGAACAAAATATAGGATCTCTGTGTGATGGGACTAAACACACTTCAAGTCCTATGGGTGCTTCTGGGAAGAAAATATAGGTCTGTGTGATGGGACTAACACACTTCAAGTCCTATAGGTGCTTCTGGGAACAAAATATAGGATCTCTGTGTGATGGGACTAACACACTTCAAGTCCTATAGGTGCTTCTGGGAACAAAATATATGATCTCTGTGTGATGGGACTAACACACTTCAAGTCCTATAGGTGCTTCTGGGAACAAAATATAGGATCTCTGTGTGATGGGACTAACACACTTCAAGTCCTATGGGTGCTTCTGGGAACAAAATATATGATCTCTGTGTGATGGGACTAACACACTTCAAGTCCTATAGGTGCTTCTGGGAACAAAATATATGATCTCTGTGTGATGGGTCTAACACACTTCAAGTCCTATAGGTGCTTCTGGGAACAAAAAATATAGGATCTCTGTGTGATGGGACTAAACACACTTCAAGTCCTATGGGTGCTTCTGGGAAGAAAATATAGGTCTGTGTGATGGGACTAACACACTTCAAGTCCTATAGGTGCTTCTGGGAACAAAATATAGAATCTCTGTGTGATGGGACTAACACACTTCAAGTCCTATGGGTGCTTCTGGGAAGAAAATATAGGTCTGTGTGATGGGACTAACACACTTCAAGTCCTATAGGTGCTTCTGGGAACAAAATATAGGATCTCTGTGTGATGGGACTAACACACTTCAAGTCCTATGGGTGCTTCTGGGAAGAAAATATAGGTCTGTGTGATGGGACTAACACACTTCAAGTCCTATAGGTGCTTCTGGGAACAAAATATAGGATCTCTGTGTGATGGGACTAACACACTTCAAGTCCTATAGGTGCTTCAGTGAACAAAATATATGATCTCTGTGTGATGGGACTAACACACTTCAAGTCCTATAGGTGCTTCTGGGAACAAAATATATGATCTCTGTGTGATGGGACTAACACACTTCAAGTCCTATAGGTGCTTCTGGGAAGAAAATATAGGTCTGTGTGATGGGACTAACACACTTCAAGTCCTATAGGTGCTTCTGGGAAACAAAATATATGATCTCTGTGTGATGGGACTAACACACTTCAAGTCCTATGGGTGCTTCTGGGAACAAAATATATGATCTCTGTGTGATGGGACTAACACACTTCAAGTCCTATAGGTGCTTCTGGGAACAAAATATATGATCTCTGTGTGATGGGACTAACACACTTCAAGTCCTATAGGTGCTTCTGGGAACAAAATATAGGATCTCTGTGTGATGGGACTAACACACTTCAAGTCCTATGGGTGCTTCTGGGAAGAAAATATAGGTCTGTGTGATGGGACTAACACACTTCAAGTCCTATAGGTGCTTCTGGGAACAAAATATAGGATCTCTGTGTGATGGGACTAACACACTTCAAGTCCTATAGGTGCTTCTGGGAACAAAATATATGATCTCTGTGTGATGGGACTAACACACTTCAAGTCCTATAGGTGCTTCTGGGAAGAAAATATATGATCTCTGTGTGATGGGACTAACACACTTCAAGTCCTATAGGTGCTTCTGGGAAAAAAATATAGGTCTGTGTGATGGGACTAACACACTTCAAGTCCTATAGGTGCTTCTGGGAACAAAATATATGATCTCTGTGTGATGGGACTAACACACTTCAAGTCCTATAGGTGCTTCTGGGAACAAAATATATGATCTCTGTGTGATGGGACTAACACACTTCAAGTCCTATAGGTGCTTCTGGGAACAAAATATATGATCTCTGTGTGATGGGACTAACACACTTCAAGTCCTATAGGTGCTTCTGGGAAGAAAATATAGGTCTGTGTGATGGGACTAACACACTTCAAGTCCTATAGGTGCTTCTGGGAACAAAATATATGATCTCTGTGTGATGGGACTAACACACTTCAAGTCCTATAGGTGCTTCTGGGAAGAAAATATATGATCTCTGTGTGATGGGACTAACACACTTCAAGTCCTATAGGTGCTTCTGGGAACAAAATATATGATCTCTGTGTGATGGGACTAAACACACTTCAAGTCCTATAGGTGCTTCTGGGAAGAAAATATAGGTCTGTGTGATGGGACTAACACACTTCAAGTCCTATAGGTGCTTCTGGGAACAAAATATATGATCTCTGTGTGATGGGACTAACACACTTCAAGTCCTATAGGTGCTTCTGGGAAGAAAATATATGATCTCTGTGTGATGGGACTAACACACTTCAAGTCCTATAGGTGCTTCTGGGAAGAAAATATATGATCTCTGTGTGATGGGACTAACACACTTCAAGTCCTATAGGTGCTTCTGGGAAGAAAATATAGGTCTGTGTGATGGGACTAACACACTTCAAGTCCTATAGGTGCTTCTGGGAACAAAATATATGATCTCTGTGTGATGGGACTAACACACTTCAAGTCCTATAGGTGCTTCTGGGAAGAAAATATATGATCTCTGTGTGATGGGACTAACACACTTCAAGTCCTATAGGTGCTTCTGCGAACAAAATATATGATCTCTGTGTGATGGGACTAACACACTTCAAGTCCTATAGGTGCTTCTGGGAACAAAATATATGATCTCTGTGTGATGGGACTAACACACTTCAAGTCCTATAGGTGCTTCTGGGAAGAAAATATAGGTCTGTGTGATGGGACTAACACACTTCAAGTCCTATAGGTGCTTCTGGGAACAAAATATATGATCTCTGTGTGATGGGACTAACACACTTCAAGTCCTATAGGTGCTTCTGGGAAGAAAATATAGGAGCTCTGCCTGCCTGCCACAAACACACTACAAGTCCTATAGGTGCTTCTGGGAACAAAATATAGGAGCTCTGCCTGCCTGCCAGGAACACACTACAAGTCCTATAGGTGCTTCTGGGAACAAAATATAGGAGCTCTGCCTGCCTGCCAGGAACACACTACAAGTCCTATAGGTGCTTCTGGGAACAAAATATAGGAGCTCTGCCTGCCTGCCACGAACACACTACAAGTCCTATAGGTGCTTCTGGGAACAAAATATAGGAGCTCTGCCTGCCTGCCACGAACACACTACAAGTCCTATAGGTGCTTCTGGGAACAAAATATAGGAGCTCTGCCTGCCTGCCACGAACACACTACAAGTCCTATAGGTGCTTCTGGGAACAAAATATAGGAGCTCTGCCTGCCTGCCACGAACACACTACAAGTCCTATAGGTGCTTCTGGGAACAAAATATAGGAGCTCTGCCTGCCTGCCACGAACACACTACAAGCCCCTCTTTCTAAATCAATCTTTGTAAATGAATCTATCTAACTCAATCTCTCTAAGTAAATATCTCTAACTAACTAAATCCAGCAGAGTGTCACAGATCTATCCTGCTCTATCTACGCCGGAACAGCATGTGACCGGCGCAGACGGCGTGGCGGCCTTTTATAGGGGGGGGCGTGTACTAAAGCCCCTGAGCTGTAATTGGCTACAGGAGTCCTGCCTGTAGCCAATTATGGCTCTTCGAGTTTCCGGGGCTGTGATTGGCCAAGCATGCGGGGTCACAGTGCATGCTTGGCCAATCATTAGCCAGCAATGCACTGCGCCGGCCGCGCCGGCCGCAATGCATTGCGGGGCCGCTCGCATCACACGAACGTGATGCGAGCGGCCAAAATAGTTCTGGGCTCGCCGAGCGAGCGAACACCCGGTGCTCAATGCGAACATGGGTTCGCATCGAGCACCGGGCCCATCCCTAATGTTTATACTTATAGAAGTTTTTTCTCAAATAGTATGGATATAAACAAAACTATCCTAAAACACACACCCCTTAGGCAAGTGGATCTGGATAAAATCCATGTTTGATTATACTTAGCCTGTATACAGTGTATGATATATCCAAGTCTACTTTTTTTTATTTTTTTATTATTATTTGAGATCAAATATCTCGAGATTATATATCTCAGTTTTTTTAATATTTCATGTATGAACTAAAAGATTTAAATCCTTGTTTAGTTAGATGGAATATGGTTATTAGTAATCCAGATGTTTTTGAACTTTAACTAATTAATATAAGATATCACATTATCTTTCATACGAGGGGGGATGGTTTACTCCCATCCTATTTCCTATGATATGAACATAGTACTTAATTGTTTATCATATCTGGAATATTGATTTTGTTCCAGATATGGATTATCCATAACACTGATATATATATCTATGAACAAAGTTACCGTTCAAATATAGATTTGCTATTAATACAATTTTCTTCATAAGTGAAGTAATTTTGCTTCACCTATTTCAGACACTAAACCAATGATTTAATATATGTATATTTATACTTATAAATATATATACTATTCTAGATTAATTTTTCTCTTGATAGTATGAATATAAACAATACTATCCTAAAAAAACATACCCCTAAGGCCCCTTTCACACCGGGGCGTTTTTCATGCGGTGCAGCGCTAAAAATAGCGCCTGTTCACCGCATGAAAAAATCCGGCCCCTTTAACTCCAGTGTGAAAGCCGGCGGGCTTTCACACTGGAGCGGTGCGCTAGCAGGATGACAAAAAAAGTCCTGCTAGCAGCATCTTAGGAGCGGTATAGGAGCGGTGTGTTTACTATGCTATGAGCTTAATACCCAATTCCATATCTAGAATGTCGATTTTGTTCCATATTTAGTTTAAATGTAACACTGTTATATCTTTATAAACAAAGTTACCGTTCTAATATAGGCTCTTTATTTGTACCTCAAACTTTTAGTTATCTAAGACTTGGTTATTAAATATTTATTTTCAAATCATTTTATATGATGGCCATCATAGTCCCGGGGATAGTCACTGCACCTCCAATACTTCCTTAAGTGCCCAACAGACTGTTTGGACACTCTTTGGAATAATGCCCTGTACACACGACCAGACTTTCCAGCAGACTAGGTCCGACGGAGTTCCCGCCGGAATTCCGGCGGACTTCCAAATGAACAGACTTGCCCACACACGGAACAAAGTCCGTTCATTTTGAACATGATGAGTTACGACGGGACTAGAAAAGGAAGTCAATCTCGCCGCTCTTATTGGTGAGATTGACACCTTGCAAGCCCCGTCGCATGGTATGGATTTTTAAGGGGAAGCCCCTACGCCGAAAAAACTGCGTGAGGGTCCCCCCAATATCGATACCAGACCCTTATTCGAGCATGCAGCCCAGCCGGTCAGGAAAGGGGGTGGGGACGAGCGAGCGCCCCCCCCCCTCCTGAACCGTACCAGGCCGCGTGCCCTCAACATGGGGGGGTGGGTGCTTTGGGAAAGCATCCCCCGGAACTGGGACATCATAAGAGGCGGGGTCACCATGTGACATCTGCCGGTGACCACGCCCCTTGTCCCTATATAAGTCCCAACACCACGTGTCCCTGCCATTGCGGCCAGAGAGAGCGTTGTGGCAACATCGGAAGGAAGAAGAAGAGAAGAAGGAGAAGAAGGCAGCGGCGACAGCAACAGCGATAGAAGACCAGGCCAACGCTAGTAAAAGAGCTATAAGAAGATAGCGGAGGCCCGGCAAGAAGAACCGAAGAGCGGGACAAGACCCCCAAAGTCAGAACAAGACCCCCGGATGGCGGCGACGATGAAGAAGAAACCCGGGCTCCTCCGCTAGTAAAAGAGCTAGCAGAAGATAGCAGAGGACCCCCCAAGACAGAAGAAGACCCCCGGAGCTGTCTAATAAAGTATTTTAAAAACTTGTGTTGTGTTTTTTTTTATTTACACTTTTTTTTCACCAGGTGAATGGGTAGGGGTACATCGTACCCCATACTCATTCACATAGGGTGGGGGGGCCGGGATCTGGGGGGCTCCCAGAATCCGATAAGCCCCCCGCCCGCAGACCCCGACAACCAATGGCCAGGGTTGTCGGGAAGAGGTCCTTGTCCTCATCAACATGGGGACAAGGTGCTTTGGGGTGGGGGCCCGCAGAGTGCACCCCCTTCCCTAAGCACCCACCCCCCATGTTGAGGGCACATGGTCTGGTACGGTTCAGGAGGGGGGGCGCTCGCTCGTCCCCACCCCCTTTCCTGACCGGCCGGGCTGCGTGCTCGGATAAGGGTCTGGTATCGATTTTCCCCTTAAAGATCCATACCAGACCAGAGGGCCTTCCCTCTCGCTCTCGCTGCAATAGAAAAATGTGTTTTTCCTATTGCAGCCAGCGTGAGATGTACAGTGCCCTGTCGCCGAGAAACATTCTCGCGGGCAGGTGCTGTAGCTGCCCTTCTGTCGTATTTTGGTACGTTGGACCAGCATACATACGAACGGTTTTCCCGCTAGGAACTGACTCTGGAGGAGTTCCGGCGTGAAAATTTAAAACATGTTCTATTTCTAAAGTCCGTCGGATTTTTGGCATGCAAAGGTCCGATGGAGCCCACACACGATCGGAATGTCCGACGGATTCGTTCCGTCGGACCTTTGCTGTCAAAAAGTCTGGTCGTGTGTACGTGGCATTAATTCTTTAGCCGTAAATATCCTCAAGTTTATACTTCATCAGCAAATACTAAACAAAGAGGTGTTTTAATTGCATTTCATCATACAACGCCATTCACACTTCACACAGAACTTAAAGACCCTGAAGGTCAATACATAATATTGACGGGCCTATTACAAGATACCAAAACTACTATAGTTTCACATTATGCCCCAAATAAAAACCCACTGTCATTCCTCTCCCATTTGTTCTCTGTCATAGAGAATCATAAACGAGGCACACTTATATTGGGTGGAGACTCTAATCAAGTAATATATCCATACCTAGATAAATCCCCAACTCCGATTCGCACTCAACGCTGTTCCTATCAACAACTACTTAATCAATATTCCCTTCTAGATACATGGAGGGAACAACATCCGGCGAGACGGCATTATACCCACTATTCCCATCCCCATAAACAATTATCTTGCATAGACCATCTTTTTATTAATGTCAATATTTCAGCATATATCCTAGACTCAACTATCTTACCATGTACATGGTCTGATCATAATATAGTCCTGATATCCCTTTCCTCATTGATCCCTTGACCAAACCATAAAACATGGTACATAAATGAAGGTTTACTGGCACAGCCTTCATATAGACAGATCATTGAAAAAGCTATCAAAGATTATATTGCAAACAATAATACTAATGATACAAATCCTCTAACTTATTGGGAAGCTCTTAAACCGTGTATCAGAGGTGTTTGTATAAGTCAAGCATCTCACTTCCATAAACAAAAGAGACAGCTTCACAAGAAGTTAGAAACAGCATTCTATGACGCTTCGGAGAAATTCCAATCTGATCCATCCCCATCAACAAAGTTACAATATGACAAAACGCGTTTAGAACTTGATCAACTTCTGACGGAATCAGCGGAAAAGATTCTCCGAAAATCTAAACACACTTTCTATATGAAGGCTAATAAACCTGATACTTTCCTAGCCCTTGCATTACGGAAGAAAACTTACAGTCTGAAACCAATAAGATTGAAACTGACCAAAGATAACTATACTAGTAACCCAATTAAAATAATGCATGAATTCCAAAAGAGACTATCTTAACTCTATAAAGATTCCCATGACTTTGATCAAACTAGACTAAATAACCTCCTATCCTCAATTAACTTACCTTCACTTTCTAATTCTCAACAAGAATCTCTAGATAAACCTATTGCTGAACTAGAAATACAAACCGCAATAAAATCATTAAAACCATGCAAACACCCAGGTATTGATGGTTTTTCAGCCACTTATTATAAAAGATTTGCTAATTTATTGTCACCACTTATGGTTGATGCCTTTAGTTCCCTTCTTATTGGTCACTCCTTCGGTCCAGAATCCCTCATGGCCTCAATTTCTATGATACCAAAACCAAATGCAGATGATACTTCCTGGTCCAATTATAGACCAATATCAATACTTAATATAGACATTAAATTACTGGCTAAAATCATCTCTACCAGACTTAATCCTATTATAGGCACTTTAATACACAGTGACCAAACTGGATTTATTCCTTCCAGACAAGTAGGAGATAACATACTTTGAGCTGCAATATTAGCCCACATAGCCCGTACTCAAAACATCCCAACTTGCTTCCTCTCACTAGATATTAATAATTTGATTCCTTGTCCTGGCCATATTTAAATTCAATTCTCCATAAATGGGGATTCGGTACATACTTCCTAAGATGAATTTCTGCCCTATATCAAGATCCAAAGGCCTTTATATCCTATTCTGGATTCCGCTCAGACTCTTTTACTATTGAAAGAGGAACACGTCAGGGATGTCCCTTAGCCCCACTCCTTTTCGCGTTAGCAATAAAACCCCTAGCCCAACCTATCCGATCTAATACTGATATCAGAGGTTTGGAACTTGGAAGCAATCATCATGAAATATGTCTATTCGCAGACGATGTCCTAATTTTCCTCACTAATCCCCTTTTATCAGCACCAATTCTTCTTAAAATCCTGGCCGAATTTGGACCCCTATCTGGCCTCAAAGTTAATGCACAAAAGTCCAAGGCACTAAACGTATCATTATCGCCTGAACTTCAATTACAACTACACAGCTCTCTCCCATTTACCTGGTCAATTACTCATATTACCTATTTAGGTATTAATCTCACAGCTAATCCAAGTGATCTTTATATGTCTAACTATCCCCCGATGTTAACACAACTATATAAATTACTTTCCACATGGTCATCTCTACCTCTAGCATGGATGGGGCGGATAACTGTTATCAAAATGTCCATTCTCCCAAAGATTCTTTACCTCTTCAGAGTACTTCCTATAACAGTTCCCTCACACTCCTTACGCATCTTCCAACGCAAAACCATCCAATATATCTGGAATAAACTTAGACCACGCCTACCTAAACAAACTCTATATGCTCCCAAAATAAAAGGAGGACTTGGGGTACCAGATTTTACGAAATATTATTATGCAGCACAATTAGCTCAATTGACAAAATACCATGCCACTAAAGAAATACCTTTATAGGTAGCATTCGAATCAGTGGACTGTGATCCCTAATCCCTACACTAAACATAGTCTCTCCATATGGGACTGATTGAAAAACTCGATTTGGTTTCCAATCTTAACAAAACCCTCTACTCTCTTTCCTTCATAACCCTTCCTTCTATCCGGCCTGGTCCTCCCAAAAATCTTTTTCAGCATGGACTAAAGCAGGTCTGCTACGAATCCACCAATTCTTTCAATCCTCAAATATAATACCTTTCCCAACTTTATGTGAGCAACATAATATACCACAAACAGAAACCTTCAGATACCTTCAAATTAAGAATTTTCTGACCCCATACAAACCAACAGCCACTACACCTCATAAATTTTCTATTTTTGAACAAAGCTGTATATCAGACCCACACAGAAGAGGACCGATTTCAGATTTATATGCCCAATTCATTTCATATACAACTTCCTCCCCTCCATCCTACACAGAAAAATGGGAGAATGATCTCCACCTCCATCTAGATGAACAAGATTGGGCTCAAATCTGGCAAGCAACCAAATCAGCTACTCCTAATATTGTAGCCCTTGAGACTAATTACAAAGTCTTTACTAGATGGTATTTAGTTCCAGCACGATTAGCCAAATTCAACCATCAATACCCTGCCAACTGCTTCAGAGGATGTACACTGGGCACACACACACACATTTGGTGGGAGTGCCCCATAGCCAACTCATTCTGGAAGAAAGTATTCAAAATTCTTTCAACAAGATTTAATATTTCTTTAATGCCTGATCCAACTGTAGCACTATTAAACTTTAAACCCCAAAACTTGAACCTTCGCCAATTTAAACTATTACTATTTATAACAACAGCAGCTAAACAATCCATAGCGAAAGCATGGAAAACTAACTCTCTTTGCATACAAACTGTCAAACAAAGTGTGACACAAGCCATGGTACATGCAAAGACTGAAGCGATTTATCTAGACAAAATCCTCAAATTTGAATCCATATGCAAACCATGGATCGTTCATTATCTTCCACCAGGTACAAATAAATCATTGATATAGACACAAAGAAATATGATAAATACTGCACTCCCTTTTATACGTGATTTCTACTATACCACAAAATATTACTCTCTGGAAGGTTTTTTCTTCCTCCCCTTTCCTATTTCTAACCTTCGCCTTTCCCTACCCCTTTTTATAGTACAAATAGGGGTAGAAAATATGTTCACTTATTTTTTCAGGGAATACCAAGCCATATAGATGGACCTTGGCCCTGATTGTAGTTTATAATACATTATTGTTTCATAATACCTTATATTATTATTTAATCATTACCCCCTTTTAGCATTTGGCGACCATAATTATACCTGACTATTGATATTATAATTGTAAATTCCTTTTTATTTCGTATATATATATATCTATATATTTTTTTTTTAATATGTATATATAATAATATATACATTATTTATTATATAATATCTCATTATATAATATCATTTATCATTATTTTACTAGCTCTTATTTACACAAGAAGTTTTTTCTTGTATGCTTTGACTTGTGAAACTTGTTTTTTACAATACTGACTTATTGTAATTTATTATAATCTATAAAATAATATTATTCAACAAGAAAAAAACTTTAGCAACGGGCATCCACATGTATGTAAAAAGGATGAGCCTCATAGTATAAATCTGTGGAATCAACATTTTTAAAAAAAAGGGAGCTCCAGTGCTCTAACTGCCAAAAAACCCACAGCACTTCCGCAATTCCAGCGTGTTTACGACTTGCATTCCACAGCCGAGCTAACTAAAACCGGAAGTTCGGAGATACCGGAAGTGACGTCTAGTGTACCAAATATGTCCCGCCTTATGCGTTTCGTCATACAGACGTCATCTGAGGCGCACAATCATGATGTCATACGGGCTGCGTCATGGCGTCATTCCGCATGACCGCGCAATTACCAGTTAAAGTAGCGCAGTGCCAAATTGTAAAAACTCCTCTGGTCTTTGCCCAGCCAAATGGTCCGGGGCTTAAGTGGTTAATTGTGATGTGATTGAGACCCCTATAATAGATACAAGGTCTCAGTTCACCACTCTTTTTCACACTTATTTTTCACAAAAAAGAAGCCAGCACTGGCAGGAGATGAGGATTTGTGGATGAAACCTTGAGAAAGTGAATCGGCCAGCAAACAGTAGACCCAGCCACGAGGGGGCATGGCACCAGGTTGAAGGTCAATTACACAATCATACTACCGGTGTGGAGGCAAAATACCGGCTGGACCTTTGTCAAAGACATCGCTAAATCTGCGGTACTTCTCAGGCATGGAGGAGAGAGTGAAGGGGTGCTCAAGACCTTAACCACTTTCTGAAAACATGTTTTACTGCACTGTGGCCACCAGAAAAGAACCTCAGCACAATACCAATCAAAAGAGGGGTTGTGCCTCTGTAACCAAGGATAATCAATGATCACAAGGTAATTAGGTGAGGAAATGACTTGAAATTGGATTATCTCATGATAAAGAGCCCCTACGGCCATGGTCAACGGAGCAGTCTTATGAGTTACATGCGCAGGCTGTAAAGATCTCCCATCAATAGCCTCAATAGCAAGTGGAGTGGCACAAAGCTGCAGTGCAATCGAGTGCTTAGACACAAAGGCAGGGGCGGACTGACAACTCATGGGGCCCCCGGGCAATAGAAGATCATGGGGCCCCCCTGGTCCCCACACTCAAGGGGACCAAGCGCACACACAGGGGGGGGACACACGCACACGCAGGGGGACACTGGAGGGAGAGCGCACACGCAGGGGGACACTGGAGGGAGAGCGCACACACGCAGGGGGACACTGGAGGGAGAGCGCACACGCAGGGTGACACTGGAGGGAGAGCGCACACGCACGGGGGACACTGGAGGGAGAGCGCACACACAGGGGGGCACACACAGGGGGACACTGGAGGGTGAGCACACACACAGGGGGGCACACACACAGGGGGACACTGGAGGGTGAGCGCACACACAGGGGGACACTGGAGGGAGAGCGCACACACAGGGGGGGAAATGCACACAAGGGGACACTGTGGGCTGGGGGGACACTGTGGGCTGGGGGTGACACTGTGGGCTGGGGGGTGACACTGTGGGCTGGGGGGTGACACTGTGGGCTGGGGGGTGACACTGTGGGCTGGGGGTGACACTGTGGGCTGGGGGTGACACTGTGCGCTGGGGTGACACTGTGGGGTAGGGGTGACACTGTGGGCTGGGGGTGACACTGTGCGCTGTGGGTGACACTGTGGGGTAGGGGTGACACTGTGGGCTGGGGTGACACTGTGGGGTAGGGGTGACACTGTGGGGTGGGGGGACCCGGGGCCCGTGACTCACCGATGCCGATTCCGATGCTCCCCGCCGGTGTTGTGCCGAAAGCGGTTCCCCCCTCGATACACCGGCCCCTCCACTCTTTTCTTCCATTAGGGGCCCGGACTCGGCAGGTTGAAGCGGCTGTATTACATGCCGCGAATACTGCTAACAGCGCGCGGCTCCCCACCGGCCCCTCCTTCCCTCCTGTCCGTCCCAGGTGACGTCACGACGCATACAGTAGAAGCACCTGGGACGGACAGGAGGGAAGGCACTATTTATGCAAAGGTCTGCAGCCCCAGAGTCAATTGGAGCCTGTGTTAGAGCTGCGCGATTAATCGTTAAAAAATCGAGATCTCGATTCACCCCCTCTGACTATCTCTCCTGCTGACAATAGGCGATTCTTTCATATATAAAAAAATTTAAAAAAATAATTTAAAAAAAAAAAAAATTTCTTTCACATAAGCAAGTGGAGAGATTATGTGCTTAGAGTCCATTCACACAGGGGCAACTTTGAATCCGACTTGAAGTCGCCCCAAGTCGCGCAACAAAATCAATCAATGTAAGGGAATGAGAGCAGTCCCCGTCTGCACACTACTGAAGTCGCTCTGACTTCCGAAAGGGTTCCTGTACTACTTCAATCCGACTTCTAGAAGACTTGTACCCATTGATTTCAATAGAAGTTGCCTCCAAGTCGGATCTCCTGTCTTAACTGAAGCAACTTTAGAACTTGAAACATTGTAACTAACCTTACTTCTTAGATCAAAGGGATAGAACTTCTTGTGTAAACAAATAATCTGGGCAAGCTGCCAAGCTTTCAACCACAGTGTAAATGCAGGAAGTTTAACCACTTAAAGTCTAAATCAATATGTTTTTACTAGAATTACTTGGAACCCCCAAACACATACATACATATATATAAATAACATTTTAGCAGAGACCCTAGGGAATAAAATGGCAATTGCTGCAATATCTTATGTCAAACTGTATTTGCCCAGTGGTCTTTCAAATGCAATTTTTGGGGAAAAAATACACTTCAATAAATAAAAAAAAAAACGAAACAGTAAAGTTAGCACAATGTTTTTTGTTTTAATGTAAAAGATGATGTTACCCCGCGAGAATTGTGAGATAATCGTGATCTATCTTGTAAGCAAAAAAAATTGTGATTCTCATTTTAGCCAGAATCATACAGCTCTAGCCTGTGTATCGATGGACGACTCAGACCAAGAAAGTATAACCGGAACCAAAGGCTTATTCTTCAGTATAACTGGGGATGCAAGAACGCCACCTAAGATCTGTCCCCCACAGGACCTCAAGGTGCAGGGTTGTGAAGACTGGGGGGGCGGGGTTGTGCAGACTGGGGGGATTGTGCAGCCTGGGCTTGGGGGATTGTGCTGACGGGGGGATCATGCTGGCGGGAGATCGTGCTGACTGGGGGGGGGTTGTGCTGACTGGGGGGGATTGTGCTGACTGGAAGGGGGATTGGGCTGATTGGGGGGTTGTGCAGACTGGGGGGATTGTGCAGACTGGGGGGGGGGGAATTGTGCTGACTGGGGGGGAATCCTGCTGACTGTGGGGGAATCCTGCTGACGGCCGTGTGCCCTCAACATGGGGGGTGGGTGCTTAGGGAAGGGGGTGCACTCTGCGGGCCCCCACCCCAAAGCACCTTGTCCCCATGTTGATGAGGACAAGGGCCTCTTCCCGACAACCCTGGCCATTGGTTGTCGGGGTCTGCGGGCGGGGGGCTTATCGGATTCTGGGAGCCCCCCAGATCCCGGCCCCCCACCCTATGTGAATGAGTATGGGGTACGATGTACCCCTACCCATTCACCTGGTGAAAAAAGTGTAAATAAAAAAAACACAACACAAGTTTTTAAAATACTTTATTAGACAGCTCCGGGGGTCTTCTTCTGTCTTGGGGGGTCCTCTGCTATCTTCTGCTAGCTCTTTTACTAGCGGAGGAGCCCGGGTTTCTTCTTCATCGTCGCCGCCATCCGGGGGTCTTGTTCTGACTTTGGGGGTCTTGTCCCGCTCTTCGGTTCTTCTTGCCGGGCCTCCGCTATCTTCTTATAGCTCTTTTACTAGCGTTGGCCTGGTCTTCTATCGCTGTTGCTGTCGCCGCTGCCTTCTTCTCCTTCTTCTCTTCTTCTTCCTTCCGATGTTGCCACAACGCTCTCTCTGGCCGCAATGGCAGGGACACGTGGTGTTGGGACTTATATAGGGACAAGGGGCGTGGTCACCGGCAGATGTCACATGGTGACCCCGCCTCTTATGATATCCCAGTTCCGGGGGATGCTTTCCCAAAGCACCCACCCCCCATGTTGAGATGTTGAGGGCACGCGGCCTGGTACGGTTCAGGAGGGGGGGGGCGCTCGCTCGTCCCCACCCCCTTTCCTGACCGGCTGGGCTGCATGCTCGAATAAGGGTCTGGTATCGATATTGGGGGGACCCTCACGCAGTTTTTTCGGCGTAGGGGCTTCCCCTTAAAAATCCATACCATGCGACGGGGCTTGCAAGGTGTCAATCTCACCAATAAGAGCGGCGAGATTGACTTCCTTTTCTAGTCCCGTCGTAACTCATCATGTTCAAAATGAACGGACTTTGTTCCGTGTGTGGGCAAGTCTGTTCATTTGGAAGTCCGCCGGAATTCCGGCGGGAACTCCGGCGGACCTAGTCTGCTGGAAAGTCTGGTCGTGTGTACAGGGCATTATTCCAAAGAGTGTCCAAACAGTCTGTTGGGCACTCAAGGAAGTATTGGAGGTGCAGTGACTATCCCCGGGACTATGATGGCCATCATATAAAATGATTTGAAAATAAATATTTAATAACCAAGTCTTAGATAACTAAAAGTTTGAGGTACTAATAAAGAGCCTATATTAGAACGGTAACTTTGTTTATAAAGATATAACAGTGTTACATTTAAACTAAATATGGAACAAAATCGACATTCTAGATATGGAATTGGGTATTAAGCTCATAGCATAGTAAATAGAATAGGAAAAGGCTTCTCCACTTACTATGAAGATAATGTATTGCCTTATATAAGTTAGTTAGAGTGTAGAAATAATTGGATTAATATAATAATCGTATTCCATTTAAATAGGTAGAGATTTAGATCTCTTAATTCATATATGAAATAATAAAAACATAAATGTATATCTTCAAGAGATATTTGATCTCAAATAGTAAAATGATAAGAAGGGTTGGACATATCCAAACTCCAAACTCTGTAGACTCAATTATGGATTTTATCCAAATCCACTTGCCTAAGGCCCCTTTCACACCGGGGCGGCTATATTTAGCGCTGCTTTACCGTCGTTTAACCGCGGTTTTCGGCCGCTCGCGGTGCGGTTTTACCCCCGTGAGCGGCCGAAAAAAAGGGTTAAACACCCCCGCAGAGCGCCGCCGTAGCGGCGGTATTGCCGCGGTTTTTACCGCGGTGTCCCATTCTAATCAATGGGAAGGAGCGGTATAGGAGCGGTGAACACACCGCTCCTATACCGCTCCTAAGATGCTGCTAGCAGGACTTTTTTTGTCATCCTGCTAGCGCACCGCTCCAGTGTGAAAGCCCGCCGGCTTTCACACTGGAGTTAAAGGGGCCGGATTTTTTCATGCGGTGAACAGGCGCTATTTTTAGCGCTGCACCGCATGAAAAACGCCCCGGTGTGAAAGGGGCCTTAGGGGTATGTTTTTTTAGGATAGTATTGTTTATATTCATACTATCAAGAGAAAAATTAATCTAGAATAGTATATATATTTATAAGTATAAATATACATATATTAAATCATTGGTTTAGTGTCTGAAATAGGTGAAGCAAAATTACTTCACTTATGAAGAAAATTGTATTAATAGCAAATCTATATTTGAACGGTAACTTTGTTCATAGATATATATATCAGTGTTACGGATAATCCATATCTGGAACAAAATCAATATTCCAGATATGATAAACAATTAAGTACTATGTTCATATCATAGGAAATAGGATGGGAGTAAACCATCCCCCCTCATATGAAAGATAATGTGATATCTTATATTAATTAGTTAAAGTTCAAAAACATCTGGATTACTAATAACCATATTCCATCTAACTAAACAAGGATTTAAATCTTTTAGTTCATACATGAAATATTAAAAAAACTGAGATATATAATCTCGAGATATTTGATCTCAAATAATAATTAAAAAATAAAAAAAAGTAGACTTGGATATATCATACACTGTATACAGGCTAAGTATAATCAAACATGGATTTTTTCCAGATCCACTTGCCTAAGGGGTGTGTGTTTTAGGATAGTTTTGTTTATATCCATACTATTTGAGAAAAAACTTCTATAAGTATAAACATATATATTAATTCATTGGTTCAGTGTCTGGAGTAGGTGATGCAAAACGACTTCTCTTATGAATATTAGAAGAAGCAAGTTGTTCTGAGGTGTCCTTTTGATGTTGTGGGGAACCAGAGTTTGCCCGTCGTTTGGATCCTTCTGCAGTTGCCTCAGGTGTTGACAGGTGAAGATCCAGAACTGTAGAAAGCAATTCATCAGTAGTTTTACAAGTATAGGTAGTTACTTTGTATGTAAAACGAATTGCAAAGGGGAAAGTCCAGCGATATGTAATATGATGATATTGGAGGACCTGTAAATGAGGTTTCATTTCTTTTCTCTTCATAAGTGTCTTTTGAGAAAGGTCTTGATAGATTTGGTACCGATGACCCTGAAATATTAAGGAATCTTTGTTGCGGGCTGCATCCAGTAATTGTTCCTTTGTGCATAAATAATGGAATTTAATAACTATATCCCTGGGGGGACCATTTTCCTTTCTTGCTGTTAGTGATCTGTGTATTCTGTCCATTTCAAGTCTTTCTATTGGAACAGAGGGTGCCAGTTCCTGAAATAGTGCTGTGGCTGTAGATTGTCGATCTTCAATATTTTCAGGGATTCCTCTAATACGGAGGTTAGAACTTCTGTTCCTATTCTTAAAGTCCTCAAGGCGGTTTTGGAGGGAAGAATATTCTTCCCTGAGGCATTCCAATTCATTAGCATGGTTAGATATTGTGGTATCAAGTTCATCAGTTCTCTGTTCTAGAATGGAGGTGCGCCGTCCTACCTCACAAATTCCTCTAGTTAATTTTTCTGTAAAGTGTCTGATGTATTCTGAAGGGCTTTATGTAGGACCCTCTCAAATTGGCTAATTAGTTCAGAATTAGGTGAAGCCTGTTGTAGGGAATAAGAAATAATCCCCGTGTCACATTCTGACTCAGAGCGCTGTGTGGAAGCAGGAGACTGCAGCAGTTTCTGTGAGTGAGTTTGTGAGGGGAGCAATACTACCATTTTTGAAATGGATTTAGTCAGAGAATTTTGTGCTTTCCCTGCCTTCAGTTTAGCTTTCCTTCCACTGTACATCATCTCAAAAGATGCCCAGGGGTATAAGCAAGGTAGCAAGGTACCTGTTACAAATGTAGGTAGGTTTTCAGTCAAGTCCCCATACTTTTTTCATTTTTATTTTTGATTTTGATTTTCATTCGCAAATATTGCCTTTTGACTTTTTTCACTTTTTGAGGATTGCTTTTTTGGACATTTTATTTATTATATATATATATATATATATATATATTGTGATATTTGGGGGTTCTTTAGCGTCCGTGTAGAGCATACCAGTGAGCAGAGTCCACGCCAGTCATGCGTTTTAAGGGCTTGTTTGGCCCATTTTTATTAAAAGAAAGGAAAAAAGAAAAACAAAGTTCCATAAATGAAAACAAAAGATGGTTTCCCTCGCAGGGGGTTTGAACTGCCAGCAACAAACAAAAGGATATTCAGCCTCCTGGCTTAAACATGCAGCATTGCAAAATACAGAGCCACCTGGCTCTCTTCAGCAGCGGATGCACCACTGCTCAGGCTCCCACATGGAGCTCTCCTGACTTCTGTCAGCAACCTCAGACTTAGGTCTCTGGCTAGTTCCTTGCACACCTGCACTCTCTGGGACCTCCCTTGCAAGCCTGGACTCCTCGGGAGGGTGGAGCCCAGAATCATGGTCAGGTGTCTATAAATAGCCCAGCACACACCTGACCAGTCAGTGTGCTGGGGGATCCCAAAACCCGGATCCAGGATTGGGGATTTCATCCCACCCGGATCTCTAAGAAATCCCCGGGCTCCAGGTCCCAAAGTGGACTTTAATAAACATGGAGGAAACTGAAAAGCCAGTTTCCTCCCAAATAAGAAAACACCCTGGAGCCCCTCAACCCGCCTGGTTGAGAATCCTGCATCATTTTGCTGGTGGGGTACCACACATCCCCCCCCCTTGTTTCGACCCAGAGGGCGGAACACACAAGTTTATTTTAGCACCTCTGTGCCAGCTACCATTTACAGGAGTCCAATCCTGTCCAACCTCACTTCTCCTAAAGGGGAACTCTACCCAATGCCTCCTTTGGTGTCTCCCTCCAATCCTCACTGTCACTCTGCTATGATCTTTGATGCGACCTTCCCAACTTTTCTTCCGAGTGCATTTCCATAAGCACTTCCTCTCCTGAAATTTTAATGGGTGACCCCTGGTCTTTCTATCAACCCTTCTGCCTCCACGCTTCAGGTTCCCAGGTTTCCCAACACCTCTCTCAGCATTTGTTAGGGCAGTGTCTGCAGAGGGCACACACACCGGAGGTTGGCAATCACCCACGAGAACCTCACAAGATGCCACCTCCCATGGTGTCACCCACTCAGCAGGCAGCTGTCCTACCACCTGATCCTTTTTAATACCACCTGGATTTCTATCCAAAACCGGAACAGGCGAGCTCTCGTCTGATCCGTATACCAACCTTACTGTACTTTTTACCCATTTTCCTGTCTCAGGGACGTTGTCAGGTTTGTCACATAAACCTATTATTGGACTGGTGACCCCAGTCTCACTAACCACCTCTGTCTGAGTCCCGGTCAGGATTTCTGCTGTTTTCTGGTCCATGCTCGGCCCTTCCATCTCATGTGGTGCTGTATACACGCCCTTCACCGTCACCAAAAACTGATCAGCACCACCCTGAACCATAGCAGCAGAAATGCTTTCCGCCTGGCTGTTAAGAGGTGAAACCTCAGACATTTTGGGCTCATTTTCCATTTTTCCAAACTCTCTCTCATATATTATACCTTCCGGACGTAATCCAGAAGCATACGCAGTGGCAACTTTTAGTAAAACTAGCAAATTCAGGAACAAACCATTCCTGTCCTGTTCTTCTTTGTTCCGTACAGCCTGCCATCTAGTGCTCCCCCTAGTGGTACTCCGCAGTACCAGACCATCAGACTGTGGAGGAGACACACTAGTATGGATTGGTTGTACATCCCAAAGTTCAAGCATCTCTTTTAATGCTTTAGTTACAGCCCAGACCCTTGATCCCAGACCCAAGTCTTTCCTGGGGACTGTTATTACACTGGGAATGCAGACAGACTCATTCGCCGAGACTTGAGAAGTTGCAACTTTCAACTGAACATCCTCCCAGCTGGAGGTAACCACAGCCTGGTGCTCACCCAGGGTGCTGCCAGGTGCTGGACTCATATGCAAATTTTCAGGCTCAGCATCAATGAACTGCTCCAGATTATTACTAGTGAAAATGTCACTTGGACACTCCATGTCGACATTACTTTTGTGGATCATGGGCAAAGTTTCTGCTGTGCGCTCACCCTCATTTGGTCCATCTTTCCCACAAGGGTTAACCCCTGCAGCAGCCACCGCACCCTCAGGTACAAGCTGTTCTGCAGTCCCTACAGGAGAAACCGTGTCCACCTTATTTTTGGGCATAAAAGCCTTATCTATCAGGGAGATTAGATTTTCACCCCAACTAGTCCAATCTACTATATGTGCGCTCCCTTCAGCGGTACTCCTCAGCACCGATCCATCTGCCCAAGGAGACACATGAGAACAGATTGGCTTAGCTGCAGACTCATTACACAAGTCATTGTAAATCAGGTCAGGTTGTGGTAATACGTATTTTAACACAGCAGGTTGCAATACATCATATTCACCACCATGCTCGGATGGCGCTTCACAAACTTCAACGACCTTTGCACTTTCTACAGGTTGCATTAACCCACTATTCACCTGCACACATTTAGTATTAGCAGCTTGCACTAAGACATCACCACTATAAGGTGCAGTTCCACTCTGCTCCACCAGAGTGACATCACCGTTGTCCAGGGCAACCTCCGGCTCCAATACATGAAGTTCCCTGGAGATGTCTGGGGACAACTGTGCTGTCTTACCACCAGTTGCTATGGGCAACGGCCCATCTTTAACCACAACGTTTGCTTTGCAAGAACCTGGGGTTTTCCCAACAGCAGTACATTTTCCATAATCATCAACATTAATAGTATTTGTACCTCTTGCAGGCTGTCCTAGCCCACGGCCAACTTGAGACTGGTAACCATTAGACATATCACTATGCCCCTCTTGAGAAGCACACACAGATGCAGGTTTGACTTTAACCCCTGCTTCCCCACTGTACAGGGTGCTGCACAGGGAAAAGTCCCCCCCAAGAACACCTTCAATGGCCCCACTAACTGGGGTCACTTTCACATCATGAACAGTCTCATAACCAGTCTTTTTCCACATAAACTCAGCATTTCCAGTCATCATTCCATTAAAGTCAGTCTTACCCACCGCAGTAGTAGGGGTCACCATCTTCACTTGAGTACGGCGTCTCACGAACAAGTCCTCTGCTGTACTTTTACTGGGCAACTCCTCCTGGTGGCCACGGGATGAAACTACAGCAGGTATCTCCCACTGTTTAGCACCCCCTGCCGACACAAAAGGAAACTCCTTCTTGTTGCTAAGGGTGACTGCAGACATATTTTCACAGGAATCTGAGCCTGCAAACGAAAACTTTTGCTCAGCAATATTATCTCCAGCCGCATTCCATAATCTAGGGCAAGAAAATATACCATGCCCCAGCTGGCCACATTCCAGGCATGGTACTGGATGACTTTTTCCCAGGGTGCTTCTCTCCTGGCGACTCACAGATGGCAAAAACGCACAGGCCTCTTTGTGGGGACGTTGAGCCAAATCTCCCCTGCAGCTCCTCCCTCCAGGCAGAACTTCCACTCTCGTTGCCATGGGAGATCGCATTCTCCCAGCAGAGCTTTGCTGGATCTTTTGAACATGCTGTTTTGGCTCCTCCAGAAGCCACTTGTCACGACCCTTGGCAGGCATACCCCATGGTCCACAGACAGCCCGACTGGCCTCCTCTGTGTTGCTATGGGCAACCACTCTCAGTCCTGGCCTTTGGTCAGCCTCTCTTCTGGCACATAACAAAGGCTTCCCTCCGCTGGACCCTGTCTTAAGCTGTGTCACTTTCACATTTTTCCCAACAACTGCTGGTTTAACTACAGCAGCGTTGCCAGGGGAAATCACACCCCTCTCCCAGGTATGGACATCCGGCAGCTCTCTCTTTGTAACAAAGGTTGGCTTGTCTTTCACTGTAGCTTGGTCCATTCCTGCCAGGTGCCGCTTGCACCAATCCACTGCCGATTCAAATGCTGGTGGACTCTCCATACTCGCAGTTACTTCACTGCACAGAACAACAACAGGAGCACTGTCTCTTTAAGGGGCCTCTCCCTTCCAGGTACACCACCTGCTGCACACACTGCAGAGCAAAAGCAGTTTCTGGCAATAGCTCACTGGTATATGCGAGGATCTTCAGTTATGCCCGCATCCAAGCACCACTTGTGATATTTGGGGGTTCTTTAGCGTCCGCGTAGAGCATACCAGTGAGCAGAGTCCACGCCAGTCATGCGTTTAAGGGCTTGTTTGGCCCATTTTTATTAAAAGAAAGGAAAAAAGAAAAACAAAGTTCCATAAATGAAAACAAAAGATGGTTTCCCTCGCAGGGGGTTTGAACTGCCAGCAACAAACAAAAGGATATTCAGCCTCCTGGCTTAAACATGCAGAATTGCAAAATACCGAGCCACCTGGCTCTCTTCAGCAGTGGATGCACCACTGCTCAGGCTCCCACATGGAGCTCTCCTGACTTCTGTCAGCAACCTCAGACTTAGGTCTCTGGCTAGTTCCGTGCACACCTGCACTCTCTGGGACCTCCCTTGCAAGCCTGGACTCCTCGGGAGGGTGGAGCCCAGAATCATGGTCAGGTGTCTATAAATAGCCCAGCACACACCTGACCAGTCAGTGTGCTGGGGGATCCCAAAACCCGGATCCAGGATTGGGGATTTCATCCCACCCGGATCTCTAAGAAATCCCCGGGCTCCAGGTCCCAAAGTGGACTTTAATAAACATGGAGGAAACTGAAAAGCCAGTTTCCTCCCAAATAAGAAAACACCCTGGAGCCTCTCAACCCGCCTGGTTGAGAATCCTGCATCATTTTGCTGGTGGGGTACCACAATATATATATATATATATATATATATATAAATTGGGGTCTATTAGACTCTCCTCTGCCCTCAAAGCATCTGACCACACCAAGATCGGTGTGATTAAATGCTTTCCCAATTTCCCAATGGCGCTGTTTATATCCGGCCAAATCTAAGTCATGAGATGCTCGTAGCTTCCGGTTTCTTAGGCCATAGAGATGATTGAAGCCATTCTGGTCTCTGATCAGCTCTATGGTCAGCTGGCGGAACCACCGGCTGCATTCTCAGGTTCCCTGTTGGGACAGGAGAGCCAGAGAAAACCATGGAAGATGGTGGGAGGGGGGGACATTTCCTCCCACTGCTTGTAAAAGCAGTCTAGAGGCTAATTCGCCGCTAGGATTGCTTTTACATGAAAGCCGACCGCTGGCTGAAAAGAATGATACCAAGATTATACCTAAACCCGCAGGCATCATTCTGGTATAACCACTCAAAATCCAGCAACATACCAGTACGTTGCTGGTCCTTGTTAGGCATATATTGTAATCTTTTTTTCATGCAGCCTGTGGGCTGAACGAAAAAAGAGATTGATCGGTGGGTATGCCCACCATTAGAATACCTCCCTTCATCCACCCACTTCTAATGATGGGCATACATGCACCATTTTGTTTTTAACTGTGGTGGTGAAATCACCTCCTACAGTGCTGGAGTTACGGCTTTATGTATCGTGGGATCAAACGCTGTTGCTGTCAAGATAAATAAATCCACGCTGCAGCCGAATGGCGTACCTGCTAAGCAAATGATGGTTAACAATAAAACAAAGTAACATTACAGTATAACAGTAAGACTTACCATACCTGCAAAGCAAATACAAAAAAAACAGTAAAAAATAAAACATTTTTTAACGCAACCTGTGCCTAAAATATATATATGCCGAAGCATGGGGGCATCAACCCGCAAATCGTTCCTTCGCCCCTGCTGCCCCCATGCTTCGGCATATATGCTCCTTTTTTTAACTGTGGTGGTAAAATCACCTCTGACAGCGCTGGAGTCACGGCTTTATGTATCGTGGGAGCAAACGCTGTTGCTGTCAAGATAAATAAATCCACGCTGCAGCTGAATGCCGTACCTGAAAACCAAAATATGGTTAACAATAAAACACAGTAAACAGTAAAGTATAAAAAAATTACATACCTGAAAAGTAAGCATGATAAAACATAATAACAATAAAACATTGCAGAATAGAATACAGTAAAAAAAAGAGCAGAAAAATAGAGAGAGAGAGAACAATAAAACAACAACCATTTTTTTTTATTTATTTTTTATTTTTTATTACACTTTTATTTGTAACTGTAACAGTTCCAGGTTCGGGTCTCTCAAAATGCGCTGGCATCTTGGGAGATCCTGTGAAAGTGTGCCTAGTCTGTGCAATGTTGTACCCTACGCTAAAACTCAACTTATGTATGGTAGCGCTCAGAAAGGTCTTAAATTTGGAAACCGTAATTGGTTTCCAATCTTTGGCAAGGGAGGACTGGGGAATAGTGGCGATGTGTTGACCAGCGTACAAATTGCTTTGGTTCACAATAGATCTATAGAGATCTTCGGTGAAAAACAGCAAATAAAAATCAAGTGACATAAAATCAACTGTTTCCACCGGAATGCCGGGTTGGCCAGTGAATGGGGGAAGTACGGGTGCTGCAGAAGTGGTGGGTTCCCAATTAGGATTGGCAAATTCTGCAGGAAGGGCACTATGGGCTCGACGGGCCTGTCTTTGTCTTCTTCGTGGCAGCGGGACACTACTTGTGCTTGCTACCTCACCAGCTTGAACTGCACTTATGGTTCTCTCCACGTCACTACGTGTTACTGCAGTGCTGATTTGACTATGACCAGGGTGTACTAGGCCGCTGGTGCTTGCCAGTTCACCAAAAGGAATAGCGGCGCTAGTACGAGAGTCCTGCGGTTCTTGCACCTCAACAGCAGAAAAAGATTGGGGTCTGGTACGCCTGACCTTGGCAGGGACCACAACTCCGTCGTCAGAGCTATCTGTCATGGAGCCGCTGTCGTCTACAGGATCGTATTCTGAGCCTGAAGCTGACAGATGAGTGACTTCCTCTTCACTATCTGTCATGCTCAGAAACGTGTAGACCTCTTCACTAGTGTACCTTTGATTTGCCATTTTGGGCTCTAAATTTAGTGGTACACTAGTGAGACTCACAGGTAAAAAAAGCTCCTGACTTTCAGCAACTGTATCAAAATGCTACCAAATAAACTGTTAGCGATCACAGGGATCAGGCCTGACTCTGCGAACGCTGCAGTTATGTGTTTAGTGTTTTGTAAGTGACAGTGATCAATCGATACTGCACTTGGGTGGGATGGGCTGGGCTGGGCGGAGGGGCAAAACGCGAGTGCTAGCAGGTATCTGGGCTGATCCCGCTAACACTGCGTTTTTGGGAACCCTAAACTGCTGGGGACACTAGTATAGATCTGATCAGATCAGATATTGATCCGTTCAGATACTATACCACTAAGGGAGGTGTATTCTGCGTGCATGGTGTTAGCGGTACTGTCATTAACCTGACACTGCCTGGGGCGACGCAGACCCTATCTGACCCTAAAACCTAACTTATATCACCCGCCGGGCGATCGGGGGGTTAAACCTTTATTAGGTAATAAACGGCGGGTGCCCTGACACGATAAAAAAATAACGAACTAATCACTGGTGAAAGGGTTAACTAGGGGGCAATCAGGGGGTTAAAACCTTTACTAGGTAGTATATGGGGGTACCTGACGCTATAAAAAGCTGACGGCGAACCTAAATACTTACCTGCCTAACTAGCGTTACCTGTGACACTAATACGGCGATCAGAAAAATGATCGCTTAGTGACACTGGCGACTGGGGGTGATCAAGGGGTTAAACCTTTATTAGGGGGGGTTAGGGGGTACCCTAGACCTAAAGGGGCATAACACTAACTGCCCTAACACTTATAACAGTCACAAATTACACCAATGCAGTAATCAGTATAAAAAATAAAAACTGCTATTGGTGTCACTGTGACAGGGGGGGTGATCGGGGGGTGAATAGTGTGCCTATGTGTTCTACTGTATGTGTAGTGTTGGTGCACTCACTTGGATGTCTTCTCTCCTCAGCGCCGGAATGAAAAGACCGACACGAGGAGAGATCACTTCCTCTGCTTCTGTTTACATTACAGAAGCAGAGAAAGTTTGTCATTCGCCAGGAGCGATCGCTCCCCCTCAGCACTGATCGCTCCTGAAGGGATTCTGACTGCCACTGGCACCCGATCGGGCCCCCCACCCACTGGGAGGCAGGGACGTACAGGTACACCCATATGCCTGCCCGTGCCATTCTGCCGATGTACATTGTCGTACGGTGGTCGGCAACTGGTTAAGAATGCTGATCCGATTCCATTGACTACGGAATTATTTGACAGCCTCAAAGGAGCAACGGTTTTCACTAAGCTCGATTTGACAGGGGCATATAATCTCGTGAGGATTGAGGAGGGCAACGAATGGAAAACTGCGGTTAATACCAGGACCAGACATTACAAATACCTCGTAATGCGTTTGGTCTCTGCAATGCTCCTGCAGTTTTTCAGGAATTCATCAATGATGTCCTTTCGAGATATGTTGCAGCAATGTTTGGTGGTTTATCTTGACGATATTCCCATATATTCAAAATCCGTAGAGAGCCACCACACAGACATCTCCTGTGTGCTACAGAGGTTGAGAAATAATAACCTGTATTGTAAGTTGGAAAAGTCCAAGTTCCATCGTGAACAGGTTACATTTCTGGGTTATGAAATTTCTACTGCCCGTTTTTTGATGGACCCAGAGAAACTATCTGCAGTTCTACAGTGGCCTCGACCCCTAGGTCTACATCTGCTACAACGTTTTCTTGGCTTTGCCAATTATTATCAGAAATATATTCATAATTTCTCTTCTCTGGTCAAACCCCTGACTGATATGACCAGGAAGGACGGTAACCTACAGAATTGGTCTACGGATTCCCTTAAAGCCTTTGAATCTCTCAAGGCTGCCTTAGTTTCAGCTCCTGTGTTGGCACATCCTGATCCTACGCTACCCTTCATTCTTGAGGTTGATGCATCTTAGACTGGAGTAGGCGGCAGTGGCGGCTGGTGCTCAAAATTTTTGGGGGGGCGCAAACAAACAGCCTCACTGTGCCATCAAACGCTGCCACTGTGCCCATTAAACGCTGCCACTGTGCCCATCAAATGCTGCCACTGTGCCCATCAAACGCTGCCACTGTGCCCATCAAACGCTGCCACTGTGCCCATCAAACGCTGCCACTGTGCCCATCAAACGCTGCCACTGTGCCCCAAGTTCTGCCACTGTGCCCCAAGTTCTGCCATTGTGCCCCAAGTTCTGCCACTGTGCCCCAAGTTCTGCCACTGTGCCCCTTAAGTGCTGCCACTGTGCCCCAAGTGCTGCCACTGTGCCCCAAGTTCTGCCATTGTGCCCCAAGTTCTGCCATTGTGCCCCAAGTTCTGCCATTGTGCCCCTTAAGTGCTGCCATTGTGCCCCAAGTGCTGCCATTGTGCCCCAAGTTCTGCCATTGTGCCCCAAGTGCTGCCATTGTGCCCCAAGTTCTGCCATTGTGCCCCAAGTTCTGCCATTGTGCCCCTTAAGTGCTGCCATTGTGCCCCTCAAGTGCTGCCACTGTGCCCCCTGCCTGCCCTCTGCACTTACCTTGTCCCGGTGTGCAGCTGGTGACGGCGTCAGGCGACGAGCGGTGTCTCCGTCGGATGTCTTCTCCCGCGCTCCTCCTGTCTTCTTCTGCTGTGATTGGACGCTAGGTGATTGGACGCCTAGCGTCCAATCACAGCGCCTGTGACTTCAGCCAATCAGGTGACAGGTAACAGACCTGGCAACCTGATTGGCTGAGAGGCGGGTCTGTGTTAGGGAAGCGATGTATTCGCTTCCCTAACACAATACTGTGTAATCAGCGAACGCACAGCCGTGCGCCCGCTGTTTACACTTAGGGAAGCCTATTAGAGCACACCGCTCTAATAGGGTCCCCTATTAGAGCTTACAGCTCTAATAGGGGCGCTTCCAGCAACACCCCCCCCACTGTAATTCAGATGCCCGGCGCCCGATCAGGGGCCGGACACCTGAATAGGGGGCAGCAGCGGTGACAATAGATAGATTCATGCAATGCATGAATCTATCTATTGGTGATAGAGCGGTGCAGGAGAGGGGGGGCGGCGCTCCTGCGCCCTCTATGCACCCACCGCCACTGGTAGGCGGCCTTCTGTCTCAACGTCCTACCTCTGAGAGCGATATGCATCCTTGTGGCTACTTTACTAAGAAATTGTCTCCTGCAGAATGCAATTATGAGATTGGGGACAGAGAATTGTTAGCCCTTTCCGGAAAGGCACTCAGACTGACGCTGGCAAACGAGCTTGGCGCTCGTGGAGCATAACCCATACTCTGTTATGTAATGTGAGTACCCTCACTGTTTTACACTAATAAAAGCAACCTTATTTTTAATTACTACACTATCTAGAACCCCCTTTCTTTTTTAATACTCTCCTTGCATCAACCAAGAGACAAAGATGAGTACAGATCCATACTGGTCCAGGACTATAAGGAAGAAGTAGAAATATATATACATACATGCAGTTACCTCATTACCGCAAGGTAAAAGGCCACTTTTACTAGTGTGTGTCTCTGCACAAAGAGGAGATTATCATATTCCTCAGCACCTTCTGTTTGCACATGTATGCTGTTTGCACAAAGAAGAAAGGATTTTTGCATTTTGCACAGTTCATTTGAATGTTGCACATTTTGGACTTTATTGCATTTTGCACATTTTATTGCATCCTGCACAGTTTATTTTCACTTTGCACAGGAAGATTTTTGCTGGTCTTGCACAATTGATTTTGCAATCTTTGCACAGTTCATTTATATTTTCTGCACATATTTTATACAAAGAAGAATTATTACAGAGTTGTGATTAATTATGCACTTGGTACTTTGAAATACTGTCACTTGATTACTTACCGTGGATTTTGTTTACATTATTTATTCATTTCTGTTTATATTTTGGATGTGTACTGCTACCTTTAACCACTTAAGCCCCGGACCAATTTGCAGCCAAAGGACCAGGCCCCTTTTTGCGATTCGGCACTGCGTTGCTTTAACTGACAATTGCGCGGTCGTGCGACGTGGCTCCCAAACAAACTTGGCGTCCTTTTTTCCCCACAAATAGAGCTTTATTTTAGTGGTATTTGATCACCTCTGCGGTTTTTATTTTTTGCGCTATAAACAAAAATAGAGCGACAATTTTGAAAAAAATGCAATATTTTTTACTTTTTGCTATAATAAATATCCCCAAAAAATATTTAAAAAAACATTTTTTTTTTCCTCAGTTTAGGCTGATACCTATTCTTCTACATATTTTTGATTAAAAAAAAAATCGCAATTAGTGATTATTGATTGGTTTGCACAAAATTTATAGCGTTTACAAAATAGTTTTATAGCATTTTTATTAATATTTTTTTTTTTACTAGTAATGGCGGAGATCATTTTTATTGTGACTGCGTCATTATGGTGGACACATCGGACATTTTTGACACATTTTTGGGACCATTGTCATTTATACAGCAATCAGTGCTATTTAAATGCACTGATTCCTGTGTAAATTACACTGGCAGTGAAGGGGTTAACCACTAGGGGCCGGGGAGGGGTTAAGTGTGACGTGTGTGTTTTTTTTACTGTAGGGGGGCGTGGCTTGGTGTTCGACATCACTGACCGTCTTTTCCAATGACAGGAAACAGACGGTCAGTCTCACTAGGAAGCACGGGGAGAGGTTGGCTTACACATACCTCTCCCCGTTCTTCAGCTCTGTGACCTGATCGCGGGACACCAGCGGCGATCGGGTCCCCGGGTCCCGCGGCGATCGGGTCCGCGGGTCCCGCGGCCACGGTCACGGAGCTCAGGACCCACGGCTGGGCACTTAAAGAGCAACGTACCTGTACGTTGATGTGCCCAACCGTGCCATTCTGCCGACGTAATTGTGCAGGAGGCGGTCCTTAAGCGGTTAACAGCACATTGCTAATTATACACATTGCACTTTGAATACTGTCACTTTACCATTTACTGTGGATATTATTTACATTATTTATTAATTTCTGTCTTATTTTGGAGGTGTACTGCTACCTTTAGCAGCACGCTGCTTCTTTATTCGCCTTTTTCAGAGCAGCGCAGCACCAACCCCCATTTGTTTTAATCTTTGTATGGGTATGGATTGACCCCTATTCGGTGCTTGCAGCAGTTCCACTTCTATCTTCTACTTTCACAAGGTGGCGCAGGAATACAAATATATACTTTATCTCCTCAAGGGTACCACTGTGCCGGTGTTCTGTCACGAAATGTCCGCCTATCGAAAAGTGTCCGCCCCCGTACTGCGCAGACGCAGTGCTTGCGCAGTAGGGAGGACAAAGCGATTCGGAAAATCTCGAAAGATGAACGGCGCTTGCATCGTGAGTCGAGGTGCAAGCCCCACCATCCAAGTGGACATACGGCTACACAAAGTTAAAGGGCCCTTCGCTCACCACGCTTCGGGCACGGCCTCGCTGCGCTCAGGTCTTTTTTATTCTAACTCTATGTCCACTTGGATGGTGGGGCTGGAACCTGGACTCACGGCACAGGTGCTGTTCATCTTCGGCTATTTTCGGAATCTGCTTGTCCTGTGTACTGCGCATGCGCAGTACACAGCGGACAGTATATGATGGGGGACACAATCCGACAGGACACCGGTCCTCACTTTGACTGACCATAAGAATCTCATTCTTGCCTAAGGCAAAACGCTTATCTCCCAGAAGGGCGTGATGGGTTATTTTTCTGTCAAGCTTCAATTACATAGTCTCATTCTTACCCGGTACTAAGAATGTAAGGGCTGATGCATTGTCAGGACAGTTTTCCTCCTCCTGCAAGATGGAGTCAGTTCCTACTATTGTGATACCTCCGAACGCATTCTAGCCACTATTCCCACTAGTCTCACTTCACCTTTGGGTGTCAAAATTCTTGCTGCTCAGATGCATTCTGCTTCTGAGAAACCTTGTGACCGCTGCTTTGTCCCTGAGAATCTCTGCACTGCTTTGCTCCATACTTACCATTCTCCCAAGGCAGCTGGTCACCCAGGGAAGAATCAATTCATCTAGTCTATTTCTCAACAAGTCTGGTGGCCTAGTCTCCGCGCTGATGTAACTCTCTTCATAGCTGTTTGTTCCGTGTGTTCTCAGAGTAAAACACCTTTCAGTGGGACTTCTACAACCCATACCCAATGGAGAGAGGCCATGCACCCACTTGTCTATGGATTTTATTGTGGAGTTACCCAACTCCCAGGGCAACACAGTTATTCTTATGGTGATTGACCGGTTCTCGAAGATGTCACATTGTATTCCACTTAAGAAGTTGTCTACATCCAAAGAATTGGCATCCATTTTTGCTCTGGAGATCTTTCGGTTACTTGGGCTACCCAAGGTTATCATCTCGGACAGGGGTAGCCAGTTTGTGTCCAGGTTTTGGCAAGCCTTTTGTGCACAGTTGGAAATTCAGCTTTTCTTCTCCTCAGCGTATCACACGCAGTCCACCTCAGTATCACGTCTTGCCAGGTTCAGGTTGAGAATCATGAGGAGTATGAGATACAATCTATCATTGACTCCCGTAGGTTCAGTGGGCACATACAGTACTTTGTTCATTGGAAAGGGTACGGTTCAGAAGAACACTCATGGGTCTCATCCTCGGACGTACATGCTCCTGTCCTCCTCCGTGCATTCCATAGACGTTTTCCCCTCAAACCTGGTGCTCCTCTGATGGGGAGGGGTCGTTGAGGAGGTGGTACTGTCAGGGCTGGGCCCTCAGGTGCTCTATTCTCTGTGCTCAGGCTGCTTAGCTGTCCGATGATTGTCAGCACTCATGGTTTCCACAGTGGCTCACCTGGTGATCATTTCCTGCTCGTCAGTCCCACCTACAGCCAGCCCCTTCTGGCTATTTAAACTGCCTTGTTCATTCCTTTAGTGCCTTCGCTTTGTCAACATATCTGGAGATTCTCTGCTATGTTCCTGTGAAAGACTTTGCCTGGCTGATGTCTCTTCTGGTTCCTGATCCTGTTCTTCTGCCTCCGACTATGCTGATCTCTGGTTTCCTGATTACTGGCTTGTCTGACTACCCACATTGGTTTCCAATCCCTGGCTATGTTTTGACTATGTTAACTGATCTGTACCAATTTTACCATTGCATTAAAATGTGTGATTTTACTGCATTTTCTGTCTCAGTCTGATTCATAGTTCCTGACAGTACCGCCATCGTTTACAGAATGGTTTGTAATTTTTTTTTTTATTGCAACGTGCTCTCCAAATTGACAGGGTGTAAAAGAGGAGTGATGAAGTCATGATCTCTAACTCATCCAAACAGAGTGTACCTTGTATTCGATAAAAAAATACAAAGCGTTTTGCCCCACTGTGTAGGCGTGACAAAACACATACTGTAACATGCACGAATGTCAGTCTTAGACCTCCTCTCCACACCCTCCTGATAAGCCCTTCCCACCTGGAGTACTCAAACATATAGGCCTATGTTTAACACATGTTTAAGACAGAAGCTCAAGAAGTCCAACCGACCACCCGAGCCCATGAGACCTGGGGGTCTTGGCCTCCTGAAGCATGCTATTTGAAGGGGTACATTCTCACAGACTCCTTTTACTTCATCACCACCCACTCTAGCACTGACCAGGCTTGAACCAGTAAAACACATAACTCTCTCTTCACTTCCTGGGTTTTGACTGAACGCATCACTTTACAACATTAGGTCATGACACAGAGGCTCTCAGTTTAATTAAACTTCTTTATTTGCATCAAATGGCAGAACTGGAGAGTCCAGATAATGGTGTCAACAATTCCCAGGGGGGAGAGAGGAGCCGGTGCAGTGAATCCTGTCGTCAATCTACACCGTGAGGTGTCTGGCCTCCACCCACACGACCATATTTTCTGAAACTTTTTAGGGCAGTTGCAACTCATATACATCAACTTATATAGTGGGAGAGTGACATTCACCATTGTTTTCCATACGGATATCTAGGATGGCTCAGGTGCCTTCCAGTTAATCAAAATAGTTTTCCTGGCATAGTATGCGCAATAAAAGATAAACATCTTGGTGTGCGTGTTGGTAGGTATATTATCGGTCACTCCTAAAATAAGAATCAGGGCATCAAGTTTGAGGGGTATCCCACTGATCGAACTGATGTCAACAACCTACCGCCTACCAGAATGTCTGTATTAGGGGGCACTCCCAGACCATGTGTATGTAGTTGGCTATTCCCCGTCCGCATCGCAGACATAGGTCGCCAGCAGTGGGATAGATAACTGATAGTCTTTGTGGTGTATAATACACCCTATGGAGAAATGTTATCTGTATGAAGTGATCTTTGGCTGCTATCATAAGGGGGATGTATTGTCGGAGGCAGGACTGGGCATAGGGCAGACCGGGCATTTGCCCGGTGGGCCGCCAGCTCCACGGCCTGTAGCCTGTGCCCGATCAGGTCGCACAGCGGGAGGTAAGCGGCGACCGCGGCCTGGACAGGGTTAACACAGGCCGCGACTGCCGCTCGCCTGCCGCCACGTGGCCGTGCCTGTGCCTTCTCAGGCAGGACTAGCGGATGCATGAGCTGAGCTGTGTGTTTCTCACACACAGCTCAGCCTCAGTGCCGCTCTCAGCCCCTACGGACTACTGCTCTTCCTCCTCCAGCCATAGGCATCCCTCCGCACAGTAGGGTAAGGGGGGGTGTAAGCTGCGGGCCGCTGTCAGGATACCCCCCCGCCCCCATGTCATTCTTGTCTGCAGTATGGGAGAGAAGAAATCTTCCTGCTTGTTCTTCTCTCCCAATTGGCCACAGCAGAGGGCAAATCAGAAAAAAATAGTGGGGCATCATGGGAAATGTAGTCCCAGAGATAAGAGGCCCAATTGATATCAGCAGGAGGACGGCTACAGTCCCCAGCATGCACTCTGCTGGGGGGGAGAAAACCTGGAAACAAGCAGGCAGTACAGGAGACATGGAAAAAGAAAGAGGACTGTGCTGGGGAACTAATACCCCCAGCACAACCAAATATAGCCACGCTGTACCCACACCACCAGAGAGAGAGAGCCATGAGCACCACCAGAGAGCCATGAGAGCCACGCTGTACCCGCACCACCAGAGAGAGCCATGCTGTACCCGAACCACCAAAGAGAGAGAGAGAGCGCACCACACTGTACCCGCACCACCAGAGAGAGAGAGCGCCACACTGTACCCGCACCACCAGAGAGAGAGAGAGCGCCACACTGTACCCGAACCACCAGAGAGCGATGAGAGCTACGCTGTACCCGCACCACCAGAGAGCCATGAGAGCCACGCTGTACCCGCACCACCAGAGAGAGCCTCGCTGTACCCGCACCACCAGAGAGAGAGAGCGACACACTGTACCCGCACCACCAGAGAGCCATGAGAGCCACGCTGTACCCGAACCACCAGAGAGCCATGAGAGCCACGCTGTACCCGCACCACCAGAGAGCCACGCTGTACCTGCACCACCAGAGAGCCATGAGAGCCACGCTGTACCTGCACCACCAGAGAGAGCCACGCTGTACCCGCACCACCAGAGAGCCAGGAGAGCCACGCTGTACCTGCACCACCAGAGAGAGAGAGAGCGCCACACTGTACCCGCACCACCAGAGAGCCATGAGAGCCACGCTGCACCCACACCACCAGAGAGCCATGAGAGCCACGCTGTACCCGCACCACCAGAGAGAGCCACGCTGTACCCGCACCACCAGAGAGAGAGAGAGCGCCACACTGTATCCGCACCACCAGAGAGCCATGAGAGCCACACTGTACCCGCACCACCAGAGAGCCATGCTGTACCCGCACCACCAGAGAGCCATGAGAGCCACGCTGTACCTGCACCACCAGAGAGAGCCTCGCTGTACCCGCACCACCAGAGAGAGAGAGCGACACACTGTACCTGCACTACCAGAGAGAGCCACGCTGTACCCGCACCACCAGAGAGAGACACGCTTTACCCGCACCACCAGAGAAAGAGAGCCATGCTGTACCCGCACCACCAGAGAGCCATGAGAGCCACGCTCTACCCGCACCACCAGAGAGCCACGCTTTACCCACACCACCAGAGAGCCACGCTGTACCCGCACCACCAGAGAGATCCACGCTGTACCGCACCACCAGAAAGAGAGCGCCATGCTGTCCAGGACCATCAGAGAGAGCAGGTCAGTGTCACTGGGCAGTGTGGGCACAATAGGAGACAGACAGTACTAGCATTGTATGGCCACAATAGGACAGGGACACTGTAATATAAAGGGGACTGCACTGTAAAGGGGCACTGTAATCATTACAGAGCCCCCTTACAGTGCAGTCCCCTTTATATCACAGTGTCCCTGCACATTACAGTGCCACCCCCACGAATGTCTACCGACATCTCACTCCCCCCCCCCCCCCGTTCCCTGGAAAAGTTGGCTGGTCAGTCTAAAATGCCCGGGCCTATTTTTTGTCCCAGTCCGGGCCTGGTTGGAGGCACTTGGACCAATCTTCCTCTGTCAGGCTCGGTATATCTCTCTGCCAAGCAGTGAATGCTCTGCCACATGTGAGTCTTAAATTATATGGAGGATAGGGTTCTGTCCATATTGCATGCTGTGAGAAGTTGTTCTACTGAGTGTGGGGCTACGGTGACTGGATCTGGAAACTGTGCCCTGATCGTATGTCGAAGCTGCATGAACCTGAAATCCATGGAGGAAGTGAGAATCTACTCTTTAGTTCGCTAAAGGGGAGGAGACGGCCTCCAGGCATTATGTCCCGGAGAGTTTTAACTCCGTGTCTGGTCCATATTTGCGGGTCGGGCACAGTCCTCAAATGGGCCAGCTCTGGGTTACCCCATGGGGATGTATAGGGAGAGACCCTGAAACTCGTCTCCACACTCCTACAGTGGTTTTCATAAGGGTGGTAATGTGTATGTTGGATCTGGGCCCTCGCTCTGCATATGATCCTAATATTACCGCCTCAAGGTTTACCGCGGGGTTGGACTGATCCTGTGTGAACCACCACCTTACTGAGACCAAGACCGCAGCCCTGTAATATTTCTTGAAGTTGGGTAGTGCCAAACCTCCCTCCATCAGCGAGAGCTGAAGCATGGATCTAGCTATTCTGGGAACCACCCCCTGCCACACAAAAGTTCCGATAGCCTGGTCTAGTTTATTAAAAAAATAATTAGGGATACTATCAGGAGTGTGCCTAAACGCGTAGAGAAATTTAGGGAGGAAGGACATCTTTATTAAGTTTATCCTCCCCACTGGTGTAAGTGGCAGGGTCTTCCATGTACCGCATTTTTGGAGAAATTTCTGTAGAATCGGGTGCACATTAGCTTCCAAGTAGTCCGGCAAGTGTCTCTGGACATATATGCTTAAATATTTAAATTTGTCCACCAATTGAAGAGGGGCCGGTAAGTTGGGTGGGGAGCTATAGGGTTTACAGGAAAAAGCAATGATTTGTCCCAATTAATTTTAATGCCCGAGAACCTGCCGAACACTTCGAAGACCTCCAAGGCCGCCGCTAAGGAACCATGGGGGTCGCTGATAAATAGAAGAGTATCATTCGCTTACATTGAAATTTTTTACACATGGGGTGGCACCGATATACCAGCTACTCTGCTGGAGGATCGGATCATCGTGGCCAGTGGCTCGATGGCAAGGGCGAAGAGGATGGGAGAGAGGGGGCAGCCCTGTCTAGTGCCCCGGCGGAGTGGGAAAACTGCAGACAGAATACCACTCGTGCGGACCCTGGCCGTCAGGTTAGAGTATAGCAGCCGTAGCCACGATATAAAGACCAGTCCGAACCCAAATTTATGCAACACTGACCACAGGTACTCCCACTCCACCGAGTCAAAGGCTTTTTCGGCATCCAGGGAGGCAATCACCTCTGCCCCCCCTCCCCCAGCCACCCGATCATTCACCGTGAACAACCGCCTCAGGTTAATATCAGTGCCCTTCCCCGGCATAAAGCCTGTCTGGTCCCCATGTACCAAGGACAGTATTATTCCATTAAGATCTTTGTAAGGATCTTGGCGTCAACATTAAGTAAGGAGATGGGTCTGTATGAGGAGCAAAGTTCGGGGTCCTTCCCTGGTTTAGGAATAACCACTATAATTGCTCGCAACATAGAGGGCAGAAGTTGAGTGTCTCTGATGGAGGTCTGCAGTATCTCCCTCAACGTGGACACCAACGACACGCTATGGGTCTTAAAGAATTCCCCTGGGGTCTTGCCCGTCTGCATAGATACCACCGTGCTCCAAATCTCTTTCAGAGTGAACTGGGCATCCAGGCACGACCGGGTCTCCATGAAGGGCGTGGGAAGTTCAATACTGTCTAGGTAAGACTGGAGTTCAGCCTGGGAGTACCTGGCTTTAGAGGAATAAAGATCAGCATAGTAGGAGGCAAAACATAAGTTGATTTCTCCTGGATCTGTTAGCAGTCTGTGGCAGTAGTTTCAAACAGGAAAGTGTCTGTTCTCTCATTCCTTCCTAGACATGGCTCTGCACTATGCTGTCCACCCCTGTCCCAAAAGTGAGAGCAAAAGGTGACCCTAAGGCCACAACCTCTTCTGCAGGTCACCGTTCTAGCTCTATTTTGAGCTCTAACTCCACCCGCCTTATACGGGGGCTCCCACATGACACACCACCATTAGGAAGAGCAACCCTAAAGGGAACCTCTACCTGCCTACAACTGCATGCGGTCAACAGGGAGTCATTCACTTGGCACCCCGCTGATTACTACAGTGATTGTCAACTTCCACAATGATCTATCAGGTATGAAATACGAATACTTACAGTGGTCCAAACTGGATCAATGGAACTTTGCAATTAAAATCATACCTGAATTCAGCTTTAAAGAGGTCTATTCATTAAATAAAAAGAGGGTCAATTGAGCAGGAGGTAAGGACAGAGGCACCTGGTTCCAAATGAGGGACAGTTAGAAGCTGAGAAGAAATAATGATAATGTGGAGAGAAAGTCTACCGCCCTTTTCATGCTAAAATTTGGATAAAGCACTGTATTTTGTTCTTTCTGACTGTAAAATGTGTTAGTGTTGTTATTCAGATGTGCATGCCACCTGTGAATGGGCCCAACAAGTTACTAGTTACTTGCGAGAACCCCAGCTGGATGCAGCTCCACTGAAAGCAGTCAGAGGCTGATGGCTCCCGCTGCGTTTAGAGCCAATCGCTTAAAGGTGATCGCTGCATGAGTCATTTCATGCAAGTTACTGGGATTATCTGTGGGAGCAGGCAGTCTTCCATTGCTTTCAGTGGCGCTTTCTCCCGCAGCCAATTGCTGGGAACCCCCCTGGGGATCTCACATGCAATTGGGGCCAGGTCCATTCACAGGCATGAATGTAGCCTTATTGTTATTGTGATTATATATTACAGACGCTCCAGATGGGAATTTACCATTTTTCAGGCCTGTTTGTTCTTCTTTGCGTTGGGTTCGGTGGCTCACTTCTGACATCATTGGGTGAGAGAGTGGTCTACCATTTTGTTATACCTCGTATGCGAAAGCGTCGCAGATTCAAATACTGGCTGCATACTAGCCAGGTAAGTTAAGATTTCAAAATAAAAATGAATGAATTTGCTTTAAAATGTAGTTCAATTTTAAATGAGAACTGGCATAATTGACAATCTCAGAATCCCAGCTATTTACTCAGTAAATATGTTCTACCTTTTAAGGCTAATACCCAACACATTAACACATAGAAAACATCACTTGACTGTCTTGTTTTTTGATCTGGAATTAATTTTTGATCTACAGTGGGATCTTTAGGTTAGTTAACACAACATTTGCAATTTTGTAATGACCCTGAATAAGAAAAAAAAATGTTTTCAAATAAATATACTGTATTCTCAATTCATAGATCTTGGGCTGGTCTCCATGTTGCATGCCTTTTAACCCTAGAGGAGCTCAGGTTAATCACTCAAAGTTTTCTCAACATCCTGCTCATGCACTCCAAAAAGAGGATTTGTCCTCCAAAAGCAGAGGCATACACAGAGCCGCTCATAAGGCAGTATAACTGGTCCTATTGTACTGGGACCAGGCCCCATCAGCTAAACAGGAGGGCCCAGAGCAGCTTTATTGTTCATCTCTGCCTAAATGAATAAATGTATTTTACTAGACCACACCCCCACTTACTTACTTACCAAAGCTTAAATTACATTTCCCTGGGCTCCATCAGGCCAAGAGAGGGGTCCAGGAGGAGGGCGCAGAACATGGACTTCTTTAAACAAAGAAGGCCGAAGGGGGTTTACTACGCTGTGTTCCTTACCTTTCAAACAAACAGATTTGCAAAATAAACTGCAAGAGTTCTTTATATGTCGAGAATACAGCAGTAACATAGGGGTCAAACAATGGACAGGTAATACACACACTTGACATTCCAGAGCTCAGGAGTGCACTGCATAAAGAATGTAGGGTTCAGCAGTGTGCTACATAAAGAATGCAGGGCTCAGCTGTGCCCATCTATGCAGCCTCACCAGTGCCCATCCAATGCAGCCTCACCAGTGCCCAGCAATGCAGCCTCACCATTGCCCATCCAATGCAGTCTCATCAGTGCACATCTATGCAGCCTCACCAGTGCCCAGAAATGCAGCCTCACCAGTGCCCAGAAATGCAGCCTCACAAGTGCCCAGGAATTCAGCCTCACCTGTGCCCATCCAATGCAGCCTTACCAGTGCCCATCCAATGCAGCCTCACCTGTGCAGGGGATCAGAGAGGAAAAGAAGAGGAGAGCCGGCCGGATCATCACACAGGCCGGCGTCGCCCGCTGTGACAGCTTTAATTTGAATCGCTGTGTGCCCGCCGTCACACAAGTCCCACCTCCTGGATCGGCTCCTACCTATGATAGACAGCACACATCCATTGGACAAGTGTGCTGTCCATCAAAGGAGCCAGACTAGGAGGCGGGACTTGTGTGACGGCGGACGCCCGGTGATTCAAATTAAAGCTGTCACTGCAGGTGACACCGGACCGCCCCTCCTCTGCCTTAGCACCCACTCAGGATCAGCCCTGCACCTAGCGCTGCCCCTGCAATCCAGGGACAAATCTGGGGACAGACTGGCTCCGGGGACAGTGCCCTCAGTCTGGGGACTGTCCCCAGAAACCGGGAAAATCTGGTCACCATATTCTAGAGCCTGTTAATTGCCCTTAGTCTTATGTTCATATACAGTATATGCTGTGAGTTCTGACAGATTTAGGGCTCAGTCACACGGGTATACTCATATTTCCTCACAGAACGTATGTTCTTCCTATCAGAGCTAGCAAAAAATCCTGTGTAAAATACACACCTAAAATACTCATGTTTAGATGCATACAATGTTTAGACATGTAGAATTAGTGACTTAAGGGCTTAGTCACACGGGTGTCTAAAACGCAGTCTTTAGATGTGCACAGCATACAGTTTTGTATGCATCTGAACACAGCACTGTATCAAGAGACTGTGTATAAATGCATCTCAACATTTTCTTTTCTGAGTGTACATGCATACAGTCTAGGCCAGTGATAGCGAACCTTGGCCCAGATGTTTTGGAACTACATTTCCCATGTTACTTATGCACTCTGCAGTGTAGTGGAGCATCATGGGAAATGTAGTTCTAAAACATCTGGGGTGCCAAGGTTCACCATCATTGGTCTAGGCACTATTCTGCAATGACAGCAGCTACAATAATTTAACCCAGTGTGACTAGTTCTCTTTTAAAACGTTAAACTTGAATGTAATATGCTTTTTTAGCCTATATACCTTACAAAACTATACCTTGAGTAAGGAGCTGAATTTGAAAAGTTTGTGGATAGCAGGTAACTAAGCTAATGGTTCTGTTGCTGTATATCTCCATGTTCGTGCTGTTAGCATACCCGCTGTTTATTACCTTTTAAAATCATACATATTTCTATTATGTTTTAGATTTCCATTTACTCTTACTTTCTTTAGACCTTCAGCCTTGTCCCTTGTATCCATAATTTATAATTTTAATAATTAATTAACCTTTTAGTATCTCCCCTAAAGGCTCTAAATTCTCGGGTTACTCTATTTTTCCATTTATATTCCCAAGAAGTTTACTCTTACCTGAAGAGTACTGAATTTTTGTGAATACTAATATTCTTGATTTAATATTTAACAGAAAATCCATCGGGCATTAAATATGACCCTTGAAAACCAGGACGTGAAACCCCCAAACCCTGACAAAAGGTATTTTATTTCATATTCATTGTCAATGTAATATACCTCTTGCATAATATTTGTTTTTCCTGGGCGATCCAGATATTACATATAAAGTGAGTGAGCAGCTGACGGGTGCTTCTTTAAGTGAAAATTTAAAGTTGTTCAAGTATAATTTTATATTCTACCCGGCAACATAGCCATTCATACTTGCCTACAGCCACTATAATGTGGTTTCTACCATTGCACAAGCTTCCTTGGCAATACTTACATATTTAGCCAGGTTAAAAAAATACACAAGTTGATCAAGTTCAACCAATAAAAAAAAAAAAAAAACATACAATCCCATATACACAATCGTAGCAGACCAGTGGAGGAAGGCGAAAAGAAAATCCTCAGCAAAGCATGATCCAATTTGCTAAAGCAGGGGAAAAATTCCTTCCTGATCCCCCAAGAGGCAATCGGATATTCCCTGGATCAACTTTACCTATAAATGTTAGTACCCAGTTATATTATGTACATTTAGAAAATAATCCAGGCCTTTTTTAATGCAATCTACTTAGCTGGCCAGAACCACATCTTGAGGGAGTCTATTCCACATTTGTACAGCTCTTACTGTGAAGAAACCTTTCCATATTTGGAGATGAAATCTCCTTTCCTCCAAATGTAATGAGTGCCCCCTTGTCCTCTGTGTGAATAACTCAACACCAATTCACTATATGGACCTTATGTATTTGTAAATGTTGATCATATCCCCCCTTAATCTCATCTTCTCAAGAGAGAATAAATTCCTCTAATAGGTTTCTCTAATCTTTCCTCATAGCTGAATTCCTCCATGCCTCTTATCAGTTTGGTTTCCCTTCTCTGCACTTTCTCCAGTTCCCCAATATCCTTTGAGAACTGGTGCCCAAAACTGAACTGCATATTCCAGATGAGGTCTTACTAATGATTTGTACAGGGGCAAAATTATTATAATATATAATATATATATTATAATTAAATCTTATCATAGTTACATAGTTACATAGTTAGTTAGGTTGAAAAAAGACACAAGTCCATCCAGTTCAACCATAAATAAAAAAAAAAAAAAAAAATACATACAATCCCATATATCCCATTCTATACCCACAGTTGATCCAGAGGAAGTCAAAAAACCCCAGCAGCGCATGCTCCAATTTGCTAAAGCAGGGAAAAAAATTCCTTCCTGATCCCCCGAGAGGCAATCGGATTTTCCCCAGACCAACTTTACCTATAAATGTTAGTACCCAGTTATATTATTTACATTTAGGAAAGTATCCAGGCCTTTCTTAAAGCAATCTCCTGAGCTGGCCAGAACCACCTCTGGAGGGAGTCTATTCCACATTTTCACAGCTCTTACTGTGAAGAAACCTTTCCGTATTTGGAGATGAAATCTCTTTTCCTCTAGACGTAAAGAGTGCCCCCTTGTCCTCTTTGTTGACTGTAAAGTAAATAACTCAACACCAAGTTCACTATATGGACCCCTTATATATTTGTACATGTTGATCATATCCCCCCTTAATCTCCTCTTATCAAGAGAGAATAAATTCAGTTCCTCTAAACTGGTGCCCAAAACTGAACTGCATATCATCTACAAACCCCCCCCAAATACAGAACATAGGTCTTACCGAGCCAAGCCATCACATTGGGTCACACGCCAATCAAATTATCTGGAATATGTTAGTAAGCATTTGTCTACTTTAGATTTCTTTAACTGAAAGTACACTTGAGAAATGTAGGCTGCTATTTGTTAGTTTCGTGGCTGTTGCTTTGGCTCCAGTACATTTTAAGTCTCTGACCTACGGGGGTGAGCAAACTACTGAACCTAGAAGCGCCTGCATATACCTGCTTCAGAAACCCTCCTATCATGACCAAATGTTGGGACTTTCTGATAATTTTTCTACACATCCAGGTAGTGTCTGAGCTTGCTGATAACCCTCATTCTTACAGATATATATTATGTTTGTTGAAAATTATTAAGAACCTCTAATAACTGCTCTATTTTACTGTACTCCACAATACCCTATATCAGGGGTACGCAACCTTAAAGAGGTTGACATCTACCTGAACAACATGGGAGAAGTCAAAGATCACTGGGTACAGAGTTGCCTCCTCACACCTGATTTAAACCCTTAATTGATGTACTACCATGTCGCAATTGCATGCATTACAATCATGGGTTTAAATCAGGTGGTGATGGGGCAAGATATCACCTCCTCACCACCTGTCAAACACACTCAGGTCGCTTTTCAGAGGAGCAGCAGTGCCTGCTGAACCTGTGAATGTGCCGTTATTGCTCATTCACACATAAAGTTGGGAGGCGGTAAAACCATGCAGTTGAATCGTGGTTTTACAGCACCCAATCCCTACCTTCTTTAGCTGCTGAGGCAGCAACCAAGGGTGTACACATGTAGCAGCAGGAATTAAGTCCCCAGTTGCTTTTGGTTGGTGCTACCGCCTGCCAATCGTGACCCATTCAGGTAAAGGGGGCCACTCTGCAAGTGTCTCACAACTGCATGCTTATGCAGGGTCCAAGGAGTTAAAGCAGGTGGTGAGAAAGCAACACGAAGCTGCCTGCTTTAACCCCTTGTTTGCTGTACTTCACAAGGTTGCAGGGCACTTGCAGAGTGGCCTCATTTACTTGAATGGGTCATGCTTGGCAGGTGCTACACCCACCAACCTTGACAGGGTGTATAACTCCTGCTACAGCTGCGACATCTGCAGCTAAAGGGGATGCGGTTGGGACGGGGTTGATAAAAACACATCTTAACTATGGGGTTTTACCACCCTCAAAACTGCAAAAGTAAATAAACCCTTACTGTTGTGAGCCCCTTATAAGGCTGTTTTCACACTGATGTGCTGTAGTTTACCTGCACCGTGGGTGCAGCGCAGTGCATCTGCAATTTTTCTGGGTTACCTGCACTTTGTCATAGACTTCTATTGTATCCTGCAGGTGTGGTGCGCTTTCAGAAAGTGCACCAAACCTGCAGGATATAATAGAAGTCTATGGCTAAGCGCAGCAAACCCAATGGAAAGCCGCAGGTACACTGCATCAGTGTGAAAGCAGCCCTATACTATTATGCCCAGTGTATGGCTTCACACTGACCTGAAGATCTCTTCTTGCCTGCTGCTGGCCCCACTCTGGAGACCGCTAGCTGGGATAAGAGGTGGAGTGCAGTTGGTATTGGACAGGAGCCAGTACTACAGAGGAGGCATCGGTTTATGCGGCTCTTACTCCCTACTACAGCTCCAACTTTACAAGTAGTCCCTCTGCATTGCACTCTGTTTGATGCTCTGGAATGGTGGGTCAGCAAGCCCAGGCTGTGATCTACCAGTTACCTTGCCTGCGATTTACTGGTTGCTGACCCCCGTCCTATATTGTACTTGACTCTTCCATAGGTTATTACTTTTTAAACTCTTTTTTTGCAGCTGTAACCTTCAGAAAGATGCCAACAAAAAGCCTCAGTCTGTCTGGAACAATTTAGGTCGGACTACCATCCGCCAGGAAAAAAGGGTACATTTTAACCTAGAGACTGTAAATGCAAAGGATAAACCCTTTGAGAATGGACAACCCTGTCGCCCCAAAGAGGAAGAGCTAAGGGAGCTGGAGGAGAAGATTGAGGACATGAAGGAACAACTAAGAGCTGCCTTGGTGAGAAAAAGTCAGTTGATGGTAATCCTCCAGCCCCCGTGTAATCACACTCAGCCAAAGGCCGAAGGAAACAGATGATAACCAGAACGTTGTTTGTCTCTATGCAACTTATCTAGACAAAAGTTCTGTCAGAGAGCTTGCAATCTAATTGTTCACTTCTTCCAGTGAGGAGTTGCAGGCAGTTCATCACTGAAAGATTTATGCCAAGGCACATGGAGATTAATTAACTAATGCAATCCTCAAATATATAAAAAGAAATACTTATCTGGTGCAATATTGTACAACATGGACTAGTAATGTGAAATCACTATAAGGGCATATTATCACTCTACCATAATAATACATTCTTGGAATCGAGGGAAGAAAAAACTATTTTTCACTGCATTTCTATTCTGTATGACTTTCTTGTGTCCTCTTCTATAGTTCATCTTTTATGATTGTTGCAAGCTATTCATGAATTCATTGTACAGCACCATGGCAATATAAGACTGTAACTGCGTGTTATTAATCCTTTCACTTTTAGTAATCCTTTTCAAGCTTCTCAAGGAAATCTCCCATAATAGTCAGCTATCAATACCTGCTTCTTGGATGAATTTAGTCCATAGAATAGAACTATCTAGAAATATATTTCTGATACCTAGAATACAGCTATACATTAGTTTGTTTAGGTAAGAATTATTAAGTCTATTTTCAGTATAACAATATTTTCTGATTTCAATTTTGTAAGGGATTGACATGAATTATTGGAAATGTAATCTATTGCTGGTGCTTTGAAAGCATTTCTATGATCATTTTATAGATGGCATGTTTACCTTACAACACATCTTGGTAAAAATGAACGAAAAAACATATTGGTCTGATCACTGAATTTGTTAACCACTAAGACACATTCATATTCTAAAGTGACCATCCAAAGTCACCAGCACTCAGGATCCTCAAAAGGACAATTGTGACCCCAAGAAGTACAAGCGGTGCCATGCATTTGTTTCTTATGCTCTGCAAAAAAATAGCATGTAGATGGTATAAAAAGTGTACATTCGTTTAGCACATTCCTCAAAAGGTGAAAATAAAAGCTGAACTCTAGGCAAACAGCTAGATAGAATACATATATGGGTGCTATTTTACCTGCCAAAGGATTTGGATTTCTGTCCATCGAGTCCTGAGATTTATACAGCTCTTCCACACACCAAAATCCTGTGTGACAGGATAAAAGACCTGATTTAATTACCTTTTGAGCATGGGCGTAGCATAAGGGATTCCAGGGGTCACAATCGCAACCCCGCCCCTAGCCCCAGGGGGCCCCTGCAGCCTCCCTGTCATATTATCATATCCTCCACAAAATCCAGATCTGATCTGCCCTAGGGCCCCACAGCCACGCTCCAGTACCGGGCTTTTATTTTGCCTTCCACGGTCAAAACCGGTGTCACTGGTGAGGTATGAAACTGTTCAGTGTCTCCTAGTTGCCAGCTGGAATTCTCTGTACTCCCCCACCCGGGGATGTTTTCTCCCCTAACACCTGCCAACACTGACAGAGAAACCTTCAGAAATTGCTAAAACAAATCCGTTTACACAGTGGCGTAACTAGAACGCTCAGGGCCCCGATGCAAGAAACCATGGAGGGCCTCCCCCCCGACCTCCGGGCACAGCTCTTTTCTCCGAGCCCGATGGCAGAACACCAGGACCCGGTCACAAGTGGGTGGCTGCATATAAAGGAACCGATTTCTCCATTTCCCCCCGCTTCTCCTCCTCTCCCTCCCGCAGGCATTCAGTGGCTGCAGGAGGAAGATGGAGAGATCGGTTCCTCTATGTTGGTGTTTCACAATCTTTTTCCAGGCAGGGCACCCTTGAAATATACCCCTAGGTAAATGGGGCTGCACTGCAACCACCCTGCAACTGTGTGCATTGCATGCAGTTGCAGCCTAGTGATGATGCATTTAAGGGGTTAAAACAGGTGGTCAGTAGGCAACATATTGCCTCTCTAGCAGCTGTCAAATGCCTCTAAAAAGCGATCTGAGCATATATCACTTTTCGGAGGAACAGCATTTTACATAAAATGTACATACATGCATGTAAACACACACACATAGATAAACACACACACATAATACGTACACAGATACTATATACATACATAGACACACATATATAAAAACACACACACATATTTATATAAATGCATATGCACGCACATATAAACCAGTGGCAGCTGGTGCTCAAAATTTTTAGGGGGGCACAAGCAAACTGAAAAATTCAGAAAAAAAAAACATCAATTGCAGAAACCGTGCCCATCAATTGCAGCCACTGTGCCCATCAAACTCTCTCGCTGTGCCATCAAATGCCGCCAGTGTGCAGATCAAATGCTGCCAGTGTACCCATCAAACGCTGCCACTGTGCCCATCAAATACTGCCACTGTGCCCATCAAGCTCTTCCACTGTGCCATCAAATGCCGCCACTGTGCTATCAAATGCCGCCACTGTGGCCATCAAGCTCTGCCACTGTGCCATCAAATGCCACCACTGTGCCCATCAAATGCTGCCACTGTGCCCATTAAATGCTGCCGGTGTGCCCATTAAATGCTGGCAGTGTGCCATCAAATGCTGGCAGTGTAAATCTCCCCGCCCGCTCGCCATCTGCCCGGCACTTACCCTGTCTTGGTGGGGCAGCGGGTGATGGCCACGAGTGGGGTCCTCCTTGCGTCTCCTGCCATCCTCATCTTCTGTCCTCTCCTCCTGATAGGCGTCCAATAGCTGCACCTATCGTTTCAGCCAATCAGGTGACGGGTAACAGACCTGCACACCTGATTGGTGGAGAGGCGGTTCAGTGTTAGGAAAGTGAATATTAATTTGCTTTTCTAACACACCTGGGTGGGCTGTGAGTGTCAAGCATGGCACTCGCAGTTCACCTATTATGAAGCATAATAGAGCCCTTTGGCTCTAATCAGGTGCTTCAAAAACACCCCCTGCCACTGTAATTCAGGCACCCAGCGCCCCAAAAGGGACCGGACACCTAAATGTGGGGGTGGCAGCAGGGGCTATGGATAGATTCATGCTATGCATGAATCTATCTATTGGTCATAGAGGGAGTGGCTGGAGAGAGGGGGCGGCATCTGTGCGCCCTTTTGGATGCTCCGCCACAGATAAACACATGCGCATACATATACATGCACTCTCACATACATGCACACACACACACACACATACATATATGCACAAACACACACATACATATATGCACACACACACACAGACTTACATGCATCATGCACACACACATACATGCACACACACAGACATACATGCATCATGCACACACACAGACAATACATGCATGCACACACACATACATGCACACACACATACAGTAGATAGATAGTCTTATATATAAAAAACGGCAGTCCTTTTACCTTGGCTCTTCCTGCTGGGTACTGCACTGTAGGGGGAGACAAAGAGCACAGCACACATTGTGATTTCACTTTAGCCTAATGTGAGGAGCTCCCTGCACAGTGCCGATTACAGTTCGGAATCGGCGCTGATGATCGGGGAGCTCCTCACAGCCACCCCTCCTAGCGAAGAGTACAGGGGACCCTCAAGGAATGTGTTGTAAAGGAATGTGATTTTAGCCCTGTGCAGTGTGTGTGTGTGTGTGTGGGGGGGGGGGGGGCTGTATACAGTGCTGGGATGGGAAAGAAGCTCTGCCAAGTGACCTGCCAGGGGTCCCTGCCCTCTGATTCTCCAGCGGTAATCCCTGTCCTCTGATGTAAAGAGGAACTCTGAGAACTCAAAACTCTTAAGCCACTTTGAGTATCTTGGCGTACAGTGGATGTATCTGCACGCACGTCGGAAGTAGTGGGGGGGGGGGGGTCAACTTTTGCATCCGGGCCCACAAGCTTCAAGTTACGCCTCTGCTTTTGAGTATGAAGTTTCTTTATCTGTTAATCCTCGCCTGTATTCCAGTTGAAGCTGGTGCCATGACCACTGTTTTAGGGTGGCACATTTCTCTCACAGCATCCAATGCAGCCACCCTTGCATGCAGGGACTAGAGATGCGTCTCCCTACACTGGGTGCATTAATAGAAACACAAAGTTGATTTACTAAAACTGGAGAGTGCCATATCTGGTGCAGCTCTGCATAGAAACCAATCAGCTTCCAGGTTTTATTCTCAAACCTTAATTGAACAAGCTGAAGTTAGAAGCTGATTGGCTACCATGCACAGCTGCACCAGAATTTGCACTCCAGTTTTAGTAAATCACCCCCAAAGTCCTGTAGCCTGCTGTACTCCCCTGCCCCCTCCTTCTCCCAGCTAATATACTGTGTGGAGACTGCACTGCTGTTAACACTTTCCTGTGAAGACGAGATGCTTAGGGAATGAGCACTGAGAGAGCAGGAGCCAGCAGCATTGAAAGTTGTAAACTGTAAGTGCTGGGATAAGAATTTTAACAAGTAGTTTTTTGGGGGAACGTTTATTTTATTGTGCTCAATATGTTAACGCCACAGTCTAGGTATGGCTTTTTTTTTTGCATGGTTACAGCTAGTTGTAGTTACAGTTGGTCCAGCTTGGACGTCACTACCACATCAAATTTGAGAATTCTTTGCATTCATTGAGAAAATGCAATGTTTTCTCTGAATGGCGCATGTGTCGTACATAGGATCTGGAAGCTAGCATCGGTCACTGTGGTAGAGGTGCCTAACAAAAGTGATTTACAGCTTCCATGCGGATTGGCCAGGTTCTGAAATATGCACACTTTCATTGGTCCAAGCTGGTCCAATATAACTATGCAAAAGCTGAAAAACGCTAAGGGGTTTACTACTACTAAAACCTACTTATCTTGTCCCAGACTGGGCTCTTTTCCCTATTCTGCTCTCTTCTGCTATCTTCTACTATTAAAATGTTCCTTGTTGTTGGCATACAAACACTTCTGCACAACTGATTGGCTACGTGTGCTGCTTTCTCCTTTCCCATTCTCAGTTCTGTTGTACAACTGCAAAAGGCTCATACCAAATCAAATCTAAATTGATGAATACAGAACTGAAATAATGTGTCTTTTATATCTGCCTGCACTTTCAGATATATACAGGGACCATAGCCTGCCTGTTCAGTAGCACTCATCTAGGCAAAGCTATATTGCTTTAATGCACTCCTACATTTGTGAGTACTCTGATCCTAGGACACTTGATTGTGATGCTGGCACATGCATTGAAGATGCCTTACTGGCTCCCACATACAGAAAACCTGGTGTAAATGAGAAATGCATATAGTTAGAAGTTTCTCACAATCACCAACCAGATTCAAACGTGCCTAGAAAGTAAGGGGAGGTTATATAGCACTGGCTTCAGGAAGAAAATTCCAACCATGTATGTACTGTGTACAATACACAGAACTCAGAAACCTATATTAAGATAAATAGAAAAGCTGCAATGGCTGACCTCCTTCTGAAAATGCTAGTTGGGTGGCTGTCCCTGTAGTCAGTACTTGAGCATACTGACCTGGAAACTGTCTGCAGATCGGGAAATTCAAAACGATGGCTAATCTTCTGCTCCACATACTTGTCCCAAGTCAGTGACTTAGTACAGTGCCTTGAAAAAGTATTCATACCCTTTGAAATTTTCCAATGTTTTTCATGTTACAACCAAACACTTAAATGTATTTTATTGTGATTTTATGTGATAGATCAACAGAAAGTGGTACATAATTGTGAAGTGAAAGGAAAATGATAAATGGTTTTCAATTTTTTTTACAAATAAGTATTTGAAAAGTGGGGCGTGCATTTGTATTCAGACCCCTTTACTCTGATACCCCTAACTAAAATCTAGTGGGACCAATTGCTTTCAGAAGTCACCTAATTAGTGTAGCAATGACCCCCAAAGGAGCTGCTGGTTTTATTTGGGCCTGCACTCTGCTAGTAAACCTCACTAGCTTGACTCAATTGTGGTGCAATACAATACAGTACAATACAATATAACACAATATACCTGTATTGTCACCTCAGGATCCACTGGCTCCACCTGCTGGGAGAAAACAATACTCCACACAACAAGGTACTTAACCAAAATATATTTTACTCTAAGTACTGGTAAACAGGTGATTACAATAATTGTGCTGTCATCCCAACATGGAATGACAGAACAATGAATCTTAATAAAACAATTATAAACAGTATGAATACAAGGCTCCCCCTACTTTTATAGCTATTTGTGAGATCTCATTAAAAGTACTCAGTCTGTAGTCTTCTTGTCTTCTGCTAGCTATGAAAGTTTCTTATAATTTGTAAACCAAGAGGTAAAGTAATTAAAGCTGAGTTAAAGATGATCCTGGTGTTGCTTCCGTAACTATAATACAATGCTTGAAGCGCAATAGTAAGTAGGCCTTATGCCTGCCTAGTGTCAGCTGCTATACTCCTCCTCCGTAGGACTATGGATCCCAGCAAGGTCTGTTTATAAGTCTGACTAGGTGCAAAAGTTTAATAAACTGTGGGCCGCAACCCGCTCACAAACTGGATTGTAAACTCTGGATGGTAGCTTTGGCCCGGTGTTTGTAGCTTGCTTCTACATCAGCTGGCTCCGTCCCTCCGTTCCGTTCCGATGGGTGACCCCTGTCCTCCAATCATCAAATGAGTGTCTCTGGATTCCCCCAATCCGGTCATTGTGTCTCTGGCACCTTCAGGTCACTCACACAATCAGGGTTGGCTCTGCAATGGCTGTAGGCCGCTTCTTCTGGGAGGCCTCCTCACAGGTCCTCACAGGTCTTCACAGGCAGGCCACACGTCCCAAAGAGAGCTAAAATGGCATACCCAGCATGCAGTGTAAGAAAGCGTGTCCATGGGTAGGTCACCTGGTATCCTGGGTAAAAAGGTCAACTCTCCAAGGTAAACAACAGTCACTTCCTGTAATTCTTTCAGTGTTTGGCCGCTAGATGGCGCCAACTACTAAGCCATAGAAATGTCCATAGACTTTTGTTATAACATGCTAACATACATTAATAGACAAGAATGTCAGCGCTACATTAGTAAATAGAATCCTTCTGTGTGTAATTTAATCTCAGTATAAATACAGCTCTTCTGTGAAGCCCTCAGAGATTTGTTAGAAAACTTATTAAACAAACAGCATCATGAAGGCCAAGGAAAAAAACAGATAGGTCAGGGATAAAGAAGTTTAAAGCAGGGTTGGGTTATAAAAAAATATCCCAAGCTTTAAACATGTCACGGAGCACTGTTTAATCCATGATCAGAAAATGGAAAGAGTATGGCACAACTGTAAACCTACCAAGACATGGCCCTCCACCTAAACTGACAGGCCGGGCAAAGAGAGCATTAATCAGAGAAGCAGCCAAGAGGCCCATGGTACACAGGACAACTATTAGGCATGCACTCCACAAATCTGGCCTTTATGGAAGAGTGGCAAGAAGAAAACCATTGTTGAAAGAAAGCCATAAGAAGTCCCGTTTGCAGTTTGCGAGAAGCCATGTGGGGGACACAGCAAACATGTGGAAGATGGTGCTCTGGTCAGATTGAACTTTTTGGCCTAAAAGCAAAACATTATGTGTGATGAAAAACTAACACTGCACATCACCCTGAACACACCATCCCCACCGGGAAATATGGTGGTGGTGGCAGCATCATGTTGTGGGGATGCTTTTCTTCAGCAGGGACAGGGAAGCAGGTCAGAGTTGATAGGAAAATGGATGGAGCCAAATGCAGAGCATTTGGAAAAAAACCTGAAGAAAACCCGTTAAAGCCTGCAAAAGACTTGAGACTGGGGCAGAGGTTAACCTTCAAGCAGGACAACAACCCTAAAAATACAACCAGAGCTACAATGGAATGGTTTAGATTGAAGCATATTCATGTGTTGAATGGCCCAGTCAAAGTCCAGACTTAACCCCATTGAGAATCTGTGGCAAGACTTGAAAATTGCTGTTCACAGACGCTGTCCATCCAATCAGACAGAGCTTGAGCTATTTTACAAAGAAGAATGGGGGAAAATGTCACTCTCTAGATGTGCAAAGCTGGTAGAGACATCCCCAAAAATACTTGCAGCTGTAATTACAGTGAAAGGTGGTTCTACAGTATTGACTTGGGGGGGCTGAATACAAATGCACACCACACTTTTCACATATTTATTTGTAAAAAAAATTTGAAAACCATTTATCATTCATCATGCCACTTTGTGTTGGTCTATCACATAAAATCCCAGTAAAATACATTTACCTTTTTGGTTGTAACATTACAAAATATGGAAGGTTACAAAAGGTATGAATATTTTTTCAAGGCACTGTATATAATGACATGTTAAATCAGTATGGCAGCCAGGGAACTAGTATTTTAAGAAGTAGATGTCTCTACGCTTTCTCAGAGGTTTCTTTTAAGGGAACCTGAGTGAACATTCTGATTTTTAGCATACTTAAACCCAAAAACAAAAATGTATTTATTGCAGCTTACCAATCACAATCACTAGATGTAGTGGCTGCATCAGTTTTCTTTTCTTTGGCTTTTCCCCTTTGTTTTTACCTGGTGATCTGGCCAGTAACACACCTCCTGTATTACTAAGACACAACTCTGTAGGAATAAGCTCAGGAGGCACGGCAAGCAGCAGCACTGTCAGTCGGGGGGGGGGGGGGGTAGTGTTAAATGTACTAGCAGATGTAGAAACCCAAAAGAAAAATTTAAGCCAAATTCCAGCTCACATTTTATAATCAGTTACAGTAAACAGTTTTTTTCCTTTTTAGGATAAAGGTTTTGCATGAATAAATACATCTGATCATTTTAATCACCCTTACCAGTGTTAAGTGGTTTGTCTCATCCATGTAAACTGATAAAAATAACAGACTCACTGGCTGAATAACCAGGAAATATAAGAAATAAAGCCTATAAATGAAATGAATACAGCCATCACATCTATGAATTGGAAGGCTGTAATATAATAAAAGTTTGCGTTTGGTTTTAATACTGCTTTAATAGCATTAGCACCTCTTTTCTAACTCCAAGTTATTGCCTGTAATAATGGCTGTTTAGAAGTATTATAAATTGAACAGCCTAGTGGGCTACTAGGTCGATACCACATGCCAGTATTTTCCAACTGTTCGCCAAGTAATAGACTTTTCTAAAGTACCCAGTAATATTATACCAGCAGCACTAACTCACATTAATAAAAAAGACAAGAGCAAGAACACTACATATTTCCTAATTGTTGTAAAAGAAATAATGCTTAATAATGTACAGCAGACCCACAGTGTGCCAAATGCAGTAAAGACCACTGATGCAACAGCACTAAAGAATACATTAATAAAAAGCCATTAGTAGTGACATAGTACTTTGGGGAATATCATCTAACATCTTTAGCCAGTGAAATGTGGCATCAGCCAACTGTACAGTAAATTTTCTCAAAATATAGTTATCGTTTTGCAACTATGCTTAATTTTGGAGGGGATTATAAAGTTACTGTACGAGGCAGTGTGGGTAATCTGTAAGTTCATAAATTAAACTGCGTAGTGGCAATATAAATGGTGACCCTGGCGTACTGCATTGGCAGGTATAGTGGTAACCTGGAATCTTTTATCATGCAGTCAGTGACAGGGTTGTTGGTGATGTGTGCAATCCCTGGCAAATGTAGCCCTGGTTAAATTAGTCCAAACTGTGCAACAGCAAAGGGGTTTCGGCTTGTGATCAGACTATGCACATGCAAGTATTTTATATGTTCCGAACAAGCTGTAAAATCACTGTAAAACAAGTCACCTCTGTAGCTATAGGCATTGTGGAGAAGTTAATCTTCAACTTTCACAATAGGAACTGTGAAGTCTCAGATATTTTCTATGTTATCAGAATCTTGGCGGCCTGACAGCCTTCTAATGTAAACACATCTGGTGTTTCTAGACCAGCCTCTCTCAACCTTTTTACGCTAGAGGATCCTTTGAAATAATTTTCAGATCTTGGAGAACTCTTGCTAATACCAATTATCAGTGGTCAGTGGGGAAAATGCCCCTTACAATAGTGGTCAGTAAGAAAAAGGCAATCATTACAATGGTGGTCAAAATTCTACCCCTACGAATGGCTAAAAATATCACTGATGTCATGCTGCTGACTTTGGAGTTGGCCCTGGATCCATGCAGGCACCATCAAATAGGAGGTCAATCATACACAACAATAGTGAACACCTAGCAACCTCAGAAAGAACCCTAATGTTCCATGAAATCACAGGTTATAATGTCTGTTCTAGGCTTTTGTAACCCACTTCAGAGTCTTTGTTGAGATGCTTGAAGCCCTTTGATAATGGATAACTTCACTGTACATACAGCTAGAGAGGTCAGTGATGTTTTAAAGTTATTTTACTGCTTGTCAAGAATATGTAAATACTTTATTGTCCATATTTTAGGCATAGATGCAGATGAAAGTAATCCAAAATATCAAAAACCTGAGCAATTCACTGACCCATAGGGAAGCACAGGAATAGAAGCCAAATTACAGGAAATGTCAAAAATTTGCTGTGCTGTCTGGTTAGAAATTCATTGTGCTTTGTGAACCCTATATTACAAGCTTTTTTGGTAACAAAATATTTAAACATAAATTGTATGACTAAGCTACTAGTCGAGTGAAATACGTAAGAGGAGCAGATAAGATTACTCCTGTACCGGAAATTAATAAAACAAATTTTGGGCTTTTATAAGGGTTCCTTTGGGTTCTGGTAAAAATAACATGTTAACATTTAATTGTTTTTGGATGTTATTTTATTTTTTGTAGATCTCTTTGCCTTTTTTTGTACAGTGCCTATTTCTAAAAAATAGCTACAAAAAAGCTACAACTTCTTTTTAAACTAAACCCTGGTAATCATGTAAGGGTACCTATGGTGTTTATGTAGATAACCAAAAGAAAGAGCTCATGTAAATGCTGTTAATGCTTGCTAGTTGGGAAATTATGGCAGATGATTGCTCTTCATTTGCTGGTACCCATGTTGAAAGGTTAGGTATGGCTGCCAAGCCTGATTGCTTTGATGGTCTTATTCCTTAACTGGAAATTCATTTTTTTTGCCTGCAAAATGTGTCCCAGGAAAGATTTGTTATTGTGTGCATATAGCAACCTCTATTTCTTACAGAAGTGAATGAAAGTTCTCCTGCACAACAGTCAGCTATGAAAAGGAAAATGGCTGCACCAGATCTTGAATGATTTAGGCTAAATGCCAATGTAACTGTTGCCTGAAAAAACAATTACACCAAACACTAAATACTTGGTGCTGAATGGAAGCCTGTTCATTAAAATAAACTAGAACTTTGCCATGTGTTCTACCTGAGGAAGATACTGCACTACTTTTCACTGTGGTTAGTACTATCACACTCACTCTGAGGAACTCCAGGAGTGGACTTTAACTGCCAGCTGGACTCAAAGCTGCATGCAATAAATGATGGCTAAGGCAAGACAATGGTGCAGAAACCAACAGTATACACAGCGCTAAACAGGGGGAATTTTATAATTCCAATATGTGTGGAATATTCTTGAAGCTCATCCTGTAAAACCACAACATATACAGTGCATGTCTGCCAATGGCATGTTTTATCTGTTTGTATAAGTATGCTCTATATAATGTAATTATGATCTACCTGCAAGTTTTCTTATACACACGAGTTATAGACAATATAATGTTTCAATCAATACATTGACAATTCTGATCATAAACCGATGTATAGTAACTATAGCAAAATCCTAAAAAAAAAAAAGACTCAGACTCAGACTCAAAGAGGCATCTACCCCAAAGTATTAGTGTTAAAATGTCCAATTATATTACTTTTCATCCATTTCATTTGCAAATTGGCGGTTCTGTATTATTTTCTGTATAGCTGACGTTTGCAATGCTCACTGACATATGCTTACAGTAACAAACTGTATTTTTTTTCTGCACTATTTTTATAAATAAGCCTTATTGTATATGTGGGAATATAAATGCTCTAAACTGGTTGTGTGTTTTCATGCAGTATTATTATTAGTATTGCCATTAGTATCTCGGGGGCTGCCGCCACCGTCACCACCGCCATGGCCCATAAGGAAAACCGTCAGTGAAGCCTTGTGGCTTCACAGCAAGTTCCCTACTGCGCATGCACGCTGTGCTTTCTAACTGGCCCGGCGGCGGGGGAAGGAGGAGAGAGGCCAGACTTCTGACGTACCTCGCCGCGGCGAGGTTCGATGGAAGTGGGGACAGGTACCTGTCAAAAAACAGGCACCAGCTCCTCCCTCCTCCCCCGTTAGGTGTAAAATGTGGCAACGGAGGGGGGGGGGGGGGGGGGGAGACATAAGCGGAGCTTCCACTTTTGGGTGGAACTCCACTTTAAATGATTTGTTGGACTAGTGACCCTGCAGGGAAATAATTTACTATTCAGACATCAGTATGAGCAGTGACATATACTGCCCATTATCATATAGCTACCCTCTATTGATTCAGACCTGCGATCACAGCATCAGGCAGAGATAATTCTTCTTGGACTAAGGCCGGCCATAGATGGTTTGAATCGTGATTTGAACCGTGTATGGGCAGGCTGACTGTACCAAGTTGATCGATCATCGTACAATACCACCAAAAGAAAGCTCTATTTGTGGGGAAAAAAGGACGTCAATTTTGTTTGGGTGCAACGTTGCACGACCGCGCTATTGTCAGTTAAATCAACACAGTGCCGAATCGCACAAAGTGCTCTGGTCAGGAAGGGGGTAGAATCTTCCGAGGCTGAAGCGGTTAAAAACTGACTGCATGAAAGCACACTGTCGGAAGCTCTCTAGCTATGCTGGGAACTCAGCACGCTCTCCTCAAATGATCACACTTGACTTGACGCCTCCCCTCTTCACAGCCTTTCACTGGAAAGATCCGTGTGCTGCTGTTTCTCCTCCCCCAGCTCTTATGCAGCTGGGAACTGAAGGAATGTAATCACTTAAAAAAAAAAGGGAAAAGGGGGTATTTCTAATGTTTTTATATTAATACACAAATGTTTTGCCTTGCATTTCTATTTTAAACTAAATGGGTAGTTTTACAAGTTGATCATTTACAATCACTTTAGAACAGCACATAGTAGAAAAGCCTGTCTTGTGCCAGCATGCTGCTGTGAGTGAAGGAGACCCTTGAGACTCTCTGCGAGGAAGCAGTTATCTCTTTGCATGCCTCCCCCCCCCCCCAATAGGGGCCAAACTTTTTTACTTAATAGGAATCATGGGTCCCACTCTGCAGCTGCTGGAAAGAGACTGGCCTTTGTATTTTCATTTCAGTTCCTGTTTGGCTATGGGGCAGGAAGTTAAGGAAAATCTCTACGATGGGACAGGGATGGTAAAAAATTAATTGACAGGGTTATAACCCTCCCTTACTCTATCCAAAATGAAACTATGTTGATAAGGAGTTCTCACTTTTATTAGACTTTTCTGGGCTGTCTATATCAGAGTCCAGTAAGTCAATTTAACAGCCAGACAACTAGCATTTTTAGAAAGGAGACAGAAATAGTTTCATAGTTAGTAAGGTTGAATAAAGACACCAGTCCATCCAGTTCAACCTGAGTGAGTGTCTACTACTGTCCCTATCCCTGTACATTGCACACTCACATCACATGTCCCTACCCTCAAGTAGCCCACAATCCAAGGTCCCCATTCATATACTAGGGCCAATTTTGGACAGAAGCCAATTAACCTACCTGCATGTTTTTGTATTGTGGGAGGAAACCGGAGTACCTGGAGGAAACCCACACAGGCACAGGGAGAACATGCAAACTCCAGGCAGATAGTGTCGTGGTTGGGGTTTGAACCAGTGACCCTTGTTACTGCTAGGTGAGAGTGCTAACCACTACACCACTGTGCCACCATTCTGCCAACAGAATCATATTTTTGTTTGTATGACAGGTACTTTAAAGTGGCATTCCTTTGTTGTTACTTAATCTATAGCAAATGTATCCACAAATACAGTGAGGGGGAAAGTATTTAATCCCCTGCTGATTTTGTGCGTTTGCCCACTGACAAATGCAGTAGGTTTGTTTTAAAGAGGAACTGCAGTCTGCTCACATAATTTGTAATAAAAACATCTTTTCCATTCTGAAGCTTCCCTCCAACCACTTTGGATAATATTTTATATATACTGTGATTCTGTACTTGCCAAATATGCTGCAGAAATCTCCCTCCACAAAGTCTGACTACAACCATTTTAACTGTGAGCAGCTAAAGCTGCTGCCTGTTCACTTCCTGGATTTACACATAGGCACACCTCCAGCTCTGCAGCTCTCATTGGCCCTCCTATGATTCATCCCTCCTTTCTTCCTGGCAAACTCTCATGAGAGAGTGAGAGTGTGAGCTGTGCATGATGTCATAAGTCTAGGCTTTTTACCAGACAAGAAACAGGAAGTGGGCTGTATAAGGCTATTACTGGCAAAAATAAAACCTTTTACTATCCAAAGTTAAAACAAGGGCAGAAGATATAATAGATAGAAATATGAAAAAATTACCGAAGGTCCGCTTTAACAGTCAGAGACAGAATAACAAAACTATCCATAAAAACGCATTTCAAAAAAGTTATAAATCGATTTGCATTAAATGAGTGAAATAAGTATTTAACCCCTTCGCAAAACATGACTTTGTTGGCAATCACAGAGGTCAGAGGTTTCTTGTAGTTGTCCACCAGGTTTGCACATACCTTAGGAGGGATTTTGTCCCACTCCTCTTTGCAGATCCTCTCCAAGTCATTAAAGCTGACGTTTGGTAACTCAAACCTTCCGCTCCCTCCACATATTTTCCACTCCAGGACCTTAAATTACTTCTTTTTGAGCCACTCCTTTGTTGCCTTGGCTGTGTGTTTTGGGTCATTGCCATGCAGGGATACCCATCCACGACCCACTTTCAATGCCCTGGCTGAGGGAAGGAGGTTCTCACCCAAGATTTGACAGTACATGGCCCCGTCCATCGTCCCTTTGATGCAGTGAAGTTGTCCTGTCCCTAACAGAAAAACACCCCCAAAGGATAATATTTCCACCTCAATGTTTGACGGTGGGGATGGTGTTCTTGGGGTCATAGGCAGCATTCCTCCTCCAAGCACGGTGAGTTGAGATGATGCCAAAGAGCTTGATTTTGGACTCATCTGACCACAACACTTTCACACAGTTCTCCTCTGAATCATTCAGATGTTCATTAGCAAACTTCAGACGGGCCTGTACATGTGCTTTCTTGAGCAGGGGGACCCTGCGGGTGCTGCAGGATTTCAGTCCTTCACGGCGTAGTGTGTTACCAATTATTGTTTTCTTGGTGACTATGGTCCCAGCTGCCTTGAGATCATTGACAAGATTCTCTTGTGTAGTTCTGGGCTGATTCCTCACCGTTCTCATGGACATTGAAACTTCACAAGGTGAGAGCTTGCATGGAGCAGCAGACCCAGGAAGATTGACAGTTATTTTGTGTTTCTTCCATTTGCAAATAATCGCACCAATTGTTATCACCCTCTCACCAAGCTGCTTCTTGTAGCCCATTCCAGCCTTGTGTAGGTCTCCAATCTTGTCCCTGACATCCTTGGGCAGTTCTTTGGTCTTGGCCATGGTGGAGTGATTGGAATCTGATCGATTGCTTCTGTGGCCAGGTTTATTTAATACAGGTAACAAGCTGAGATTGCTCCTAATCACAGCTCGTTACCTGTATAGAAGACATCTGGGAGCCAGAAATCTTGCTGATTGATAGGGGATCAAATACTTATTTCACTCATTAAAATGCAAATCAATTTATTGAAATGTGTTTTTCTGGATATTTTTGTTGTTATTCTTTCTCTCACTGTTTAAATAAACTTACCATTAAAGTTATAGACTGATCATTTCTTTATCAGTGGGCAAACTTACAAAATCAGCAGGGGATTAAATACTTTTTTCCCTCACTGTAACAGCACCACGGAGGCACTTTTAAATCAAAACTGATTGAATTCACTGTGAAAAAAAATTCAAATATCTCATTCTGTTATATTTCTTATGAAGAGGGTATGATGAAGATGACCCTTTTCTATTACTACACAGATTTAAAGTAGGAATCACCTTCTCAAAGTAAGGTATGGCATGGTGTTACTTTAACAATTGCGTGGTCATGCAACACTGTACCCAAATAAAATTTGTCATTTTATTCCCCACAAATAGAGCTTTCTTTTGGTGGTATTTGTTTACCACTGCGTTTTTAATTTTTTTTTGCGCTATAAACAAAAATAAATGACAATCTTGAAGAAATAAAACAAACAAAAAAAAAAAAACAATATTTTTTACTTTCTGCTACAAAACATATCCGAAAAAAAAACCCAATGAATTGAATTTCTTCATAAATTTAGGCCAATATGTATTCTCCTACATATTGCTGCAATCACTGGTTTGTGCAAAAGTTATAGCAAAAGTTATAGCGTCTACAAACTATGGGATATACAGGTATACTGGAATTTTTATTTATTTTTATAATACTAATGGCAGCAATCAGTGACTTATAGCGGGACTGCGTTATTCCGGCCAACATTCCGACACTGACACTTTGTGGGAACCAGTGCCACTAATGCAGTGGTCAGTGCTAAAAATATACACGGTCACTGTACTAATGACACTGGCTGGGAAGGAGTTAAACAGCTAGGGCGATCAAAGGGTTAAATGTGTGCCTAACCAGTGTTTGTGTACACTATGTCTGGTGCTTTCACTAAGGAAAGTGACAGATTTTATTCGCTACTTTGCAGGGAATCCAAATCCATCACTTCCCCGCTCACAGAACAGAGCTCAGTCTCTCCTCACCGATCAGCGGGTGCCAGCCTACAGCCCATATGTCCGATATAATTTACACTAACATGAGAAGAGAGAGATAGTACAGAGAGAAAGTTCACATTACTTTTAGTGAGATTCAGGGCTCTTGCACACAGACGGCTGAGCCCATTCAGTGTAATTGCAGCCCAGGTGCAATGTACAGCCCACCACTGACATGAATAGTTGTACGTTGCTGTACTCATGTTTATAATCACTGTATAGAGTAATACAGCAGCACACAACTATTCATGTCAGTGATGGGCTGTACATTGCACCTGGGCTGCAATTACACTGAATGGGCTCAGCCGCCTATGTGCAAGAGCCCCGAATCTCACTTAGGCTACTTTCACACTGAGGCGCTTTACAGGTGCTACAGCGCTAAAAAATAGGATTTTTATAACAGCTTACCTGTAAAATCCTTTTCTTTGAAGTACATCACGGGACACAGAGCCATAGTAATTACTATGTGGGTTATAGGCTACCTTCAGGTGATGGACACTGGCACACCCTAAGACAGGACAGACACTCCCTATATAACTCCTCCCACTACTGGGAGTACCTCAGTTGTTGTAATCGATATAATAATTATATTATATCTGTGTATTATTTGTCTAGTCCCTATAGATTAGTTAGTCTATTAAAACCCTGCTAGGCACACTGATATAAAGTTAGTTATGAAAACACACACAAAGCTAACATAAAGTATTAAAAGACATTACAATATCATAAAGCTTACAATCAGAACATTTAATACAAGAATATCAAAGATACTTATCACAAGGCCCTCCGTGATCCAAAAGGGGAAGAGACCATTTCTCTTTCTTGCTCAGTCTTTTATACTTCGCTCATACACCATTCAAACCCAACCCCATTGCCATCCCATCTAGATTTTTGACAAATCACAGTATTTATGGGGCAGTCCTTCAACAGATTATATTCCTGTCTGTGCTGCTGTCCTCTGGCATTGTCCATTTTAATCTTTAGGTGCAGGTTGATCCTTTGATCTTTGTCACCCACCGCCATCAATCAATAGACGGTCCAGGGCCAATAGCTGAAACGACATTCCAGACCGCCCCCAGGAAAGCAAATGCTTGATTGTAAAGAAAGCTTTTTAATTCGCCTGGGTGATCTTTGCGAAAAGGAAACAGATATGTAACGGATTTATGACAGATCCAATTCAAACTCTGGATAATACCAAAACAGTTACCCATAAAAATATGACACTAGACCCTGTTGCTATCCAACACACGTGTATACCAGAAAGAGGGGAGGGACCTCTGTGTCCCATGATGTACTTCAAAGAAAAGGATTTTACAGGTGTAGCAGTGACCCCCGAAGGAGCTGCTAGTATTTGATTGGGCCTGCACTCTGTTATTACACCCCCAATAACTTGGCTCAATCCCCTTGAAACAACTGTGGTGCAGTGTTGGTGTGACGCTAACAACAGAGGATGACCCCACAATGTACAATACAACAATAGTGTACCTTTACCATTACCTGGGTATCTGTTGCTCCACCTGTAGGAAAAAGGAACAATGCTTCACACCAATTGTAATTAACCAGAATGTGTTTTTACTGGAACTGGTATAAAACAGTAATTACAATAACTGCACCTTCACACCAACGTAATGCCACAGCACAGTGGGTATTCACAACAATTTTAACAAGAATTCTTAGATAACCCTTGCACGAGTGTCTCCAAGTGGGACCAATGCTCAGAGTGACAATGCCTTGACTCCGGGCACCTTCCCACTTCCAGCACGCTGTAATAAACACAAAAATGCAAAGCTATAAATACCCTACAATACAATTGCTAGAAAGCTCCCCCTGCTTTATAATGCAGTCCTTTCTATTAGTGATTGAATGCAAGGCCTTGCAATAAAAGATGTAGTCTTTAGTCTTCTGTCTTCTGCTAGCTATTGTGTTGAAGTAATTGTAATCCAAATGGTTTAACAAACAAGGAATAGTGTAGAATGAGTATTGAAACTGTTCTTGTAATGTAGTACACTTATAACTGCCTCCGGTGTAGCTGCCTCCAAATCACACAGTGTCAGTTCTCAGTGGAGTATAGGCTTGAGGCCTGCTTATACTCAGTCTAATAGTGTGAAACCTCCTCTACGGGACTACAGGTCCCAGCAACACTGTGATAAGAGTCTAAGTGCTTTAAGAGTTATGGGCGGCAGCCCTCTCACCAACCCAGCCTGTAAGAGTAGGAAACCTCTGCTCCGGTTGTCTCAGTCCTGCTTCACGCTAGCCAGTGTCGTCACACTGCTCCACTCTGCAAGATGACTGGGACCCTCCGAATGGCTCCGTCAGGTGTCTCTGGATCCTTCCCGATCCGGTCACACTGTCTCTTCAGCACACAGGTATAAGGCAGAGTCGCTGGTTGTTCCACTCCACAGTTGTTGCAGGCCACGCTCTCTGGAACACCTCCTCACAGATCCTTGTAGGCAGGCCACGCTTCCAGAAGAGAAAGAAAATGGCTGCGCAGGGTCTTTTATACCCTACCCAGCATGCAGTTCAGTACTGAGTGTTCATGGGTAGGTCACTTGGCATTGTGGGTAAGTAAGCTCTAGTAAAATCTAAACAATGAGTCACTTCCTGTAACATTTCTCTATGTTCTTGAAATAGAAAACAAATAAAGTCCATTTCACGTTTAGGTCACTAGATGGTGCCAAATACCAATTTATAACACTGTCCATAGATTAACATTACATAACACTAACAGGCAAAAATACCAGCGCTACATACCCCCCTTGCTTTATCTCTTTGGTCCCCAAAGATATCCAAGTCTTTGCTTTGTAACACATTTTTGCCTGTTACATGTTGTCATTTACATGTGGAGAAATTGAGTTAATATGACAATAAGCAAGTTGTATTTTTATAACCAGAGTTTAAACTCAAATGTTTCATTCCATGACACAAGCTTGACAGAGGAGCCTCCCACCAGTTCTCATGTGATGGGATGGGATTGTTCTGTGCGCTCACAATAGACACGGTGGTGTCTGGTACAGATGTGTCAAGGGGTGAGATGGGGTTTCTTTTGGCAGTGAATTGAGTTCTTTCAGAGCATTCACCCAAGGTGTCATACGTTAGTCATTTTGGTGGGTGAATCGCTCTCTTAGCTCTCTGTTCTTTTGGCATCTCAGGCAAACTCTCCTTCATCCTCTTTTTCACTCAATTCCGTTCCCTGTACTTCAGATTCGACACCAGCAGAGAAGTCCTCAGGATCTGTTTCCAACAGAGTTTAAGATTCTTCTGGATTCTCTGTTGACCTGTCTTGAGGCACAAACTTGGGGGCTTCTGGCCTAAGAGTTCCATTATCCTCTGCTCTGGTGTGAGGTGAATAGCTTGCATCTGCTCCTGGGATTTTTAGATGGCCACAGCCAGCTTATTTACATTTCTTCCTCCTCGCTGTCTTCTGCTGCTGGAGATCCATGCTGAGACCTAGTTACCGGGCGAGGTACAGCAGTGGATGGCAATTCCTTCTGTGGGGTTATTCTGACTGCTTCTGTGAGAGGTAGAAGGTGGTTCTGATGCCAGGTCTTTAATGGTCCAGTGCTCCCTTCCAGTCTGATCTCATACACTGGGAGCCCCGGAAGTTGTCTGCATACAATATATGGCTGCGACTTTCAGCGATCAGCCAGCTTAGGTTTTTCTGGGGTGCCCAGATTTCTTAATAGAACTCGGTCTCCGGGTTGTAGGTCCTGAATTAGCACTTTTAGGTTGAAGTTCCTTTTGTTCCTACTTCCTCTGGTGTCTGACGTAGTTTGAGCCTTTTCATAGGCAGTCTTCAAACTCCTCCGCAACCTATCTACATACCCCCGATGAGAGGTTTCTGAGGTATGATCCAGAGAAGTTCTGAAGGCCAAGTCTATTGGTAGTCTGGCCTCTCGCCCAAACATCAACCGGTAGGGTGAATATCCTGTAGCATCACTCTTGGTGCTATTGTAAGCATGTACCAAAGCAGTGATGTGCTTGCTCCAATGCGGTTTTTGTTCAGAGGTCAAGGTCCCCAGCATGTTGAGAAGAGTTCTGTTAAACCTTTCTGGTTGAGGGTCCCCTTGTGGATGATAGGGAGTGGTTCTAGACTTCTGGATACCTAGTAGATCCAACAGTCTTCTAATCAGAGTACTCTCAAAGTCTCTTCCCTGGTCTAAATGGATCCGTTGAGGTAAGCCATAGTGGATGAAGAACTTTTCCACTAGAGTCTTCGCCACTGTGGCTGCTTGCTGATCTTTGGTAGAGAATGCCTGAGCATAACAGGTGAAGTGATCGGTGACTACTAGGATGTTTCCTTGTCCACTCAGGTCGGATTCCAAGCACAGGAAGTCTATGCAGACCAGATCCATTGGCCCATGGCTTTCTAAGTGGCCCATTGGGGCAGCTCGCTGGGACAAGGTCTTCCGTTGTATACACCAGAGGCAGGAATGACAGTAGCTCTCCACTTCAGTCCTCATGTAAGGCCAATAAAACCTGTGCCTTACTAGTTGAAGAGTCCTTTCTGATCCCAGGTGACCATGGTGATCATGCAAGGCAATCAGTACTCTCTTGCTATGTTTCTCTGGCAGAAACAGTTGCCACTTCTCTTCAGAATCTTCAGAGGGGCCCCTTCGGTAGACCACCCCTTGTTGTAGAAAAGAGAAAATCTCCAATGAGTGGTGGACTTTAAAGGCACAGCATGTCTTTCCACAAGAAAAAAATATTTTTAATATAAGTAGAGTATAAATGTAAAATAGCAAAATTTATTAAGAAAAAAGATACATAAAAACAGAGTGTCTAAACATAATTGACATCATGAATAATGCATCAACATTATAATAAATGATCAGACCCAACGCGTTTCGGAGTTGTCTATGGTTTCCTCCTTCTTCAGGGGTCACAGTACAGGGAAATAGAGCCCTGTTCTAAATACAAAAGAGTAATTTCAATATGACATTTATCACAGTTTTTTGGGAATACGGCATGGGGGGCAGGGTAGGCATAAACAGAGCATAAAAGATGTATCAATGAAAACACACTTACAACAGTGTAGATGCTGTAGATGTAGGCACTCTGTTGTGCTTAAAAGCAATAAACCATATCAGATCGAATGATCTCCCATAGAGAAGTCCAACAGTAGCCTGTAAAAGCCGGTGGTTTATGCCTATAGTTGGTACGGGGGGCTACATCTGTAGTGGGTGATGTAATCTCATCCTTAAATATGGGGTAATGCCTGGATGCCACGGCAGGTGAGGGAGGAACACACCACTGGACCACTGGTGTCAGCGAGAACGGAGAGTCCTCTAAAGAAGAAGTAAAGAAAAATTCAAGGATGCATTTATATATGTGTCTATGTACGTATATGACTTGCTTGAAAAATTGTCTATGAGTATAAATTCAGAGCTGAGAAGCAAGTATACATAATAACCTCAGAAGTACAACCTGCTGAAAAATGTCCAAGATAGTAATCCTGGATATAACAGACAGGATCTGCAAAAAGAGTAAAATAGTATGTATGTCAGTTACAATAAAATCTCTGCAGAGATTGTAACATGGTCCAAAAAATTTACCCACATAGTACTATAAGGTTATATATAAAGTTTCAAGAACGTTTAACGGTGTGAACACCTACAACAGTTGATAGTATATATATTATTATCATTCCTATATATTGTTAAGTACGTAGGTTCTTTTTAGGCTGTAGCCAACATAGAAGCCAAACATGTCACATATACATATATGCAACTAGCTTAGTTCAAAAAATCTTATGCACAGAGAGAGGAGGAAAGAACCCCACCTGAGTGGATATAGCAGTATTTAGAGAACCCCCCTAACAGCCTATCAATAGAGCTGCAAATATCGTATAGTTAAATAGTTTTAGTGTCACATAAAATACATTATGTTGAAAATAGGGGATAGATTTGTGTCGCATAGCCATCCACACCACATAATATGGTTCGATAGCAGGATACAGCTGGAGTTGTAAGGTGTTAAAGATTACCATCTCACAGACAGTTTAAAAGGGGACGTGGATTAAAGAGAAAGGAAAGTATACTTTTAATTACCTTGTAGTGTTCATATGGGATGCAGCCGCTCGTCTGCCTGTCAGCACACCGTCTGACACAGGTACAGATTTACACGGCCGCATCCCATTTTCTTAATAAATTTTGCTATTTTACATTTATACTCTACTTATATCAAAAATATTTTTTCTTGGGGAAAGACATGATGTGCCTTTAAAGTCCACCACTCAGGGGAGATTTTCTCTTTTCTATTATTATTGGATGTGGCACACAATCTTCTAAAATTCCGCACTTTGTGCAATCAAGCTGGCCTAACCAATCTTTTACCCCTTGTTGTAGCTGCAATAGATCCCACACTTTATGTAGCAGGTGAATGCTCTTGAGCAGTAGATCAGGATGTTGACTCTACCAAGCTACAGAGTGGATCTTCCTGCTGGTCTCTCTGGAGGTCCTTTCTAGATAGCTAGGGTAGACCCTCCTCTGTGATCTGGGTGACACTACAGTAGCATTTAGGCACCCCCACAGCAGACACTCTGACTTCTTCAGCTCTGGCTCCGCCTTTTCCTTGTTGTTCTGCCCCTTCACAAAGAGCTCTTACTCCTTAAGGGGTAAGTTGGGTCCATTCTTCTGGATGACCCTGGAATCAGTGAGGTCTTCTTGACAATGCATCCGCATCTCGGTTACCAACTCCTGGTCTGTACTTCAGGCTCAAGGTAAATGCCGAGAGGGCAGCCAACCACCTGTGGCCTGTGGCATCCAGCTTTGTGGTGGTGAGCAGGTATGTGAGGGGGTTGTTGTCTGTCTTAACCATGAACTTAGCACCATACAGGTAATACTTTAGCTTGTCCACCACAGTCCACTTCAAGGCCAGAAATTCAAGTTTGTGAATGGGGTAGTTCATCTCAGCAGGGACTAGACTTCGGCTCACATAGGCAATGGGCCTTAGATGCCCGTCATGTTCTTGGTAAAGCACTCCGCCAAACCCGCCTCGGCTGGCATCCACGTGCAATTCGTAGGGTCTGGTGGGGTCTGCATAGGCTAAGACCGGAGCAGTGGTAAGGCTCCACTTCAGCTGTCTGAAGGTCTCTTTGCATTGTGGAGTCCACTGGTCCTGGATGGACTCTTTCTTCTTCCTGGGTCCCTCTTTTGGTTTTCCAGGTTTATCTGAGTCTATACCAGCTTCCTCTTGGTTCTTCAATAGCTCAGTAAGTGGGTGGGCTATTTTGGCAAACCCTTCTACAAACCTCCGGTAGTACGAGCAGAAACCTAAGAACGACCTAAGCTCGGTCACATTCGTGAGTCTGGGCAAAGAGAAGACAGCTTCCAGCTTCTTAGGGTCTGTTGCTACTCCTTCTGCAGACACGATGTGTCCTAGGTAGTTTACTGAGGGTTGATAGAACTGGCACTTTTCCATTGAGAGCTTCAGGTCTTCATCATGAAGTCTCTTCAGGACTTTCTCCAGGCGCTCTTCGTGCTCTTCCAGTGTTCTGCCAAACACTATGACATCATCCAAATACACCAGCACCTCAATCAAGTTCATGTCGCCCCCAGTCTTCTCCATCAATCTCTGGAAAGTTGCCGGGGCCCCAGACAGGCCTTGTGGCATGCGACTGAACTCAAAGAATCCTACAGGGGTAATGAAAGCGGTCTTCTCCCTATCTTCAGGGCACAGTAATATCCACTTTTTAGATCCAGCACGCTGAACCACTTCACCCCTGACAGGCTCTGTAAGGCATCTTCTATCCAAGGTGTGGTGTACTGGTCGGGAATGGTCCTTCGGTTCAGTGTCCTGTAGTCAATACACAACCGTAATGACCCATTCTTCTTCCTCACTACCACTATTGGGGAGGCATATAGACTCCCGGACTCTGATAATCCCGGTCCTCTTCAGCTCAGTCAGCTGTTCTCGCAGGTCTTCCAGATCTCCCAGTGGAATCCGTCTGACCCTCTCTTGGAAGGGTTTGTCTTCCTCCAACCGAATCTAGTGTTCAGCACTCTTTGCAAGTCCCACATCAAACTCACTTTTTGAAAAGGCAGCTCTCCATCTCAGGAGCTGGGTTATGGCCCTCTCCATCCAAGCAGGTGTAAGGGGTGTGTTCTTCGGGTAGAACTCCTCTGGGGGAATCTCTCCCTCTTGTCCTCCCACGATACCACACGGTGAGACTGGGGTTGCTTGATTTACCTGTCCCAGCAGCACTCTGGCTGCACCTTCACAGGTGAGGCTGTTGTGTTTCGGACACTGACTGAGACTTTCCCTCTACTTCTCTTTAGTGCCTTGGTCGACAACACACCTCTATCTTCTTTCTGTCTGTCCGTCTCAAGGACGATGAAGGGGCTAGGTTGTCTCCAACTCAGCTTGACAGAGGCTTTTAGGCAGACTACCTCACCCGGTTGCACCAGCTTTTCACTCCTGTCTAGGTGCCAGATTTTTCCCACTCCTTTTGGTTGGGCCTTCTGCTCGTGCACTAGATCCTGGTACACTTGTGTTAGCACAGGGTGCACACTCATGGCTGGGGTGCTCTTCTCCTGTACAAGTGGTGTCAGAAGTCTTCGGAACGGGTCAGTATTCGTTCCAATGATGAGGAAACTTCTATTAGCCCCTGGTGGGCGAGGACAGACCACCACCAAAGTATCAAACCTCTCTGCCTTCCCAGCTACAGAGGGGTCAAAGGTCAGTCTGATGGGTAGATAGCCATCATAGGGGAAGTTCTGAGTCCCAATGCCCCATATCTCCATCCTCTAACCTCTGTATTGGAAGGTGTTTGAGATGTTTGTTATAGAGGTCTCTGTAGAGGAGGGTCACTTGAGCTCCAGTATCCAAAAGGGCCTTGGTATAGATTCCCTCTACCTGTATGGAGACAACTGGAGAAGGTCCCATTAATTTGGGGGGGAAATTTGTGAGAAGTAGCAGGCTGAGCTTGTGCGGTGGTTCGTATCTTCACTCCCCTCTTGTGGGGTTTTCGAATTCGGCTTGATCTTCTGTCGAGCTCTGGGGGTCTGGTGTGCATTGATCCTCCTACGCTCGATAGACCCGGTCAAAGGGAGTGGGTTATCAGATTGTTCAGTGGCAGCAATGGAAGCCCTCGGCAAGGACCTTAGCCTCCGTTGTTGTCTGGCTACATTGTCGTTTTTGTGGTGAGCCACTATAGATGGGTACCCGGTTGGCTCCTTCACTGGGGACCCCTGGAGTTTTCCGCTGGCTTCTTGACAGTTATTTTCTTCAGTGCTTTGGCAACTTCCACTGCAATATCTGCCAAATCCTTCCCATCTGGGCACTGCGCGATAAAATGTCCCGCCTCCCCGCATTGATAACATTTCGAAGCTGAGGGGGAGATCACATTCTTTCTTTCAGCCATAGGGGTGGGCATGACGTGTTTCCCTTCTGAGAGTGCCTTTTGTATATCAGCTTGAACTTTCATTACTTCATCAATTTTCTGATGAAACTCACAGCAGGTGTTTTGTAAAACAGTGTAAAAATAGGAATTTAGAATAAAACGCGCAACAAACCAAATTCCAGCCCGTGCGCCTTGGACAATCTCACTAAAGCTAAAGCTAAAAGCTGCTACTTGTATGAGTATATATGAAAAAGGGAATCAAACTGTGGTCCGAATTGTATAGTAGTCTGATAGGTAGCGCTAAAGTAAATCACATCTAAAATTAAATCACATCTAAAAATGATAAAGAATGACCTAAACAAATAAATATAACTGTACAAATAATCCCACGTGATAAATAGTTTAAAGTGTCCTTGACGGGAAAAAAATATTTTTTACACAAAAAATTTAAAGATAAAAAAAAAAAAATGTGCACAAAAATAAATGAACAAAAAAGTGCTACAGTGTCCATTCGTGTTCATAAAGATTGAAACAAGGAAAAATAGAGGTGAAAAACAAATAATCGGTGCTCCTTTGACAAAGCCGCGTATCTTCACAAAATATTAATCGATCAATCTTCCACCACACCGTTGTGCTCAAAAGTGTCCACTCCCATAGGAAACTCACTCACCGAATGTTGTTGCCCACACTCACGTGTAAGGCTAGCTAGCATAAACACTCTCCCACAATCGATCAGTGTTCCTCCAATATTTTCTCCAGTATTGTCAACTTAGTGCAAACGCAGTATTCCACATGCAAGTAAAAGAATGTGCTCCAATAGTGTATTATTGCAAATTTATTAAAAATTAGCTCACACTCCAAGCTTCAAACATTACACTCACATTTTAAAAGAATAAAAACAGCAGAATTGGATCACAAAAACGCCACAGCAGGCTCCACTCCAATATTCAAAACACTGCAATAACACTTCAGACTGTAGATGCTAGGTCACGGCGGACCTGAGATGCCTGCAAAACCACAATGTAGTTCTCACCCTCTACCAATATTGGTACGCCTCTATATTCCAACGCAGCAAGTAGGGACGAGTTGTAGATGCAGATACCAAAATCAAATGCCGCTTAGCCACGCCCCTGACATGTTTCGTCACTTCCTGGACTTATTCATGGGGTTTTGTAAAACAGGCTGCGATTGTGTCAATTGAGCCACAGCTTGTACCAACATGTCAATGGGGTTGTAAATCTCTTCCTCTGAGCGGGTTTCTATTCTGAATCCCGGTTGTATGATGCATGCTGAGGCATCATGTTTGAGTCCTTTGGTAAGCTCAGGCCTCAGCTCCTTTGCTGTGATGAGTGCCTCCTCTTCTCTGATAATCTTCATTAGTTTAGAGTAGGTATAGAGGTTACCCAAGCCCTGGGCCCAAAACTATAGCACAATGGGATCCAGTGGCTGTGCTCCTCTAATCATTTGTGACACTAGGCTCTTGGTTGCTACTTTGCCTTCCATCCCTCCCTTCATTATGATTTGGTGTAGAATCTGATCTAGTCGCTTGACATCTGTCTGATAGCTTCTCGTCCTTCTTTTGATATGCGTGGGAGAAAAGATAAAGTAACTCTGTACAGTCTTCAGTTCCCGCATAGTTCTCTCGAAGCGCTTCTAGATACTCAGAAGCGCTACAGCTGGGTTTGTCTCTTTTCAGGTTCCGAATCACATCGGTAGCTGGGGCTCGCAGGCTTTCGATCAGTCTCTGTCTTTTTACTGTATCGGCCACCTCCCACTCTTCAATCGCCTGGGCAGCCAGACCAAACCAAGTGTCAAAATCATCCTCTCCAGATGGGATGGGGGCTCTACCTGAGAAGAATCGTAATTTCCCGATAGTCAGCCCCAGCACAGACTGGAGTGCCCCTCTGGCATTTGGTTACAAAGTCTCCCATGGCTGTAAAGAATTCTGGCCCCATCATGTCCAGAGGTCCCATGGGAAGGACTCCTCTTTCGGCTCCCCTTGCTTGGCTGGAGCTTGTTGGACCCTCACCTTGAAACTTCAGAGTGGCAGGGTCCATTCTGGTGCTAACTAGGGTACCCTCTGGGGGTTTGATTGCAGAGTAACAGAAATCCCGGACGAGCCCCCACGTGTAGCACTGACCCCAGAAGGAGCTGCTAGTATTTGATTGGGCCTGCACTCTGTTATTACACCGCCCTGGGGAATCTATGCTCTAGCTCCCACTGGGATCTGTGTTAGTGATCCAGTAGACCTGTGTCCTGAATCTCCCTGGGTACAATCCGCAGCAGTCAGTCCTAAGGTCCACTACCTAGCAGTGCACTTCCGATTCCTACTGAGTGCACCTGGCACCTGGTCTCAGGTGACCTGACACATATAAAGAATTCTTAGATAACCCTTGCACGCGTGTCTCCAAGTGGGACCAATGCTCAGAATGACAATGCCTTGACTCCGGGCACCTTTCCATTTCCAGCATGCTGTAATAAACACAAAAATGCAAAGCTATAAATAGCATACAATACAACTGCTAGAGAGCTCTCCCTGCTTTATAATGCAGTCCTTTCTATTAGTGATTGAATGCAAGGCCTTGCAATAAAAGATGTGGTCTTTAGTCTTCTGTCTTCTGCTAGCTATTGTGTTGAAGTAATTGTAATCCAAAGGGTTTAACAAGGAATAGTGTAGAATGAGTATTGAAACTGTTCTTGTAATGTAGCACACTTATAACTGCCTCCGGTGTAGCTGCCTCCAAATCACACAGTGTCAGTGGAGAGTAGGCTTGAGGCCTGCTTGAACTCAGTCTAATAGTGTGAAACCTCCTCTACGGGACTACAGGTCCCAGCAACACTGTGATAAGTCTAATGCCCCGTACACACGGTCGGATTTTCGACGGAAAATGTCCTATCGGACCATGTTGTCGGAAATTCCGACCGTGTGTGGGCTCCATCTGACTTTTTCCGTGGGAATTTCCGACGGAAAAAGTTTGAGATCCTGCTCTCAAATTTTCCGACAACAAAGTCCTATCGGACTTGTTCCTATCGTGTGTAGCGAATTCCGAAGGACAAAGTGCCACGCATGCTCAGATCACATTACAAGACCAAAGCTATTGGCTACTAGCCTCTACGTAGTCCCGTCGTACGCAACGAACGTCACCACGTTCAGAATGTTCGGATTTTCCAACATCTTTGTCCGACCGTGTGTCACACTGTCTCTTAAGCACACAGGTATAAGGTAGAGTCGCTGGTTGTTCCGCTCTGCAGTTGTTGCAGGCTGCACTCTCTGGAACACCTCCTCACAGATCCTTGTAGGCACGCGTAGGCATCCTTGTAGGCCACGCGTCCAGAAGAGAAAGAAAATGGCCACGCAGAGTCTTTTATACCCTACCCAGCATGCTGTTCAGTACTGAGTGTTTATGGGTAGGTCACTTGGCATTTTAGGTAAATAAGCTCTTGTAAAATGTAAACAATGAGTCACTTCCTGTAACATTTCTCTATGTTCTTGAAATAGAAAACAAATAAAGTCCATTTCACGTTTAGGCCACTGGATGGTGCCAAATATCAATTTATAACACTGTCCATAGATTAACTTCCGATTCAAAAAATACCAGCGCTACACAGGTAGCGCTACACAGGTAAGCTGTTATAAAAATCCTATTTTCTTAATCGTACATCACGGGACACAGAGCCATAGTAACTACTATATGGGATGTCCTAGAGCAATGCCAACATAAGGGAGCACAACACAACAAAATTAGGGCACCATGAGATCAGAAGACTTATACTGCAGCCTGCAGCATACTACGCCCAAAGGCGATATCCTCTTGACTTTTTACATCTACCTGATAGAAACTGGTAAATGTATGGACTAAAGACCAAGTTGCGGCCTTGCAGATTTGAGCCATGGAGACCATGCACTGCCCACAAAGCACTAACAGCCCTTGTGGAGTGCTCTTTGATTTGAAAAGGCGGAATCTTCCTCTTTACCCACTTAAGCCCCGGACCAATTTGCAGCCAAAGGACCAGGCCCCTTTTTGCGATTCGACACTGCGTCGCTTTAACTGACAATTGCGCGGTTGTGCGACGTGGCTCCCAAGCAAAATTGGCATCCTTTTTTTTTCCCACAAATAGAGATTTCTTTTGGTGGTATTTGATCGCCCCTGCGGTTTTTATTTTTTGCGCTATAAACAAAAATAGAGCGACAATTTTGAAAAAAAAAATTCAATATTTTTTACTTTTTGCTATAATAAATATCCCCCAAAAATATATAAAAAAAATTTTTTTTCCTCAGTTTAGGCCGATACGTATTCTACATATTTTTGGTAAAAAAAATCGCAATTAGCGATTATTGATTGGTTTGCGCAAAAGTTATAGCGTTTACAAAATTGGGGATAGTTTTATAGCATTTTTATTAATTTTTTTTTTTTTACTAGTAATGGCGGCGATCAGTGTTTTTTATTGTGACTGCGACATTATGGCAGACACAACGGACATTTTTGACACATTTTTGGGACCATTGTCATTTATACAGAAATCAGTGCTATTTAAATCTACTGATTCCTGTGTAAATGACACTGGCAGTGAAGGAGTTAACCACTAGTGGCGGGGAGGGGTTAAGTGTGTGTGTGTGTGTTTTTTTTTTTTACTGTAGGGGGGCGTGGCTTTGCGTCTGACCTCACTGATCGGCCGATGACAGGGAACAGCCGATCAGTGACAGCGTCACTAGGAAGCACGGGGAGAGGTTTGTTTACACATACCTCTCCCCGTTCTTCAGCTCTGTGACCCGATCGTGGGACACCAGCGGCGATCGGGTCCGCTGGTCCCGCGGCCGTGGTCACGGAGCTCAGGACCAGGTCGCGAGTGCGCACGACCCATGGCTGGGCTCTTAGAGGGCCACGTACAGGTACGTGGTTGTGCCCAGCCGTGCCATTCTGCTGACGTATATCGTCGTGAGGCGGTCCTTAAGCGGTTAAACCATAAACTTGAACAATTACTTGTCGAATCTATTTGGAAATAGTAGATTTCGATGCTACCTGTCCTATTGTAGGAAATACAAAAAAAACATCAGTTTTTCGAATCTGAGCAGTCACCTTCATGTAGACTTTGACTGCTCTTACCACATCAAGAGAATGTAGTGACTTTTCTTCCGTAGACCCGGGTTCTGGAAAAAATTAAGGTAGAACAATATCCTGGTTTAAATGAAAACTTGACACTACCTTTGGTAGAAAGTTAGGGTGAGGACACAATACTACCTTATCCTTGTGAATAATTAAATATGGCTCTTTACAAGAAAGAGCAGCCAACTCTGATACCCTTCTTGCAGAAGATATGGCTACCAGAAAAACTAGTTTCCTTGTCAAAAGGACGAAGGGAATATTTCGTATTGGCTCAAAAGCCTGTTTCTGCAATGCTGACAGAACTAAATTCAAGGGTTCAGGGGTGACCTAACCAGAGGATTAAGCCGCGTTACCCCCTGAATAAAGCAACGAACCAAAGAATGCGAAGCAAGTGATCGCTGAAATAATACTGATAAGGCCGAGACCTGGCCCTTGATAGTACTCAAGACCAACTTAATTTCTAACCCCATTTGTAGAAAGTCAAGCATTCTACCTATGACATACTTCCTGGGGTGCCAACCCTTGGATTCACACCAGGAGACATATGCCTTCCAGACTCTGTAATATATGATTCTGGAGGCAGGCTTCCTTGCATTAACCAAGGTAGATACCACTGAACCTGACAGCCCACGCTTTTTCAGAATGTGGGTCTCAATAGCCAAACCTGTAAATTTAGCGTTTGTAAGGTAGGATGGAATACCGGACCTTGCAAGAGAAGGTCTGGACGTGGTGGTAGGGTCCATGGGTCCCCTACCGCCATCTTTATGATCTCTGCAAACCAAGATCTCCTGGGCCACACTGGCACCACAAAAATCACAACTTCCCTTCATGCTTGATCCTGCGAAGAAGTCGTGCAAGCAGCAGAACAGGAGGGAATGCATAAATCAGTGAAAACGGATTCCACGGGAATACCAAGGCATCTGTTCCGCAAGCTAGCGGATCTTTTGTTCTTGATACAAAGTTGTCAATCCTTTTGTTGAACCTGGACGCAAACAGATCTACGTCCGGAATCCCCCATCTTTGACATATTGTCAGGAAGACATCGGGGTGAAGAGACCATTCTCCCGGGAACAACTGCTTGGCGACTTAAGTAGTCCACCTGCCAATTCTCTATTCCTGGAATTAAGACTGCCGTCAGGCAAGGTACATTGTTTTTTGCCCAAGTTAGGATATGATTCACCTCTCTCTGGGCCGCACAACTTTTCATTCCCCTTGGTGATTGATATAGGCCACTGCTGTGGCATTGTTGGATTGGATCCGGACATGACATCTGGATTCCCGTTGCATCAGAGGGGGCGGGGTTGCACGTTACTGGGAAACCCCGGCATTTCCCCTTGTCAGAGGGGGACGGGGTCACGTGATGGGTGGCCCCGCCCTCAGCTACATAAGAAGTGTCAAGCTGGGCCGCGTCATTGGAGGCAGGATCCTGTGCGTGTTCCTCGCTGGAGTCCCTGGAGATCATCCATCGCTGGAGATCGAGAGTTGGATTACATCGCTGGAGTAGGAGCATGGATTTATTGGATTACATCGCTGGAATCTCTGTTTTTTTTTTTGTTTTAGTAAAGGACTTCTTCCACGGTGTGTGTTGTTTTTTTTTTTACCATTTTGACACTTTCTTTTTGTGAAATGATAGGGGTGCAATGTACCCGTTACGATTTCAAACGGGGGGGGGGCAGGATCTGGGGGTTCCAGATTCCGATAAGCCCCCTGCCTGCAGACCCCCACAACCACCAGGCAAGGGTTGTGGGGATGAGGCCCTTGTCCCCATAAACATGGGGACATCCTCCCCATCTTGAGGGCATGTGACTTGGTACGGTTCGGGGGGCGCTCTCCCTCCCCCCTCTTTTCCTGCGGCCTGCCAGGTTGCGTGCTTGGATAAGGGTCTGGTGTGGATTTTTGGGGGAACCCCACGTCATTTTTTAATATATTTTGGCGTGGAGTTTCCCTTTATATCCATACCAGACCTGAAAGGGCCTGGTAATGGAATTTTGGGGGACCCCCATGCATTTTTTCTTTTTCAATGACTTTCAATGACTTTTATGTGAATTGTCAGGACCGACAATTCATTAATAGCCGGCACTAGCGCTAGCGCTAGTAGGACCGGCAATTCATTAATAGCCGGCACTAGCGCTAGTGCTAGTAGGATTACAATTCATTAATAGCCGGCACTAGTGCTAGCGCTAGTACTATAAATATTTTTTTTTTCCTTTAGAAATGTAATTTTGCTCTCGGACTGTTATAAACACGGGAAACATGCGCTACTTTACAGGCATTCTATAGACACCACCCAGGTACGAAATTTAACCACTTTCAGACCGGACCAATTTGCAGCCAAAGGACCAGGCCCCTTTTTGCGATTCGGCACTGCGTCGCTTTAACTGACAATTGCGCGGTCGTGCGACGTGGCTCCCAAACAAAATTGATGTCCTTTTTTTCCCACAAATAGAGCTTTCTTTTGGTGATATTTGATCGCCCCTGTGGTTTTTATTTTTTGCGCTATAAACAAAAATAGAGCGACAATTTTGAAAAAAATGCATTATTTTTTATTTTTTGCTATAATAAATATCCCCAAAAAATATATAAAAAAAACATTTTTTTTTCCTCAGTTTAGGCCGATACGTATTCTTCTACATATTTTTGGTAAAAAAAATCGCAATAAGCGATTATTGATCGGTTTGCGCAGAAGTTATAGCGTTTACAAGATAGGGGATAGTTTTATAACATTTTTATTAATAATTTTTTTTTTTTATTATTAATGGCGGAGATCTGCGATTTTTTTTTTGTGACTGCGACATTATGGCGGACACATCGGACATTTTTGACACATTTTTGGGACCATTGTCATTTATACAGCAATTAATGCATTTAAATGCATTGATTTCTGTATAAATGACACTGGCAGTTTAGGGGTTAACCACAAGGGGGCAGTGAAAGAGTTAAGTATGCCTAGGGGTGTGTTTTTTACTGTGGGGGGGCGTGGCTGTCAGCTAGTGAATGCTGATCTCTGCTCCAATCACAGGGAGCAGAGATCGGCGTCACTAGTTGATAGGCAGAACGGGGAGATGCTGTTTATCTCGGCATCTCCCCGTTCAGCCGCTCCGTGAGACGATCGCGGGAGTCCCCGCGGCGATCGAGTCCGCGGGGACCGCGGCCGGACTCACGGGGGTCCCGACCGGCGCGGGAGCGCGCCGCTCCCCGCGCGCTCCCGATGGCCCTCCTGCCTGTACGTGCCATTCTGTCGACGTATATCGTCGTGCGCCGGTCGGCAAGTGGTTAAAGGAATATTTCACTTTTATTGTTTCACTTTAAGCATTATTAAAATCACTGCTCCCAAAAAACTGCTTTTTTTTTTCATTGATACATGTCCCCTGGGACAGGACCCGGGTCCCCAAACACTTTTTTATGACAATAACTTGCATATTAACCTTTAAAATTAGCACTTTTGATTTTTCATGTTCGTGTCCCATAGACTTTAACGGTGTTCAGGTGTTCAAACTAATTTTTTGCCTGTTCGCATGTTCTGGATGCGAGATTGGCTTTATCTATCGTGGGAGCAAACGTTGTTGCTGTCAAGATAAATAAATCCATGCTGCAGCTGAATGGCGTACCTGCTAAGCAAATAATGGTTATTAATAAAACAAACGCCTTTTGATTTTTCATGTTCGTGTCCCATAGACTTTAACGGTGTTCAGGTGTTCAAACAAATTTTTTGCCTGTTCGCATGTTCTGGATGCGAACAGAACAGGGGTGTGTTCGGCTCATCCCTAGTCTCAAATGAAACTGAGCATAAGGGACGGCCTTGAATGAAGCCACCATCTTTCCCAACAACCTCCTGCAAAGTGGAATAGAAGGATTCTTCTTTGCCTTAACTACCTGAATCAGCTCCCTTATGGCACTGATCTTCGTCTGGAGTAAGAATACCCTCTGCTGGGCTGTATCTATGATCAGACCCAAGTATTCCAATCTCCTTGATGGTTTTAAAGAAGATTTCTCTAGGTTGAGAATCCAACCTAGGTATTCCAGGTAGTTGACTGTGGTGACCATACTTTGGTCTAAGCAGGCTATCGACTGGTCTATCAAGAGCAGATCGTCTAGGTATGCTAAAATCATTATACCTCGAGCCCTTAATCTGGCTAGAGGAGGGACCAGAACCTTTGTAAATACTTGAGGAGCAGTATCTAGTCCAAAAGGCAGAGCTACAAACTGAAAAGGAAGATTTTATATCTTAAACCGTAGATATTTCTGGTGAGCAGGGAAAATCGGCACATGGAGATATGCATCCTTGATGTCGATTGATGCTAGAAGTTCTCCACCTTGTAGGATGGAGACTACTGATCGGATTGACTCCATGCAAAAAGAGCGGATATTCAAAATACGGTTTAGATCTTTGAGATCTAGAATGGGTCTGACATCTCCATTTGGTTTGGGTACTGTGAAAAGGTTTGAATAAAACCGAAATCCCTGCTCTTCTATGGGGACCACTGATATCACCTTTTAAGACAAAAGATGGACACCCCCCCCCCCCCACTGCTTGTAAAAGCAGTCTAGAGGCTAATTAGCCACTAGGATTGCTTTTACATGAAAGCCAACCGCTGGCTGAAAAGAATGATACCAAGATGATACCTAAACCCGCAGGCATCATTCTGGTATAACCACTCAAAGTCCAGCAACATACCAGTACGTTGCTGGTCCTTGTTGGGCATATATTGTAATCTTTTTTTTCATGCAGCCTGTGGGCTGAACAAAAAAAAGAGATTGATCGGTGGGTATGCCCACCATTAGAATACCTCCCTTCATCCACCCACTTCTTATGATGGGCATACATGCACCATTTTGTTTTTAACTGTGGTGGTGATCTGTCATGCTCAGAAACGTGTAGGCCTCTTTACTACTGTACCTTCGATTTTACATTTTGGTCTCTAAATTTACTGGTACAGTAGTGTGACTCACAGGTAAAAGCTCCTGACTGTTAGCGACTGATTCAAACGCTACCAAAAAACTGTTAGCGTTCGCAGGGATCAGGCCTGACTCTGCGAACGCTGCAGTTATGTGTTTAGTGTTTTGTAAGTGACAGTGATCGATCGACACTGCACTTGGGTGGGCTGAGCTGCGCAGAGGGGCAAAACGCAGGTGCGAGCAGTACCCTAAACTGCTGGGGACGCTAGTATAGATATGATCAGATCAGATATTGATCTGTTCAGACACTATATTACTAAGGGAGGCGTATAGTGCGTGCGTGGGTGTTAGCGGTACTGCCACTGATCTGACGCTGCCTGGGGCGACGCAGACCCTATCTGATGCTAGAACCTAACTTTGATTACCCGCCGGGTGATCAGGGGGGGTTAAACCTTTATTGGGTAAAATACGGCTGGTGCCCTGACGCTATAAAAATAAATGCATCACCCGTGACACTTATACTGTGATCACAGGTGACAGGGGGTAATTAAGGGGTTAAACCTTTATTGGGGGGGTTAGGGGGGGTCCCTATACCTATCTGGGTCTAAGACTAATTAGCCTAATACTGATTAGTGTCACTAATGAAAAAAAATTTGATTGCTGTACTGGGTGACACAGTGACAGGTGGTGAAGGGGTTAATTGGGGGGGGGGTGATCGGGGGGTAATCGTGGGGTGAATGTGTACCTTCGTGACCTGGTGTCAGTGTAGTGTTGTGCAACTCACTTTTATATGCTCTCTCCTCTTGGTCTGGAACAGAAAAGACCGTCAGTTTTACAGTTACACAGACAGGGGAAGGATATCATTCATCAGGAGCGATCACCAGGTCCAGGCCATATTTCATTGGCCTGGGCCTGGGGATTGATCCTTTACAATTGATTCCCCCAGTTGTACTCCCCCTAATATGTGTCATGCATGCATATTCTTAGCCCCTAAGTGCATAACTTTACATTTGTCAACATTAACCACTTGCCGACCGCCGGCCGTCAAATGACGGCCAGGCGGCGCTTCTCTTGTTCCGGCAGGGCGTCATATGACGTCCTCGCCTTTGAACAGGGAATGCGCGCGATCGAGCGCGCGCATCCCCGTTCCTTCGGTGGCGGCGTGTCACGGAGACTCCGCTCGCCACCGAAGAGGGTGAACAGCCATTCGTCATGGCTGTTTACCACGTGATCGGCCGTGATGAAGTCACGGCCGATCACAAATGGTTCCACCCCCAATGTGCACGGCGCATGCGCGCGATCGCGAGCGCGCTGCGCGTGCACGTCGGTGACGGCGTGTTCCCCGGGAACACGGCTCGTCACTGACGCCGGTAAACAGCCATTGGCTGGCTGTTTAGTCACGTGATCGGCTGTGATCCTTTCACAGCCGATCACTAAATGTAAACACAGCGCGGTAACGAGCTGTTACCAGCGCTTCTCTCCTCACACACCGTTTCTAGTGTGAGGAGAGAAGAGCCTGGAGCAGTGAGTTACCGATCTGTGTTCTGTAGTGTCTGCACCAACACCACACTTGTCAGATCGCCCCCCCCCCCCATTGTCATCTGTCACCCAACAGTCACCCCATAAAGTTCACCTGTCACATAGGAGACTGCCATCAGTGACCGTCAGCGGTGCGCCTGTTACCCGTCACCCATCACTGACCGCCACCAGTCACCCATCAGTGACCGCCAGCTGTCACCCGTCACCCATCAGTGACCGCCAGCTGTCACCCATCACCCATCAGTGACCGCCACCAGTCACCCATCACCCATCAGCGACCGCCACCAGTCACCCGTCACCCATCAGTGACCGCAGCTGTCACCCGTCACCCATCAGTGACCGCCAGCTGTCACCCATCAGTGACCGCCACCAGTCACCCTTCACCCATCAGTGACCGCCACCAGTCACCCGTCACCCATCAGTGACCGCCACCAGTCACCCGTCACCCATCAGTGACCACCAGCCGTCACCCATCAGTGACCACCAGCCGTCACCCATCAGTGACCACCAGCCGTCACCCATCACCCATCAGTGACCGCCAGCCATCACCTGTAACCCATCAGTGACTGCCAGCCGTCACCCATCAGTGACCACCAGCCGTCACCCATCAGCCATCACCTGTCACCCATCAGTGACCACCAGCCATCAGCCACCGCCAGTCTTCAGCCATCACCCATCAGTGACCGCCAGCCATCAGTGACCATTACCTGTCACTGTCTGTGGCCTGTCACCCATCAGTGACCATCGCCTGTCACACCGTCATCACCTATCAGTGAAAGTCACCTGCTACCCATCACACAGCCCATCAGTGACCGTCACCTGCCACCTGTCACACAGCCATCAGCGCCATGTCCAAAAGGCTTTACAATAGTGAGGAGGCGTTCCAGATCCTCTCCATGACCGATGAGAGCAATGGGGAGTTCTCATCGGAATCAAATTCTGATTCCGAATCAAATCCCGATTCCGAATCAAATCTCGATTCCGAATCTGCATTTGAACCGAATAGTGAATCGGCAAATGATTCGGAAGAAGAATGGGTCCCTCCTAAAAGGGCACGGTACTCTGGAAACCAGGATTGTATCCCCAGGCCCAGTACAAGCGCTGCCGCCAGCAATAGGCCCCAAGAACAAATATCCAGGCCCAGTACCAGCGCTGCCGCCAGCGATGGGCCCCACCAACAAATGCCCAGACCCAGAACCAGTCCTGCCACATCACGCCTGAGTACCAGCCCAGGAAATTCTAATCCAAATACTGGAGTGTCACATCCCCCAAGAGCCAGGGCCTCTACATATATGCCAGATGGTCTTGCCAACCCAACATGGCTGCCTTCCGACTCGGCTTCACCAATTATTCCCCCTTTCACAGCACAGCCAGGTGTGCAGGCCAACACCCAAAATTTTTCAGAGATGGATTTCTTTCATTTATTTTTGCCCGACACTTTTCTACAATTTATTGTGGACCAGACAAATTTATACGCCCAGCAGCATATTGCCAATAACCCCCGATCATCACATGCCCGTCCGTTTCAGTGGAGAGATCTGAATTTGAATGAGTTCAGAGTGTTTATGGGCCTCACCCTAAACATGGGGGTTACAAAAAAAAATGAAGGACATACCTATTGGTCCACCCAACCCATGCACGCCATGCCCATTTATTCTGCCATAATGTCCAGGTCCCGATACAACATCATAATGCGCTTTCTTCACTTCAGCGACAACACCCAGTGCCCTCCCCACAATCATCCAAATTACGACAAGTTATATAAACTTCGCCCACTGATAAATTTCCTTTCCAAACAATTTGCAGAACTTTATGTCCCCGAGCAGAATATATGTGTCGATGAGTCCCTGGTACCCTTTTCTGGCCGGCTAGGAATAAAGCAATATATTCCTAGCAAAAGGGCCAGATACGGAGTCAAATTATACAAACTGTGTGAGAGAGCCACGGGATATTTGTATGCGTTCCGCATATATGAAGGAAGAGATTCCCAGCTCCAGCCCCCTGAATGCCCGGCCTACATGGGCACAACTGGAAAGATTGTATGGGACCTGGCATACTCACTTCTGAACAAAGGATATCATCTATACCTTGACAACTTTTATACCAGCCTGCCCCTTTTCAGACACTTGTACCTGGCAAAAACCCTGGCCTGCGGAACCTCCAGAAAAAATAGGAAGGGCTTCCCACAATCACTGGCGAATAAAAAGCTGCGAAGGGGGGAAAGAGCATCATTGAGATGCAATGAAGTGCTGGCCTTGAGGTGGAAGGATAAAAGGGACGTGCACATGATGTCCACCATCCATGAGGACACTACAATTGAGGTTCAAAGAAGACAAGGTCCCATTGAAAAGCCAAAATGTGTCCAAGACTATAATCTCTACATGGGGGGGGGGGGGGGTGGATTTCAATGATCAAATGATCAAGCCCTATTTGTCAATAAGGAGGTCCCGATTCTGGTATAAGAAGGTAGCAATTTATCTCTTCCATTTGGCCATTTATAATTCCTATGTAGTCTACACCAAATCCATGGAAAGCCACGCCCCCTTTCTAAAATTCATAGAAGAAATTGTCACGTCCCTCACCTATCACCAAGGACCCCCTCCAGAAGACCTTCGCTCTGAGACTGTTTGCCGACTTTATGAGCGCCACTTCCCCTTCAAAATTCCACCATCTGAAGCAGGCCGAAGAAGGCAAAAAAAATGTCGCGTGTGCACCAAAAGAGGGTTTCGGACAGATACCAGCGTCCATTGTCCCCAGTGTCCCTCCCAACCTGGCCTTTGCATCGGTGAATGCTTCCAACTTTATCATACATCCCTAAAATATTAACCATTTCCCCATTTTCAGTGCTGACCATTTTCCATGCTTCCCCAAATTACCATGCCACTGCCTTCCACGTGAACTGACCCTGGCCTGTTTTTTTGACTATGCCTCTGCCTACTGTTTGGACTGCTTCCACGTGAACTGACCCTGGCCTGTTTTTTTGACTATGCCTCTGCCTACTGTTTGGACTGCTTCCACGTGAACTGACCCTGGCCTGTTTTTTTTACTATGCCTCTGCCTACCGTTTGGACTGCTTCCACAAAAACTGACCCTGGCCTGTTTTATTAACTACGCTACTGCCTACCGATTGGACTGCTTGCACGTGAACTGACCCTGGCCTGTTTTATGGACTATGCTTTTGCCTACCGCTTGGACTGATCTATTGCCCTGCTACTGTAGTACACAGGGGTCTCACATATGTGAGGGGCTCCAGAATTGTTTTTCCGGATGGAGAAAACAATTTGTTTTTGTTTTCTCCGGTTTTCGGATTAGGGTCTGGAGCCCGGAGGCTTCATAGAGATTTGGGTGGGTCGAAGCCTCTACCCCTGTGCACCTGTGCACAGGTCTTACCTGATTGCGGCCCTCAGCTTGCTGCTGACTTACTGCCACCATGCCTCTGCCTGCCGCATGAACGGACCACACCGCTACCTCGACTATGCAAATAATTATCTGTAGCAAGAGGCAGTATGTTTATGAAGGGCTGGAGAGCGGTACAATGAGTGTATGCAGGTAACAGTGTACCAGGACCAATATTATGGCTGTGCTGGCTGTCTCTGCCTGGACAATTTCTATGGACAGCTGTGCTGACAATATCCTTGTGCTGACTATAGACAATATTCCTGCCTGTTGCCTGGATAATTACCATTGCTGTCGCTAAGCACATCCCTACCTGCTGCCTGGACCAGTGCTCTCCTCTGTGGATACTACTAAAAGCACAGGTAATGCTTTTTTTTTGTAAAAAAAATGTATTTTGGGGTGTCATCTTTGCTGTGTACATGCTATGTGTTGGAAATATCTGATAAATGGACAACTTTGTGTAAAGAAAATGCGTTTTCATTTTTTTTCCACATTTTCCAAAAACTTCTGGAAAAAAATGAACCGCTCAAAAGACTCATTATGCCTCATAGATTATACGTTGGGGTGTTTGCTTTCCAAAATGGGGTCATTTTGGGGGCAATTCCATTGTCCTGGTGCTCCAGGGCCTTCAAAAGTGTAATAGGTGGTTGAGAAATGAGATGTGTCATTTATGCTCGTAGAACGCCTAAAGATGCTACTTCAATGCTGGGCCTCTGTATGTGGCCAGGCTGTGTAAAAGTCTCACACATGTGGTATCGCCATACTCAGGAGGAGTAGCAGAATGTATTTTGGGGTGTCATCTTTGCTATACACATGCTATATGTTGGAAATATCTGATAAATGGACAACTTTGTGTAAAAAAAATGCGTTTTCATTTTTTTTCCACATTTTCCAAAAACTTCTGGAAAAAAATGAACCGCTCAAAAGACTCATTATGCCTCATAGATTATACGTTGGGGTGTTTGCTTTCCAAAATGGGGTCATTTTGGGGGCAATTCCATTGTCCTGGTGCTCCAGGGCCTTCAAAAGTGTAATAGGTGGTTGAGAAATGAGATGTGTCATTTATGCTCGTAGAATGCCTGAAGATGCTACTTTAATGCTGGGCCTTTGTATGTGGCCAGGCTGTGTAAAAGTCTCACACATGTGGTATCGCCATACTCAGGAGGAGTAGCAGAATGTATTTTGGGGTGTCATCTTTGTTATGCACATGCTATATGTTGGAAATATCTGATAAATGGACAACTTTGTGTAAAAAAAATGCGTTTTCATTTTTTTTTTCCACATTTTCCAAAAACTTCTGGAAAAAAATGAACCGCTCAAAAGACTCATTATGCCTCATAGATTATACGTTGGGGTGTTTGCGTTCCAAAATGGGGTCATTTTGGGGGCAATTCCATTGTCCTGGTGCTCCAGGGCCTTCAAAAGTGTAATAGGTGGTTGAGAAATGAGATGTGTCATTTATGCTCGTAGAACGCCTGAAGGTGCTACTTCAATGCTGGGCCTTTGTATGTGGCCAGGCTGTGTAAAAGTCCCACACATGTGGTATCGCCGTACTCAGGAGGAGTAGTAGAATGTATTTTGGGGTGTAATCTGTTGTATGCATATGCTCTGTGAGAGAAATAACCTGTTAATATGAGAATTGTGTAAAAAAAAAATAATAAATAAAAAAAATATTCATTTTGCAAAGAATTGTGGGAAAAAATTACAACTTAAAAAAATTCACCATGCTACTTACTTAATACCTTGGGATGTCTACTTTCTAAAAAGGGGTCATTTGTGGGGTATTTGTACTTTCCTGACTTGTTAGTGTCTCAAGATATGAGATACACCCGATATACTGAAGGCTTGATCAGATGTGATCAATTTTCAGTGATTGGCACCATAGTTTGTAGACTCTATAACTTTCACAAAGACCAAATAATTTACACTAATTTGGGTTATTTTTACCAAAGATATGTAGCAGTATAAATTTTGGCCAAAATTTATGAAGAAAAATTACTAATTTGCAAAATTTTATGACAGAAATAAAGAAAAATTCATTTTTTAAACAAAATTTATGGTATTTTTTATTTATAGCACAAAAAATAAAAAACCCACTAGTGATTAAATACCACCAAAAGAAAGCTCTATTTGTGTGAAAAAAAGGACGCAAATTTCATATGGGTACAGTGTTGAATGACTGAGTAATTGTCATTCAAAGTGAGAGAGCACTGAAAGCTGAAAATTGGTCTGGTCAGGAAGGGGGTGTAAGTGCACTGTATTGAGGTGGTTAAGGCCACTTTCACAGAGGCTCTTTACAGACGTTTTAGCACCTCTCCAAGCGGTGCACTTGCAGGACGCTAGAAAAAGTCCTGCAAGCAGCATCTTTAGGGCAGTCTAAACCTCCCTCACCATTGAAATCAATAGCCAGCGCTGCCGAAGTGCCTGCAAAGTGCCGCGGCAGCAGTGCTTTTAACCCTTTATCAGCCACTGGTTGATTAAAAGGGGTTAAAAGCGCCCTGCTAGCGGCCGAAAAGTTCTGCTAATATGGCGGTAAACTAGCGGCGCTTTACCGCCGACGCCCCCACCTCCTCAGTGTGAAAGTGCCCTAAACCTCATTTGCCACTCAGTTGCCCAATTAGACAGAGCATTAAAGTCGGCTTGTAAATTGGAGACATCCTGTAAGGACGTTATTCCACTGCATAGCTTGATGTCATCTGCATCTGCTGTAAATTAAAAAAAAGACAACACAGCTGCAAACTATACAAGCATAAAAATTGACAAATGCCAATACTATAGTTACAATTGTCCAGACAGTGAGAGACAGAACAAAAATATCCAGAAAAACACATTTCAAAAAAGTTATAAATTGATTTGCATTTTAATGAGTGAAATAAGTATTTGATCCCCTATCACTCAGCAAGATTTCCAGCTCCCAGGTGTGGGAGTGCTCCTAATCTTAGCTTGTTACCTGTATAAAAGACACCTGTCCACAGAAGCAATCGATCAGATTCCAATCTCTCCAACATGGCTAAGACCAAAGAGCTGTCCAAGGATGTCAGGGACAAGTTTGTAGACCTACACAAGGCTGGAATGGGTTATAAGACCATTGCGCCAAGCAGCTTGGTGTGAGGGTGACAAACAATGCACCCACAGCCAGACGCATGGATAGGGGGGTGGCGCCCCTGCGTCCCTAATGAATGGGCCACCCCTGGTGACAACAGTTGGTGCGATTATTCCCAAATGGAAGAAACACAAAATAACTGTCAATCTCCCTCAGTCGGGGGCTTCATGCAAGATCTCACCTCGTGGAGTTTCATTGATCATCAGAGCGGTGAGGAATCAGCCCAAAACTACACGGGAGAATGTCAATGATCTCAAGGCAGCTGGGACCATAGTCACCAAGAAAACAATTGGTAAAACACTACCCCGTGAAGGACTGAAATCCTGCAGAGCCCGCAAGGTCCCCCTGCTCAAGAAAGCACATGTACAGGCCCGTATAAAGTTTACTAATGAAAATCTAAATGATTCAGAGGAGAACTGGGTGAAAGTGTTGTGGTCAGAAGAGACCAACAACGAGCTCTTTGGCATCAACTTAACTAACCGTGTTTGGAGGAGGAATGCCGCCTATGACCCCATTCCCACCATCAAACATGGAGGTGGAAACATTATGTTTTGGGGGCATTTTTCTGCTAGGGGACAGGTCAACTTCACTGCATCAAAGGAACGATGGACGGGACCACGTACCGTCAAATTTTGGGTGAGAACCTTCTTCCCTCAGCCAGCGCATTGAAAATGGGTCATGGATGGGTAATCCAGCATAACAATTACCCAAAACACACGGCCAAAGCAACAAAAGGAGTGGCTTAAGAAGAAGCACATTAAGGTCCTGGAGTGGCCTAGCCAGTCTCCAGACCTTAATCCCATAAAAAAATATGCGGTGGGAGCTGAAGGTTCGAGTTAACAAACGTTAGTCTCGAAACCTTAAAGGGGAGGGCCAGCTGAATTTTTTTTCAAAGTCAGCAGCTACAAACACTGTAGCTGCTGACTTTTAATAAGCACACTCACCTGTCCAGGGTGCCCGCGATATCGGCCGCTCGAGGCCAACCTGTCCCTCGGCTCCCGGCGCCGCCATTCTATCTAAGGGAAACAGGCAGTGGAGCCTTGCGGCTTCACTGCCCATTTCCTACTGCGCATGCGCAAGTCGCGCAGCTCTTTGTGAATGGGGCGCGCTGTGTTCTGGGACACACAGTTCTGGGACACACACTGCGCCCCATTACTCAGAAGACCGAAGATCACCGCGTAGTAGAAAGAGGCAGATTAGGACGATCTGACTAGCAACAGGCATTTCTGGTACGTTAAAAAAAAAAATTCATCTTTTTTTTTCAGATTTTTTGCAAAATTTTAATGTAGTTTTGTTTTTCAGGGTGGCCCTCCACTTTAATGACTCAGCAAGGATCTGCAAAGAGGAGTGGGACAAAATCCCACCTGAGATGTGTGCAAATCTGGTGGCCATCTACAAGAAATGTCTGACCTCTGTGATTGCCAACAAGTACTAAGTCATGTTTTTGCAAAATTAAAATCAATTTATAACATTTTTGGAATGTGTTTTTCTGGACTTTTTTGTTGTTATTCTGTCTCTCACTGGTAAAAAAAATACCATTAAAATTAAAGATTGATCATTTCTTTGTCAGTGGGCACTGTAACATTTAAAGTGGTATTAAACCCCAAAAAACAAAAACGGATTATATTGCGACTTACAAATTCTTAAATGTGGTAGCTGCATTCACTTTATTAGTCTTTTTTACACCACATGATTTAGCCAGAAAGCCTGTTATTTTTCAACTTACTTTAACAGACCAAGCTGTCCAGACAAAGTAGCAATAAGAAGGTTGAGTCAAACTATTTTAACAATGACAAGGGTGCTTACACCAGTCAGTTTTTTTAATTTATGTAAAACTTTTATCCCAAAAGACAAAAACGGTTTGCTATAACTGCTTGTGTGTTAGCTGGGGTTCAGCTATAATTTGTTAAGACAAGTCCACCTTATGCCCCGTACACACGATCGGACTATCCAGCGGATTTTACTTCCCAAAAGTCCGGCGGACTTAGAAAGAAGTTCTAATCTACTGAGTTAGCCAGAACCACCTCTGGAGGGAATCTATTCCACATTTTCACAGCTCTTACTGTGAAGAAACCTTTCCGTATTTGGAGATGAAATCTCTTTTCCTCTAGACGTAAAGAGTGCCCCCTTGTCCTCTGTGTTGACCGTAAAGTGAATAACTCAACACCAAGTTCACTATATGGACCCCTTATATATTTGTACATGTTGATCATATCCCCCCCCCCCCCTTATTCTCCTCTTCTCAAGAGTGAATAAATTCAGTTCCTCTAATCTTTCCTCATAGCTGAGTTCCTCCATGCCTTTTATCAGTTTGGTTGCCCTTCTCTGCACTTTCTCCAGTTCCCCGATATCCTTTTGAGAACTGGTGCCCAAAACTGAACTGCATATTCCAGATGAGGTCTTACTAATGATTTGAACAGGGGCAAAATTATATCTCTCTCTTTGGAGTCCATACCTCTCTTAATACAAAAAGAACAAGAAAGAACTTTGCTTGATTCCCCCAGTTGTGGAAACCGCAGCTCAATGACATTGCATTCTATTATTCAGAGCTTATGTCTCTCTTTCAGGGGTTAAGGCCGACCTGACCGTGGCCACTGGAAGCTTTGTAGACCCCATCACCTGCTTTTCCCTTTTCTCTTCCAACATGGCCTCTTCTTCTCTGACCATTCGAATGAGATCAGGGTAGACCAGGCTCTTCCCATCCAGTTGTCACCTGCTGGGCACGGGCTTCATTAACTTCCTGGATCTATCCCTTCTTCAGGATAATCCTATGCGGATCTTGTCTATGCGTCCCATGTACTATGACAGCTTCTCCCCTGTCTTCTGGTAACAGTGTTCCAGTTGATAGGTAAGTTCTGTGACTTTTTCTGTCCCACCAAAACAACTTACCAGGATGTCTATGTAGTCCATGGGCAGTATCCTTTTTGCTTGTCTTCAGATTGTATGGCCTCTAAGGCAGGCCTTTTATCGGCTCTCAAACAATCCTTTGCTTCTTTCTGCCTTCTGAGACCTCCCATTCCTAGGGCCTGCGTTGGCCCATCTAACCACTCTTCAAAATCCCTCTTCCCCCGAGGGTACAGGGTGTCCTCCAGAGAACATCGGAGTTTCCTGTAATTCCGACATCGGGATCCCCGGGGTCTCTTCTGCACTGAGTTACAATTTCCCCTAGGACAGCACACAGTTCTGCACTAAGGGTAGTCTGTGTGGGGCTTTCGCGCCTTCTGCTCTTCCTTCTTTGGGGATAGAATGGCTTTCATAGGAGAACCTTCTCCCTTGCGCGGCAATGCAGCACTTGATAGGCCTGGACCATTCGGTCCAGGTATGCTTTGGCTCCTGAACTGCTTGAGTTCTTCCTTCCATTCTATTAAGGCGTATGTGTTACCCAGCCTTCCATTATCCATGACTTCTGGCATGGGGATAATGACATTATGAGGCTTGACTGCCTCTCTCTGCCATATCCCTGGCAGTTCAATGGACTGCTGCTGTCAGCGGCCCATGTTGCGGACCACCGTCCCACTTCTATTGGGTCCATGCCGGTACTTCTGGCGGCTTTTCCCGCTGACTCAGGATCCCGGACGAGCCCCCAGGTCCGCTACCCCCAGAAGTTAAGAGAGCCGCTGGTTTGTTTTGGGTCCCATATTACAGCTCCACCAACCCCGGCAATTTTGTCTCTTCCGCTCTTCCTTTTTATAGCCTCCCCCAGCAGCCTCTCGGGCGGAAACAAGCAGCCCGGGAGCCTGGAGAATCATGGGGGATGTAGTCTCTTCCCCTAAAGGGGTATGAATCTATGCCCCCTAGCATGTATGATGCATGCATATTCTTAGCCCCCAAGTGCATAACTTTACATTTATCAACATTAAACCTCATCTGCCACATAGTCGCCCAATTAGACAGAGCATTGATGTTGGCTTGTAAATTGGAGACCTCCTGTAAGGACGTTATTCCACTGCATAGCTTGGTGTCATCTGCAAAGACAGAAATTTTACTTTTGATCCCAGACCCAATATCATTTATAAAGATATTAATAAGTAAGGGTCCCAGCACTGAACCTTGGGGTAAACCACTGATAACCTTAGACCATTCAGAGTAAGAATCATTAATCACTACTGAATTCTGTCTTTAGCCAGTTTTCTATCTATTTACAAACCGATATTTCCAAGCCTGTAGACCTTACCTTACACATGAGCCGTGTGTGGGGAACTGTATCGAACGCTTTTGCAAAATCCAAGTATACCATGTCCACAGCCACGCCTCTGTCCAAGGTTTTACTTACCTCTTCATAAAAAGAATTCAGGTTTGTCTGACAACTTCTGTCTTTCATGAATCCATGCTGTCTGTTGCTTAAAATGTTTTTTTCCAGCAAGAACTTGTATATGTGGTCTTTTATTAATCTCTCCCGTATCTTCCCGACTATAGAAGTTAAACTAACAGGTCTATAGTTACTTGGCAAAGACTTTGTTCCCTTTTTAAATATAGGCACCACGTTCGCCCTGCGCCAATCCAGTGGTACTATTCCCATCATTAATGAGTCCCTAAAAATGAAATACAATGGCTTTGAAATTGCAGAGCTCACTTCTTTTAGGATCCGTGGGTGGATGCCATCTGGTCCAGGTGCTTTATCCACCTTTATTCTGTCTAAATATTTCTGGACCATATCACTTTTGAGCCATTGTGGATCATTCGGGGCTGTGTAAATACCACCCCCATTATGGACATGAGCTACCCAATGCTCCTTTGTATACACAGAGCTGAAGAAAGTATTTAATAAATTAGCCTTCTCTTTGTCCCCAGTCACCCACTCTAGATTATTTTGTAAAGGGCCTACATGCTCAGACCTGATCTTTTTACTATTAATATATTTGAAGAATTTTTTTGGGTTTGTCCTACTATCTTTTGCAATCTGTCGTTCGTTTTGAATTGTTGCATCCTTGATTTCCTTTTTACATATTCTGTTAAATTCTTTAAATTCCCTTAGGAAGTCATGTGCCATGATGGCACCCATAAGAATGCACTCCCAAGCCGGGCTGTGTGTATCCATAGACACACACAGCGCAGGCTTATAGCTCCTGCTTCTCCCAGTGTCTTCTATTAGACCAAGAAAAGGAGCAGAGTGAAGCTGCAGCTGTGACAGTACTGGATCGGTGAGAGGTGTCAGGTAAGTGCTTAGGGATGGAGGGGGGCTAAAAATGTTGTTTCTATACATCTATTGTCTAGTGGTTGTACCAATATTCTCCCTAATGTTCTTGAGGCCAACATCGATTTTTTGCTGTGTATATATTATTTCCTGGCTACCTCACGTCAGCACACCATGGGTTAATCCTCCGTAGGTAACCCCAAGGACCACCTCCAATAGATAGAATAAAAGACCCACCCTCCTAATCCCCGGTGTTCTTCATTTTTGGTCGCTCCAGGCCACCTGCCAAAGGTTTCCAGATTAGATGGATGTCGTGAGCAGTATCCCCCCTACTGCACCTCCCCCCAGGTTCTCTGCTTCTCTTGGGTTGGAAGATCCTGTGTGTGGGTGGTAAATTCCCCGTAAGCCAGGGTACCCTTGTGCCTGGGTCGTGGGCTTTGTTGCTTAGATAGCACATTATTTATTGACCTATGTGGTGCTTCTCAGGGACGCTGTGGCTGCACTCCTTGTTTTTCTCCCATACTGTGTCTCCTTAGCAGCGTGGCGGGCTTTCTCTCTCTTCCTTATCCTGTTTGGAGGGAGGTTCCCCTCCAATCACCTGGCAACTGATTAAACAAAAAGCAGAGAGTCAGATGGCGTGAGTGGCTGTGCTTCCTGCTTTCTATGCATGTCAGTTCCAGGTAAGACAGGCTCTCTCTTCCTCCTTTTTCATATCAGAGAGGCTGTAGTGTAAGTAATCTTTCTTTTTTCCTTTTAGTCTTTCACTGATTAGTGACCTGCCTGTGGACTTAGCAAGCCGCCTGTTGCACCCTGCTGCCTTTCCTCACTGTAAGCTGCTTAAAGGGGACATGACACACAAAAAATAAAAAAATAAATACATTTTTAAGGAGAAAAACAGGGGGTGGGAAGAGAGTTTCTCTCTGTGCTCCCTGTCTCATGCAGTGATTCTTGTTTTTTTTTTTTTTAGATGAGCACACTGCACAGGTCAGAGGCATGAAGATCTAAAGAAAGGTACGAGGGGGCAGCGTGGGACAATGGGGAAAAGAGTGCTAACCGCTCACGGTTGTCTACCTTGGCTGTTTTGCAGGAGCCGAAGCCCAAAGCGCAGACGCTCATCAAAGCATAAGTCCTGCCAACGTTCTGTGTCACCGCGGCGCTATGAATCCCGTCCATCTGTACGGAGGCTCTCGATCTCTCCTGACCCGCATGAACTGGGTGTCCAGACATCTACTTCTGCCCAGACCCAAGCGCAACATCCTCCACAGGGTCTGTGCTGGGCTTGCAAACTCCCAGCCTTGCCTGGAAAGCTTATCTGCAAGAGTTGCCTTGGAGAAGTGGCAGCAGATAAAGAGGATTATGCAAGGAGGTTTAAAGATTATATCTGCAAAGCGGTACAGGAGAGCCTCCAGGACATGGCGATTCCAACGAGACACTCTTCCCATAGGCTTACACAGCCCAAGACATCTCGCGCCTCACCTGAAGAGAGCGTAACAGAGTTATCCTCTGATCCAGATCTACCTGGGACTTTTGAATAATTATAATCTGGTAGGCCCCTTTGTGCAAGCAATTAAGGTAGCCCTGAATTGGGAGTTGGGAGTCAGAGTCCCTCCCGCCACAAAAGATCCATAGGTTCTTTCATAACCTGAAAAAGGAGGGAACTACCTTCCCAGTATTTCTGGAGATTAAGGAATTAATCAAGGACGAATGGGAGAAACTGGATAAAAAAAACTGTATCCCGTGCCTTCTTCACAGGCTAGCCTTTGGGAGACCCCACGAAATGTGGATGTAGCCTTGCAGCATTTGGCACGACATGATGTGTCCTTACCTTTGGAGACCTCGGTTACTTTCAGGGATCTAATGGATCGCCAGGTTGACGCAGAAATTATTCTGTGGCTGGGTGGGCCCAGCCATTGCCCTGACGACCTTGTCAAGGGCCTTGAAGACATGGCTTGTCAACATTGAGACTGCTTTAAATGCAAATCAAAGATTGTTACAGCATTGGAGGAGCCAAACATGTCAGCAAATTTCCTTGCAGAGGCATTGGTAGATTTAGTAAAGCTGTTAGCCAGATCTATGGCCAGTGCCGTTACAGCAAGGAGGGCCCTGTGGCTCCACCTTTGGATGGCAGACGGGACTTCCAAACAGGCCTTGTGCAACATACCATACAACGGCAAACTACTGTTTGGAAAGACCTTGGATAATGCAATTAAGAGAGTCAAGGGAGGAAGGTCAGCTCTTCTCCCTCAGCCTGGCCGAAAGAAACCACTTGGACAACCCAGTCAGTCAACCTACAAACGCTTCCAGAACGAAAAATGGTACAGGCCAGGATGGGAGAGACCTCAATGGAGAGGGACTCAAAATTCCTTTCTCTGGGGCATCAAGTCTAAGGCAGCACAGACAGCCAAGACAAATGAAAAGTCCTTTTGAGGGTGCGCCCACCCAGGCTTGTCCGGTGGGGGCGAGGCTAAGCTCCTATTGGAGGGTCTGGGCGGCGAAGGTTACCAATCACTGGACCCTGGACACTGTAAAAAACGGATACTCTATAGAGTTCTTACACCACCCTCCAAATTCCTTTGTGAGAACTCAGTGGCCAGAGTGTCCCGAGAAGAGACAGTCCTTGCGGACCTATATAGACAAACTCTTCTCCAAAGGGGCCATCAAGCATGTACCGACAGAAGAGAGAGGGGGAGGTTTCTATTCCCCAATCTTCCTGGTGCCAAAATCTTCAGGGACCTTGAGGCCTGTGTTGGATTTAACAAGACTGAACAATTACATCCTCAACAGGCGATTCAAGATGGAGTCCCTTCAGACCATAATGAAGGTGGTCCAGGAGAACGACTGGCTCATTTCGGTGAACCTGTCGGACGCGTACCTGCATGTCCCTATAAGGAAGCAACATCAGAGATTTTTGAGATTTGCAGTATGCGACCATCATTATCAATTCACATGCCTCCTTTTTGGGCATCTGTACCGCACTAAAAGTATTCCTGAAGATTCTCCTCTCCATCATTTCTCTAATTCGCCTGGAAGGAATAAAAATGTACTATTACTTAGACGATATCATCACTCTGGGAGACTCCGCTCAACAACTCAGAGAGCATCCAGACCGGGTCCTTCTGACTCTAAACAGTTTTGGTTGGATAATAAACAGTCAAATGAGCCAACTCCATCGCTCCCAAACAATGGAGTATTTGGAGGTAATTGTCTCCACTTCTCCCAGACAGGAAGATTTATCAGTTGCGCCAGTGTACATATCAGTAACATAAGAATACTCCTTTTGTAATATATAATATTACAATGTCCATCACACATCTAAAACAGCTTTTAGAACTTAAAGCTGAATATCACATCTGAAATGTATTAAAAACAAAAACTCATTCACACTAATTAAAGGGAAACTCTGCAGAGAGATTTTTTTTAAACCAAATAAAATGTTGAATAGTAAGAATATAACAGTACCCTAAGCACAATGAGGTCTACCTTTCTCTCAGCCGAAGACTGCATGGTCCTGATTGGAATGTTTACCGCCACAATTCCAGTAGTCCCATGGGCCAGGTGGCACATGAGGGCATTCCAGGTAACCTTCTTGAGCCAATGGGACAGGTCATCCAAGAACCAAAAGATATACATCCCAGAAGGGGTACGTCGAGATCTAGGCTGGTGGACCGTGCCAGAGAACCCATCCTGGGGGGTACCCCTCAACCCAGTGGACTGGACTATGGTCACCTCAGACGCCAGCCTCCAGGGTTGGGGGGCCCATTGTAAGGAGAAAGAAATCCAAGATCGTTGGAACCCACTATACAAACAATCAAACTATTTGGAACTCAAGGCAGCCTTTCTTGCTCTACAGGTCTTTCAGGAAGATCTTCGGGAAGCATGGGTCAAGATGCTACTAGACAACAAGACCGCAGTAGCTTAACTTGCCCACCAAGGGGGGACAAGGAGTCTAATGCTCCTTCACCTGTCGGGAGACATCTTTGCCTGGGCAGAGGAGCATCTTCAGGACCTGACAGCAGCATATCTCCTAGGAAGTCAGAATCAACTGGCAGATCAGCTGAGCAGACCTTTCCCTGAACACAGCGAGTGGTCACTCAAACCGAGGTACCTCCGGACAGTTTTCAGGAAGTGGGGCACACCCGTGGTCGATTTGATGGCAACCCCACAAAATGCTCAGCTTCCCCTGTTTGTGACAAGATACAGTAACGCAGGAGCACTAACACAGGATGCATTTTTGATCCGCTGGGCCTTTCCGATGGTGTACATTTTTCCACCAATCCCATTATTATTGAATGTCCTGTTGAAGATCAGAGCAGAGAAGGTCTACACTGTGTTGGTGGCTCCCAAATGGCCGAGGAGGCCTTGGTTTCCTTTGATCATACAGATGTTGTCAGCCCCGCCAGTTCTGTTTCCAGCCAAGAGGTACCTTTTGAACCAGAACCAATGGTGACACTCCAACCCGACAAAACTAAAACTAGCTGCATTGCTGCTGAATCGGCCTGAATAAGGGCTCAGGGACTTTCCTAACAGGTGGTACAGACTCTAATGAAGGCCAGAAAGACCTCAACCAACCGCACGTATGAACGTGTATGGACGAAATTTGTAGAGTTCGCTGGTTGCAAACACTTTTCTCCTGAATCTCCTTCTCGGCCAAACATACTGTATTTCCTACAGTCAGCCCTAGATAAGGGTTTAGAATATAACTCGATTAGGGTGCAAGTCTCTGCCCTATCATCTCTCACCGGGCATAGGGGGGCTGAAGAACCCCTAATCAGGCGTTTTCTGCAGGCTGATTAGATACTAAAAGATACTAAAATTAGTATTTCCTTATTATGCAGCATATCTTGGTTAATTTTATTTTTTGTTTTCCCCGCCCTTCTTCTTTATTGCTAGTTAAATCCCATGGCGTGCTAATGTGAGGTAGCCAAGAATATGGAAAATTGTTATCAAATACTTACCGTAATTTTCCTTTCCTGGCGTACCCTCACGTCAGCACAACTTTCTCGCCCTGGTGGCCTGTCGCTATCTAGTTAAAGAACACCGGGGATTAGGAGGGTGGGTCTTTTATTCTATCTATTGGAGGTGGTCCTTGGGGTTACCTACGTAGGATTAACCCATGGTGTGCTGACATGAGGGTACTCCAGGAAAGGAAAATTATGGTAAGTATTTGATAACAATATTCCATAATATGCACATAATGTGTACATACTCACACATCCTTGCCACTCTTACAGTAAAGAACCCTCTACGTAGTTTAAGGTTAAACCTCTTTTTTTCTATTTTTAATGAGTGGCCACGTGTCTTATTAAACTCTCTTCCGCAAAAAAGTTTTATCCCTATTGTGGGTTCACCAGTACGGTATTTATAAATTTAAATCTTAAGTTCACTGCTCGCAACCTTTCCTTTATAACTAATATCCTCCAGACCCTTTATTAGCTTTGTTGCCCTTCTTTGTACTCACTCCATTTCCAGTACATCCTTCCTGAGGACTGGTGCCCAGAACTGGACAGCATACTGTAGGTGCGGCCAGACCAGAGCCTTGTAGAGTGGGAGAATTATCGTTTTATCCCTTGAGTTGATCCCCTTTTTAATGCATGCCAATATTCTGTTTGCTTTGTTAACAGCAGCTTGGCATTGCATGCCATTGCTGAGCCTATCATCTACTAGGACCCCCAGGTCCTTTTCCATCCTAGATTCCCCCAGAAGTTCTCCCCCCAATGTATAGATTGCATTCATATTTTTGCAACCCAAATGCATTATTTTAAATTTTTCTACATTAAACTTCATTTGCCATGTAGTCGCCCACCCCATTAATTTGTTCAGATCTTTTTGCAAAGTTTCCACATCCTGCGGAGAAGTTATTGCCCTGCTTAGCTTAGTATCATCTGCAAATACAGAGATTGAACTGTTTACCCCATCCTCCAGGTCGTTTATGAACAAAATAAATAGGATTGGTCCCAGCACAGAACCCTGGGGGACCCCACTACCCACCTCTAACCATTCCAAGTACTCCCCATTTATCACCACCCTCTGAACTCGCATTTGTAGCCAGTTTTTAATCCATGTATTCACCCTTTGGTCCATGCCAACAGACCTTATTTTGTACAGTAAACGTTTAAGGGGAACTGTGTCAAATGCTTTTGCAAAATCCAGACACACTACGTCTACGGGCCTTCCTTTACAGTGGTGTGAAAAAGTGTTTGCCCCCTTCCTCATTTCCTGTTCCTTTGCATGTTTGTCACACTTAAGTGTTTCGGAACATCAAACCAATTTTTTTTTTTTTTTAATTCTTTATTTATTTCAAAGTTTTCAATACAAACACAATACATTTTCCTTTTCCCACCCAACACCCCAAGCTCCCCTCCCCCCCCCCCCCCCCCCATCCAACCCACCCCCTCCGCCAGACATAATCTTTCCAGGGTCCTATATGCTGCAATCTGGTTGTCACTCGAGTTATTTTGTCGTATAAATCTTTCTATTTATCTAGTTATCTCTTCAAAATATCTCCATGAGCTTCTAAAGTCAATCCAATAAGACCATTTGTCCTCCCCTTTGTCCGATTCACTATCGCCTTCTTGCCCCCCTTCTGCTTTCTCTAGATTTCGCTGTCTATTTACCCCTCTAAACCATTCCCCGATTTGCGGGCTCCCAGTTTCCATCCACTTCTTGGGGATCAGATTTTTCGCCTCATTTAATAGGATGGGAATTATTGAGTTTCTATACTGTTTAATGGTGCTGTCTGTCCCGTGGAACAGAACCACCCACGGATCCTCGGGGATATCTTTTTTTGTAATGCTTTTAATTAATGCTAATATCTGTCTCCAGTATGTTTTAATGGTGGGACAATCCCACCAGATGTGAGCCATTGTCCCTATACCTCCACATCCTCTCCAGCATGTGGGGGGTCTATCTCTTTGTATTTTGCTCATTTTTACCGGGGTTATGTACCACCCCATGAGGCACTTATAGTTGACTTCTATAGTTCGACTGTCAATTTTCGGTCCATGAATTAATTTTAGTATCTTTTCGCATCTGTTCTCAGTACAGGGGATCCCCAGTTCTTCTTCCCATCTTTTGACCCCCGGAGGGATACCCAGCTGATTCTCCTGTAGTAATACTCTGTATATACGTGAGATAGTGTTTCTAACCGGGAGGCTTGTACATATTTGCTCTATTGTAGAGAGATTATCTAGGTCCCGGATAGGTTGCGGTAAACCCTCAACAAATTTTCTCAGCTGGATATACCTCCAGACGTCAATCGACATCAGCTCTACCTCTTTATTTAATTCGTGAAACGTGATTAATTTTCCTCTTTTAATAATGTCCCCTAAGCGTGCTCCCCCCTTTTTAATCCAATTTCCCCATAGTTTACTCCTACCGGGTTCAAAAAAAACATTATTTTTTAACTTTATCATAGGGGAATTAAATTCCCATTTATTTTTTCTGTGTACTCTATCCCATATTTTTAAAGTGACCCGTGTGATTTCATGTGTATCCTCTTCTATTAACCTAAATTTTGGTGGATTCCATATTACGTGCCCCCAATCTCTATTTCCTAAGACATTTTCTATATTCACCCATCTTTTTTTTACTCCCTCTTTTGTCCATTCCGTGATTCTTGATAGTGAAATTGCATTGAAGTATAGTTCAAAATCTGGCAAGGCGAGGCCCCCCTGTTTTTTCAATGTGGACAAAATTCCTGCTGAGACACGTGCTTTTTTATTGGACCAAATAAATCTAGAGATGATCTCCCTTAGAATCCTAAAAAAGGCTTTGGGGACAGCTATTGAAAGCATTTGAAACTTATAATTTATTTTTGGGGCTATGATCATTTTCACCGCATTTATCTTACCCATCCATGACAGCGGACTATAAGTCATGTTTTTTATTTCTTTTTTAATCTCTTCAAGTAATGGTATGTAGTTTATCTGGTAGGTCTTCCTTAATGACCCTGCAAGTTTTATTCCTAAATATTTTATATTTTCCTTCCAAGGGAACTGGAACTCTTTAGCTAGTTGGACCACTTCTGCTTGGTCCATATTAATATTAAGAATTTCTGATTTAGTTGGGTTGACTTTAAAGTTAGACACCAAGCCGTATATTCTTAGTACCTTAAGCAGATTGGGTAGGGTTATTCGGGGATTGGACAGGAAAAACAGGACGTCGTCCGCGAACGTCTCATCTCCTACCACAATCCCCTTTATGTCTGGTGAATTACGTATGGTTGATAGAAATGGTTCCAGAGCTACCACAAACAGAAGAGGGGACAGAGGGCAACCTTGACGGGTTCCATTTTTCATGGAAAACGGGTGGGAGAGAAACCCATTAACTCTCACCCTCGCCTGTGGTTGATCATATAATAATCTAATCCAGCTTAGCATTCTCGGGCCTATACCCATTGCTTCTAATGTTGCAAACATATGTCCCCAGTCTATCCTGTCAAATGCCTTCTCGGCATCTATTGACAGAAATAGACTGGGGACATTCCCCCTCTCACATGCCTGCATCAGAAGCAACGCTTTAATCCCATTGTCCCTCCCCTCCCGCCCCGGGACAAAACCCACCTGATCTGGGAATATCAACTCGGGCAATTTATTTTTTAACCTGTTGGCCAATACCTTCGCGAACAGCTTCGTGTCTGTATTCAAGAGGGCTATTGGACGGTAACTTGAACAAAGCGTCTTGTCCTTTCCTTCCTTCAAAATCAACGTTATTGACGCCATTAAGGCCTCTCTGTCCATACCTCTCTCGCTACCCAGGGAGTTCCAATACTGGCACAGCCTGGGCACCAAAATATCCCGGTACCTTTTAAAATAAGTAACTGAAAATCCATCGGGGCCCGGGCTTTTGCCAGCAGAGGAACTCTTCAGGGCCTCATAAATTTCCGACTCTGTGATCGGTTCCTCCATCATACTACTATCTTCTATGGATAGTGAGGGGACCTCGCTGTTCCTCAAAAAATTCCTACACTCTTCACTGTCCGTTTGTGATATCGAATCTTTAGTTTTAACGTCATACAACGCTTCATAGTAGGCTCTAAACTCTTTGGCTATATCTTTAGTCAGATTTACCATTGAGCCACTTTTATTTTGGATTTTGTCGATATAGTTAACTTCTCTCTTTTTTTTGAGTATTCTCGCTAGGTGTTTGCTGCTTTTATTTCCCCACATGTGTCTTTCTCTATCCAGTTTATGGAACCACTTCCTCGCCTCCTGATCCCTCTCTATTTTTAATTCCTCTCTTTTATTTAGTAGTCTATGATAGGTATCCCCCTTTCTTATCGTTTCGTCCATGTGCTCCTGTTCAAGTTCCCGTATCTCTCTCCCCAGACGTGCCTGGAGCTCCCTTTTTTCTCGTTTTTTACCTGCCCCAATAGAAATCAGAATACCCCTGATATACGCTTTATGCGCTTCCCAAAGTGCGGTTTGTGATGTTTCCCCTGTATCATTAATTTCAAAAAAGGATATAATTTCCTTGCGTATACTTTCTTCCGTACCGGGGTCAACCAATAAGCTGTCATTTAAACGCCAAGCGCTTGGCCTCATCTGTATTCCCGGCAGTCTAACTGTCATTGTGATAGGCGCGTGGTCCGAAAAAGTCGTGATTTCGATCCCAGATTCAGTCACGTAATCTAGCAGTCTGTGTTCTACTAGGAAATAATCTAGGCGGGAATGGGTTCCATGAACTGGAGAGAAAAAAGTGAAATCTTTCACACCTGGGTGTTGCACTCTCCATACGTCGACAAGTTGACTCTGCCTGAGTTTGAGTTTAATATTCTTTAGCTGACGTGGACTCTGGCTTCCTGTTCTTGATGTGGTATCCATAATAGGATCCCAACCAAAATTCAGGTCACCCGCGATGATAACCTCCCCCGTGTAAAAGCCTGACAGGCGTCCCAGAACCTGGGATAGGAATCGAGTTGGATTTTTATTTGGGCAATAGATATTTACCAGTGTTAACATATTTTCGCCCATTTTGCCTTTTATAGCTAGGTACCTTCCATCAGGGTCAAGGAGCCTATCGCTAATAACAAATTTTACATTTTTGGCGAACCCTATGGCCACCCCCTTAGCACCTCTCGTTGGAGTATCCCCCTGGAACCAAAGTGGGTAATCTTGTGAGGCTAGTCTTATCCCACTATCTAGTGTCAAGTGTGTCTCTTGTAGGAAAATCACCTCACCCTGATAGGTTTGTATCTCCTTGAGTATCTTATATCGCTTCATCTGTGAGTTTAAGCCTCTGACATTATACGACAAAAATTTCAGATTAACCTCCTCCATTTTTCAGGGGGGGTTTTATGCATTTATCGGACCTTCTTGATTCATACATTACTTTTTGTGTCTGCAAGGCGGGGATCGTCCCCCCCCCTTCCCCATCCTTCCCTTCCTCCCAACCCTATTCCCTCCCCCCCTCCCCCCCCGTCTCCACCCTCCCCCCTCCTGCTCCCCTGGTCGAATTCCGACCATATGTGAACGGCGAGGTGTCCCTTTGAGATACCTCCTGTCCACTGCGCCACCTGGGGTGAAGCGCCGTACCTGGCTGTCTGAAGCTGGGTCTCCCTCCCCCCCTGATCCCTTCCATAGAAGGGAGGGGCCCACTAGCTGCATTAGGACCCCAAGTTCCCCCGCCCGTGTCCGCCCCCCCTTTATACCCTCTCCTCCCCAATAGAAGAGGGAGAGGAGCGAGAAAAAAAAAAAACCCACTCTTCCCACTCCCCTCTCAAACCTCCTTCATTCTATTTCCCCACCGGGGTTTACTATTTTAGTTCCGGTTCTGAGGGATTTTGGGGACAGGTATCCCCAATTCCTCACAAAAATTTTGCAATTCCTCCATATATTTCATACGTAATGTCTTCCCATCTTTGATAACAATCAGAGCCGCCGGGTATCCCCAGCTATACTTTATATTCAAGGCTCGTAGGTTTTCCAACAAAGGCTTCATTTCTCTTCTCCGTGCAAGTGTCCCAGCTGACAGGTCCGCAAAAACCTGAATTTCGGTCATTTCAAACATCAATGGAGATTTTCCTCTGAGGTTTTTGTAGATTTGGAATTTTTCCTGATACGAGTGGAATCTTACGAGCACATCTCTAGGGGCGTCTTCTCTTACTCCAGGAGGTTTTCTAATGTGATGGGCTCGTTCTATTTTCAAGTCCATTTCCTCTTCCATGCCTAAAATCGGTTTAAAGAGATTTTTCATTTTTAATATCAAATCTTCCCCCCTCTGTTCAGGTAGCGCTCTTATCCTCAGATTTTGTCTTCTATTTTGGTCTTCCATGCTTTCTATTTTGTACCTCATGTCTCTTTCCATTGATTGTATTTTTTCCATCTGCTTACTGACCACCTTGTTTTCTTTCACCTGTTCGGTTACAAATTCTTCGATTTTTTCCACTCTTTTTACTAGGAAGCCAATATCAATTCTAATGTTCAAGATCTCAGTTTTGATGGCACTTTCCAAGTTGGAGAACATTTCTATCATCTCTGTTTTGGTAGGAATTTGCGATATGTCGCTTAGTTGTAAAATGGTACTTGTGTCACCCACCCTCTCCAGCTCAGCCTCTGTCCTGAGTGTCTCTGCCTGATCTGCCCTCTGCCTTTCCATCTCTCTCTTCCTTTCCTTCGTCCCCTGTTGTTGTTTTTTTCCCAACTCAGGACTTTTTAGACTGGTATCCTTTAAATATTTTTGTATGGAACTGGTGTTTAAGTTGTCCTTAGGTGTTTTGGGCTCAGATGAAGACTTTGGAGTGGCCTAGCCAAAGTCCTGACCTGAATCCTATTGAGATGTTGTGGTATGACCTTAAAAAGGCGGTTCATGCTCGAAAACCCTCTAATGTAACTGAATTAGGACAATTCTGCAAAGATGAGTGTGCCAAAATTCCTCCAGGACGCTGTAAAAGCCTCATTGCACGTTATCGCAAACGCTTGGTTGCAGTTGTTGCTGCTAAGGGTGGCCCAACCAGTTATTAGGTTTAGGGGGCAATCACTTTTTCACACAGGGCCATGATAGTTTGGATTTTTTTTCACCTTTAATAATAAACACCTTCATTTACAAATTGCATTTTGTGTTTACTTGTGTTGTCCTTGACTATTGTTTAAATTGGTTTGATGTTCCGAAACACTTAAGTGTGACAAACATGCAAAGGAACAGAAAATGAGGAAGGGGGCAAACACTTTTTCACACCACTGTATATGCTAAACCCTTATCTAGGGCTGACTGTAGGAAATCCAGTATGTTTGGCCGAGAAGGAGATTCAGGAGAAAAGTGCTTGCATCCAGCGAACTCTACAAATTTCGTCCATACACGTTCATACGTGCGGTTGGTTGAGGTCTTTCTGGCCTTCATTAGAGTCTGTACCACCTGTGAGGAAAGTCCCTGAGCCCTTATTCAGGCCGATTCAGCAGCAATGCAGCTAGTTTTAGTTTTGTCGGGTTGGAGTGTCACCATTGGTTCTGGTTCAAAAGGTACCTCTTGGCTGGAAACAGAACTGGCGGGGCTGACAACATCTGTATGATCAAAGGAAACCAAGGCCTCCTCGGCCATTGGGGAGCCACCAACACAGTGTAGACCTTCTCTGCTCTGATCTTCAACAGGACATTCAATAATAATGGGATTGGTGGAAAAATGTACACCATCGGAAAGGCCCAGCGGATCAAAAATGCATCCTGTGTTAGTGCTCCTGCGTTACTGTATCTTGTCACAAACAGGGGAAGCTGAGCATTTTGTGGGGTTGTCATCAAATCGACCACGGGTGTGCCCCACTTCCTGAAAACTGTCCGGAGGTACCTCGGTTTGAGTGACCACTCGCTGTGTTCAGGGAAAGGTCTGCTCAGCTGATCTGCCAGTTGATTCTGACTTCCTAGGAGATATGCTGCTGTCAGGTCCTGAAGATGCTCCTCTGCCCAGGCAAAGATGTCTCCCAACAGGTGAAGGAGCGTTAGACTCCTTGTCCCCCCTTGGTGGGCAAGTTAAGCTACTGCGGTCTTGTTGTCTAGTAGCATCTTGACCCATGCTTCCCGAAGATCTTCCTGAAAGACCTGTAGAGCAAGAAAGGCTGCCTTGAGTTCCAAATAGTTTGATTGTTTGTATAGTGGGTTCCAACGATCTTGGATTTCTTTCTCCTTACAATGGGCCCCCCAACCCTGGAGGCTGGCGTCTGAGGTGACCATAGTCCAGTCCACTGGGTTGAGGGGTACCCCCCAGGATAGGTTCTCTGGCACGGTCCACCAGCCTAGATCTCGACGTACCCCTTCTGGGATGTATATCTTTTGGTTCTTGGATGACCTGTCCCATTGGCTCAAGAAGGTTACCTGGAATGCCCTCATGTGCCACCTGGCCCATGGGACTACTGGAATTGTGGCGGTAAACATTCCAATCAGGACCATGCAGTCTTCGGCTGAGAGAAAGGTAGACCTCATTGTGCTTAGGGTACTGTTATATTCTTACTATTCAACATTTTATTTGGTTTAAAAAAAATCTCTCTGCAGAGTTTCCCTTTAATTTGTGTGAATGAGTTTTTGTTTTTAATACATTTCAGATGTGATATTCAGCTGGGTTTAAGTTCTAAAAGCTGTTTTAGATGTGTGATGGACATTGTAATATTATATATTACAAAAGGAGTATTCTTATGTTACTGATATGTACACTGGCGCAACTGATAAATCTTCCTGTCTGGGAGAAGTGGAGAAAATTACCTCCAAATACTCCATTGTTTGGGAGCGATGGAGTTGGCTCTTTTGACTGTTTATTATCCAACCAAAACTGTTTAGAGTCAGAAGGACCCGGTCTGGATGCTCTCTGAGTTGTTGAGTGAAGTCTCCCAGAGTGATGATATCGTCTAAGTAATAGTACATTTTTATTCCTTCCAGGCGAATTAGAGAAATGATGGAGAGGAGAATCTTCAGGAATACTCTTAGTGCGGTACAGATGCCCAAAAAGGAGGCATGTGAATTGATAATGATGGTCACATACTGCAAATCTCAAAAATCTCTGATGTTGCTTCCTTATAGGGACATGCAGGTACGCGTCCGACAGGTTCACCGAAATGAGCCAATCGTTCTCCTGGACCACCTTCATTATTGTCTGAAGGGACTCCATCTTGAATCGCCTGTTGAGGATGTAATTGTTCAGTCTTCTTAAATCCAACACAGGCCTCAAGGTCCCTGAAGATTTTGGCACCAGGAAGATTGGGGAATAGAAACCTCCCCCTCTCTCTTCTGTCGGTACATGCTTGATGGCCCCTTTGGAGAAGAGTTTGTCTATATAGGTCCGCAAGGACTGTCTCTTCTCGGGACACTCTGGCCACTGAGTTCTCACAAAGGAATTTGGAGGGTGGTGTAAGAACTCTATAGAGTATCCATTTTTTACAGTGTCCAGGGTCCAGTGATTGGTAACCTTCGCCGCCCAGACCCTCCAATAGGAGCTTAGCCTCGCCCCCACTGGACAAGCCTGGGTGGGCGCACCCTCAAAAGGACTTTTCATTTGTCTTGGCTGTCTGTGCTGCCTTAGACTTGATGCCCCAGAGAAAGGAATTTTGAGTCCCTCTCCATTGAGGTCTCTCCCATCCTGGCCTGTACCATTTTTCGTTCTGGAAGCGTTTGTAGGTTGACTGACTGGGTTGTCCAAGTGGTTTCTTTCGGCCAGGCTGAGGGAGAAGAGCTGATCTTCCTCCCTTGACTCTCTTAATTGCATTATCCAAGGTCTTTCCAAACAGTAGTTTGCCGTTGTATGGTATGTTGCACAAGGCCTGTTTGGAAGTCCCGTCTGCCATCCAAAGGTGGAGCCACAGGGCCCTCCTTGCTGTAACGGCACTGGCCATAGATCTGGCTAACAGCTTTACTAAATCTACCAATGCCTCTGCAAGGAAATTTGCTGACATGTTTGGCTCCTCCAATGCTGTAACAATCTTTGATTTGCATTTAAAGCAGTCTCAATGTTGGCAAGCCATGTCTTCAAGGCCCTTGACAAGGTCGTCAGGGCAATGGCTGGGCCCACCCAGCCACAGAATAATTTCTTTTAATATCTGCGTCAACCTGGCGATCCATTGGATCCCTGAAAGTAACCGAGTTCTCCAAAGGTAAGGACACATCATGTCGTGCCAAATGCTGCAAGGCTACATCCACATTTCGTGGGGTCTCCCAAAGGCTAGCCTGTGAAGAAGGCACGGGATACAGTTTTGAGAGTTTGTTTTGCAAATTCGTTTTTTTATCCAGTTTCTCCCATTCGTCCTTGATTAATTCCTTAATCTCCAGAAATACTGGGAAGGTAGTTCCCTCCTTTTTCAGGTTATGAAAGAACCTACGGATCTTTTGTGGCGGGAGGGACTCTGACTCCCAACTCCCAATTCAGGGCTACCTTAATTGCTTGCACAAAGGGGCCTACCAGATTATAATTAATCAAAAGTCCCAGGTAGATCTGGATCAGAGGATAACTCTGTTACGCTCTCTTCAGGTGAGGCGCGAGATGTCTTGGGCTGTGTAAGCCTATGGGAAGAGTGTCTCCTTGGAATCGCCATGTCCTGGAGACTCTCCTGTACCGATTTGCAGATATAATCTTTAAACCTCCTTGCATAATCCTCTTTATCTGCTGCCACTTCTCCAAGGCAACTCTTGCAGAAAGGTTTCCAGGCAAGGCTGGGAGTTTGCAAGCCCAGCACAGACCCTGTGGAGGATGTTGCGCTTGGGTCTGGGCAGGAGTAGATGTCTGGACACCCAGTTCATGCGGGTCAGGAGAGATCGAGAGCCTCCGTACAGATGGACGGGATTCATAGCGCCGCAGTGACACAGAACGTTGGCAGGACTTATTCTTTGATGAGCGTCTGCGCTTTGGGCTTCGGCTCCTGCAAAACAGCCAAGGTAGACAATCGTGAGCGGTTAGCACTCTTTTCCCCATTGTCCCACGCTGCCCCCTCGTACCTTTCTTTAGATCTTCATGCCTCTGACCTGTGCAGTGTGCTCATCTAAAAAAAAAAATCAAGAATCACTGCATGAGACAGGGAGCACAGAGAGAAACTCTCTTCCCACCCCCTGTTTTTCTCCTTAAAAATGTATTTATTTTTTATTTTTTGTGTGTCATGTCCCCTTTAAGCAGCTTACAGTGAGGAAAGGCAGCAGGGTGCAACAGGCGGCTTGCTAAGTCCACAGGCAGGTCACTAATCAGTGAAAGACTAAAAGGAAAAAAGAAAGATTACTTACACTACAGCCTCTCTGATAAGAAAAAGGAGGAAGAGAGAGCCTGTCTTACCTGTAACTGACATGCATAGAAAGCAGGAAGCACAGCCACTCAGGCCATCTGACTCTCTGCTTTTTGTTTAATCAGTTGCCAGGTGATTGGAGGGGAACCTCCCTCCAAACAGGATAAGGAAGAGAGAGAAAGCCCGCCACGCTGCTAAGGAGACACAGTATGGGAGAAAAACAAGGAGTGCAGCCACAGCGTCCCTGAGAAGCACCACATAGGTCAATAAATAATGTGCTATCTAAGCAACAAAGCCCACGACCCAGGCACAAGGGTACCCTGGCTTACAGGGAATTTACCACCCACACACAGGATCTTCCAACCCAAGAGAAGCAGAGAACCTGGGGGGAGGTGCAGTAGGGGGGATACTGCTCACAACATCCATCTGATCTGGAAACCTTTGGCAGGTGGCCTTTGGCGACCAAAAATGAAGAACACCGGGGATTAGGAGGGTGGGTCTTTTATTCTATCTATTGGAGGTGGTCCTTGGGGTTACCTACGGAGGATTAACCCATGGTGTGCTGACGTGAGGTAGCCAGGAAATAATATATACACAGCAAAAAATCGATGTTGGCCTCAAGAACATTAGGGAGAATATTGGTACAACCACTAGACAATAGATGTATAGAAACAACATTTTTAGCCCCCCTCCATCCCTAAGCACTTACCTGACACCTCTCACCGATCCAGTACTGTCACAGCTGCAGCTTCACTCTGCTCCTTTTCTTGGTCTTAAGGAAGACACTAGGAGAAGCAGGAGCTATAAGCCTGCGCTGTGTGTGTGTCTATGGATACACACAGCCCGGCTTGGGAGTGCATTCTTATGGGTGCCATCATGGCACATGACTTCCTAAGGGAATTTAAAGAATTTAACAGAATATGTAAAAAGGAAATCAAGGATGCAAAAATTCAAAATGAACGACAGATTGCAAAAGATAGTAGGACAAACCCAAAAAAATTCTTCAAATATATTAATAGTAAAAAGGTCAGGTCTGAGCATGTAGGCCCTTTACAAAATAATCTAGAGTGGGTGACTGGGGACAAAGAGAAGGCTAATTTATTAAATACTTTCTTCAGCTCTGTGTATACAAAGGAGCATTGGGTAGCTCATGTCCATAATGGGGGTGGTATTTACACAGCCCCGAATGATCCACAATGGCTCAAAAGTGATATGGTCCAGAAATATTTAGACAGAATAAAGGTGGATAAAGCACCTGGACCAGATGGCATCCACCCACAGATCCTAAACGAAGTGAGCTCTGCAATTTCAAAGCCATTGTATTTAATTTTTAGGGACTCATTAATGATGGGAATAGTACCACTGGATTGGCGCAGGGCGAACGTGGTGCCTATATTTAAAAAGGGAACAAAGTCTTTGCCAAGTAACTATAGACCTGTTAGTTTAACTTCTATAGTCGGGAAGATACTGGAGAGATTAATAAAAGACCACATAGACAAGTTCTTGCTGGTAAAAAACATTTTAAGCAACAGACAGCATGGGTTCATGAAAGACAGAAGTTGTCAGACAAACCTGATTTCTTTTTATGAAGAGGTAAGTAAAACCTTGGACAGAGGCATGGCTGTAGACATGGTATACTTGGATTTTGCAAAAGCGTTCGATACAGTTCCCCACACACGGCTCATGTGTAAGGTAAGGTCTACAGGCTTGGAAATATCGGTTTGTAAATAGATAGAAAACTGGCTAAAGACAGAATTCAGTAGTGATTAATGATTCTTACTCTGAATGGTCTAAGGTTATCAGTGGTTTACCCCAAGGTTCAGTGCTGGGACCCTTACTTATTAATATCTTTATAAATGATATTGGGTCTGGGATCAAAAGTAAAATTTCTGTCTTTGCAGATGACACCAAGCTATGCAGTGGAATAACGTCCTTACAGGAGGTCTCCAATTTACAAGCCAACATCAATGCTCTGTCTAATTGGGCGACTATGTGGCAGATGAGGTTTAATGTTGATAAATGTAAAGTTATGCACTTGGGGGCTAAGCAAGCAAAGTTCTTTCTTGTATGTAGCGGGGTCGTACCCCTTTTAGGGGAAGAGACTACATCCCCCATGATTCCCCAGGCTCCCGGGCTGCTTGTTTCCGCCCGAGAGGCTGCTGGGGGAGGCTATAAAAAGGAAGAGCGGAGACCGCCTCTTCCTCTTGGGACACTTCCTCTTCAGAGGCCTCACCTGACTGGTCTCCCTCTCATGACGGAGCTTGTGACGCGGAGACTACAGCCAGTGGAGACACCTGTGCGGACCGGAGCTGAAGGCCTGAAGCCTGGGCCTTGCAGCAGATGGAGTGAGACTCTCATCCCTCAGAGTCAGCAGCAGCGGAGCGGAGACTCTTCCCTACAGTCGGTCGGTCGGAGCTGAGGACCGGAGCGCAGGGGCTGTGACTGAGGAGACCAGAACCGCCATTGGAGGGACCGGAGCTGAGGACGGTACCCAAGGATTGGTGAGAGAGCTGAGAGGCTCATCCTGCATTGATACACACGTTTTATGCCTATTGAACTGCCTAGGCGCAATTTACTTCAGAGCAGCAAATGTTACTTTCTGTGGATTACAAATACACCATTTAAAGCTACATGTGCACCACCTCTACAGATTTATTGCCGGTGAAGAACACTGTACTAGTACAAGGACTGAGCTCTATTGCCAGGGATCAGGCCTGGTCCGTTAGGTAGGCGCAGATAGATTTATTGCACCTCAGAGGTGCATTGCAGACGGTCGCCACACTTGGCGCTCCGTTTCCTCATTGCTAGTTGATACATATGTGTGTACATGTTAAAGTGCATATTGCAGGGACCTGCTAAAGTATTGTGAGTCATATGTTTAAATGCATGTTACTATTTCTTTTCCTTACTGACAAAGTAAAGCCAGTTATTCTTATTTCAGCAGTCTGCTTGTGAGTTCATACCCATTACACTTAGAGTATAAGTGATGTTTATATGTGCATAGATTCATACCCCTTGACTAACTGTGCCAGAGCGGGTAGAGCAAATTGCCGGGGGTTGGTGGAGCTGTACTCAGGGACCCAAAACAAACCAGCGGCTCTCTTAACTGGGGGTAGCGCTAGACCTGGGGGCTCGTCCGGGATCCTGAGTCAGCGGGAAAAGCCGCCAGAAGGTACCGGCATGGACCCAATAGAAGTGGGACGGTGGTCCGCAACATGGGCCGCTGACCCAGCCGCAGCAGCAGTCATTGAACTGCCAGGGATATGGCAGAGAGAGGCAGTCAAGCAGCTCATAATGTCATTATCCCCATGCCAGAAGTCATGGATAATGGACATGAGAAATGATGCTGGGTACACATACGCCTTAATAGAATGGAAGGAAGAGACTCCAGAGCAGTTCAGGAGCCAAAGCATACAGGCACCGAATGGTCAGGCCTATCAAGTGCTGCATGCGCTGCCGCGCAAGGGAGAAGGTTCTCCTATGAAAGCCATTCTATCCCCAAAGAAGGAAGAGCAGAAGGGCGCGGAAAGCCCCACACAGACTACCCTTAGTGCAGAACTGTGTGCTGTCCTAGGGGAAATTGTGACTCAGTGCAGAAGAGACCCCGGGGATTACCCGATGTCGGGATACAGGAAACTCCGGATGTTCTCTGGGAGGACACCTGTACCCTCGGGGGAAGAGGGATTTGAAGAGTGGTTAGATGGTGCCACGCAGGCCCTAGAAGAATGGGAGGTCTCAGAAGGCAGAAAGAAGCAAAGGATTGTTGAGAGCCTAAAAGGGCCTGCCTTAGAGGCCATACGCAATCTGAAGACAAGCAAAAAGGATTGCACTGCCCAGGACTACATAGACATCCTGGTAAGTGTGTTTGGTGGGACAGAAAAAGTCACAGAACTTACCTATCAACTGGAACACTGTTACCAGAAGACAGGGGAGAAGCTGTCAGAGTACATGGGACGTATAGACAAGATCCTGCATAGGATTATCCTGAAGAAGGGGATAGATCCAGGGAAGGTAGATGAAGCCCGTGCCCAGCAGGTGATGAGGGGAGCCCAACCCCTGGACCCTGTCGCACTAATTCTACGCACCCGGCAGGATGGGAAGAGCCTGGACTACCCTGATCTCATTCGAATGGTCAGAGAAGAAGAGGCCATGTTGGAAGAGAAAAGGGAAAAGCAGGTGATGGGGTCTACAAAGCTTCCAGTGGCCACGGTCAGGTCGGCCTTAACCCCTGAAAGAGAGACAGAGGTAGATGCCCTGAAGTTGCAGATGTCCCAGATGATGGAGATACTGACATCTCTTGTGGCGAAAGAGACGCCCAGTCCCAAGAAAGAAACAAGCAGGAGGGAATTGTTTCCAGCTGTTTCAGCACCAGCATCCCCACCTGACTACGGTGAGATGATCTGCTTTAATTGTGGAGGAGTGGGCCACATTGCAGCTGTATGTGCCAGTCCCAAGAAGAAGAAAACAGAAAGCCGCCAGCCGGCGGGAAACGCCAAAGGGCCCCGGTGAAGGAGTCAACCGGGTGCCCATCACCTTCAGTGAGCTCCAAGAAGCACAACAGGAAGAGAAGAGGAGATCAGACCCCTCGGAAGGAACCCAGGGATCCTCAACCAAGGTGCACTCCAGAGAAAGGGGGCAAGACCCCTCCGAAGAGACACAGCACTCCTAAACGTGAACTCTTCAAAGTGAGAGATAACAATGTCCCTCAACGGGTTCACACTCCCACTAAGAGGGAGAAAATGAATGCATACCAGGCTCAAGAAAGGAGCAAGCGCAAGTCAAGTGAGAAAGGAAAGAGTCCACAGAAGAGGACAGCATCAACTCGGCCTTACCCAGAAGAGCTAGTTGGTCCATCCCCTACTGTACCTATCCAGGTGGAAGGAGTGTACACGAAGGCTCTCCTAGACACTGGAGCACAAGTGACCCTATTGTACAGGGACTTCTATGACAGATACCTGAGTCATCTGCCAATACAGAAGATAGAAGAGTTGGAGATAAGGGGACTGTGAACCCAGAGTTTCCCCTATGATGGATACCTACCCATACGGCTGACCTTTGACCCATCCGTAGCTGGGAAGACTGAAGTGTTTGACACCTTAGCAGTAGTGTGTCCCCGCCCACCAGGAACCAGCAAGACGTCCCTGATTATAGGGACAAACACGGACCTAGTCAGAAGGCTTCTGACCCCCTTGGTGAAGAAAGAGAATCTTTCAGCCCCCAAGATCCATCCCATGCTGAAGGCAGCCTACCAGCGGTTGGTCCTAGAGCAGAAGACCCCAAGTGAGGGGATAGGAAGGGTATGGAGGCTTGGAAAAGAAGGAGCAGTGTTACAGCCTGGAGAGGTGACCTGCATGAGAGCCACGGTGAAACTTACTTGGGAGCAGCCTGGCCCCTTTGTAATGCTGGAACCCGACCCAATGGAGGGTCACTCAGGTCTGGAGGTGATACCAGAAGTAATTTCACTGAAGGACCTGAAGAAGGCCAGAGGAAGAGTCCCTGTCAGTGTGAGGAACCCCACGGAGCGGCCCGTGGAGATCCCTGCCAGGATGCTTCTGGGACAGGTGAGTCCTGCTGTCCCAGTTGGCTGGTCAGAAGTGAAGGGGACGGGTGAAGGAGAAGATGTTTGGAAGAAACTCTCCATGGAAAACCCAAACCTACCTGGAGCTTGGAAAGACAGAGCCAAGGCCCAGCTGACCAGATGGGAGAAGATTTTCTCTAAAGATGAGTTTGATGTGGGGTGTGCGAGGAGTGCCACCCACCGAATCCGCATGCAAGAGGACAAGCCATTCAGAGAGAGAGTGAGGCGAGTCCCGCTAGCAGATCTGGAGGATCTGAGGGAGCAGCTTGCGGAACTGAAGAAGACGGGAGTGATTCGGGAGTCCAGAAGCCCCTATGCCTCCCCAATTGTGGTAGTCAGGAAGAAGAATGGGTCATTGAGGCTCTGCATTGACTACAGAACTCTCAACAGGAGGACCATTCCTGACCAGTACACCACGCCAAGGATAGAAGATGCCTTGCAGAGTTTATCTGGAGCTAAGTGGTTCAGTGTGATGGACCTCAAGAGTGGGTATTACCAGATCCCCATGCATCCAGAAGATAGAGAAAAGACTGCCTTCATAACCCCAGTGGGATTCTTTGAGTTCAACAGGATGCCCCAGGGCCTATCTGGAGCTCCTGCTACGTTTCAACGCCTAATGGAAAGGACAGTTGGAGACATGAACCTCATAGAAGTCCTTGTGTACCTGGACGATGTCATTGTCTTTGGAAAGACTTTGGAAGAACATGAAGCCAGATTGGAGAAAGTACTGAAGAGGCTCAGTGAAGAGGGACTTAAACTTTCTCCCGAGAAGTGTCGGTTCTATCAGTCCTCTGTGAACTATCTGGGACACATAGTGTCTGAAAAAGGAGTGGCTACAGACCCTGAGAAGTTGGAGGCAGTTACTTCGTGGCCAAGACCCACAACAGTTACAGAACTTCGGTCGTTCTTGGGGTTCTGCTCCTACTACCGCAGGTTTGTGGATGGGTTTGCCCGCATTGCCAAACCCCTCAACGAGCTGCTCAAGACAGAAGGAGAGGAAGATGGGTTGGGGCCTAGGAGGCCCGGTGAATCGGTCAAAGACCAGTGGAATTCAAGGTGTGAAGAGGCTTTCAGAACCTTGAAGAGAAGTCTCACCACAGCCCCAGTTTTGGCCTACGCTGATCCCACTAGACCATATGAGCTACATGTTGATGCCAGCCATGAAGGCCTAGGTGGAGTACTCTACCAGGAGTATGAAGATCAGCTACGACCAGTGGCCTATGTGAGCCGGAGCCTGACCCCCTCAGAGAAGAACTACCCCACCCACAAGTTGGAGTTCTTAGCCCTCAAATGGGCAGTAGTCGACAAACTGAAGGACTATCTTTATGGGGCCGAGTTTACTGTAAAGACAGATAACAACCCCTTGACCTATCTATTCACCACCGCCAAGCTGGATGCAACTGGACACAGATGGTTGGCGGCGTTGTCTGGATTCAAGTTCAGCCTCAAGTACAGACCAGGGGCTGGAAATAGGGATGCAGATGCCCTGTCCCGAAGATCCCATGTCATGGTCGATGATTGGGGAGACTGGACTCAAGTGGCACCAGATGGAGTGCGAGCCCTTTGTCAGGGGGCTGAACTCCAAGCCAGAGGAGGATCCAGAGCTGAAGAGGTAGGAGTTACCACAGTGGGAGTCCCAAAGTGTTACTGTGGGGTAACTCAACTAGCAGAAGAGTGCCTGCCGAAGTTGTCCAAGAAGGAGCTAAGGTGCGACCAATTGGAAGACCCCATGGGGAGATTGGTCCTGGAAGCCCTGGAAGACAAGAGTCCAGAGGGACTTCGCCTTCACCCTTCTAAAGAAGCTCGCCTACTGAGGAGAGAGTTGGACAAATTACAGGTGCATCAGGGGGTAGTCTACCGAAGGGGCCCCTCTGATGGCCCAGAAGACAAGTGGCAGTTGTTTCTCCCAGAGAAGCATCGAGAGACTGTGCTGATTGCCTTACATGACCAGCATGGTCACTTGGGAGCAGAGAGAACCTTCCAACTTGTCAGAGACCGGTTTTATTGGCCCTGCATGAGGGCCGAAGTGGAGGAGTATTGCCATTCCTGTGCAAGATGTGTTCAGAGGAAGACTTTACCCCATCAAGCTGCCCCAATGGGCCACCTACAGAGTCAAGGCCCAATGGATCTGGTATGCATTGATTTTCTCTGCCTTGAACCCGATTTGAGCGGATTGGGAAATGTTCTGGTGGTAACCGACCATTTCACTCGTTATGCTCAGGCTTTCCCAACCAAGGACCAGAAGGCCTCTACAGTAGCCAAGGTACTTTTGGAGAAGTACTTTGTTCACTATGGACTGCCACAGAGAATCCATTCAGACCAAGGAAGGGACTTTGAGAGTCGCCTGATCAGGAAGCTACTAGATTCTCTGGGAGTAGAGAAGACTAGAACCACACCGTATCACCCTCAAGGTGATGCCCAGCCTGAAAGGTTCAACAGGACCCTATTGAACATGTTGGGAACTTTGGAAACAGAGAAGAAGCAACATTGGAGTCAACACATATCAGCTCTGGTGCATGCCTACAATTGCACCACAAGTGATGTGACAGGTTTCTCTCCTTACCGACTTATGTTTGGGAGAGAAGCAAGATTGCCAGTGGATTTGGCCTTCGGCATTTCTTTGGACCATGCCTCTGCTGCCTCCCACAAAGGATATGTGGACAGACTGAGGCACAGTCTGAAGATAGCTTATGAGAAAGCTCAAGCGGCCTCCGACCAGAGGGGGGCCCGAAATAAGAGGAAATTTGATTTGAAAGTTAGAGTACAGGACCTACAGCCTGGGGACCGTGTACTGTTACGAAATCTAGGGATCCCTGGAAAACACAAGATTGCTGATAGATGGAGATCAGAGCCATATATCATCTGTAGAAAGCTACCAGGATTGCCTGTCTACAAGTTGAAGCCAGAAGGAAGAGTGGGGCCATTGAAGACCTGGCATAGGAATCATTTGCTCCCACTCACTGAAGCAGTCAGAATGCCTCCAGTAAGAGACGTACCTGAATCTGTTTCCATTCTGGATACCCCCAGGCCTAATACTAGGTCCCAGACATCCCAAGCTAGGGGTGGACAGGACCCCCAACCAGAAGAAGAAAGAGGAGAACTTGAATGGCTATGGCCTTCCTCAACTCCAGGAAATTCTGCCATAGATCTTCCACCTACTGAAGATGTGGAAGATGGAACATTGAACCCAGAAGCCACAGAGTTTGTGCCTGAGTGCTGGGAAGATATCCCTGGTCTCTACTCAGAAGAAGAAGTAGATGTTCCAGAACCAGAGATGTTGCCAGAATGTGTTCCTGAAGAAGTCCCAAGAGAACAGAGAGCTCGCAGAGTTGTGAAGCCTCCCAAGAAGTTAACTTACCCCAAGATGGGAGAAAGTTCAGAGGACTCTGTTACTACAGCAAGGAGAAGTGCTGAAAGCCCTGACCCATCCACTGTTCATTTGGTGGAGGGCAACCCCAGCTCACTCTCTGGCACAGTTAAACAGGTCACCCACACTGAAGTGACCTGTAGACAGGACAGCTCCCCATCTTATGTCAATTGGTGGGAAGCTCCCCTGTCCAAATTATGTGAAAGTATTGTTCCCGAGAAAGTTTGTAATTTGAACACTGTCTTTGGGGACCAAAGATTCAAAGTGGGGGGAGTGTGTAGCGGGGTCGTACCCCTTTTAGGGGAAGAGACTACATCCCCCATGATTCCCCAGGCTCCCGGGCTGCTTGTTTCCGCCCGAGAGGCTGCTGGGGGAGGCTATAAAAAGGAAGAGCGGAGACCGCCTCTTCCTCTTGGGACACTTCCTCTTCAGAGGCCTCACCTGACTGGTCTCCCTCTCATGACGGAGCTTGTGACGCGGAGACTACAGCCAGTGGAGACACCTGTGCGGACCGGAGCTGAAGGCCTGAAGCCTGGGCCTTGCAGCAGATGGAGTGAGACTCTCATCCCTCAGAGTCAGCAGCAGCGGAGCGGAGACTCTTCCCTACAGTCGGTCGGTCGGAGCTGAGGACCGGAGCGCAGGGGCTGTGACTGAGGAGACCAGAACCGCCATTGGAGGGACCGGAGCTGAGGACGGTACCCAAGGATTGGTGAGAGAGCTGAGAGGCTCATCCTGCATTGATACACACGTTTTATGCCTATTGAACTGCCTAGGCGCAATTTACTTCAGAGCAGCAAATGTTACTTTCTGTGGATTACAAATACACCATTTAAAGCTACATGTGCACCACCTCTACAGATTTATTGCCGGTGAAGAACACTGTACTAGTACAAGGACTGAGCTCTATTGCTAGGGATCAGGCCTGGTCCGTTAGGTAGGCGCAGATAGATTTATTGCACCTCAGAGGTGCATAGCAGACGGTCGCCACACTTGGCGCTCCGTTTCCTCATTGCTAGTTGATACATATGTGTGTACATGTTAAAGTGCATATTGCAGGGACCTGCTAAAGTATTGTGAGTCATATGTTTAAATGCATGTTACTATTTCTTTTCCTTACTGACAAAGTAAAGCCAGTTATTCTTATTTCAGCAGTCTGCTTGTGAGTTCATACCCATTACACTTAGAGTATAAGTGATGTTTATATGTGCATAGATTCATACCCCTTGACTAACTGTGCCAGAGCGGGTAGAGCAAATTGCCGGGGGTTGGTGGAGCTGTACTCAGGGACCCAAAACAAACCAGCGGCTCTCTTAACTGGGGGTAGCGCTACATGTATTAAGAGAGGTATGGACTTTTGGGAAGTAAAATCCGCCGGATAGTCCGATCGTGTGTACGGGGCATAAGGGGTCCATATAGTGACTTGGTGTTGAGTTATTCACTTTAACACAGAGGACAAGGGGGCACTCTTTATAGCTGAACCCCAGCTAACACACAAGCAGTTATAGCAAACCGTTTTTGTCTTTTGGGATAAAAGTTTTACATAAATTAATAAAACTGACTGGTGTAAGCACCCTTGTCATTGTTAAAATAGTTTGACTCAACCTTCTTATTGCTACTTTGTCTGGACAGCTTGGTCTGTTAAAGTAAGTTGAAAAATAACAGGCTTTCTGGCTAAATCATGTGGTGTAAAAAAGACTAATAAAGTGAATGCAGCTACCACATTTAAGAATTTGTAAGTCGCAATATAATCCGTTTTTGTTTTTTGGGGTTTAATACCACTTTAAATGTTACAGTGCCCACTGACAAAGAAATGATCAATCTTTAATTTTAATGGTATTTTTTTTACCAGTGAGAGACAGAATAACAACAAAAAAGTCCAGAAAAACACATTCCAAAAATGTTATAAATTGATTTTAATTTTGCAAAAACATGACTTAGTACTTGTTGGCAATCACAGAGGTCAGACATTTCTTGTAGATGGCCACCAGATTTGCACACATCTCAGGTGGGATTTTGTCCCACTCCTCTTTGCAGATCCTTGCTGAGTCATTAACGTGGAGGGCCACCCTGAAAAACAAAACTACATTAAAATGTTGCAAAAAATCTGAAAAAAAAAAGATGATTTTTTTTTTTTAACGTACCAGAAATGCCTGTTGCTAGTCAGATCGTCCTAATCTGCCTCTTTCTACTACGCGGTGATCTTCAGTCTTCTCTCCTCCTCGCGTTGTCTTCTGGGTAATGGGGCGCAGTGTGTTCTGGGAACTGTGTGTCCCAGAACACAGCGCGCCCCATTCACAAAGAGCTGCGCGACTTGCACATGCGCAGTAGGAAATGGGCAGTGAAGCCGCAAGGCTCCACTGCCTGTTTCCCTTAGATAGAATAGCGGCGCCGGGAGCCGAGGGACGGGTTGGCCTCGAGCAGCCGATATCGCGGGCACCCTGGACAGGTGAGTGTGCTTATTAAAAGTCAGCAGCTACAGTGTTTGTAGCTGCTGACTTTGAAAAAAAATTCAGCTGGCCCTCCCCTTTAAGGTTTCGAGACTAACGTTTGTTAACTCGAACCTTCAGCTCCCTCCGCATATTTTTTTATGGGATTAAGGTCTGGAGACTGGCTAGGCCACTCCAGGACCTTAATGTGCTTCTTCTTAAGCCACTCCTTTTGTTGCTTTGGCCGTGTGTTTTGGGTAATTGTTGTGCTGGATTACCCATCCATGACCCATTTTCAATGCGCTGGCTGAGGGAAGAAGGTTCTCACCCAAAATTTGACGGTACGTGGTCCCGTCCATCGTTCCTTTAATGCAGTGAAGTTGACCTGTCCCCTAGCAGAAAAATGCCCCCAAAACATAATGTTTCCACCTCCATGTTTGACGGTGGGAATGGGGTCATAGGCGGCATTCCTCCTCCAAACACGGTGAGTTAAGTTGATGCCAAAGAGATCGTTGTTGGTCTCTTCTGACCACAACACTTTCACCCAGTTCTCCTCTGAATCATTTAGATTTTCATTAGCAAACTTTATACGGGCCTGTACATGTGCTTTCTTGAGCATTGGGACCTTGCGGGCGCTGCAGGATTTCAGTCCTTCACGGGGTAGTGTTTTACCAATTGTTTTCTTGGTGACTATGGTCCCAGCTGCCTTGAGATCATTGACATTCTCCCGGGTAGTTTTCGGGTGATTCCTCACCGCTCTGATGATCAATGAAACTCCACGAGGTGAGATCTTGCATGAAGCCCCAGACTGAGGGAGATTGACAGTTATTTTGTGTTTCTTCCATTTGGGAATAATCGCACCAACTGTTGTCACCAGGGGTGGCCCATTCATTAGGGACGCAGAGGCGCCACCCCCCTATCCATGCGTCTGGCTGTGGGTGCATTGTTTGTCACCCTCACACCAAGCTGCTTGGCGCAATGGTCTTATAACCCATTCCAGCCTTGTGTAGGTCTACAAACTTGTCCCTGACATCCTTGGACAGCTCTTTGGTCTTGGCCATGTTGGAGAGATTGGAATCTGATCGATTGCTTCTGTGGACAGGTGTCTTTTATACAGGTAACAAGCTAAGATTAGGAGCACTCCCACACCTGGGAGCTGGAAATCTTGCTGAGTGATAGGGGATCAAATACTTATTTCACTCATTAAAATGCAAATCAATTTATAACTTTTTTGAAATGTGTTTTTCTGGATATTTTTGTTCTGTCTCTCACTGTCTGGACAATTGTAACTATAGTATTGGCATTTGTCAATTTTTATGCTTGTATAGTTTGCAGCTGTGTTGTCTTTTTTTAAATTTACAGCAGATGCAGATGACATCAAGCTATGCAGTGGAATAACGTCCTTACAGGATGTCTCCAATTTACAAGCCGACTTTAATGCTCTGTCTAATTGGGCAACTAAGTGGCAAATGAGATTTAGGGCACTTTCACACTGAGGAGGTGGGGGCGTCGGCGGTAAAGCGCCGCTAGTTTACCGCCATCTTAGCAGAACTTTTCGGGCGCTAGCAGGGCGCTTTTAACCCCTTTTAATCAACCAGTGGCTGATAAAGGGTTAAAAGCGCTGCTGCCGCGACACTTTGCAGGCACTTCGGCAGCGCTGGCTATTGATTTCAATGGTGAGGGAGGTTTAGACTGCCCTAAAGATGCTGCTTGCAGGACTTTTTCTATCGTCCTGCAAGTGCACCGCTTGGAGAGGTGCTAAAACGTCTGTAAAGAGCCTCTGTGAAAGTGGCCTTAATGTTGACAAATGTAAAGTTATGCACTTAGGGGCTAAGAATATGCATGCATGACACATATTAGGGGGAGTACAACTGGGGGAATCAATTGTAAAGGATCAATCCCCAGGCCCAGGCCAATGAAATATGGCCTGGACCTGGTGATCGCTCCTGATGAATGATATCCTTCCCCTGTCTGTGTAACTGTAAAACTGACGGTCTTTTCTGTTCCAGACCGAGAGGAGAGAGCATATAAAAGTTTTTTGGTAGCGTTTGAATCAGTCGCTAACAGTCAGGAGCTTTTACCTGTTATGCCGCGTACACACGAAGGGACAATCCCGCGGGATTATCCTCTGGACTGAAGTCCAGCGGATAATCCCCTCGTGTGTGGGCGCCGGCTGACTTTTTGGCGCCAAAGTCCGGCGGACCAAAGTTTTAAGTTTTGTTTTAAAATTATCCGCTGGACTTGGCAGTCAGCGGACAATCCCGCCGTTAGTGGGCAAGTCCGCGGGACTTTTTTTTAGCACGTGACTTCAGGTTACGTAGCTAGCGTAGGCAGTTACTGCCGCCGCGCTAGCTCCGTGACCTGGCATGGATTTAAAGGGAATCCCACGCCGAAAAAACGGCGTGGGGGTTCCCCCCAAATCCATGTCAGACCCTCATCCGAGCACGCAGCCTGGCAGGCCAGGAAAGGGGTGGGGACGAACGAGCGCCCCCCCCCCTCCTGAGCCGTACCAGGCCGCGTGCCCCTCAACATGGGGGGTGCCCTGGGGAAAAGGGGGGCCGTGCGGCCCCCCCCACCCCAAAGCACCTTGTCCCCATGTTGATGAGGACAAGGGCCTCTTCCCGACAACCCTGGCCGTTGGTTGTCGGGGTCTGCGGGCGGGGGGCTTATCGGAATCTGGGAGCCCCTTTAATAAGGGGGCCCCCAGATACCGATCCCCCCACCCTATGTGAATGAGTATGGGGTACGATGTACCCCTACCCATTCACCTAAGGTGTAAATGTAAAGTACAAAAACACACACACTTTTGAAAAAATATTTTATTGCACTGCTCCGGGGGTCTTCTTCGTCTTGGGGGTCTTCTCGCCGGACTCCTCCGCTCTCTTCTGCTCTTTTACCTAGCTCTTTCACGAGCGGGGGGAGTCCGGCTACCTTCTTCGTCGTCGCCGCCGTCGTCTGGGGGTCTCGATCCGCCTTCGGCGCGGAAGACGACGACCGCCGCAAGAACAGAAGAGACCCCCCGGAAGACCCCCGAAGGCGGATCGAGACCCCCAGACGACGGCGGCGACGACGAAGAAGGTAGCCGGACTCCCCCCGCTCGTGAAAGAGCTAGGTAAAAGAGCAGAAGAGAGCGGAGGAGTCCGGCGAGAAGACCCCCAGACGGAAGAAGACCCCCGGAGCAGTGCAATAAAATATTTTTCAAAAGTGTGTGTGTTTTTGTACTTTACATTTTACACCTTAGGTGAATGGGTAGGGGTACATCGTACCCCATACTCATTCACATAGGGTGGGGGGCCGGTATCTGGGGGCCCCCTTATTAAAGGGGGCTCCCAGATTCCGATAAGCCCCCGCCCGCAGACCCGACAACCAACGGCCAGGGTTGTCGGGAAGAGGCCCTTGTCCTCATCAACATGGGGACAAGGTGCTTTGGGGTGGGGGGGGCGCACGGCCCCCTTTCCCCAGGGCACCCCCCATGTTGAGGGCACGCGGCCTGGTACGGCTCAGGAGGGGGGGGGCGCTCGTTCGTCCCCACCCCTTTCCTGGCCTGCCAGGCTGCGTGCTCGGATGAGGGTCTGACTTGGATTTTGGGGGGAACCCCCACGCCGTTTTTTCGGCGTGGGGATTCCCTTTAAATCCATGCCAGCTTGCGGAGCTAGCGCGGCGGCATTTACTGCCTACGCTAGCTACGTAACCTGAAGTTACGTT